>CM044439.1:67965007-67991605 GCA_024363595.1 Xenopus borealis
CCAACTGTTTTGCTATGTGAACTATTGATGCCAGGGCAACGCTGCCTTGGCATGACAGGCCTATAGAGTATTAAAATAAAAAATCGGTGGCCAGGGGATTAAAAAACAAAACCCACATTGGTGTCAGTAGAATTGAACTCGTTATTCATAGCTGTTTTAGTGACTTTGGGTATTTACGCCGCTTCAGTACTTGTGTCGGCTCCTTTCGTAACTTCGGGTATTTTCGCCGCTTCAAGACTTCAGTGTCGGCTCCTTTCGGGACTTCGGGTCTTTCCACCTCTTCAGGACTTCGCAAACGTTCGGCACTTCCGCATTCTGCCACAGGACTTCGGAGTGCACGCTACTGCACTCGTAAGGGGGCCTGGGACAATTGTCCCCCTGTCCCCACCTGATGGCGGGCCTGGCTCCCATCACCGGGGAGAGGTTTAATTCCATGTATTTCTGTGGATCTTTATGTATTACTATACCTAGATATGTAAACGAAGATACCCATTGCAGCGGCACTTCCTGGGTCAGATACCTGCCACCCTCATTATATATTGGAAACAGCACAGACTTTCACCAATTAACCCGAAGGCCCGAGTGATCACCCAATTGCACTACCTCCTTCAAGAGCTCTTCTAGAGAGTCTCTAGGATTAGCCAAATACACTAACGTGTCATCCGCATATAGTGAGATTTTCTCTATTACCCCTTGCAGTTTGAGTCCCTTAATAGCAGGGATATTACGAATTAGTATAGCCATACGCTCTATTGCCGTGCAAATAGCAAGGGGGACAGTGGGCAGCCTTGCCTGGTTCCTCTAGCTAACTGAAACTCTTGGGACAGGTCTCCGTTTATCAATATTCTGGTTCTCGGGCGTCATATAGTGCCCTTACCCACCATACTTTTCTAATAGGGGCCAGAGATATGTCCATTCCACCTTTTCAAGGGACACTACCACTCTTTCCCCCTTGTCCTCGTGAGTGGTCCACATGTTTATGAAGAGACTTCTGATATTGATATATGTGGCCCTTGTGGGATAAAACCTGTCTGATTAGGGTGGATTAGTTGGCCTACAACCTGCTTTAGCCTATTAGCCATCACTTTTGCAAGTATTTTAACATCTGAGTTTAAAAGGGGGATAGGCCTATAGGATTCACACCTGTCTGCTGGCTTCCCTGTTTTCAAAATCAGGGTAATTGTGGCTAACTTGGAACTATCTGGCAAGGGGGCCCCTTGAAGTATGTCATTGAATAGAGAGCAAAGCCTGGGGACCACCAATTCTTTCTGTGCTTTATACCATTCTATAGGTAACCCGTCCGGGCCCGGGGATTTCCCACTGGGGGTTGCTTCTATAGCCTCAGATATCTCCTCTAAGGTAATCTGCTGGTTAAGAGGGGCAGATTCCTGTGGGATAAGCCTTGGAATCTGAATCTTCTCCAGGTATTGAGTAATTGCTGCTAGTGAGTTTTGTGTCTTAGGACTGTATAAGTTGGAGTAGTAATTGATAAACTGGGTCAGGATCTGGATTTGCTAATAGATTTCTAGCCCTTGAGCCGTGGCCAACCTTGGAATAGATGTTATTTGCTGCAGTTCCCTAGAGAGCATAGCCAGGAGCCTTCCACATCACCTTTATCATACCACAAGGCTCCCTCCTGATTTCCCACTGGGAGTATTTATCAAAATATGCTAATTTAAGGTTCCTTTGTGCAATCTCAAGGACCTCCCCTTTGTGATCAGTGGGCTCTTTAGCATATTCTTGTTCAGTCACTGCCAATGTTTCCCTCATGCTTGCAACTATGTATCATGCCTGCGTCTGGTCTCTTTTATTAAGGAGATATACGCTCCTCTGGTAAAGGCCTTACTAGTGTCCCAAACTACCTGTTCCCGTGCTGTCCCCTCTCTAAGTTCCCAAAATTACCTGTGTTGCTTAGTAAAAGTTTCATTGATAAATTCTTCTTTTATCCATCTTGGGGGCAACTTCCATTGCCGTTCCCAGCTCCCATCCCCATTCTGAGAACTACTTGAAATGGGGCGTGATCGGAACACACTCTAGGGGTAAAAAAAGAAAAGTCAACCTTCTGCAGTGCTTGGGGAGAGCCCAAAGCCAGATCTATATGGGAAAGTGCTGATGTTGTCACTGTATAGCATGAATACTGCCTCTCAGTGGGGTTCAGCCATCTCCATGTATCCGTTAAATTTGTGGTTTCCAACCACTCCTCAAGGGCCCTTGAATCCCCACTAGATGGACAGAGGCTATCCAGTATGGGGTACGGTACTGCATTTAAGTCTCCAAACCAAAGGGTGGGAAAGTCACCTATCTCTGCCACTTTCCCGAGAATCACCTGTAACAGGTCGATTTCACCTGGGGGAGGAGAGTATACATTAACCAAAATCATAGTGTACAAATGAAGCCACTTTGGATTGTGTGTTTGACACAGAATAACTAAACTCAGACTTCAGACTTGTCTCATTTAACACAGAAAATTGTGTCACAGCATCTCATCTAATTAAAGTTTTCATTGTTGTGAACAATGGTGCTTTGGTATGCTAATGAAAAGGATAAATGCATTAAATGAGTTAAGACACAGTTTCTTCAAATAGCCCTGAGTCATGACGCATTTAACACACAAATCCAAGTGTCTGCATCTGTATGTACCAGTCGTTACCTTCAATATTATATACCTGCCCAGTCGATCAGTGTTAATAGTCTCCACGTTTGGTTGGGCTGATTTTCTAAACAAGATTGCTAGTCCATTCGAATAAGTTGTATATTCTGCATGGAAGATTGGACCTAACCATTGCCTCCTCAGAGCCCGGACTCTTTTGCCCAACCAAGTGAGTTTCTTGGAGTAGCAGTATATCTGCCCATTGTTTTTTTAAGTGATCTAATACCAGGGAGCATTTGACTTTATCATTTAACCCCCTGACATTCCAGGAGATCAGTCTAAGTTTCGTCCCTGTCATTGTAAAAACCAAAGGAGTCTGGTTGGAGTTTCGCACAGGCTGGCACATATTGATAAAACATTAACACACCATGGACACCCATCTTAGAAGAGAAGGAAGAGAGAGCATGAAAATAACCATAAAGTACAGTGATTCCCATCAAACACCCCCCACCCGGTATCCCCCCAAAAAACAAACTCAGGAGATACATTGTTCCCTAAACACCATTATAGAGTGAGAGCTCACAACTGGAACCAACAATTAGTCCATCGGTATTTACCAAAATCACCTTACACTGTATTGTCAATTTCCCTTTTTATTCCTACTGGGACTGTTAAGTGTCACAGTGCTGTTAACTTTTCTGCCAGGGGGGGCAGATCCGTCAATCAAAGTATGCTGACCCTAGGTGTAAGGTTATGTATAAAAGTATGTAAGCTGTGAAGAGCTTGTTTCTTTGGTATGAAGGTGCCCTTATTGTGTCCCGTTGTATTACAGGTACCTTGGTATCCCAAAATATAATTGAGGGCTGTCAATGCATAGTGTATGCCAAAGCGGCTTTTCGGCAGGATCTCCAAAAAAGTAATTGTTACTTACAGTACCTCATGGTAAACTGGGTTACCTCCTTGTCATGGATGGTGCGACGGGCTGCATTGTGGCCAAGATGGGCCACATTGTTGAGGTCTTGGACAGGTGTCCAGCCAGTGTTGAACACCTTCTGGTTGATCGAAAAGCTGTATCTTGTCACCATCCAGGATCTGCAGCTTAGCCAGGAATATCATGCTATAGGCAATCCCCATGTCTCTCTGAAGAATGTGTTGCGCTGGCGTTGCAGGGCCGCTGAGTAGGCAGGATTGAGTGAGACTTGGGCTCCTTGATAATAAATGTTGCCCTTGCCCCTCGCATCTTTCAGTGCCGTGTCTCTGTCTTGATAATTTAGCAGCTTTATAAGGAAGGGTCTCGAAGGTGCACGGGGGGGGGGCACGCGTGGGCACTCTGTGAGCCCTCTTTGCCACAAACTGCTGCGAGAATATCTCAGCCCCAAGCATCTCTTTCAGCTATTGCTCTGCAAAACATTCAGGATTTTGCCCTTCACTTTTTTCTGGTAGACCCACCACTCTTACATTCGTTTTCCATGTCTTCCAAGCAGTCCGTAGCTTTTTTTTATCAATTTGGGGTGATCTCATTGGGCAAGGACGCAGTGCGGTCCTCTAGGAACCCCACTCTCTCCTCCACAGCTCCTGTCCGTTCTATGATAGCCTGCACATCCTGCTTCAGCAGCGATATTTCCACCTTTACTTGGTGGTTAGGGTTGCAGTTAGTGAGGCTTGGCAGGAGCTATGGCTGTGATGATGTCTTGCATCATTGTTGGTGTTGGTGCTGCATTGTTTTGCGTGTTGTCCTCTGTGTACTGCTGCCACTGCTGGGAGGAGAGGGAGGTGTGGGCGCCATTTTGGCTTGTGCCATTTGCCAGCCTCTGAATTAGCCCCTGGGTGCCCTGTCTGATTATTCCTCCCTGCCTCCATAGGTTTTTGCACTGTAGGGGCACTTCTACTGCTTGCAGCTTCCCCCTTCAACTCAGCTTGCCGTTCGGGAGGAGCGGATGGGGCGAGTCACCATCTTGTCTGCTGCTCCGTGCATACTGCTCTAATTTAGCAGTGGTTTCAGGGTGAACCAGCTGGTTGTTCGGGTTATTCTTCCCCATTTCCGGCGCTTGGGTTGCTGCAGAGTCTAGGCCATCACTCGAGCTTGTTTTTGCTGCCAGGTAGGGTGTGTTTAAAAGAAATAAAATTTACCTTTAAAATAAAAAATGTATCTGTCCTTGACAGATATATTTAAGCCTGGTATCCCACAACTCCTCTGTCAGACTTATGTGTCTTCTTAATTTCCCTAGGGCTTTAGCAAGTGGGTCCTGGGTGGTTTGCCCTAAGACAGTATAAGAGTGATAGGGGCTTAGCTAGGCCTTCTTTTCAGAGGTATTTCTCCAGAGTGATATCCAATATTTCTATTGGTTTAATCAGAAATTGCACTCGGAGAGAGCTGGAGATACCTAAGAACATGTTTTGAGGTAAATGATGGATCTCCTTGAAAGCTTGAAACTGTTTTATGTCACCATCTAATACTATATATAATTATGAAGCTTGATACCCTGTGAGGCCCATATAGCTATATCAGGGAGAGAGGAGAGTTGTGGGAACGATTTGTTCCCCCATAAAGGTTCCCATTTCGACCACAGAGACCTCTGCCCTTGTGCTTGTTTGAGCACCTTTTGGAATGCATTAATCACTCATTGGAGTGGTAATGGTTTGTGTCAAGGTTCCCCGGTAGAGGAGGTTGGCTAGGGCTTCTAGTGATCCCGTAATATTAGCTTCCAGTATAATGGAAGTATTGTCCATGTGAGGGGTTAGCCACCAGTGTGTGTAAATCAACTGATGGGCTAAAAAATAACATCTTCAGATTTGGGAGGGCCAATCCCCCATGGGTAATTGGGGCTTGTAGGATTTTAAAGTTTAGGAGTGGGCCATCTCCTGCCATAGAAATCCTCTGATTAATCTGTCTATATGTTTAAACCATTGGGATCTGGGGTTTATTGGGGAGTTGTGTAGAGCATATAGAAATTTGGGAAGGAACACCATTTTGAATAGATTTATTGTATCTGGTAGAGTAAAGGGGAGTTGAGCCCATATATCAATCTTTGAGGATAGCACTCTGGTAATTGTGGTAAAGTTGGATTCGTAATCTTTACCTTTCCTTGTGATTGTGACCCCTAGGTATTTGAAATGTACCACCATGAGATGGCCTATTTTTTGTGTCTGGTTGTTGGGAAGTGGGTCTAGAGGGAAAATTATACACAAATATGAAGAGCTTCACCTGTAGAAAACCCTTTTAGCCGGGTAGGGTGCTTAACGGTTCAAGGACCATCCACCTTTGATCCAAAACATATGTTGAAAACAAGGTACACTGTAGCACACCAGACTTGAAAATTAGTGTTTCAAGGTTATTGTATTGGCCCCAAACAAAGTAGATACATGCAAGGCAACATTTCGGACCCCACTGGTCCCTTTCTCAAGCCTATGTGACCTGTACAACACCTAGTAAAATAGTGTGAGAGGGTGAGGAACCCAATTAGGGAAATTAGGTTAATTAGGTTAGGTTAATTGTTAAATACAATTCATACAATATACATCATATTTCTATTTTCATAGAATGGGTACCTCTGACACGCTACATATTAAATTATTCATTACACTGCACCTCTACCTTCTATGGATTGTACCTGCCTGTCTGTGTGAGAAATCAGCAACTCCCGTTCTTCTAATTAATAACCTTAAGAAAAGAAAAAAAGGGGTAAACAATGGTTAATGTTTTCGTAGATAAAAACAAATTCAAAGTCACTTTATACTATCTACATACCTGCCTTTCAATATATAAACATGGCTGGAGTGTATTCCTTATTTAAACCCCAGTGTCATACTGTGTCCAGTCTATTTATCCATTGCATTTCTAGTTTGTGCAGTAACATTAGTCTATTTCCTCCTCTCCTAAGTATATCGACTGAGTCTATGATTTGAAACTTCAGTTGGCTGAAGTGTCCCATTTGTTTAAAACGTGCTGGGACCGGGGTGTTGTGAGTCCCTTCCTTTTAGTGGACTTGTGTTTGGAAATGCGATCTCAATTTTTTTGTGTTGTTTCACCAATGTAGATAAGACCACAAGGACACTCTAATAAATAGATCACAAATGATGACTCACATGTGTAAAATTATAGACTTAGTTTGGTTCACTCTCAAATTCCTCCACCAAGGCTAGTGCTGAGTCTAACGTTCCTTTATAGTTGGCCAGGTATAGCAGCATATTGTTTGAGTAGAATGATACCTTTTCAGTTATTTTACTGATTTGTAAGCCTATATTGGGAGAATCTCTGATTAGTATCGGCAAGGGTTCTATAGCTAATGAGAAAAGCAAAGGTGACAGGGGGCATCCCTGCCTGGTGCCACGTTCTAATAGTATGGATTTGGACAGCATGCCAATCACTAATATTCTGGCTTTGGAGTGTTGATACAAAGCCTTCACCCAACTAAGAAAGCGAGATCCAATATCAAACAGTTTAAGAGACTCCCAGAGGTAAGGCGAGGAGACAGTATCAAATGCTTTAGCAGTTTCCAGTGACACTATTATTCTATTCCCTTTGTTATCATGTTTTGCCTCCAAATTATTGAAAAGTCTTCATGAAAATATAGTTACTGTACTCATGTTTAGCCAAGGTGTACATTATTTACTGTCCTTTTCAAAAAGTAACCCAATGCTATGTTATTGTGATTGAAGGGAAATATAAACATTGTATTTATATATATACAGGTATGGGACCTGTTATTCAGTTTTCTGGATAATGGATCTTTCCATAATTTTGATCTTTATACCTTTAGTCTAGTGGAAAATCTTTTAAAATTTAAATAAACTCAAGAGGCTGGTTTTGCTTCCAGTAAGTATTAATGATATATTTGTTTGGATCAAGTGCAAGTGCAAGGTGCTATTTTGGGCTTAATGGGCTCTGCAGCTCTTTTGTTATGTCATTGGCTCCATGAGCAATTTATATATAATAAATTATATAATATTTTTTTTTTAAACAAAGGCAGAAGCAAAATCACTTTAAATCAAAATGTTTTATTCCCTCAGCTGTTTTTTACTAAATGCCACGAGTTATATACTATAGCGTTCAAGCAGGTTTGACATCAAGGGTCTTATTCATCAAAATCCAAATATTTCTGACTATTTGTATAAAAAAAGTCCTACCAAACTTGTGGTGTTTATACAAATGGCCTGCAGGTGGCACTGTGCATACATAGGACTTTCTGTACAACTTGGAAGTGAAAGTAAGACTCACTGCTGTTATGTAATGGCTGCATGAACCTGCTAATAAAGCACTGTTCTACTCTCCTAATCCTCGGCTACCAAACACAACAAAACTAGAATCCAATATTGGACCTTATTTATTAATAAAAAAAATTGTTACCGGCTGGTGGGGGGCAGGAACAAAAGGGGGCGGACCATAACATAAATGAGGGTGGATCATGATGTAAAGGGAGCGTGGCTGCATCTTGGCAAAGGCCAGAAGGAGAGCCAAAGTTAAGTTTCCAGCGGATTGCACGCGGCCAAGGAGTATTGTTAAGGGTATTACAAATTTACCGGCAGCTACATTGATGGTAAATTTGTAATACCGGCCCGGCAGGTTTTTTTTTCTTGCTATGCGTAAAACTGGTATGCTGGGTGGCAACCCTACAGACAAACACGAAAAAATCAATCGAAAATCTGAATCGTACGATTCTTTTCTGAGTTTTTTCCCAAATTGCTCGATTTTTTTCTGGCTTTTTCCTGAAATGCACGAATTTTTAAGATTTTTGCCTGAAACATTCAGACTTTTTAAATCCCCCTCTCAAAAAATTTTAGTTTTTTTTTCCACTAAAAATTCAGATTTAATAGTAAAAGAAAACTCGAATTTTCATGTTTTTGGCATTTGGACTTTAATAGAAAATCCCCCAAGTAACTATTTCCTTGTCGACAATGTATTGCAAATTAATATTTGCAATGCAAATTTTCCTGTGTTATAATAAAATAATCTTTATTAGTTATGAAATATTTAGCAAGAATCATAACTTTCACTCATTTGATTTGATCAACCTTATTAACTAGATTGGTATTCTTATATATATATAGCACATAAGTTTAGACTCCTGAGGGCCTTAGACACCATTATCACATTTTATGCATTTGCAGTGGATAAAATGTTCAGGGACCAGATTTTTTCTGTGCCACCCCTGCTACCTATTCAAGTAATTACATTATATTTTTATTACTTTAAAACAATTTTATTTTTTGATGTTACTGGTCCTTTAAAATGTACTGTTTGTCTGTGTTGCTGTGTGTGTGCCTATACCTTCAGATGCGTGTATTTTCACTGGAGTGGGTAGATCGTTGGCCCATTCCGGGAATGTTCCAAGATGTGTAATATTCAGAGAAAGGGAGTTACTGGTTTTATTTGTCTAACACCTTATAACCATAAACCAATTCCATAAATTATAAAGAAACACCACACCACAAAACTTGGAATAAAGAAGGACATGGCTTAATTGAAATAGAAAGAATATGGGACCCACTATAATATATACACTTACTAAAATCTTTACCAAGTCTCTGGGCAGACTCCCTTAATACCTGGCTTAAAAAGCTTTTGGGCTTCTCCTTTTACACCCCTGCTTTCCTTGGTTTGGGGATGGATCATACTGTGGCCATAATAGCAGGGGTTCTCCAATGGTTATCTCACAAATGAGTTTCGGCTGTCTTGATTTTCACTGACCTGAAAAAAAAGTAAATGGGGCTTACTAATCCCAGTGTAGGCCCACACTGCAGCTACAAAACAGAAGGGAGGGAACACTCCTGAACTATCCCCACTCAGGCTATGACCTCTACAATATATAAGAAATCAATTGCTATATTAGACTAATGTACCCCATTAAACTATACAAGGCTGGTACTTTAAAGGGTTGGTTCACCTATAAGTTTTATATTTTTAGGTTTTATCTTATAGGATGGATAATTCTAAGCAACTTTTCAATTTTTTTTTCTTTTTTTATAGTTTTTTAATTAGTTGCCTTTATCTTCTGACTCTTTCCAGCTTTCAAATGTGGGTCACTGACTCCATTTAAAAAACAAATGTTCTGTAAGGCTACACATTTATTATTATTGGTACTTTGAATTTCTCATTGTACCATTTAGAGCCTTTCCTATTCTTATTCCAGTCTCTTATTCAAATCAATGTGTGGTTGCTAGGGTAATTTTTTGTCAATTTCCCAGCTGTCCCAAGTCATTTGCTCTGATAAACTTCAATCACTCTTTACTGCTGTACTGCAAGTTGGCGTGATATCACCCCCTCCCTTTACCCCACCCAGCAGCCCAACAAAAGAACAATGGGAAGGTAACCAGATAATAGCTCCCTAACACAAGATAACAGCTGCCTGGTAGATCTAAGAACAGCACTCAATAGTAAAACCCATGTCCCACTGCATACTATTCAGTTACATTGAGAAGGAAAAATATGTAATTATGCATTTTTAGACTTTCATTATTTTTTGCATACCCTATGTGTTTATATTAATTATGTGGTGTGCAGCATACCATCTATATTATGTTATCTTGATTTTGTCAGCTGGCAGCCTACATACAGTATATCTGGTGCCGAGTCAATTTCTATGCATAAAATATCAGGCTAGTTGTTGGGGTAACTTTTTTAATTATCTGCTGAAAGTACTCCTACCTCATATCCAGTCACTTATTCAATCAAGTCACTTCCACCTAAGGAACATATCCAAAATACTCTCTCATCATATCACGTCTAGACTACTGTAACTCTCTTTTAATTGGCATTCCCCACCAGAGACTGTCACCTCTCCAGTCCATTATGAACACTGTATTAAACCCCTCAGCAACCACTCCTCCTCTGCCATGCCATTCTCCCAATCTCTGTACTGGCTTCCACTACCTTTCAGAAATGAATGACCCTGACATGCAAAACATTTCATACAGTAACTCTGCCCCACCCAACATCTCTGAATTCATCTCTATATACTCACCCAACCACCTACTATGCTCCTCTACTCTTCTCTCATTACCTCCTCACATGGTCGCATTCAAGACTTTGCAAGGGCTGCACCCATTCTCTCCCACGGTCTGTCCGACTTTCTCCCAACCTTTCTGCTTTCAAGAAATCTCTTGTAACGCACTTATTTAGAGAAGCCTATCAAATGCAATACAGTACCACATCTCTCAACCACTTAATTCTGATCTTGCCCACTCCCACACCTTGTGTATTTTTCCCTTCCCCTTAGATTGTAAGCTCTTTTTGCACAGGGCCTTCCTCACCTTTTGTACTGTATTGATTGGGATGAATGTAACTCCATATGTTCTATGTATATAATGCTTGTGTTTTAGCTGTATAAAGACATTTACTTTACAGCGCTATGAAATATGTTGGCGCTATATAAATACATGTTAATAATAATAATAACTTGAGTTGTTCCAGAGGCAGTAACTTAAAAGAACAATCATTGCTCCTGATGAGATAAAAGAAAATTATCCAAATAATAAGCATGGATGCTTTCTGCACACCCTGTGTAAAGTTTGCATTAAAAATCTTGCTATTTAGAAAGGTGGATAGAGTAATCTGCCGTAAGGCACCTACATGCCGAACAGTCTGCTGCCTGCCTGGTGCTAGGGTTCGGCATGTGGAGGAGCGAGTGGACAGATTATTGGGAGGGGCTGGGGAAGACCCAGTGGTCTTGGTACACATAGGTACCAATGACAGTTAGAGGAGGTGGTGAAGTCCTTAAAGGAAAACTATACCCCCAAAATGAATACTTGAGCAACAGATAGTTTATATCAAATTAAGTGACATATTAAAGAATCTCACCAACAAGGTATATATATATTTAAGTAAATATTGCCCTTTTACATCTCTTGCATTGAAACCACCATTCCGTGATGGTCTGTGTGCTGCCTCAGAGATCACCTGACCAGAAATATTTAAACTCTAACTGTAACAGGAAGAAGTGTGGAAGCAAAAGACAGAACTCTGTCTGTTAATTGGCTCATGTGACCTAACTTTATAGTTTGTTTGGTATGTTTGTGTGCACCGTTGAATCATACGATCCCAGGAGGCTGTCCTTATTTTTTAAAATGGCTATTTTCTATTTAGGATCACCCAATGGCACATGCTACTTAAAAAGTATATTATTATGAAAATGGTTTATTTACATGAAGCAGGGTTTTACATAGGAGTTGTTTTATGCAATATCTTTTTATAGAGACCTACATTGTTCATGGGGTATAGTTTCCCTTTAAGAACTATTTTAAAAAAACTAGGTGTTAAGTTGAGGGTGAGGACTTCCAAGGTAATTTTCTCAGAAATATTACCTGTGCCACGAGCAACGTTAAGAAGACAGGGGGTGCTTAGGGAGATTAATGCGTGGCTGAGAGATTGGTGTAGGGAGGAGGGTTTTAGGTTCTTGGAGAACTGGGCTGATTTCTCAGTCGGCTACAGACTCTTTGCTAGGGATGGGCTGCACCTTAATGATGATGGTGCAGTTGTTTTGGGGGAGAAGATGGCTAGACGGTTGGAGGAGATTTTTAAACTAGGTGTGGGGGTAAAAGATTCAGGGGAAAACAGGTTAGATGAGACAGTGGGCAAAGGAAGGGAAAATAGGGGAGGAGATTTGGTTGGGGGTACTGTTAAGGATAGGGAGGACCAAATGTCATATGTTCAACATGGTACCAGTATTAAATGCATGTTTGCAAATGCAAGGAGTCTGACTGGTAAAATGGGTCAGACTCCTTGGAGGTGCTGATGCTGGAGGGAAAATATGTGATTGGTGTGGCCGAAACATGGCTGAATGAGTCGCATGACTGGGCAGTTAATATCAGTGGCTATACGTTGTTTCGGAGGGACAGAGACAATAGAAAAGGAGGAGGAGGGGTATGTCTGTTTGTTAGGTAGGATTTAAAAGCTTATATAAAGGAAGAGGTTATGTTAGAGAATGAGGGGGCAGAAGTCTTATGGGTGGAATTCTTCACCAATTGTAAAGAGTCCTACAAATTAATTGTAGGGGTATGCTATAGACCCCCTTATGTAAGTGAGGAGGAGGAGGCTAAGCTACTGGCGCAAATAGAAAAAGCTGCTAGTTTGGGTAAAGTAATGATAATGGGGGATTTAATTACCCAGATATTGACTGGAGCAACAGTACTGCCGGAACAGTTAATGGGAATAAGTTTATAAAGTTGTTTCATGACAATTTTATGGCACAGGTTGTTGAGGAACATACCAGAAAAAAATTCTATTCTGGATCTAGTGATCTCAAATGACCCAGAACTTATAGCAAATGTGCAAGTCATTTAACCCATGGGTAATAGTGACCATAATGTTATATCATTTAATGTCTGGTGTAAAAAACAAATATATACTGGGGCAACAAAAACCATGAATTTTGGAAAAGCTAATTTTAGTGCCTTGAGGTCTGCCCTTCAGAGTATTGATTGGGGCATTACTTTTTCAGCTAAAACCACAGAACAGAAATGGTTGTCATTTAAAATGATATTAAATCATTACTGTTCTCAATTTATTCCCTTAAGGAGTAAATGTAGAAGCTCAAAGAATCATCCTATGTGGCTTAATACAGATGTAAAGAAGTTAATAGGAAAGAAGAGAAAGGCATTTAAAAACTACAAATCTGTTGGGACAGAAGCTGCATTTAATGAATATAAACACTGTAATAAATGTTGTAAATCAGCAATCCGGAAGGCAAAGAAAGGTAATGAAGAGTTAACTGCGGCGCAGGCAAAAAGTAACTCTAAAAAGTTTTTTAAATATATTAATAGTAAAAAGATGCAGGTTGAGAGTGTTTCTCCGTTAAATAATGGTACCAGTATGGTTGTAACTGATGCAGAAAAGGCAAATGTGCAAAATCAGTTCTTTTCTTCCGTGTATACAATAGAGTCTGAGTTCCCATGCTCACTTCATAGCTGCACTAATGACTCGGCTCAATCTAGTCAGTGGCTGACTCAGGATATGATTCATAAAGCTTTAATAAAATTTTATTATGTAAACAAGGCTCCAGGGCCTGATGGTATACACCCACAGGTTCTAAGAGAGCTTAGTTCAGTTTTAGACCAGCCCCTATTTCTGATTTTCTCAGATTCGCTATCATCTGGTATGCTGCCTATGGATTGGAGGAAAACTGATGTTATCCCAATATTTAAAAAGGGATTATGATCTCAGCCTGGCAATTATAGGCCAGTAAATTTGACTTCTGTGGTGGGCAAATTATTTGAAGGGATCACATTCAAAATTTTCTCCTAGTGAATGGCATTATGAGCAGCAATCAGCATGGCTTTATGAAGGATAGGCCATGTCACACAAATTTGATTGCTTTTTATGATGAGGTAAGTAAGATGTTGGACAGTGGGGGGACAGTAGTGTGATCTATTTGGATTTTGTGAAAGCGTTTGATACTGTGCCCCACAAACAACTGCTTTCTAAACTAAGGTCTGTTGGTCTTAATGAAGTTGTTTGCACATGGATAGGAAACTGGCTACAGGATCAGGTACAGAAGGTGGTTGTTTATGGTAGGTTCTCTACATGGAGTAAGGTTCTTAGTGGGGTCTCTCGGGGTTTAGTATTGGGTCCACTTTGTTTAACTTGTTCATTAATGACTTAGGGGGGTGTTGTAAGAAATGTATCAGTATTTGCAGATGACACAAAACAATCCAGCCCAATTAATTCCATCCAGGATGTGGCATCCTTGCAACAGGATCTTGACAAACTGCCAATCTGGGCAACTAAGTGGCAAATGAGATTCAGTGTTGATAAATGTAATGTCATGCACCTGGGATGTATAAAATATTCAAGCCACTTATACCCTTAATGGGACTGCACTAAATCCATTTTGGAAAAGGACCTTGGAGTCATTGTAGATGATAAACTTGGCTGTAGCAAGCAATGCCAGTCAGCACCATCAAGGGCAAATAAGGTTTTGAGCTGTATTAAAAGGGGCATAGAGTCACGGGAGGAGGGGGTCATTCTTCCACTTTATAGAGCACTTGTAAGGCCACATTTAGAATATGCAGTACAGTTTTGGTCTCCCTCACTCAAACATCTTAGCTATGAGGAAAGACTGGCCAAATCGGGGATGTTCACGCTGGAGAAGAGGCGCTTATTGGGTGATATGATAACTATATATAAATATATAAGGGGATCATATAACAATCTCTCCAATGCTTTATTCACAGTAGGTCTTTCCAGCCGACACGAGGTCACCCATTCCATCTAGAATAAAAGAGGTTCTGCCTAAATATTTGCAAGGGGTTTTTTACCGTGAGAGCAGTGAAGATGTGGAATTATTTCCCTGAATTGGTTGTGAGGGAATACAGGGCTATGGAAGATAGCTCATGGTACAAGTTGATCCAGGGACTAGTCTGATGCCATTTTGGAGTCAGGAAGGATTTTTTCCCCCTCTGAGGTAAATTGGAGAGGCTTCAGCTTCAGATTGTGTGTTTTGCCTTCCTCTGGATCAACTAGCAGTTAGGTTGAACTTGATGGATGTGTGTCTTTTTTCAGCCTAACTTACTATGTGTTACAATTTCTTTATTATGGTAAGGGTGGAGGCAAATTCTGAAGCCATCAATTCCACTTGGCATGGTTGTCTTTGCTAATGTTAGGTTGAAAAGTGTACCTATTTGGAGGCTTATCCATCTGATTTTTTTGGCTCCTACAGCAATTAGCTCTCTAACAATAACGGGAGTATTAATTAAAACTTAAGTTTACCTAATTTTTTTATTAAAACATTTATCAATAATTCTTCTTGAAAAAGTTGATGCAAAAAAATATCATGACAAAATCGAGCATCAGTTTCGATCGTCCAATTTTCTGGAACTCGCGTTCCAAAAACTCAACTTTATCGAATTGTCACCGCAAAAACTTGACTTGATCTGATTATTGGGCGAAAATCAATGCAGATCACAACATCAAGAAGCATATTTAGGGACATCTGCCATTGAGTTCTACATGACCTTGACAGGTTTGAGATGGAGTTGTTTTCAGATTTTCAGCATCTTAATGCCCCTAAATTTGTACTTACCACTACTTGCAGGTCCCCCCAACCTACCTGGTACCCTGGGCAATTGTCCCTGACTTTCTATTTAAACCCTTCTTGCAGGTCCTGTCCAGCGGAGTTTGCAGCCATCTTGTCTACTTCGGTCTTCTTTCTTTCGGTACGGATCTACTGCGCATGCGCAGAAAGTCACGAAGAACTTTCAGAAAGCTTTGTGATTTTCGGCACATGCGCAGTAGATCTGCACCGGAAGATTACTCCAACTGCACATGTGCTGAAAACGCTGTTCACTACAGGAAGAAGACCAAAGGAGACAAGATGGCTGCTGTAAACTCCGCTGACCAAACC
Organism: Xenopus borealis; assembly: GCA_024363595.1. Classification (NCBI taxonomy): domain Eukaryota; kingdom Metazoa; phylum Chordata; class Amphibia; order Anura; family Pipidae; genus Xenopus; species Xenopus borealis. Next base: position 67,980,935 of record CM044439.1, read on the forward strand.
TGCAAGGAGAGGTAAGTAGAAAGTTAGGGGCAGTTGCCCAGGTTACCAGGTAGGTCAGGGGGAGGAGGGGGACTATTTAGGGTAGGGGGAAAGAGGGATACAAATGACGGGGTTCAGCTCTCCTTTAAAGAGTCCACACTGGCTCCCCTCCCTGCAGTGTTACCCCAGAATTGTGTCCCTTATAGAAATACTGACCACACATGCAGAGCCAGCGGAGCTCACAGGCAATATCTTCGGCACTTCGGTTTTCTTCGTAAAGTGAGCGCTGTATTGATGCATGTGCAGTTGGAGCAATGTTCCAGTTCGTGACAACTGCGCATGTGCCAAAAGTGACGTACGTTGCCAAAGAGAAGGAAGATGACCTGAAGAATACCGAAGCACTGGAAGATGATGCCCATGAGCTCCGCTTACTCTGCATGTGCAGTCAGTATTTCTAGAGGGGACACCATTTTGGGATAACACTGTGCAGGGGGGAGGCAGGGAGCGGGCCAGTGAGGACTTTTGATCATGGGGGTTTAGTTCTCCTTTAAAGGAAAACTATACCTCCAAAATGAATACTTGAGCAACAGATAGTTTATATCAAATTAAGTGGCATATTAAAGAATCTTACTGAACTGGTATATTTAAAATTCTGATCCGTACCGAAAGATTATTGCCGAAAACGCAGTTCACTACAGGAAGAAGACCGAAGTAGACAAGATGGCTGCGAACTCCACTGGACAGGACCTGTAAGAAGGGGTAAGTAGAAAGTTAGGGACATTTGCCCAGGGTACCAGGTAGGCTAGGGTGGAGGAGGGGGCCTATTTAGGGTAGGGGGGAAGGGGGATACAAATGACAGGGTTTGGTTCTCGTTTAAGGCCACACTGTGCCTGTTGCAAAATGCTTATGGTCACACTGTAATATGCTCCATAGACTGCATTCATGCTCCATAGAATGCGTTCAGAAAGAGTCACCAAAAATATGCTCAGCAACTTTAATGTGGTTTCAAAATTTAGCATTTTCACACATTTTTAAATACTGGAGGGCCACAGTGCGCCTGTCTTCAAACACTGACTTCCTAAACAATATGTGGTCGCAATTATCACTTGGACTCTAGCAACCAGATAGCTGTCAAAGTTCCAAACTAATGCTCAAAAAAATCAAAAGCAGTTGAAAACAATATGCCACGGTCTAACTCATTCTAAAGCACTTGGGTTTCCACCTGATTGGAATTTTAACAGGTTGTTAATATATTGTTATATTTTTCCTGTCAGTATGATTATTTTTCCAGAAAATGTTGCAACCCTAGGAACTTCTCATTTAAGGGATAGTAACGTTTACAGAGAGCCTAATTCCGATCGTCTCTAATAACAGCTGACTAAAGTGGCCAATATCAAGCACAAGAATATGATTAGCATGTTATCAGTGAGTCCCAGACACTCGCTGCATTATTCTGCTCACATACACGGTGTTGCTATGTGACTGCAGCACCAGCTCCCTCCTCTCACAGGGACGCGCTGGGGGATCCGATGACGTCACTGGCTGAGCACTCCTCTCTTCCTTCTTGTAAGTTGGCTTCTGGGAAGCGGTGCCAGGAATAACCCTGTGTGTGGAGAGAACAGGAGACTTCCTAGCAGAACACAGACCCCTTATTCACTTACTCACAGAGAGAGAGCGAGAGACCTCCAGCTGCTCGTCACACCTTCTCATAACACTTAGGTCCTAGCTGTTTTGCAGAGGTCGGCTGTCGTAAAAGAATCCACCTTGAAAAAGAATTCATAGGCCAAAATGGGGAAAGAGAAATAAAAATAGACGCTAACCCAGGCAAAGCATTACGGAAAAACAGCAATGGAAGGACGTCTCTAAATCATACTGACAGCACCAAGGGTCCCCGAGGGGCTTCCCAGCTGGTTGCCTGCATCACAAGGGCACAGGGCAGGACGGCACACCAGGAATCCTGCGCTTACAGGCATTGAATTTCATCTGCAGGCAGCCTGCACCTGCTACAAGTCCTACTTTATCTCCCCGTTTCCATAGGAAGCTGCCTGGTGACTACAGGAACACCCCTGCCTGAACTGCGGCTCCCTGCCCCGCCCCCGCTTCTTCCTAGCGTACCCGCACAGTTTCTGGCACCCACGGTTTTATCTTCCACGTAGTAGCAGCATTATTCAAGTGCACTGTACCCAAATCTGTTAGGTTTTGGACAGTCCTGTTTATGGATTTCCTCTAACACCCCTCATTCCCTGCAGTTTATCGCTCTTAACATGTCTGTAGCCCTACCCTCTGCTATGGAATCACATCGCCGCTGCGATCAGTGAACGTGTGCGTCTGCTCTCCTATCTACAGTTTGCACCCGGGATCCCCTCCGAACACCGCCCCTTTTCATCAGAACCAGCAGCCTCCTCCTCCTCCTGTGAACTCTCCCTTACCCTCTCCCCGTGTGCCTGCCCAAGCACACTCATACACCATGCACTCATATAGATCATGCACAGCAGCACGCTGACAGCCTGCACCCTCCTGTTCCCCACCTTCACTGCGCCCATGTCTACCCAGATATCGGATGCCCTCTGAGTTGGATTACCCCCTCCCTTTCTCCCCTGACACTGACAAATTCTGCAGAACTGATTCTGGCAGCAAGCAAGGAAGAACAACTTGTTACACTTATATCGGTGTGCCGTTTCTTCCACTGCGGAGAGACCGACAGAAGTGTAGAAGAGGTTCTTTCGGAAAAGAAAGTGGAAAGGATTTATTTGTTTTACATGTAATTACTGTTATTATTGGATTGTTTTTTGTGTTGGAATGAGACAGCTTCAGATCCGGTGAGTCACTGCAGCCTCCTTTCTCCTCCATTTGCATTTTAAATTCGAATCTGATTTAACTATTTGTGTTTGTAATCTGTACCTGACTTCCACCCTCTTCTCAAGCCTCCTAAATTGGTGGGTGGGGGAGTCGGATTTGTACGGGCGGCGGCGGAAGCAGCAGCAGCGTAAAAATTCTCAATCGATCTCCCTACTTGTGTAAAAGGTGAACAGCACTAAATCGTGACAATGGACACCTAGCACACAAGCACCCTCTGGTGTCCGGGGAACAAAATCTGTTTCCCAGAGCCACACTGCCATCAATGACAGAAACAATCTTAACCTGACTTACTTGTCATTACGGAGGTAACAGATAATTAGTGTGGCCACATTTCTGCTGATAAAAAACATACTAGTGGTAGATCAATCACTTTCTGTTAGCTCAGTGCCAGAATTACAATTTTACTTTCTCTCTTGACAACCATTTTGATTAAGCTGACAGAACGCCATAATTATAATTTACATTTGATCCAAGGTGTGCATGAATAACACCAATCTCCCCCTTCCTTCATATAGTTTAACTCCCGATAGAATGATGTGCCTCCCTGGAGTCCACAAAACAATAAAATAGGTAATCATGGCTGTCATTATTTGGTCCTGCCAGCATGTTTAGTTCTTGGGCCTTTACACTGCCATAGTGTGGATGTTGTTTATGTTCCTACTAGTCTAGTCTACTAATCTACTAATCTAGTAAACAATGGGTTAAAGCAGCTGTTCTGGAACCTAAATGACAGACATTTTCTGTATAAGTCAAATTTCCATTTATATGAGCTAAGGTGGCCATCATAACATAACTAAGGCTCACCAAATGTGATTGCCGTCTTCATACCCTAATGACCTCCAACCAACTGTGGAAATGTTATGGACCTTTCTATTCCTGCTTGTCCAAATTTCACCAACTAAGATATGCAGTATAATATGAAGAAGTGAAAGTATTAAATTACATTGAGGTAACCCATGGTATGTTACTTTGCAGCATGAGTATTTCACAAGGTACTATGACAGGGATTTCCAAGGAACTGCCTCCTCCAAGCTAATTATTGAGCCATACACAGACACACACACACACACACACACACACACACATCTTTCTTATTCTTCTTACTTCCTACCATACAAGTTGAAGGAGGTGTTTTATTTGGCTTCTGTTGGTTGGGAAATGTGGGGAATACCCAGCCTGTAAATGTATGCAGATTAGGAGGAGGTTTGCGTAATATCCAGAGGAATTTGCATGACTGTTAATGACAGGCAGCAAGGGAGAGGGGGGCAAAGATCAGCAACTGACTGGGCTGAGTCTATTTAAGGTTTTTCTTCTCCTGTCCATGTGTTGGCAGGGAATGCATGTTAATTCTTGCTTTTCAGGTGTGCTTGTAGTCTCCCCTAGACACAGGAATACTTATGTATTTATTCTGTTTATTTATGTCCCAAGAGACTAGGTGATAGCCAGTCTGTTTCACACTGTTGACATACCCTGCTTTTCCCTTGAGTGTCTGAAAATTCCTTTCGCTATGTGAACAACATGGCTGGAGGAGCATTTCTACTTAAACTTCGATTTAGGCCTTGTGGCTTAGAATGCTACGATGTTAGACTCCACACATCCTTGTGTTTATTTTGTATGTGTGAACATTGCTTTTGTCCGCCCAACACTGCATTTCTTTCTGATGTGGAGTTATCAAAGTATATTCTATTCACCCATGTCTCCTTTATTATTCTATTCAATATAGTGTTCCCTTTTGTTTTACTTTATTGCATTGGTATTTAGTAACCTCCCCTGCAACTGCTAATGGTTATTATAGGTGTTGCAGTAAGATATTTGTCAGCACATTTAAGAATACGTATAAGAGAGTAATATTGACAAGTATGAGTGAAATAAATGCATTTATTTTAATAGTTACAGTCATACAGAGAGAAAAAGAGCTTAAAGTCAGGAGTTTTTCATATGCTATAAATACATTTTTATCACGGATATCTTGCAATACTGCAAGATATACATATTCTTACAACATATTTTTTTGTGAAGATTTTATATAAACAAAATAGTGTTAATTATTTGAAACCTGGCCTTTTTACAGTTCCCTCTTTCATCAGCTTAATGTTAGTTACAGACATTATAGCTTTCATAAAAACATAGCAGCTTCATATATAATACATTCATTTTGTTTAGACCATATCCATGATTAAATTGTGTGTGTGTATTAACTAATATGCATTTGTAGAAATTTACTTCTGGTCTGTGTTACTGTGTGTGCCTGTGTCTTCAGATGCTTGTGTGTTCGCTGGAGTGGGTGGAACGTTGGCCCGTTCCGGGAATGTTCCATGACGTGTAATAGTCAGAGGAAGGGGGTTAACAAGGGGCTCTGCCTGCCATCAAACCAGATGTTCTCCCTCTCCTTCTGCCTTTTGTGTATTTGCAAAACATTGCCCTGCAGGGAGAGAATAACATTTTTTTATAATTGCACAACCCTCGGTTATCAGTTAAGTATCCACTGTAGCTAAGCTGTAATATAGGCTTTCTCCCCTGAAAGGCTAGAAAGCCGAGCACAGAGCTTGTTATGCTTTGTCCCAGAGGGATTTCCTATCTGCTGCTGGAAGAGAAGTGCTGTCCTTGCTTGCTCAGGGGATCCTCCTCCAGTTTGATGAATAAGTGGAAAATACCAGACTGTAGGATTGTTTTTTTTCCACATATTTCTGGACTAAGGAATACATACACTAAAAGTAACAGTTCTCCGTCACATTAAAGGTTTTCTGGCAGCCAGAACTTGTTTTATTTTTTTATGTATTCATGTATGTGTGTGTATTTGGGGAACTTCATCTAGACTAGGAAACACATATATTAATACCTCTCTCCACAGGATAGGCATTTGCTACTTGAAAGGGTGAAGGGACCTGTAGTTAAACTACAACTTACTTATGTTGTGTGACTAAATAAAGAGCTGAACTCCAGAAGTTTCTATAAAAAAATGAATAGTATAGTAACAGGTTTTATTCTTTTAGCGCAACCAGCAATATCATACCACAATCCTTGAGGTATAATCATATACATTTCAGGAAGCATCACAGTAATTCAGAGCAATGTTCTCTATATGTACAAAAGAATTCTTTTGTGTGCACATTTGTGCTTGGGTCAGAATTAACACAACATTTTTTGTTTTCACACAAAATTCTTTGTGTGAACCACAATTTTTTTTTTGCATGCGATGGCCTCAGAATTTCTGTGCACACACACGCGCACATGAGGGAACATTTATTCAGAGCCAGCACCTGGAATCCTTGTACAGATCGCATACCAGATTGATGGAATCACTCTCAGGATCTCTGGACAGTGATCTGGATCCCCGCATATTGGATCGGGAATACACTAAACCTAAAGCTCTATTCAGCTTAGTGATTCCTATCCTACACTACAGGCCAGTCTTGCCTGAGAGGAGAACTACCCCACTTGCTATCCCTCCTAGCTGGAGCACGGGCTGCTTTTGATCACTATCTGCCTCACTTTCCTAGAAAATGCTATTACAGAGAACTACCCTTTCCTGACTACGCCTCATTCACGGGGTCCCTGCCCCCAGCTTCACCAAGGGCCTCACCAGCCTTGGGTTCTTTCCTTTACTGAGCTTAGATCCTAGGCTCCTAGCAACATCCACTCCTTCCTGAAGTGGAATGCAAAAGAAGATCCACCCTCTGCCCAACACTATACTGATGTATGGCAAGAAGTGGTCATCATTGTCTGGGCCAGTGATACACTTTACGCACTAGGCCAATAACCCCAACTAGATACATTCCCTTCGGCCAAGAAACTAGGAAATAAGGAAGTGTAGTGATTTAAAGCCATATGGAGCATTAACCCTATGGGTCCCTACATCCACCCCAGGAATAAAAAGTTAAGTCCCAGCAATGGGGCAAAATACAAAACACATTTTTAAATAAATACCAATACTGAATGAAGTAGTGGAAATACACAGTACTATCATATCTGCAAAATAAACACAAGCAAGACGCTTTAAAGGAACAGTTTAGGGTAAAAATAAAAACTGGGTAAATAGATATGCTGTTCAAAATAAAAAATGTTTCTAATATGGTTAGTTAGCCTAAAATGTAATGTATAAAGTCTGGAGTGACTGGATGTCTAACATAACAGAATACAACACAACATCCTGCTTTTCAGCTCTCTAAATCTGAGTTAGTCAGTGACTTTATGGGGGGGGCACATGGGACATAAATTTTCAGTGAGTTTGCAATTGATCCTCCGCTTTCAGCTCAGATTCAAAAGCAACAGTTATGACCAATGTGGCCCTTCCTCGATTCACTGATTGGTTATTGCTTGGTAACCAGGATAACCAGTCAATGTAAACAAAAGAGAGCTGAAAAGCAAGAAGTAATGTTCTGTTCTGTTATGTTAGACTTACAGTCACTCCAGCCTTTATACATTACATTTTTTCCTAACTATATTGAAAACATGTTTTATTTTGCACAGCCTATCTATTTACCCAGTTTTTACTTTTATACTGAACAATTCCTTTAAACAAATATCAGGGCTACATTTGGATTAGTATGGTCCCACCAAACCCAAACTTTATTATATTCTTTCCTACCCCTTCCTCCTTTAGCACCCAGATCTTTCCACGTTGCAGTACCAGGACAATTTTTGGGGTCTGTGGGCTAGCTCACTCCAAAGTGTATACTTTCTCCTTTTCGGCATCAGCCATGGTGGATTTTGGGAAAGGGTTATGTGGAGGCGTCACACCAACTTATCTGGATGCAGCCACAGTCCGACAATATGCATGCACCAACAATATGTACAAGTGATCCACAGTCTTGGGTGTCACTCTAGCAGCATCAATGGGGAATGTGTGTGCACCCCCAGGAACAGGAGGGCTAGAAACATTCCCTTCTGCAAAGTGACTAGGGAATAAGGAAGTGTAAAGATTTAAAGTCATTGGGGTTGGCCCTATGGGACCCATCTGTTTTGTTTCTTGGAGAATTCAATATTTTTTTTAAAGATTTAGAATCCATCTGGATTCAGATGAAAAGATGGAATATAGTTGTTCCTCTCCCTACATCTGTTTTGTTTGTTTCTTGAAAATTCACTGGTTTTGTTAATGTTTAGAATCCAGCTAGGTTTACATGGCAAGACAGGGAATAGAGTGGTTTCTTAGAAAACAGATAAGCAAAAGGTTGCAGGTCCCTCAATTCCCTTAAAACGGTGCTTGGGGTATAGGGGGATGGCACCTCCGTCAATCAGCTCAAACAAATTACTCCAGCACATCTTTTCTGCTTAAGGGTTAATACCCGTGTTTAACGTCAGCCAAAAAAAAAGGTACTAAGGTACAAAGGCTGACATTAAACATGGGTTTTAACCCTTAGCAAACCTGTGCTGGAGTAATTTGTTTGTACTTAGAAAACCAGAACACAGTATGTAATCCATACGTCATTTATGTAGTCATAATATAATATATTGTAAAGTTTTAATGAGCTTGATTTTTTTTTTGTATGGGGAGTCAGTGGTGCTTTTCTCTTGACTAGAAGTATAATGAATATTTTTTTAGAGAGTTGTTGTGCAATAGCATTTTTTGAGACTCATCAAGCAGTCACTGACTTGTTTACTAAACTTCAATCTTTTTCCCAAGGGAAAGAAACCTCGAATCTCATCTGTGTTGAAAAATTACTAGTTGTTCTTTATTGAAAAATAATATAAAACTTTTCTGTAACTTTCCAACGATCTGAGATCAAATAATTTACTTCTGTTCGACATAAAAATAATTTTGGCTGAATAATTTAGGATTCTTTACAGAGTGAATATTTTCAACAATTTTCGATTTGGGAAGAATAAGGCTGCTCATTCTTCATGACAATTAGGCTACATGAGTTTGTGTGCTGCTCAATCTCGACTTCTTTTTATAAAGATAAAGTAGAAAAATAGGGTGGCCACCACATATACTAATAGATAAAAATTATTTGGCAATGATTTAATGAGCATGTATATAAGTGCACTGAGAGTAAAGCCTTAATACAATGGTTATATTATAACCCTTGTGATTGATGTTAATTATCAAAACAGATATACATCAGTTTTTCAGGCACAGGCACTGGGATTTTTATTCCTGGAAACATACCTGGTTTATAGAACTGACCAACTGTACAGTTTTTGAACTCTGACTATAAATAAAATATAAACAAATATTATTTGAAATCACAATCACAATTTATCAAAGTAAAAAAACAGGAAAGGTCACATGACAAAACCAAGAAGAAATTATTTCTTTTTTCCCCAGTTTATTAGAACATCCAAGATTTTCAGCCTCATTGAAAGTGAAAGAAACAATGTGATTTTCACTTGTGACTTTTCTTTCGTGCTAAAACATGACTGCGACTATTCTGTAAGAGTTTTTCTTCAACATGCTAGTGCTTGAGAATAAATTTTTTTACACATTTTTTACCGCTAAACTCAAAAACGAATACATCTTTTTGCTTTTGAATAGGGTTTCTAAAGTTTTAAAGTGTGTGCTAGGTCCAGTAATCCATATCAACCTGTTAGATTTTTGTTTTCAAACAACCATTAAATTTTACCTTCTGGTTTGTAGTTATGGGTGGCTATGAACTCCATTTATGTATTCTGAAGTGCAGCACACAAAAGGGAAGGAAAATAGATGGAATTTCAGGGAATGGGGTGAATTTTAGGGTATATATGGGTGTGGTTGGAAATATGTATAATGTGGCTTCATTTGAGTATAACATACCGAATAGGAAAATTCCACCTGCAAAGATGATCAAAATCAGCAGCGCTGAGCACAGATATAGCTTACCATACACTTAGGGGCAGATTTACTAAATTCGTGTGATGGATTTGAATGGATTCCAAATTAAATCGAATTGCAAAATTAAGATTTTTTTGAAATTTAAATATATTCGATCATTCGACCATTCGATGATCGAAGTACTTGCCCTTTAAATATTTATTCGATGGCCCAATTCGCCAGATTAAATTTACAGAATTGCTATATATGCCTACGGGAAGCTCCCATTTTTCTTTCAGTTCTCTTATCAAATAAAAATCGTACGATCGAAAACTTCTGTGTTTCAGAGCTTTCTTGATAACTGATTTCTGTATAACTGATCTCACACATGTAATTAGAGACTTACTCATAAGGCAGAATATAGATAGAGATAGGGTTGCCACCCCTGTGGTTTTGAAATGGGCATCTCAGTTTTTCAAAGGGCAGTCTGTTCAAAGCTTTATGTCCAGATAAAAACATTCACAAAACCGAACAGAAATCAAGCCATTTGCATCTAAGTGATGCACTATCCCCACCCCAGCTTTATAACTCCACTGACATCATTGTGCCCATCCAAACATCACTGCCCCACCCCCAATGATATCTGCCCTGCCTTCTTTGTTCAGGTTTAGCTGCTGGTAAAGTTGGCAACCCTGCATACACTACTAGATCTGGTCATGTATGGATACCTTAACAGTCCAGATTACAAAAATTACAGGAGAACTTGCAAATGGAATTTTCACTTAGCAGGAAAACACATTCTGAAAAACACATTTTAGAGATTCAAACCTTTTAGAAACAGACAAAAAAAAATAATCTGACCTTGTAAAACTTTGGATTAATAAAGAGAAGCAGGTGGCTAAAATATAAATGAAAGAAATTTTTATTGCAATACATTTATATTGCAATACATATATTTTATTTATCTATTACTTGGAGTTCACACCCCTTCAGTGAGCAGTTATTTGTAGAGTGCACCACCTATATTTACTAAAGTGTAAAACATTGGAGCCGAGGACTCAAAAAGAACACATGAAAGGCAAGGTCCTCTTGAAAGTAAAAAC
>CM044439.1:68000002-68028873 GCA_024363595.1 Xenopus borealis
GGGGTTAACTTCCTTCCCCCCTACATTTCCTAACATATGGCAACTCAGCTTTACAGGGGGAACATGTGTAGGGCAATAGAACAACTTTATTTGATTTGTTAAAGGTTTCCTGGGCTTGGGTAGTGGCTGCAGCATACTGTATATGTCTATTATACTTTAACTTTGCGCCGTATGAAAATTAGGCATCGCTAGTGTAAATGCGCTTTGCCTGGCGAAGTAACGGTAGCGCACTTTTGGAAAGTGAAAGTGATCATTCTAATTTTAATGACTGCATTATCTTTGTACAAGACTCGTGATAATTTACTTTACTGGATTACATAGTACGAACTAAGAAAACTGCACTGTACATTGTTTAAAACAGGGGTGTCCAACCTGGATATGGATATGGATATGAATGCGGCCCATCTTGAAACATTTGGTTCCAGAGGAAATGTCATGTTGCAATGGATATAGGAGAAGGGGGGACTCTGTCCATTGCTCAGTTAGTAGTAATAATAATAATATAATAATAATAAATCTATTTAATATACAGGTGTCCCATATTCCAGTGTATAGCTCCATCTAGTTATTCAATAGGTATTGTAGTTCTTTTTCTGTGTATTTTCTTTACTCTTACAAATCAAAAGTGTCTGTGTATTTCATGTGTAGCCCCAGACATTTTTTCTTTTTCCAATGTGGCCCAGGGAAGCCAAAAGGTTGGACACCCCTGGTTTAAAACAAAGAAAACTAGTAAAAAAAAAACTTATTAGAATTACTTATATTAGCTATACTATGACCTATACCATTTACAAAATTTACCAATTGACCCCAGCAACTGAAAAACATACATTCTGGCTATATTGTATTACTTACTTTAAAAAAATTTATGTCAGGAAGGGTATTAACATCACCAAATGGCTCAACGGACTTCTGGCATTGACTTGTACATGAACTCAGAAGGTTTAAGGTGGTCAAATATTTGAATTATATTTTATATACGAATGGGGGATTGAAATTCAATGTGCTGTTATGACACTAAACAAAATTCAGATTTGAATTTACTACTTCGACCCTTCACCTTTGAGTTAACTTTTAATATAATGTAGAGAGTGACATTCTGAGAAAATTTGTAATTGTGTTTCATTTTTTAGTGTTTGTAGTTTTATAGTTATTTAGCTTTTTATTCAGAAGCTCTCTAGTTTGCAGTGTCAGCAATTTGGTTTCTAGGGTACAAATTACGCTAGCAACCCTGCACTGATTTGAATAAGAGACTGGAATATGAATAGGAGATGGACTAAATAGAATAAGTAATAAAAAGTGTCAATAACAAAATACATTTGTAGCCTTACAGAGCATTTGTTTTTAGATGTAGTCAGTGACCCCCATTTGAAAGCTGCAAAGAAACATAAGAATTGCACATTATTAAAAAACAATGAAAGATAAATCATGAAGACCAATTGAAAAGTTGGCCCTTCTAAAATATAAAGAAAATTGGAGAGAATAGAACCCCACTTTTAACCAAATATTTCAATCAAGTATGGGTTAGATTGGGATCTGCAACCTTGGCTCTCCAGCTGTTAAGGAACTACAAGTCCCACAATGCAATGAAGGAGTCTGTCTTGATTCATAAAGGCAAATGCATTGTGGGACTTGTAGTTCCTTAACAGCTGGAGAGCCAAGGTTGCAGATCCCTGACTCTTATTTAGAGAAATATGTTCGTTCTACTTCTAATGTGCAGTGCAATAAATAATAAAGTCAAAATGCATAAATTCATCAATTGGAAAGTTAATTTCTAAATCAATAAGAATAATTAATAAGTAGAAAAAGTCCAATTAATTGAAAGGTGAAAATTGATTAAAATCTGATCTGTGAACCACGTAAAGTGCAATGCTACTAATATACTTGATGTCAGTGATTAAAAAGGATTCACTAATAAATAAGTTATATGACCAACATTAGAGGTGAGTTAAAAAAAACCTTAAAGGGATCCTGTCATGGGAAAAACATTTTTTTTTTCAAAATGCATCAGTTAATAGTGCTGTTCCAGAAGAATTCTGCATTCAAATCCATTTCTCAAAAGAGCAAACAGATTTTTTTAAATTTCGTTTTGAAATCTGACATGGGGCTAGACATTTTGTCAATTTCCCAGCTGCCCCCTCACTTGTGCTCTGATAAACTTCAATCACTCTGCAAGTTGGAGTGATATCACCCGCTCCCTTTCCCCCACCCAGCAGCCTAACAAAAGAACAATGAGAAGGTAACCAGATAATGGCTCCCTAACGCAAGATAACAGCTGCCTGGTAGATCTAAGAACAGCATTCAATAGTAAAACCCATGTCCCACTTAGTAGTATTCAGTTACATTGAGAAGGAAAACAACAGCCTGCCAGAAAGCAGCTCCCTCCTAATGTGCTGGCACAAGTCACATGACCGGGGCAGCTGGGAAATTGACAAAATGGCTAGCCCCATGTCAGATTTCAAAACTGAATATAAAAAAATCTGTTTGCTCTTTTGATAAATGGATTTTAGTGCAGAAGTCTACTGGAGCAGCACTATTAACTGATGCGTTTTGAAAAAAACATGTTTTCCCATGACAGTTTCCCTTTAATGCTAAAATCCGTAAGAGAATTATAAAATTGGAAAAATAAGAATGGTGGAGCTGTCCCAAAGAGAGCTGGCTACCTGCATATTGTTCTAATACTGGGACACCACAAAGTTAAGGCAGGACAGGGTAACCGGGACTGTGGTCTTGTAAATTACCTTGCCCTACTATCTTAGAGAGGACTATAATTGCCCTAAAAAGCCACAAATCCTCGGCCCCTTAGAAAGGAAGGAAGCGTTTTAGTAAAAACAGAAAGATTATGCAAAAAGGGAAAAAAAACACCTCTCACTCGTAATCAGACTCAGCCTGAGGTGGTGAATAAAAAGGAGTATAAAATCAAATAGTAGAGTGTTCACCGACGCGCGTTTCGCTAATGAGCTTTGTCAAGGCGAAAGTGAACAAAACGCCATTACACTCGCTTGAAATAGACTTCCGCGATGTGCGTCACTAGTGGGTCTCGCGAGACTTTCAAACATGTCGGGATTGCGCTATTCATTCAGTTCTACGTCTTACGTCTGTGCGCAGTTCTCTGTCATATGCACACCACAGCGCTGATTGGTCTAACGCGAGCACCACCCCAAACCTACGTCATTGCAACTTTGGCAGGGTATTGGACAATGCCTCCGTTACTGCTACCACTAGTAACTATGCCACATCCGGATTCCATCCTGTACCACTATCAAAACAAAAATCCATATGGATATCATAATGCGTGTGTGTAATGAATTTTATTATTTCAATTAGTAAATAAATTAAATTGTAAATAATGAATTATCGGTGTGAATGAATTAATTAAAAGACATTTTTTAATTAATTAATTAATTAATTAATTAAAATAATATGTATGTAAATAGATAAATGTTAAAGGGGTTGTTTACCTTTGAGTTAACTTTTATTATAATGTAGAGAGTGATATTCTGAGACAATTTGCAATTAGTTTTCCTTTTTTATTGTTTGTGGCTTTTTAGTTATTTAACTTTTTATTCAGCAGATTTCTAGTTTGTAGTGTCAGCAATTTGGTTTCTAGGGTACAAATTACGCTAGATATAAAATCTCTACTAATTTATTTAACCATTTAAAGGAATTAAATAAAGGCAGTGAACAGATTATTTTTGTTTATTCAGTTTGGGGAAATGGTATCTAGTTGAAAAATCCAATAGCTTTCTCATTTGAGTAAAGCTTGCTCTAGATCTCCCTTACGTAAACCTAGATCTATTTTCTCTATAGCCCAAAATCTCATTACAGCCAGATTCATATTGTGGCATTTCTTGAAATGCTGAGCCACTGTTCATAGTATTTTCTCAGTTTTAGTTAGGCTACCTGCATTTCGTATTGTGCTACAATGTTGTTGTAATCTTAGCTTCAACATTTGCGATGTCATGCCTATATATTTTTTCTGACAAGGGCACTCTATACAGTAAATGACCCCTCGGGTTCTACAATTTATATAATTGTTAACCGTATGCCGTACACCAAACCGATCTTCAAAAGAGTCAATATTAAGCATCTTGTGGCACATGTTGCAGTTGCCGCAACCCTTGATCTTCTGGTTAGTTTTGGTGCCCTGATTTTGAAAATGACACCTTATGAGGATGTCTTTTAAATTGGGGCTTCTTTTATAACAAATAGAGACTCTCTCCTGTAGTTGGGCCCCTAATGTTTCATCCTCCAGTAATACTGGCCAATGTTTATTTAAGACAGTGGTTCTCAACCTGGGGGTCGGGACCCCTTTGGGGGTCAAATGACCCTTTCACAGGGGTCCCTTAAGGGGTTCCAGGAGCAGGTTCATCTCTCTCCCCACTAGCCCTGGGGCAAGGTTGTAGCTATCCGGGTGTTGGTGCTGGGAGTTGTAGTTCAGTAACCTGTGTAGGGAAGCCAGTTGCACTACAACTTTCTATATCCCCTTAGTAGGGACTGCCATACAGCTCTCCCTGCCCATTTAAAATTTGTAAAATTAACATGGTAATTGGGATGTGGCAAAAAGTTTTTGCTGCACTACGCACGGAAAACAAACCTTTATGTAGCCACACTGTCTCCTGTACTTTCCTAACAATCCGCTCTGGGATGGCAACGAAAATATTTTAATATTTTATGGTTGGGGGTCACCACAACATGAGGAACTGTATTAAAGGGTCGCAGCATTAGGAAGGTTGAGAACCACTGATTTAAGATATCCTGAATCCACAAGCTGTTATTGTTATAAGTTGTGATAAAGCGTACTACTTCATTTTTATCTTGTGTTTTGGTTTTGATTTTTAACAGTTCTGATCTATCTGTACGTAAGGCCCTATTGTAGGCTCTTTTGATTAACTTCCCGGAATAGCCTCTATTTTTGAGTCTCAATTTAAGTTCTTCCGCTTGTACCTTTAATGAATTAATTGATGAACAGTTACGTCTTAATCTCAAAAACTCCCCTGTGGGGACTGATTTTTTCACTGATTGAGGGTGAAAGCTTGAATGGTTCTTTAGGGAATTGGTTGCTGTGGATTTCCTAAAGTTTTTGGTCTGAAGGTGCCCTTCTTTATCTATCTCAATTTGGAGATCTAGAAAGGACATGCACTGGTCTGAGATGTCCATCGTAAGTTTGATATTGAGATCATTATTATTGAGTATAGTGATGAAGTCCATGGCTTCCTGGTGCGTACCCTCCCCGATCAACAGGATGTCATCGATATATCTAATCCACTTACGGATTTTTGAGGAATATGGTGACATTGAGAAGTTATGGACCACTGTTTGTTCCCAATAGCCTAAAAATAAGTTTGCGTATGAGGGCGCGCAGGAAGTCCCCATGGCAGTTCCTTGTGTTTGTAAATAAAATTTACCATTAAAGGTGAAGTAATTATAACACAGGACAAATTTAATCAATTTACATAAAAAATCAACCATCTCCATTTTATCCCCCAGTTGGTTTAGAAGGAAAAAAAACATAATGCCTTTAGACCTAATTCATGTTTAATAGATGTGTACAATGATTCAACATCCAAGGTGATGAGGAGTGTGGTCTCACCTACTGCGAGATTTTCTATTTGGGAGAGGACATCTAATGTATCTCTTGCGTAAGATTCCAATCCCTCAACTATGGGTCATATTCTAATGTCCAAATATTGGCTGGCCTTTTCTGTGAAATTGCCATTGCCAGAAACTATAGTCCTACCAGGAGGACTTTCTAGGCTCTTAGGTATTGTGGGGAGTAGGTAGGGTTGCGATCCTAGGATTATTAACTGTCAAAAAGGATTTTTCTTTTTTAGAAATTAAATTATCATTAAAAGCTTCCTTTAGCATATTATTATATATTTCTAAAAAGTAATCCCTAGGATCTCCCAGAAGCCAGTTGTTTATATGCTTCATCCAAATACATGTTATTTGGCCAAATAACAATATTCCCACCCTTGTCTGAGGGTTTAAACTGGACGTCATTCCACTGCTGCATAGTCCTGATGGCTCTCCACTCCTCCTTAGAGGTATTATTCTCATATATATGTGAGTGGAGTGAGATTATATCTTTAATAACCAAATTCAAAAATATATTCACATTAGGACAGATATTTGCTGCAGGTGTGAACTGAGATTTAAGTTTCTGCATCCAGTTCTCTACTGTGGGAATGGAGTTAATATTATCAGGTGTTTCCTCCACACTTTCTAATAATAATGATTCTAAATCTTGTAGGGCCCTTGTTTCCATTGCCGTAAGGTTTTCCAACCTCCCCTGCTCAGATATGCTAAAATGTTTTTTAAGAAGCATTTTCCTAGCAAAATATACTAAAGGTGGCCATGCACGGGCCGACAAATGCTGCCGACTTGGTCTGTCGGCAGCTTTTGTCGGGCCGTGCAAGGCCACCCGTGTATGCGGCCCTCCGACTAGCTTTCCCACTCGATATCTGGCTGAAAGTCGGCCAGATGTCGATCGGCGGCCGTATCTGTTCGTTGATGCAGTCCCGCGATCCAACCGCCCATATGGCCTCCGCTATGATCCGATCGTTGGACCCGATATCGCCCACCTTTTGCAATCAGCTAGAATTAATCAACATTAAGGACCTCTATTTCTTGATGTTGAATTTTCAGCATTTTGTATAAAAATGCAGGTGTAAAACCCAATACTATTTTCTTATAATAAAATGTAACTGTAAAATGTATACTTTTGACCAGGGCCGCCATTAGAAATCACGGGGCCCCGCACAACAAAATTGTCGGGGCCCCCTGGGCTCCGCCCACCCAGGCATCTAAGCTCGCCCCAATCCCCGCCGAATCCACATTAAAGTTAAAAAGACCAAACAGACATCAGCGCTAAAAAAGTAAACCCCCCCAGGGCTCACTTATAATTTAAAAAAAAATTGGTGCAAAAGCATTTTTAAAGCATTGGTGCCAGAGCCCCTCATACAAGTTTAAAAAAATTGGGGCCCCAAAAATAATTTTTTAATAAAACATTGGCGACAGGGCCCCCCTTACAAGTTAAAAAAAATTGGGGCCCCAAAAATATTTTTTGTAATAAAACATTGGCGACAGGGCCCCCCTTACAAGTTAAAAAAATTGGGGCCCCAAAAATAACCATTTAAAAAAACACTGGTGGCAGGGCCCCCGCTAACAAGTTAAAAAAAAATTGGGGCCCCAAAAATATTTTTTTAATAAAACATTGGCCCCAAAAAAATTTTTTTTAAACATTGGTGGCAGGGCCCCCGTTAAAAAGTTAAAAAAAAAAATTATTGGAGCCCCATAAAATAAAAAATTGGTGACAGGGGCCTATAGAGTATTAAAAGAAAACATTTGAGGCCAGGGGATTAAAAAAAAAAATAAAACCCACATTGGTGTTGGTAGAATTGAACTCATGGCTGCAGGACTTCAGTATACTTGCTTGACTTCAGGTATTTTCTTTAGTGCTGGCTCCTCGTGACTTTGGGTATTTCCGTGACTTCAGGACATTGTGTCGGCTCCTTCGCGTCTGTTCAGCACTTCCGCATCGGCACTTCAGCAATCGGCTCGGCGCTGGTAAGGGGGGCCCGGCTCTTCGAAAAAAGCAGCACTGCCGGGCCCCCCTTCAGGCCCGGGACACTTGTCCCCCCAGTCCCCCCCTGATGGCGGCCCTGCTTTTGACAAAAAAGTTTTACAATGTTCAATATGTTCAGTGCTTTACTTTCTGTGAAGAAGAATAACCAACATTCTGGTGAAAGCCTTGTCAGCATCATGATCATTATTGTTTTTTTTTGCTCAACTTTTTATCTTGTAAGTTTCTTTTTGGTGTGGCACATCCTCATACTGAAAGCCTTTTATTTATTTTTTCAGGTTTCAGAGTTACTATGCTGACGTCAGCTTTTCATTAGCCCAAGGCTGAGTCAATTTACACTTCCAGGTACTTTGAATTACACATACGTATGGTACATGTCTCCTACAGCACACCTTGGGTGCTTTTACACACCTTGTTTCCAAGTTTTTGCCTGCTGACATCAGCATGTGAAGATTTGCCTATCAAAGGATGGGTGAAACAAGAAAACTTGTAGCTTGTTAAAGATTTATTCACACTTAACAAGGTGTGGTAGAATTGCAAAGCATTACAGTCTCCAATCTAATTTATCTGTAGCGCCAATGTACTTCATTCTTATAGACTGAACAATTGCCCCCACTTGTTTAAACACATACTGTACATATTTACAGTTTACATATTCAGTTTTGGGTTTCTTCTGTTTGTTGTACAGCATGCAAGAATAATATTGTATTGTAATAAATATAATATTGTATACATTTACAAGTAAGATACACTGCTTCTCCAATTAATTATAACATGCAATATGATTATCAAATATCCAACTGGCTACTCCTGAATAGTACCTTCCTTTTATAGGTGTGTAGTAGACTGTGAGGTTCAGGGCAAAATTATACAAAAGAGAAGGGACTGATTAATGCACATTCTCGGGTTGCCTGTTTCAATAATTTAACAAAAATAGTATGCCGCCTATCTTCCACTCGTAGGATCGTGCACATGTGCATCCTTTTTTAGTTCTACCCAAGCGACTTTGGAAGAAGGCAAGTTTACTCGGACAGCTAGGCAGCCCAATGCCCCTTAATTTATGCCACCATAGTCCCGGGCATTTGTGGCCTTGCCGCTAATCCAGGCCTGCTTCCATACTGAATGCATTCTTTAAATTGATGTATGTGCTTATTGTTCACAACTAAATAAAATTACAAATTATGCTTAAAATTACTCTTTTTATTTACTTTCTCCGTTAATCACTTATAGGACAACTTTCATCAGCATTTTAAACCATATCTAGTGGGTTATATAACTCAGTATAACTATACATTAATACTATATTACAATATATCTATACATTAGCATGATAAATTAAGGCCCCTTAATATGTCTGTCTTTTGAAAAGGCAAAGGAGCAAGAGGCAATGTACAAAAAACTGGTGTGCACAATATAACTGTACCTTTATACAGAATTGCTCTGTACTAAATTCATTTTTTCACTGTCTGCCAATAAACTGCCTGGCTGTTCGAATATTGTCAAAGTTTTCTGAATGGAAAGAAAATATACTGATTTGCGGGGATCTACTTTTTTTTTTAGTTGGTTGTGACCTATTCCCCAAAATTAATTAGACCTCACCTTATCACTTCTTTTATCTTTTCTTTTGAAATCCTTTTGTTGTTACTTTGGCTCAAAACCTTTATCATATACATTTTTACATGATTACACACAAAAAGGGAACAAGGAAACTAGTCATTACTGCAACTGGAGATATCCTTTTAATACTTTTCACTCCTTGTGAAATTGCTGTTTGTTAAGCACTTAGTTTTCAGTGCAGATGAGTCAGGCTTAGATCATAAACTGGTTTATGTTCACAGACTTTCACATTTTCACTTACATTTGTAAGTTAAAACTAAATTATTGTTGTATCTCCAACAGCCAGTGGCAACAGTAAGTCTGGTAATATCTCTCTTCGGAAACATTGTAATTAGCAGCTTGGTTTCTAAATACAAATGCAGCTATTTTTAATATTCTAAGAAAAGAAAAGTGACACGTTTGTTTTTGCATACTGTCAAAAGCCTCATGGTCACTTCTTTCAGTGTATAACTGCCTGTGTAAGCCTTCTTCATGATGACCATTTGACAAGCAATGGGATTTGTTCATAGATCTGAAAGCCAGGAAGGAAAATGAATAAAAATGTAATAAAATGTAGTTAATAAAGTAAGATTTATCCACATTATGTTTTTAAGAAAAGTTAACTTTAATGGGGGTTTATGTTGAAGTGTAGACAAACCTTTGCCAAAGTACAGCAACCCTTATCAGTTATTTTCGTACATTATTGTAACTTAACTGAACTAGTGAAAATTAACACACTGATGATGCCATTATGGGTTACTGGAACAGAGAAAAATTTGCTCATGCCACTGCATAGCAGCCAGAAGTGTGCTTCCACTAGGGTTGCCACCTAGCCGGTATTTTACCGGCCTGGCCGGTATTTTTGGTGGTTGGTCCCAATGTTATTAATAGGAAAAAAAGATAAACATATAGGAAGGCCGGTATTTTTTTCAAGAAAAGGTGGCAACCCTAGCTTCCACACAGGTGGCCAGTAAATGCAATACTGTTGATTGGGTTATTAAGGCTAGTGAAAACATTGCATAATTTATTACAGATGCACCATAGGAACCCTAAAATGATTTCCTAACTGCCTGCATTCTGCACCTAAATTGTGTTTTATTATCAGTGACACTGTGTCAGTATTACAACTAAATAATATATCTTTACTTTACTGATATAATTAATATGCAGTAGTAGCTGGATGCAGCTAACTGTAGTGTATGTGCATGTACTTTTGGGGCTTTTCACCAATGCTGCTTCCAGGTTTCTTAGTGTGCTCTTCCATGTAAAATATAGGTATTCTTGAAGAACATTTCTGTTGCTCACTTGCATTTTATCATGCTCATTACTGGATATCTACAGCCAAAAAAACCAAGATGATGGAAAGCAATCAAAACCAACAATTTTACTACACATGAAAATGCTTTCAAATCTTAACAGATATTAAGATAATATGAATATTTAATTAAAAACAGCATTTAGCACACTGGGTACACTATGTAACTGCCGCTAGTAAAGTTGGCCTAAATCTATAAAGCATCATGCTTTGGTGGACATCTTGTAACTAGTGAACTAAGATTTTTACCATATCGGTGAGACATTGTTTTAAAAATGAATTAGTTGCTTTTAGAAAGTAAGTTAAACTTTTAATACTTTTAATGATTGTGTCAGCTGTAAGCACCAATGGGGATCAGGGTGGTTATGTATTTTGTTAAACTCAAACACATATGCAAAAATATGTTTTACAGGAGATTGTTCTACATGGGTTCATTGAATAGGACTTGTGCTACACATAACTTTTGCTTTTTCTTTTAAGTAAGAATTATCTATGGTTTTTGTTATTTTTTAAACTAAAAAGGGCAAACGGAAATTTAAACTTTTTCATGTTTTGTCCTTACCAGTTAAATAATCACCCTCTGATGTCACTGTTTTCTTAGAAGGAGTCCATTATGTAGTGGGATTATCTGTGTACTGGTAATCTAATTATGTTCCTTGCAGGGACCAAACATGGAGTATTTTCAATTTCCTTGTGTGCCCTGTTTAGCTAAAAAGAAACATTTTTATAATTAAACCAACAGACAAAACATATGTTTAGCACAAACCTGGATTGTGCTGTTCAGGTAATGACCGTTTAAATTGTGTCAATTCAGTAGACACAATGGATTTTCATGCTGAAAATGGACCTTCATCATCAAATAGGACTGAGCCAAGCTGATGCTCCGCACACTTAGGGGCAAATTTACTAATATTCACCCAAAAATCCCTTGAATCTATTCGTAATAAAATAAGCATTCGACTATAGTTTTAGGCTATCTTTTCCTCGATATTCGATTTCTCGATGAAATCGTACGATCGAATACTGATCGTTCGATTTCACGAAAAAAAATCACACTTTTTCCTTCAAACACTCGAAAAATTCGTACAATTTGAAACGATCGAGGCGTTCGATCGTACGAATGGTATTCGAGCAGGTGTTTGTAAAAGAAGCCTATGGGGGGATTCCCATAGGCTTCTATTGCTATTCGGTAGGTGGCAAGTAGGCAGTCGAATAAATTTTAAATATTTGAACTAAACAAAAAATGTAAAAAAATAAGAATTTGTATTTTTCTGCTGAGACATTGAGATCTGTAATTGTTAAAAGAAATGTACAAACCAGCTTTATAAGTATGCAACATATCTGGCATTAAATGCCAGCGATGCCAAGTAAAGCGAGAATGCTGTTTCAACCACAGGGTCATTCTTTTCCCTTATATGGCACACATTATCTTTTGTAAGCTTGTTATGTGAAAGGAGAGCCATGTCGTTTGGCAGTCATAGGAATAATAAAATGCACTATTGGCTTTAGATTCAATGCACCACATCTTTCACAGTTAATTTCTGTGTGTGGAATGTACTTTTTTAGGGTATTGCTTGCCAAATATTAATTTCTGTGCACAGGGTGAAGTATGTCACATGTCTAAAGCTTGCGTTATTTGCTTTAAGGTACCATCCTATTATACTGGACTCAAATAGTTTTTTAGAATTTAGGTTTAGTGTGCTGTCTTCCATAATGGCCATAATATTTACCCAGTTGAGTGGTTCATGATAAAGAATGCTAAATTTAAAGGAGTGTGTCGAGCCACGTCCAGTACAACTCCCAATAGCCTAAATAGCTGCAATTTGACTTTCCAGATATACTGTTTAAAGTTATGAGGTTTAGTCCAGCTCATCAACACAAAGAATGAGACCCAGTGTACAATACAAGATATGCAGAATAGACCTGTAGTGTATAGGGGGAGATCATTTCAGAAGCAAAGCTTGAGGAATATTGGTGGTCTGTTTATTTGGGACATGGCTTTAAGGGTGTAATAAAAGGGAGCTCAGGCAAAATCTGGGGTTTCATTGATGTCAGTTGTTGGTGGGGCTGTCATAACTCTGGGCTAACATCTCTTTCCAATTATAATATGTGACTCAAAATGCAAATTTGTGTGTTTTGTAGATTGGTGTGGGCTAGGGCTGCCACGTGGCCAGTATTTTACTGGTGGTTTTTTTTTGATGGTTGATCCCAATGTTATTAATAGGAAAAAAGATAAATATATTTAGGAAGGCCGGTATTTTTTTCAAAAAAAGGTGGCAACCCTAGTGTGGGCCTAAATGGCATAATGTATGCAATGTGATTTTTGTAATTCAGAGGCATCTATGCATGAATGGAAGAACCATGTGAAAGGGAGAATAAATATTCCTGAATAGGCCTTCAAAGTTGTGTACAGGAGTTAATGAATCTTCGATTTTGTTAGGTTATTTTGTAAGTGCACGTGACGCTACACATGCTCAGAGTGCTGTGGGCTTCTGTTGAGAAGCTAAGCCTAGGGGTCATCACAAATCATCATCAGAAAATAAAGTTTACCTGTAAAACTGATGATGCTACAGGACTGATTATTAAACTGTGATGCAAATTGCTCTGGTTTCTGAGTGTATGCGAGTGTCTCATGTAATGAGATTCCGAATTAATTACTAATCAGCCTATGATGAGGTAATGAGAAAGCAGCCTAGACTGTACTATACTGTGAATCACCAGAAAAGATTATGGGGTGCTACTAGCAGATATTTGGAGGCATAGATTTTCCCTGTTAAAGGTTGTGGTTGCCAGGGGTTGGTACAGAACCCCAAAACATAATGTGCAGCAGTGTTGTGACTAGAGACAGCCAGGCTCGGTTGCAGTATGTGCACCCCTCTCCAGATTGGCTCTACCCTTCGGGCAGACACACGATACTCCTTGCTGTTCCACCTGTGATATGTCTCCAGCATGCACAAAGTGGGTGCAGGCCTGGGTGCAATGTACCCTCTACATGTGTAGAAGTTACATCACTGATGTGCAGTACCTACTAAGTAAATCTTTGTTTCTTCTTTAAAAATATAGACAAGTGAATTGCTTTGGGAATTTTGGGAACATATTTGAAAAACATATCTCTGCTTTTTGTTTGAGGTTCTTAGTCACAAATATATACAGCTTTGCAAAATAAAAGTAATATACCTTAAGTGATGCAAAGATAATAAAGATTGTAATTTTTCCAGATCTGGAGATCCAGCAGATACCTATGCTTGTAGTACCTATGCAGGTATAAAATCACATGGCTGACTGATACCCAACTGTAGTGTCAGTGTCGGACTGGGACACCAGGGGCCCACCCAAAAACCTAAGACCAGGGGCCCACCACAAAACCTTAGACCAGGGGCCCACTCTCAGTACTAATATTCTTCATCTCCTCAATCAACCTCTGTTGTCCTAGTTTGTTTTCTTTACATACTATTATCAATTATCTTTGTTCTCATAGAAATAGGGAATGGCCATGAAATAGGCCAAAAGATTAGCAGCATGAGGGCCCACTGACACCTTGGCCCACCAGGAGTTTTCCTGGTATTCTGGTGGGCCAGTCCGACACTGTGTAGTGTTGATAAATAATCTGTACTTTTCTAACCCTAGAACTCCTTTGCTATATTGGGAAACAGTCTGTGTTGAATTTCATAGCTTTGCCTTTGTGACATTTCTCTGGAGTAATCATCATGCAAATGCCCACCTGTGCTATTACTGTTAAATAATAAGTATTTAAAGGGCCATTTATTGCAACTTCTATGAATAAAAATAGGAGGTTGTTGCTTTGGTGATGGCCAAACTGATTGCTGTCTGCTGGTGATCAATTTCTAAAGTCATGAATGGCAATCATCTGGTTGTGATTATTGACAAAACCTTGTTTTGTGTGATAATCACCATTTTTTGGCATCTTGTGTCACTTCAGTTTAACTGTATCAGTTGCAATTAGCCTGTGTTTCAAAACACCTTGTGTCATCTAGCTCATAGGGTAAATTTTAATATATTACCAACACTTTACAGATCTAATTTTTGAAATTTTTTATGGTCAAAACCCTCAAATTTGAATTGTGAATTATCCAAACTTGATTCGCGTTTTAAATTTGAATGTCATGATTTAGCATACTCTGGCCCTTTAAAGGGGAATTCGCCTGCTCCCGCGCTAACCCCCAGCCCCCCACTCTCCGTAATCCCTCCTCCATCCTCCCCCCCCCGGCCTACCTCTCCCCCAGGGCAAATGCGCGCCTCCTTGCAAAAGTCGCTACTTACCCCTCCTTGCTGGTCCCCTCCATCTTCTGTGCATGCAGCGAAAGTTTATGAAGTTAGCCGATTGAACTTTGTGAACTTTCGGCGCATGCACAATAGTACAAACTGCGTAGAGCGCAGACGGAAGAAGTCGCTGGAGAAGATGGCGCCTGGGAACCTGACTGGAGTGGACCTGTACGGAGGGGTAAGTAGCGATTTAGGGGCATTTGCCCCGGGGAGAGATAGGCCAGGGTGGAGGAGGGAGGGGGGCTGGGGATTAATGCGGGAGGGGTTGAATTCTCCTTTAAGAACTAGAATTTGACTACTCGCCACCTAAAACCTACAGAGTTCATGTCTAAGTCAATGGGAGAGGTCCAGGTACCAAGTTGGACATGTTCGTAGCCTTCCTGACATCGAGTTTAGTCAAATTTGATTTGAGTTTGAGTCTGGAAAATTAATGCAAGTTTTAAATATTCTTTTTTTTTACTTAATAACCCCCCCAAATCGAATTTTGAGTATATTCGTATTTAAAGAAATTTAAAAAAAAATCACATGAATTTGAAATTCGACCTTTAATAAACGTGCCTCTAAATGTTGAGGTTATGGTTTCTAGTCCACAGGGAGTTCAACTGCATTTTTAACCTGCAGGAAAATTAAATATATTTAAAAATTGATATTGATAGATAACATTTGTCAAAATACTTATAATCAACCTTGATCAAGTAAATTATAACAATTTTAATCTCACTCTGTTTTGTGAGCTGCTAACTAGATGGAAATTTTTATCTTGGAAGATTTACTAATGCCAGTGACAAATACAAATTTCTGTCATGCCCTAGTGCTATAAATGTCATTTACACTTCATCCTACCACTCAGAGGAAGTGTTGTTTTCTGAGGGATCTGTGGTTGCAAAATGCGTTGGTGTGGGGGCGGATGTCAGCTGACGATGTGTTTGCTATATTTTTATATTTTTCTTTTCCTTTTTTTGTGCAGGTGATACAAATGAGAAGTTTCACTCTCACAACTAAAGATCATAGTAGTGAATGTCTGGTCAACTGACTAAATCTAAACGTGGCATTAAGAGTTTAGCCAGAGACTGCTGACAGATAATGCTTTTGATTTGTCAACCTGAGTCAAACAAAAGGCTTAGGTGGCACATAAAAATTCTTTAATGAGCTTTGCAGTGCTAAACGAAGCCAAGCATTTTTCTGTTCCAGGATCTTCCCTGTCTCGTCTGATATAACAAACAAAAAAAGTAAAATATTTTTCCTTACAATAGTTTGCTTACTGTTCCCACTACTAGTAAAAAATCTTGCTGAGTTTGTCTCTGTGCTATCATTGCTTATAGCAAACTGCAAAGCACTGCAAAAATATAGCTACTCAAGCAGTTCATATTCCTCTAATAACTTTTCAGGGTTGTATTTCAATTGATTAACTTTACTTATTGCCAGCTGGGACAATAGCACATTTATTTTTATCTGTGTGTAGCTAACATAAGCAAGTTTTTATGAAAATTGTAGAACGTTGAATGCTTATGACCTTTTTTGATTTCTGAGTAACCTATACTCCACTTTGTCACTTGCTGCATAAAAGGTTACGTCTGCAGTGTCAATTCGTACTGGATAACTGTAAACATAACCCCAGTCCCTGGTTTGGAATGCTTAAGCCAAAACAATCTCAAAGATATATTTTGACTAATACATTGACTAATATATTTTTTATGATGCTGCAAATTACTATGCAGAGAATTTTTCAAGTACAGGGTTCCTGCATATTAAAGCACATTATCCCTGGTCTTAATATCCCTTTGCCAATAGGGGAAAACCTTCTTTCCAGGGTCAAAAGTGCACATACCAGGGCATTCTTATCTAGTGGGGAAACCAGTAGGGATTTAACCCTATGGGTGTCACGCTCTCTTCATCTGCCACAAAAGTGAAGGTATTGTGTTCCTTTAAACTTGATACACCTGCTGCCATTTTATTGAAATTTACTATTTCTTGTTTATATGTCTGTTTAACAGCATATTGAAGGGGTTTTGAACAGCAACAGTCTGAAATGAAAGTGCTTTTATTCACCATAGAAAGTACAAATTAAATGTTTACACTACTAGCTAATCTTGGAGTCACTGGTGAATTTTTGTTTACAGTTGCAGAGTTACTGGAATGCAACCAAAATACAAGTCACTCAATTCCCTTAACTTTAGTTTTGTCTGATAAGGAACGAGAACAGACTTGTAATTGCTTTCATTTGTCTGTGATGTTACTTTTCATTTCTGCAATCATAGGATTTTTATTATAAAGAACTCGTATGGTTACAACTATTGTACAGTTTTTTAATTCATTTGTCAGACTAGTAGTGGAACTACCAGCTATCTGAGGCAACCATTTTAAAGTTGCACGTTGACAAAATTAACTATCCCTGAGTCATAAGCTGTTCAACCAGAGAATGTAGTCTACTAATTTCTGCACGTCATGTGTATGCAGTGACAATCCAATAGACAGATGTTAACTTCTCTCCCACTTATACTAATGTCCAAATTACTGGGTTTCTCCGCTACATGAGCAAAGTGAATGAATGGCTAAATTATACAATAGAGCCCAGGGATAGGCGCAACTGGAGGAATGCTCACAAACTGGAGTGGGAGCACACAAAAGCAAAAAGCTGTGACAATACTGGGTACATGTATACCTGCTACCTTGCAAAGGGTTAAATAATCATCCAAACACACATAACTTTTCCTGGCTGACCTGTTTACCACTACATTGAATTCCCAAACAATAGTACACTATATTTCAGTGGTGCAGGCCATTTCTATTTGTCAAAGGAAGAAAACCTTGGCCTGTATAGACCATTTATGGTTTTAAAGGAAATACAAAAATAAATGCTTAAATGGCTTAATCAGGATCTATCATGAAAAGTAAAATTTTATATAAGCTTCATCCCACTAAAGTAATAAACTTTATAAAAATAATTAAATTTTCTGTACCATGTATGTAATAACCATGTTACTCCTCACTTTCACCCTCTCAGCAACCTGTCTCTTCTAATTCCCAATTCATGCAAGAGACTGTCATATGTTGATTTACAGTTTGATCTAACATATCCTTTGTATTAGGCAATTTGATTATAGTCTTTCAAAATAAACAGGTCTGAAATCCTCTGCATGTAGGACATTTGCCGGGTCAGTTATTTTATTCGATTTTGTTTGTTCTGGATTTGGTTATTTGAGTGAGCACCAATACATCTCCATGGAAAAGGAGCCCCCCCCCCATAAAGATATATTAGACCTACCGTACTCGTCAATTAAAATCTAAACCTGCCTTTTGCATGAAGAGAGCATGAATTTTGCCATTTTATAAATGGCAAAGATTTTTAATTGATTATGCTTAGAAAGAGTCTTAGGGTAGAACTCCACAGATGACTTCTATGTGATTGCAGTAGATCCGATGCACTGAGCCAAAACTCAGGCATCAAGTCAGATGCAACAGAAATAAGGTAAGCAATAGCAATGTTGGATCTTGTCGCAGTGTTCATCTGACGCCACACAACTGTCGGATGCAGATGCTTCGTCGGCATCCGACAGTCGTGTCAGATGAATGCTGCAACAAGATCAGACATTTATATTTCTTACCTTATTTTTCGTTGCATCCGATTTGTTGCCTGCATTTTGGCACAGCGTGTCGGATCCGCCGGAATCACATAGAAGTCACCCGAGGTATCCATGTTAAAATAAGGATATGGTTTTAGCTGAGGTGATAATTTTGCTGCATATGTTACTCTCTATAATTTAGTTTTTCAAAGGTTTCAGTAATTTTTAATGTAAGAAAACACATATTTATGGACTCCTGACTTTAAATGCAGGTGTTCCTCAATCACATAAACAAACATACAAGCGCTACGAATGTTGGCGCTATAGAAATACATGTTAATGTTAATAATAAATACAAACAAACAAACAAACAAGCAAGCAAAACACAATGTTGTGTACATAGAAAAAAGCATGTCTAAATATTCAGAAGGTTGTTTTTTTTATATTGAGAGCTGCGAAGGTATGGATTTCTCTCCTCAATCGGTTGTACTGGCTGATATATTAGACAGCTTTAAGAAGGGGTTGTATGGCTTTCTTAGCAAGGGAGGGAATACAGGGTTATGAACGATAGCTCATAGTACAAGTTGAGCCAGGGACTAGTCCAATTGCAATCTTGGAGTCAGGAAGGAATTTCCCCCCCCTCAAATTGGAGAGGCTTCAAATGTTTTTTTTGCCTTCCTCTGGATCCACTAGCAGTTAGACAGGCTATAAGTATAGACGTAAAAGGTTGAACTTGATGGACATGTGTCTTTTTTCAACCCAACTTAAAGTCAATGGGGCAAATTCACTAAAGCGCGAATCAGCTAGCGCCAATTCGCCAGCGTGACATCATTTTGCAACTTCCCCGGTTTACTAACAGTGTCCCTGGTGAAAATTCTCTAGCGAAGTAGATAGACTAGCGAAACTTCGCACCCTTACGCAAGGCGAATTTGCACACTGATGAAGGGATGTTACTACGCTAATTTGCTAGAAGTGCTAGACTTTACTTAGCCAGGTCAGACCTACGAAGTTCAATACAATAGACAGGAGTTAGAAAAAAAAACTTGACATCTTACTTTTTTTAGGGTGATGGTCTGAAAAATAGCGTAATTTTTTGGGGGGTTACCCCCCCCTACATTTCCGAACTTATGGCAACTCAACTATGCAATCACATGTTTAGGGCAATAGGACAACTTTATTTTATTTATTAAAGGGGTTGTTCACCTTTGAGTTAACTTTTAGTATAATGTAGAGAGTGATGTTCTGAGACAATTTGCAATTGGCTTTAATTTTTTATTGTTTGTGGTTTTATAGTTATTTAGCTTTTTATTCAGCAGCTCTCTAGTTTGCAGTGTCAGCAATTTGGTTTCTATGGTACAAATTACCCTAGCAACCCTGCATTGATTTGAATAAGAGACTGGAATATGAATAGGAGAGGACTGAATAGAATGATCAGTAATAAAAAGTGGCAATAACAATACATTTGTAGCCTTACAGGGCATTTGTTTTTAGATGGTGTCAGTGACCCCCATTTGAAAGCTGCAAAGAAACAGAAGAAAATTCCAAATCACTAAAAAACTATGAAAAATAAATAATGAAGAGCAATTGAAAAGTTTCTTAGAATTGGCCCTTCTGCAATATACTAAAAGTTAACTTGAAGGTGAACCACCCCTTTAAAGGTTTCCTGGGCTTGTGTTGTGTAATGTAGTGGCTGTAACATATACTTCTATTATACGTTTAACTTTGCGTCGTATGCAAATTAGGCATCGCTAGCGTAAATGCGCTTTGCCTGAAGAAGTAACGGTAGTGCAATTTCGCATTTTTGTGAATTTGCATAGTGCTGGCGAAACTACACCTGGAAAATGTCGGCGAAGCCAACGCTAGCACATTTTCTGTGCTTAGTGAATTGGCCCCAATGTGTTTTGAGTGATTATTTAATTTCAAAATTGCACCCAAAAACTTTGAACCTCTCCCACCTTAAGTGACGTTGGAAAAGTAATTATAATAAAATCTACACTCAAGATGATAAGTTCTGTAAGTAAAAATAATCGTGTATCGCAGGTGAAATGTAAGTACAATAAACATGATAATAAACATGAAGATATCTGTAGATATGCAATGGTAAAACAGGTCTCTGTATATGATAGACTGTTTCAGTGTTGAAAAAATATTACAGGTATTGGATCTGTTATCCAGAATGCTCCGGACCTGGGGTTTTCCAGATAATAGTTCTTTCCGTAATTTGGATTTTCATAACTTAAGTCTGCTAAAAAATAATTTAAACATGAAACTGCAAGAATAGGCTTTGCCTCTAGTAATTATAAATGATATCTAGGTTTGGATCAAAGTATTGCTTTATTATTACATAGAACAACAATATAATTGTTATAAATTTGAATTATTTGGATAAAATGGAGTCTATGGGAGACAGCCTTCCCATAATTTGGAACTTTTTCGATGGGTTTCCAGATAACAGATCGTATACCTATATCTTATCAATATTTTTAAATTGTGGAACTTGCTGTTTAATAATGTGTTCAATTCCGTTTTGGAAAATGAATAGTTTATTATTACAGTGTGGTAGAGCATGCCACCCAGATGCTGTTTATGTAAACGCATCACATGCTTTTGTTTTGCTTCTGAAGGACTATAATGTGAAATGTCCTATATAGAGCAGTAAATACTAAACTGTAATAAATCAAGGAAGATTATATTTGCTCAATGTATTATATGATATTTGCACAATGTTTTTTTTTTTTTTTTTTTTGGTCTGCTTTATGTGTGTGTTCTGTTCTCCAACTTCATATACTGTGACCACAGAACACAAGGTGTATTAATATAGATTGCACTGTTGCAGTCATTGTCAAGGCCATGTTTGCATAATGGGAATGAGTTGTGTGTAGACTTTCCCCTCCCTCTGAACTTATATTTGCTCTCTGCCATGCAAACCCTTGCTTACAATAGTCAAATGAAAGATTAAAGGTAATGTAGCGCACTGAAAATATAATGTAAGAGCCAAGGGGCCACAACTGTTTGCTATATAAATTTAGCAGTGTGCCAGTACTCAGAATTTTAAAATATCAAGACACAGTGGCAACCAGCAGGTTCTATATAGGCATAAAAGTTTGAACATGTCTAAGTTACAATGTAGTTACCATGTTAGTGTGACCCAGTAGATGTATAGTATATTTATTAAGTACATATATATCTTTATTTCTCACAGCCAATGGGTTCTATATGAAAGCCAAAGAAAGTCATAGCTCAGAATGAAAAGCTTAAAAAACATGCTTAACAAGCATACACTTTGTTACTGCAGTTTCAACTGACAGACCATGTTACATTGGACTTTAGTGTATGATTGGTACAATTTCCATGTAAATGGAGATATTGGGTCCAAAACTGGGTTTATAACAGGATTCCTTTAATTTACAAATTAGGTCTTCTCAAGGTAGCCATACATGGGCAGATCCGCTTCTTTGGAGAGGTTACCAAACAAACATGTTTTTTTGGCCCATGTATGGCCACCTTAACTCCTTACAATCTGACAGTAGTCTTATACTTATGTGGCACTTAAAGTGACTGACACTAAAAAAAAATATTTATTCAAAATATTAATGTACATAAAGGGCCAATGTACTAAATTCACGTGAATAGATCGAAGTTCGATCGAATTTCGAACGTAGGATTTATTCGTTTGGTCGAATATGCAAATTTTGGCATATTCGATCATCAAATAGCGAATGGTCGAACGGTCGAACGATTGTATAATTTCTAATGAACGAATATTCGATCATTCGATCAGCGAAGGATTTAAATTTTAAAGTTTATTCAACTGCCTACTGTCAGGGCCCGAAGGCGCAGTTTGGAGTGTGGACCAAGGAGGAAGCGAGTAAATGCACGGTACAGAAAGGTTTAAGGCAAAAGAGTTGTCAAATCCAGGCAAGGTTTCAAGGTCAAGTTTCAGGCAAAAGGTCGATCAGCAAAAGTTCAATCACAAAGAACACCCAGGAACACAAGTAGTAGAACCTATAATCGGGCACTGGGAATTCCCAGCATCCGTAATATGCATAAATTCGCGCCAAAATGATGTCATGAATAGTGCGCCGATTTGCATGCTGGCGCGGACGTTTTGACACCCGCGATAATATGCTGCGTCAAGGTCGACGCTCTGGCGTCAACACGCTGTGCGAAGCTTCGTGCTGGCGTCTGACATCCACGTGGTCTCCCCTGGGCGCCACCATCTTGGATGCGACGTAGATCTGCCGACAGGTAAGCACGGGTGTTCCTAACACCTACTTCGCCAGATTGGACCTACCGAATTGCAATAGAAGCCTATGGGAGTGCTCCCATAGGCTTCTGAGGCTAAGTCCTGATCGAATAGTATTAATCATACAAATTATTTGAATGATCGAATGATTTATTCGACTGATCGAATAAATTATTCGACTGATCGAATAAATTTGTATTCGATCGTTGAATGATCGAACATCGAATGAAAGGTAGCCTAAAACTATTCGTTTAGCATTCGACGATCGAATTTGGTCCAACTAATTTTGGGGAATAATAGTAAATTTGCCCCTAAAAGTTGCCTATAGCTCATGTTGATCGTTTTCCACTGACAGGTCTTTTTTGTAATTA
Organism: Xenopus borealis; assembly: GCA_024363595.1. Classification (NCBI taxonomy): domain Eukaryota; kingdom Metazoa; phylum Chordata; class Amphibia; order Anura; family Pipidae; genus Xenopus; species Xenopus borealis. Next base: position 68,022,960 of record CM044439.1, read on the forward strand.
ATTGTTACTTGAAGTTATTAAACCTGACTGTTTTGCCAAACTGACTGTCCCTTCTAAACATGTCAGTTAGAATTTCTAATGATGAACTACTGAAGTTCAAATATGGCAGCCTCCTCATAGAGGACCATGGGGGATCAGATGGGTAATGTAAAAGCATCTGCAAGTACCTTAACGCCAAATTAGAGCTAGCATTCAAACACAGTGTTATGATAGATGTAAAAAAAAAGGTTTAATTTTTGGTGATTCAAATTTTTTTAGGCTTATTTAACTATCGAATAGCCCAAAATTTTATTTGAATTCGATTGTTGAAGTACTGGCCCTTTAAAAAAATTAATAAATAAAATTCGATATAACAATTTGGCAGATTAATCCTACTAAATTGCTATATATCCCTATGGGAAGCTCCAATAGGATTTTTTTTTATTGGATCGAATTCTTAAAATCGTTTGAATTGATCGATAATTCGAATTGCATTAAAATAAAAATTTAATTCGATAAAAATTTGAGGATCGAATTCGAGGGTTAATAAACCCTTAGAATTCGACCCTTCGTAAATGTGCCCCATAGTAACTGCTAAAGACAAGTAGGCATAGTCACATTTGCTTTGGGATAATAAAATCTAAATATTGTTTACAGCTATAATAATTTAATGGCCACTCATGAAAAAAAAACTGATGGAGTGGCATGTGTTTCCCTTTCGCTTTTTAAAATGACTGTAAAAAATAAAAAAAAAGACGTCAATAAGTGATGTTCCTCATATAAACATTCATCTTTGCTTAACTGATTTAGTAAGGTGATCTGGAAGAGGGCAGAACATGTTATTTAAATTAAACGAAATATGCTGAATAATTGATCTCAAGACAAGTTGTGGGTTATCAGCCCAATTATCCAACTACCGTACTGGGTTTTTACAGAAAATCTTAATAAATACTGGGCTAGTATCTGTTGTATTCTTATTGAAACTCTAGGAACTATATAAAAATAGAAATTTCTTACTTTAACTACTGACCATACATTCATTATTATCAAGTGGCAGAGAAAATTAAAGTACAGTATTCTTTTATGGATGTGTGTTAATTTGCATGTTACAGGAAGGTTCAGTTCAGTTCATTCTATGAATTGAACATGCCTCATTATTTTGTTCAGATATTTTCCTGGAAGCCAAAGCACCATATCTTATTAGGGATGCCTGTTTATTCATTAAGGTTATTACCTTATTTATTTTATCGTATATAAAAAAAACAAAAACTTAGTTTTTTCAAAGTCCACCAAATTATTCTAAGTAGGTTGTATGAGATCCTCCATCGGCTAAAACAGCAATTTGGCAGGTTTTAAATGGTGAATAGTGGGTCAAATTTTTAAAGACATAGTACATGATAAATTTAGAATTTAAAAATTTTTTTCAAATTGAATTTAGATTCCCAAGTCAAAATATACTAAAATTAGCTTGAAATTTAAATTTAAAGATTCAGTTTTTCAATTAGACCCTTGATTAACCAGCCCCTAAAAAAACCCACAATCTAAAAAACTCAGATCATCACTTCAGTATGTAATAAAAGCATTTGATAAAGCATAAATCACAGGGAATAAACACATTCAGAACCAGACAATATTGCATTTCAAACCATTGCAGTGTTCTCAGAGTTTCAAAAGCATTTTTTAAAATCACCATATGTGCTTGCTGCTATTTTGGTCAGAAGTACTGATGTATATGACAGCTCTCTATAGAGATCGTTCATCAATAATATTTTGTCCCTGGTACAGTAGTGCTTGCAACTTAAATTACCTACTGCTTTAATATACTGTAACTATGCTAAGGTTCATTTCAGGAAGTGCCTATTAACCCAGTCAGAGATCACAGCATAAAACTCACGCAGACACACAGGAACCTGCAGACTCCATGCAGTGTTCTCAACAAAATCAGAACCCTAGCGTAACCATAATGCTTTAATTTTTTTCACCTGTGAGTTCAACTGTTGCATCTAAATTAAAGGGGTGGTTCATCTTTAAGTTAACTTCTAGTGTATTATAGAATGGCTAATTCTAAGCAACTTTTAAACTGGCCTTAATTTTTTCTTCTTTTCTAATGTTTTAATTATTTTCCTTCTTCTGACTCTTTCCAGTTCTCAGATGGGGGTCACTGATCCCATCTAAAAGACAAATGCCCTGTAAGGCTACAAATGTATTGTTATTGCTACTTTTTATTACTCGTCTTTCTTAAAGGCCTCTCCTATTTATATTCCAGTCTTTTATTCAAATCAATGCATGCATGATTGCTAGGGTAATTTGTACCCTAGTAACCAAATAGCAGAAAGAAAGTGCAAACTGGAGAGCTGCTGAATAAAAAGCTTAAAAACTCAAAATAAAATAAAACATGAAAAACAATTGTAAATTGTCTCAAGAATATCACACTCTATATCAAACTAAAAATTAACTAAAAGGTGAACAACACCTTTAAACCTGTCTAACTGCTAGCTGATACAGAGGAAGGCAAAAAAAACAAAAAACCCCAAGAAGACAAGTGCATGCATTTTTGATGGAAATGCAGTGTAGTTTTTTATGTCTAACATCTTGTCTGCTGATCAGCTGAATAATATTTTTTGAGTGATGCAAGATTTACAGTAATAGGTTTCCTCTTTTTCTGGGAATATATCTTAAGATGTGATTTTTTTTTTTTAAACTTTTACGATTTTTTAAAACATGTTTTGTGTGTGTATGTATCTATGTATATATACAGTAGAACCACCATTTTACGTTTTTCAGGGGACCAGAAACAAATGATGTAAAATCCAGGCAAATGGCCTGGATCACAAAACAACAACGTAAAATGAGGGAAAACTTAAAATCAGGCGATGTACAATGGGGGTTCTACTGTGTGTGTGGATGTGTTTCACCAGCAATCCCAGAGCTCCAACTACAATCTGCACCCATCGAGCCAGTAGGGAAGACCCAGCACCCAGGAAAACATCGGGATATAGCCCAGGAAACACCTGCCACAAACTGGGACCAAAATGAGTGTCTAGCTCCTAGCAGTCCTGAGAGATGCGGCCTACAACAGCACTGGAGCACAGGATGTCCGTCTCCGACGTTCCTAAATGACAGGAAGACATGGGAGGGACATTAAGTGTCTGGGTTAACCACAGGTGGGTGAGTGCCCGGGAAACCCCAGGAGTGCACCCACAATCTTTTATACCCCAGTCAATTATGGTGCTGCTACGTTCAGACGAATTCCTGACTGCTCCGTCTATGTGGGGTCTCTTTGAAGATCCCAAAGACTTTCTACTTTGGTGCTGTGAAAAGTGTCCTAACATTACATCCTGGTTTGGAAACAGCTGTGTCCAGGACCACAAAGCCCTTCAGAGAGTGATGCATGCAGCAGAACGCTGCTGCTGTTCAGCTCTTCCAACTTTGCTGAACATTTATACCAAGAGTTGCAGGACCAAAGCCCTCCGGATTCTTAAGGACTTATCACATCCCAGTAATGGACTGCTTTTTTTTACATTTCTATATTTTTTTATACAATCTTCTTTCACTGTCGCTTATTTAAATAACATGGTTCATGCCACTTCACCCATAATCTCCCACCTCCCTTCTAATTTTTGCCAATTTGATCTATGTGACATACTACAGTTGTGCTCATAAGTGTACATACCCTGGCATACTTTATGATTTCTTAGCCATTTTTCAGAGAATAGGAATAACACAAAAACGTTTCTTTAATTCATGGTTAGTTGTTGGCTGAAGCCATTTATTGGCTTCAGCCAACTGTGTTTACACCTTTTACCATGTATTGCTGCCTTTAACATCAATGACAGCTTGAAGTCTTTTGTGATCATTGTGGATGAGGCTCTTTATCATCTCAGACAGTAAAGCTGACCATTCTTCCTGGAAAAAAGCCTCCAGTTCCTGTAAATTTGTGGGCTTTCTTGCATGAACTGCACGTTTGAGGTCTCCCCAGAGTGGCTCAATGATATTGAGGTCAGGAGACTGAAATGTTCACTCCAGAACCTCACTTTATTTTGCTGTAGCCAATGACAGGTTGACTTTGCCTGTTTTTGATCGTTGGAATGTCCAAGTACGTCTCATGCGTCCAGGCTGATGTGTGCAAATTTTCCTCCAGTATTTTTTGATAACTTACTGCATTAATTTTGCCATCAATTCTGACCAAATTTCCTATGCCTTTGTAGCTCACACATCCCCAAAACATCTGCGATCCACCACCATTTCTCACAGTAGGCATAATGTACCTTTTATCATAGACCTTGTTGACTCCTCTCCAAATGTATCTTTTATGGTTGTGGCCAAAAAGTTAAATTTTTGTCTCATCACTCCAAATGACTTTGCCAGAAGGTTCGAGGCTTGTCTCTGTGCTGTTTGGCATATTGTAAGCGGTATACTTTCTGGCATTTGCGTAGGAATGGCTTTCTGGCAACTCGACCATGCAGACCATCTTTCTTCAAGTGCCTCCTTATTGTGTATCTTGAAACAGCCACACCACATTTTTTCAGAGTCCTGTATTTCACCTGAAGTTATTTGTGGGTTTTTCCTTGCATTTCGAACAATTTTTCTGGCAGTTGTGGCTGAAATATTAGTTTTATTTGGTTTGGTTTCAACAGAACTCCTAATTTTCCACTTCTTTATTAGAGAAGGTATTCTCAATCCCTTTGAAATTTTCTTATATATTTTTCCTGTTTTATAGAGTTCAACTACCTTTACCCACAGATCCTTTGACAATTCTTTTGCTTTCCCCATGACTTAGAATCCAAAAAACATCAGTGCAGCACTGGATGAAAGATGCAAGGGTAGGTCAGGAGTCCAGAAAGTCATTGACCTTTTATACATAACCACTAATTACAAGCAAACAGATCACAGGTAAAGATGGTTACCTTTAATAGCCATTCTGAACCTTTTGCTTTAAGGTGTGTGCATGTTATCAGGTCAAATCACCAGGGTATGTAAACGTTTGATCAGGGTAATTTGGGTAGTTTGTCTAGTCATTATGATTTAAAAAGAGTAAACACAGTTATTTGACAATAACTTCAGCGAACCACTAACCATGAGTGAAAAAAAAAGTTTTTGTGTTATCATTCATATTCTCTGAAAAATGGTTAAGAAATCATATGTAAAATAGCATGGCTTATCTTGCACTACATCTGCTCTGCTGCTATACTTAAAATTTAAAGTTATTTGAAACAGGTGTACCAAATCAGTGTAACAAAGCAGCTGGATTAGTTATAGATGGGCAATATATTTCTCCCAGGGTGTTATATAATACAACACCCTGGAACATGGAATAGTTAATACAGACTGCTTTGTTAATACAAAGCTGCAAGGTAATTGCTGCAGCTAAAGTACCTGACTGACCCTGGGAGGTGGACCCCCTCCCTCCTCAGAGTGAGAGAGAGCAGGAGCTGCACTGCACAGGCAAGGTACTGATTACCAGTGATTGTTATATTTTGTTTTTTTTCTCTTAAGTTGGAGTTGGAAAAGCCACCCAACTGTAGTTAGGCTGCCAACTGTGTTTAGCCAGTGCTCTGGTGCAAGGGTTTATTTTTCCACTTCAACAGGAGGTCATTATACACTTCAAAGTAAGGATATTACAGTGAGGCGACTGGGTTATTCACAACCCCATTTGTCACCTGAACATTCTACCTTGGTTCCACCAAAGTGGGATCCTCCCACTGAGCACTCTTAAAATTAATAGGACTGACTTCTAAGTCAACTAGTTCCTTATTTGGCTCATTAGCAGTATGGGGCTCACTATCACTACTTGTGTTATCCCCTACCAAAGCAGGAAGAGGCATTAGGGCCTCATCACACTGTAACTCAGCAAAAGGAAATGCATACTCAGGGTCAGTTGTATCCCCTAAGGGTTCTTGTGGTTTACTATTAACAAATGACCATAAACCAAGAA
>CM044439.1:68041853-68059166 GCA_024363595.1 Xenopus borealis
TCGGAATTCAATCATATTCGATCGAACTTCGATCTCTTCACGTGAATTTTGTAAATTTGCCCCAATGTGTCAGTCTTTCTACTCCAAGCTATTAAACTGCAAAGCTACGTTAAATAAAACTTAGTGAACAACAATACAAGCAGAAAACAGCAGTAAAATTAAAAAAATCTAATACAAGTAGGAAAATAAATGAGAAAAAAATATCTGATGTGTGTGGTTAGCAGTCAGAATACCTAATCCTATAGTCATGCTGTGAAATCAACAGTTTTTAAAGGAAAATGAGGCAAAATGGTAAAAGGCTCATTTACTTTTTCAGCTTGTCAAAATATCACTTTTCAGCTTAGCACCAATATTTGCTACCATAATGTTTTAAAATTATTATTTTTACAACATTAATAGCAAGAAAAGATTGGTCAAATGATTTGAATGTAATTGTGTGTGGTTTGTATCAAGGTACAAGGACAACTGTCAAAGTTATATCAGGCATATCTCTCCCTGGCAACTACAATTATGCTAGAGTCATGGGAAGAAACTTGTTAGTAGAAACATGGTGGTTGTGCTCAAAATTGCACGTAGCCCACTTCACTTGCAGTTGTAAATTACCTCTGCTGTCTTACTTTGATTTTTTTTATGAAGGTGCATATTATCACTGCACGACTGCACTACTCATTCTTAGCACAGCACCGATAAATCACAACCATTTTATTTGAAGAATTTATAGCTGATTGCGTGGTCCCTGAAATTCCCTGGAATATGTCACTTCAAGGGCACCAAGGTCTGGGAGGTTGCAGGGATGGTAGCTGGTGAACTTGAAGTTGAGGATAATACTGTCTATTGTAAATATTCCACACATCACCACAGGTTGCAGTTTGTTTTGCACTTTCAATAACTCAATAACACTCCTTGGCTTCTGAATACATGTTGGGGTGTGAGACTACAGAGAAGCCTCAATTTTACATTCGTAATTCTTTCCCATAATGTCACATGTTTTTTTTTATTCAGGTCCCACCTAAATATAATGCATAATACATTTCCTTTATTTTACATTTTTCACCATTTTTTCTGGTTCCATGTAAAATGGTGGTTATATTGTAATTATTCATAAGATGCTAATTATATAATATTTTAAATATATAAATTAAAGAAGGAACCGTTAAAGTTTATTTTCTGTAACCGATTGTTTTCCTATTCCAGCTGAGTGGATATTACCAGCACATGAGACATCTGCAAATTGCAGTAAAAGACCCTTCATATTGTACTTCAATGAAAATCAAATCGGTATATAGAAGTGTAAGTAATTCATTTTTAAGCCATTTACATTTTTTACAGTCATTTGTAGAAAATAGTTTAGTATAAAAATATTGTATTAAAATGGCATCTATAGTGAATAAAGTACCCCCTCTTGTAAAATATAAGGATGTTATAAGTTACTGAAGAGTTCAAAGACCATATAAAAACATGAGGTAATGGAACTCTGAGGTGACATCTAATATCATCATATTTTGCAACAGGGGGGGACTTATTTATTATAATACACAAGTTTCAGTGAGTCAAATGACATCACCAATCTCCGATTATAACCGATGACATCACTAAACACCATTTATAAGAATAACATTTACAGGACTCTTGTATATTTTGTGGTTTAATGGTGCCCATAAGAACATAAAAATTTGTGTTGACTACTGGTCTCCAAAATATAAAAATTTTAGATGTAGGAGTAACACAGGTTGGCAGTGGTGTAACTAGATATTACTGGGTCCCACAGCAGATTTTCAGGCCCGAAGTTGACCAGTTTTACCAATATTTATTTAAATTGTATATGAATTAGGACCTCATGGGGCCCCTATACATCCTGGGCCCTCATGCAGCCTACAGGAGAGAATGTTTGGCAGGACATCTGTTTTTTATGCAACCAAAACTTGCCTCTAAGCCATTAATTAAAAAATAAGCACCTGCTTTGAGGCCACTGGGAGCAAAATCCAAGGGGTTGGAGAGCAACATGTTGCTCGCGAGCTACTGGTTGGGGATCACTGCTCTAGAGCAGACTTCATACTGGCCTACCCCACCCTTGTCCACAAGAATGGGTGCTCATGTGTACCCTAGATCATGCATACTCAATCCTTCCTCCTTAATCCCTGGGCACTGGAGAATAAGTGCGCCAGAGATTCAAAGAATTCCAGAGGAAAAATCCAAAGTGGTGCTGTGTTGCATGCTGTCCCTAAAATTTTACGGCCCTAGATCCGGGCATTTGTGGCCTTCCCACAAATTTGGGCCGGGGTGTGTCGGATCACTTAAGAATCCTTCAGTTTATATTAGGATTATTAAGAAAACTGAATCTAAATTAGCCGAAAAGAGGGTATCCTAGCCCTACAGAATAATATTCAGGATCATTTTCACAGTGGTGTTTCATCCTAAAATTTGACACCTATTATGAGATACCTAACTAACAATTTGCCTCCAACCCCCAATCCCTCAATAATGTATTTTCAGAGAGCCTGTAGGTATGTAAATTGGTACTTGCTGAATTTGGTCTTTCACCCAAGAAACATACATTTTTGGGACCAACAAGGGAGGGAATGTTTTAAAATAAAAGATGTGCACAATTTAGGTTTGTCCTAACAGGCACAACCGTTAATAATATCATAACAAATGGTAATTTTAAATCAGAGATTATAATGTCTTTGAGACCAGTTTGTTACAAGTTGGTTTGCCCATGCAATCAGGGTCGGATTTCAGTTTGGGCCACCCTGAGGCCAGTGAGTCAAGCACCCACCCCCTTGCAAACGCTCTCTCCCCCCCGCAAGCGCTTCCTCCCACCTTGCATGCAGGCTCCCTCCGGAGCACTGAGGAATACATTGGTGGGCTGCTTAAACAGCAGCACGTTCCCAGTTCTTCTAATTAAATTGTGATGAGGCTGGGGGCATACCACCCCAAAAATCTTGCCGCCCTAGGCCCGGGCCTTTGTGGCTTTGCCACAAATCTGGATCTGGAACTTAGGGATAGATTTATCCTGGTCTAAATACCCTATTGTAAATACTCCTATAAACAGCCTTCCTTTCTCAAGAGCTTGTCTTTTAGTTGGGTCACCAGGGTTGGACTGGCCCAGCCTTTGTAGGCCCTGCCAACTCAGACCCTAACTACCTTTAGGTACTTGTCTATTAACTGCCTTCCCTCTCCCAATCATACCAATGAATCAATCAAACCAATCAATCCCAATCAAGTCTAGGTGTGTGTGCAGGGGAGCAAACAGTAAGGATCTAGACACTCCAGACAAGCTCTTCAGTCCTGCTTCAAAGGAGAACCTAGTGGCCCTACCATTTTCAGGGGCTTTGCTATTTGGGTATGATCAAGAGGAACAAGTGCAGTTTCTTTCCACAAGACTGCTAACAGAGACAGGGCAACACCAACCCTAAATGTGCCTTTTGGTCTTTTACCTTTGGCTGAAGATCACCTCAAGATCCCAAACCACCTATGCTTCCACCTACAAGAGCAATCATTCCAATAAAGGCCAGCCTGGATCTCCCAAAGGGGTACATTAAAAGGGACACCAGATAAATTACATGAAGCATGAAGTTTAGGCCTCAGCAGAGGCAGTTGGGGACAACTCTTGTCCTTATGGGAGATTTGATGACCACAACATCAGGCACATGGGTCCATCTCATTGTTTATTTGGATTACAAAATTCAATTCACATGGCTACCTCAACCTAAATTTTTGGTGTCCAACATCCCCCCCTTCAACGGCAAAGAGGTCTGCCCTATCACTGGTAGCCAGAGACTTACTTGTTTCCAAGGTGTTGATTTCTGTTCCACTCAAGGAAGGGATTACATTACAACCACCAACTATTTTGTCTGGTCCTGGACCTTCTCAGATACATGTGTCTCCACCTTTAAGGTGTCTCTGAATTCCAATATTGTCAACCTAGTACAAGGAGATTATTTTTATCAACCATTGATTTATGGGATGCATATCTGCACATCCCCATTCATGTAGACCATCAGCAATACCAAAGGTTCTTAGTGATCTGAAGGTGTTACCAATTTCAATTTTTAGCTGTTCTTTCTACACCACCTTGGCAGTTCACAAAAGGTCATGGTTGCCCAAGTAGCTTATATGTGACAAGAAGTGGTGGTGCTCTCTTACCTACATGCATTTCACCTTCAAGCATTCCTTAAAAGTGAGCAATGTGCAATTAAAATGCAAATGCAATAACAGTCTAATGAAGAATATTACAGTGTTAACTTTTAGTCTTATTTGTGTATTTTCCCCCCATTAGTCTCATGTTTCCCTTGCAAAATGCTATGGTTGTTTCCAGCCAGCTTCAAAACGTTAACCTTGATATGGGTGGCTTTTATTATGAGTCACTAAGGTCAATTATCAAGGACTAACACAGAAATGTAACTCTTTTAGGAAGAAAACCATTTGTCCTAACCACTACAAAATTTGACAAAGTGATTAAATCAAACCCATTTGATGTTGCACACACAATGCCTCAACCCAATATTTAGCTATGATCCCTCTTTCACAGCTTCTTTGAAAAAGTGACACTACAGCTTGAAGCTTTGTAAAAGAACACACTTAGGTATGTCTATTCTTAGAACGGACTTCTAGTAAATAATCTCTGTGGCTAGTTTGTGCTTGAGAAATCAAGAGGGCATCAATTTATGTGTCCAAGCACAAAGGCTGAGGGTACGGGTTGGTGTTGCTTTATTGAAAATAACCTGCACTTATATGTATTTAAATACGACAGGTTTTATACTATATATCGATAAAGCAGCTAGAAGAGAATAAAGTGTAAAATGTTATGTTTTTGAAACATAAGCAGTTAACTGTAGTTTAGTTTTTTTTTTTAAATGAATTTTAACATGTTGCACTAGAAATGTATTTAGCTAAACTAAATTGGAATTCTTTACTACTGTTTCAGAATTGATCACTGTTTGCAACATTATTATACAGTACATCATTTAAAAAAAAAAAATCAAGCCAATTATTTTTTTTGCAGTAATCTATATTTTCTAATGTTATTTTTTCCTGTGAATGCAACAAGATCACCCAGAATGTATACACTAGGCACTTTTGTTTACTATTTCTTTCGCTGCTTGTGTTCACTAGATTTACAGTGATATTTATTTTTTCCTGTTCTAAGGTGGTTATTTATCAAAGGTTGCATTTTAGATCTTTTTGAGCTTTTTTAGACCTCAAATGATCTCACAACTCAAATAGTTTCTAATTTAAGAAAAACCTTGAATGGAAAAAACTTGACTTTGGGGTTAACATCACGAAATTTTGGAATCGAGTTTAGAGCGAAACCCACTGAAAAAATAAAACATTTTCAAATTGTTCATGCAACCTCTGCCATTGACTTCTACATGACCTTTAGCTAGAGTATTTTCGAAAATTTATGAAATCAAATAATTCAGTGTTTTTAAAAACCTCAAATTATTATTTGATTTTTTTAACCCATGAATTTGAATTTTGAGTGAAGAATACCCTCACAGATTCAAATTTTTCAAGGAGAAAAGAACCTTTGATAAATAACCCCCTAAGAGTTCATTCTAGTGGCACTCACAAAACTTGCTTTACCCAGCCAAACTTTAGGTATTGCCTAACATAAATCTGAACATTGCTTTTTTAGTAAGCAGAACTAGTGCAGTTACGAAAACTCTTAACTTTATTAAAATTTAAATCTGATCGCACATACAGTTTCAGGCCAACTCTGTATTTTGTAGGTAGGTTAGGGGCAGCTGGAGGTTCAGGGTCACTTTTTTCCTCCAAAGCCCTCTCCAACAAGCTGCTTTTGTCAAACACAATCACATTTAATTATCATATTGTAGGCAGCACAACCCCTTCAGTAACATCAGAAGTGCGCAGGTTAGGCACAGGTATAATTGCAGGGGCTTTACCTGTGTGGGAATTGGTTTGATGTGAGATAGCTATTTGTCTGTGCATACATTTAAAAGCTTTGACTTTTTATTACTGCTTTCCTGCAGTTGATGATTTAAACGTTCCTCAATTTAACATGTCTGGCTTCAATCAGTAAGACACAGGGGGACATTTTCATCCATTAAATTCTCAAGTCTGCATTTTCCTACCGAATGTCCACAGTGGCAGACTGACCCCATTAATGCCTGTTTCTACAGGCTACACACATGACAGCATTGGGTGATATTAGAATTTTCTCTGCCTTTTTTTTAGCTGCTGGAGAAAATTAATTTTAATCTCCCAAAATGATTAACTGCCCATACAGGCCAGAAAGCACTGCTTGCATCATTACTTAATGATGAATGGTTTAAGGGATTGATTTATTAGATATTGAACTGGGGAATCCTGAAGGATGCTTTGAGCAGTTGAACACCAATCTACCCTATGGGGTCATTATGACCCCAGTTGCATCCCTTTTATTCAAGGTTCCTAGCCACCCCAGTTCACTAGTACGTAACACAAAAATAACCTGTGAATCTGGAGGCCTGATAAATGTTGCATACATGTTATTGGTTTATTGTCAAAAGTTCAAATGTTCACAGCATTTAGTACATGTAAATAATAATAAAAATTAAATTAAGGCTAATGCTATATAAGCTGAATCTTGGCCATCAGATAAACACAGATATACAACCACTATGTGCACAAATACAAAAATAAGAACATTTATTTCCAGTGCTTGAATTGTGATACCTTTAAATACATTTTACATAAATGAAGGTGTGAGCATCACTTTTTGACCAAAATATGTAATCTCACGTGCCATGTCATGGCCCCTTATTGAGGGGCAGATTTACTAATTTCGAAGAGAAAAACTTTGAAATTCCACCATCAAATTTTTTGGGGGGTCATTTTCCATCGAATAAAAATTGTTCGATCGCATCATTCGAACCGAATTATTCGAACAATTTTGCGCAAAATCCTTTGAATTCCTAGGACTTAAAAAACTTTCAGGACAGGTTCTTGGAGGTCCCCCATAGGCTAAAATGGCAATTCGGCAGCTTTAAGGTGGCGAATAGTCGAATTTGAAGTATTTTTAAAGGGCCAGTACTTTTCAGAAATTTGAAAATTCTAATTTTTTAATTTTTTCAATTCAAATAAAATTTTGGGCTATTCAATAGTCGAAGTAGCCCAAAAAACCTTAGAAATTCAAATTTGCCCCTTAATGTCCTACACTGCCTATTCTGTACTAAATATTGAAGTGCATTCCCAGCAATCCCAGCAATGGTAACTATCACAGTGCTTTTCTGTACTGGAAATCTTTTCAACATCCATAAATTTCAAAGTTGGAGTTCTGAGACATTTGTATTTTGATCTGAAATATCTGAAGGATCTATTTGCAATTAATAAAGAAATAAAGGCAAGCCTGAAATATGTTTTTATTCCTTGCAGAGCCTTACTGGACAAGCCTGGACTCCCTCCTTTCAAATATACATCTTTTAAGGTACTGTATGTTGAACTAAACAGAAGTGATATTCTTATTATTTCGCAAGAGAAGGCTGCTATTGAGCTCGTTTATTAATACAAGTACTCTATTTTCAACAAGTGGTAATACTATTTACTGATTGGAAAACAAATTAGCATTATCATGGTGCCTCTGCATGACTAAAGTAATTCTCTTTTTCTTGGTTAAATTCTACCTATTCTGCAATGGACTCAACAGAAGCATCTTTTTTTTAAAGCCAATTACTGTAATCTTGCTGTTCTGTGTCATTTACAAAAATATTAGGAATGTTTTCTCAGGTATATCAACAAATGAAAGTGACCTCTAAGCAAACAACAGATCTTTTATAAATTAGAAAGCAAAATTAGAAAGCAAAACATAAAATGAACTTATTATATTGCCTTGCAAACACCTTAGGTTCAATTGCTGTTCTAGATAGTACTGGAAACCTAGTACTGGAAGCCTCACTAAGGCTGGGGACAGACAGGGAGATTCGGGGAGATTCTGTCGCCTGCTATTAAACGCCAGGCGACAGAATCTCCCTGTCTGTCCCTAGCCTTAAGCTGACCATACATTTACCCAATTTGCCTATTATTAGCTGGGAGGACCTGACCACACTTTTGGACCTCACCAGGGGGCGGGGGGTGGGGCTTGGGCACTAACCTATAAAGCCATACATTCAACTTTAACGATTATGCAGACTACCGCCTTTAATAGTTTTTAGGAAAAATGCTATTTCATCTGACTGTTTTCATCTAAGATTACGATTTGTTTTCTTATTGTCATCATATTGAAAACATCTTTCTGATTTGCTTATCACAGCAGCATCTGCCCTATGGTAGAAATTTTAACATATTTATCTTGGACTGCAGGGGAATACTGTGAAACCCCTGCAGATTAAATTATCTCTTAAATCCACAGATGGTACAGAAAGGGAGTGCACACATAAGCCACTTGTGACAAATAAACAAATACATTTCAAGCTCATGGGTGGTAATCAAGTAAAGACAGAATTTTAAGCTTGCTCTTCTGCTGGTCACTTGAGTTCTATTTATTGCTTTGGGGGATCTAACATATTATTGCTCATGCAAAACCACAGGGTGGAAATTACTTGTTTGGAAAATACATAGGCAGAAATAATAGGCTGCTGCATGCTTTGAAATGTATACTCCTCATGTGACTATATCTAGAATGAGAATCATTTGAAGAAAATGTAAAATGTTTTGAGCTACAGATGGAACATACGTGATTGCAGCACCTACTGGTATAAGTATACCTCCCAAAGTCACGTTTGTTGTACAGTCCTGATGTTGACAGCACAGCCCAAAGTTCCGGATTCTTACTGAAATGTCCTGAATGTCTCTTTGGTCTCCTGCACTGAAACCAGAAACAGATACAATGGACCAGATTCAACTTTAGCTCATGGTTTATCACGTGAAAACAAAGTAGAATTCAAGGAGCAAAAACTTTTCTCCAAATTTAGTTCCATTTATTCCCCATAGACTTCAATAGAGTTTTTACATAATAAACAATGGCAACAGTTTTACTGAATTGAATCTCAAATTGAATCTTGTCCACAACTTTTCACATGATAAACTTTTTTCTAACTGAATTGAATCTGGCCCATTGTTTTTACATTTTATTTTATTAAATAAAAAAAATCAGAATAATCAGCACTTAGATACATTTTCAACTATATAAGATATACAACTGTAACGTTTTAAGATAAGCAGGTCTCTCAGGAGAACCGAGACTTGCAGCTTGAAGGGTTGGTTTAAAGGGATACTGTAATTTTTTTTTAAAAAACACATTAGTTAATAGTAGTGATGGGCGAATTTATGCGCCAGGGCCGAATTCGCGGCGAATAAATTCGCGAATCACCAGCGAAATTTCGGCAAGCGAAATTTCGCCAAAAAAAGAGTCGCGCGTCGTTTTCTGACGCGACGCGTCGAAAGCGACGCGCGCCGAAAATGATGTGACGTGCGCCGAAAATGACTCGACGCGCGTTGGAAACGACGCAACATGCATCAAAGTTGACGCGACGTGCGCCAAAAGCGTCCCGTGACTCGTTTCACGAATTTTTCGCCGATTCGCAAATTTCTCTAGAAATTCGCGAATCTTTAGGCGAAGCGAATCGCGGGAGATTCGCCCATCACTAGTTAATAGTGCTGCTCCAGTAAACTTCTGCACTGAAATCCATTTCTCAAAAGAACAAACAGATTTTTTTTATACTCAGTTTTGAAATCTGACATGGGCTAGACATTTTGTCAATTTCCCAGCTGCCCTTGGTCATGTGACTTGTGCCATCACTTTAGGAGGGAACTGCTTTCTGTCAGGCTGTTGTTTTTCCCCCCTCAATGTAACTGAAGGAGTCACAGTGGGACATGGATTTTTACTATTGAGTGCTGTTCTTAGATCTACCAGGCAGCTGTTATCTTGTGTTAGGGAGCTGTTATCTCGTTACCTTCCCATTGTTCTATTGTTAGGCTGCTGGGGGGGGGAAGGGAGGGGTTGATATCACTCCAACTTGCAGTACAGCAGTAAAGAGTGATTGAAGTTTATCAGAGCACAAGTCACATGACTTGGGGCAGCTGGGAAATTGACAAAATGTCTAGCCCCATGTCAGATTTCAAAATTAAATATAAAAAATCTGTTTGCTCTTTTGAGAAATGGATTTCAGTGCAGAATTCTGCTGGAGCAGCACTATTAAGTGATGCATTTTGAAAACATTTTTTTTCCAATGACAGTATCCCTTTAAGTTTATTTGTAGTATGTTATAGAATGGCCATTTCTAAACAACGTTTCAGTTGGCCTTCATTATTTATTTTTTATGGTTTTTGAATTATTTATTATTTTACTTCTAAAAACAAATGCTCTGTAAGGCTACACAATTATTGTTATTGCTACTTTTTATTACTCCTCTTTCTATGCAGGCCCTCTCCTATTCATATTCCAGTCTCTTATTCAATCACTGCATGTTTGCTATGGTAATGGGCCCAAGTAACCAGATTGCTAACATTGCAAACTGGAGATCTGCTGACTAAAAAGCTAAGTAACTCAAAAACCACAAATAAAAAACTAAAACGATTGCAAATTGTCTCAGACTATCACTTTTTCCATCATACTAAATGTTAACTCAAAGTTGAACAACTCCTTTAAAGTAACAGTTCAGTGTAAAAATAAAAAAATATTCTAATGTAGTTAGTTAGCCAAACATGTTCTATTATGGCTGGAGTGACTGGATGCCTGCCTAGCTTTTAAAATACCAGTCAAGACCAGAGCTGTTATTACAAATTAGATTGTTTGTGTTCCTGATCAATTCCACATTGTTCTGCCCGGCCTGCCCACTTCTGCATCCTATCTGCCCTAATCACAGCTTCAAGCTAACCCATGATTTACTAAACCTGGTCCTTAAGCTGGCCATAGACGCATCGACTTGGTCGTACGAATCGAGGATTCGTACGACTATCGTACAACTTTCGGATCGTGTGTGGAGTGTTCCGACATTTGTCGTGCCATGCCGATCGGCCGTTTGGTCGATCGGCCAGGTTAGAAAATTTTTGTCGGCTGGCGATAATATCTTTGCGTCTATTGCAGATCGTACGATTTTCAGTGGGAGACCGTCACTAGGTTTTTAATCGTACAACTTTCGTACGATCCTTGTCAGGGGCAGAACGTCAGCTGTCTGTGCTTTTTACTACTTATAGTTGATCTGAAGGTTAGTGACAGGTCGGGAGCAGGTCGGGAGATGCAAAGATCCGATCGTGGAATCATCTTACGATCGGATCTTTGCGTCTATGGCCAGCTTTACTCACCTAATCCCCACTCAATCTGTTTACTTACACTACCCTCTGCTTTAGCTTTGTTCTGTGTGCTCCCTGACTGAATGCCTTAGAAGAAAAAAAATACAGGTTTAACTGGAACAGGGGGAAGTTTGGGACTAGAAGAAGACACAGTTCTGTCCATTCATTGACTGATGTAATCTAGTTTGTATGCAGGGGTGATCCTGCCCATTTTGCCTCCTGAGGCGGCCTTCGTTTTGCCACGTCGCTAGTGCAGGGATCGCAATTGCGCTCTCTGCACTAGAAGAGCCAAATTTCCAATGTAAATTCTGCTCTTAAAGTTAACAGGAGCAGCATTTTTACCACTCCTGGAAACCAGGGGGGCACTGCCGCCTGAGGCGAGTGTCTCAACTCACCTCAGTGGCAGAGCGCCCCTGCTTGTATGAATGCCATTGATTTTTGTTTGAGCACAGTGACTCAGAAGCCAGAGGGATACCGACCTGCAGTGTTTCATATGGGATTATCCAGTGACACATGCAATTAGAAAATATACTTTCATGAAAAAGCTATATTTATATGAAACTGTTTTATGTATGCATAATCATATAAAGAAACTTTTGCACCACTCAAAGTTACAGCTGTCCTGGCTTCTAAGCAATAAATATTAAAGACTTTTGTAGCTAGAATAGACAGTATAGCAGGTTTAAGATTGCTGAAATACTAGAAGCTAATGTTTTATATATTGACCTTCAGTAGTATTGCTGTCATTGGTCAAAATAGCCAAGTGAGTGGAATCACGTGTAAATTGAAAGTTTATAGTTTTACTGCCTCATGCTATTTACTGTACAAACCACAAAAGAGCTATATATTTCTACTAATAGACAAAATGCATTTTCAAGCCAACCTTATTGATTGAGCTCTAGTTGAACATAGCAGTATTTTGCACCTTTTAATATTTCTGTATTACTCAAGAATGAAATAGAAAACCTTAATACTGAGAAGGATTGAATGTGTATCATTCTGAGCTTCCAAGTGAAGTGTGTGACCCTAAGCTACAACATATATTATTATTATTATTCTTTATTATTAACATGTATTTCTATAGCACCAACATATTTCGTAGCATATATATATGTAAACATATGAAAGTGACAACCCCTTTTATATATATATATATATATATATATATATATATATATATATATATATATATATATATATATATATATATATATATATATATATGTTATTTCATATTGTACATTCAGCTTAATCTAAGCCTATTGTGAATATATTGTCAAGAGAGAATGTAATTTAACATTTAAGTCAAAATGTAAGTATTATGTTGTACTTCTAAGTTCAGAAAATGGGCAGCCATTCCTTCTGGCATTGAATACAGTTTAGCTCCATGGCAACTAGAAGGATGTTTTCCTTTACAAGCACATGCGAAGGGATATAAAATGGTAGTGTACACTGTCCTTCTCAGCAAAGAACAATGCACAACAGAATACTGCTCACACTTACTTTACTTCTATTAAAAATGCACTTTCCTGCAGTACATGTTACTGTTGCATGCAGTCTCTTCAGGGGCATTAAGAATAACTAAAAGGATTATGTCTTGCACCCAAATGGCATACAGATAGACAGGACAAGGATCTGGCTAACTGGCACTATTTAGAACTGGACTATATATTTTATTGTTAGAATCTTAAGTGCTATGTCATACACAGAACAGTATATTGCATTATGCAGTGTACAGATTTCTAGTATTTATTTTGGGGTCAATACATACTAAATAAGAGCTTTGTTCATGAAGCTCTGGATTGGATTTAGTACAGTGATATAGCTGCTCTGGGATATGGGACTAGCCAACCAAATTGATAACATAATAAGACTCACGCCTTATTCCTGCCTACATGTCCAAAGACAGGATATGTAGGCAGGAAGATGGATATGATCCTACTGATATAAGGAGCTGTTGGTAGCTTTCTGCAAGGGATGTTGCTGGAGACATAAAAAAGAGATATTTAGAGCTGATCTATTCATTATTCATTTAAGTATTCCAACTAATGATGAGCGAATTTATTCACCAGGCGCGAATTCGCAGCAAATAAATTTGCGAAACGCCAGCGAAAATTCACCTGGCGAAAATTTGCTAGTTTAAAAAAAAATAAAAAGAGACACACGTCAAAAAAACCAACGACGCGCCAAAAATGACGTGGCACGTGCAGAAAATGATGCGAGACGCCGATAATTACACAACGCGCTACAAAAACGATGCGACGCGCGTCAAAAACAAGAAGCAACTTGTTTAGCGAATTTTCGGCAATTCCAGCGAAACGGGATAGATTCCCCCATCACTAATTCCAACAAAATAATCCTAAACTTGCCTGTATGTTAACAGGGGAACTTCTATAAAATCAAACATATCAGGGGCTTAAGTAACATTTATTGGCCCTTAATCTGTAACTGATTTTAGGTAACTATTTTCCACCCTGCAAAAGAAAACTAAGGGCATCTAAGGAGAAATTATATAATCTGTTTGGCCAGTTTTTCTGTCAACACAAGAATAATGTTTTGACATTTCGATTAATTATTGCATCAAATACTGGAGCATTATATAGCAGTTATTTCCAAACTGTGACCTGGTGCCATGCTGTATAAAAATAACTTACAATTTAAAGGGTAAGTAAAGACCTCCTTCAAAGTATATCTACTCGGTTTTCTATGCTTAAGAAGCAAGTTTGCAGTATCGATGTTAAATTTTTTTGTCATTGATTAAATACAAGCTCTGGGACCTATGCCCACATCAGGATACCCCAGCTCTGTTGCTTCAGAAATCAGTGGTTAAAAAAATGTAAATATTGATATTACAGGGTTAATTCTTTAGATATTGTTTAGGTTTAGCTTTGTAGAGCTTAATCCTTTAGTATTTTAGGCACTACTGAATTAGAATTCCTGAATTTCTGTGTGTACATACAATTATAAATGATAAAGCAAGCTTTTTTTTTATAAATCTGAAAAAATATACTATATATATATATATATATGTATAAAAATATAATAATGAATGTATAACAAGTTGAGACGCTTTATTACCTAGCTAACACCTAAAGATTAGCTTCAAATCAAAGGTAAATTGTAATAGCTACTCACCCTGGTGGTCTAGGGGTTTGCCCTTTCTAGGTTTCTTTCTTGTGAGTTCCTGGTGCCTCTGTGCTGTTAAGCTTCGGATATCTGCTATCTGATTACCTGTTGTGACCCCTGCCTGTTTGTGAACATCCTGACTTCTGAAATCCTGACTCTGCCTGGTAACCGACTCTTCTGTATCTGTATCCCTTCTTACTGATCTCCTGCTTTGACCCTTGCCTGTCTGACTCCTATGCTATCAGTACGCTTTGTACTGTGACCTTCTGCCCAAAAGATTTTACCTTACATTCGTACCCCTTTGCTTGTCCAGAACCCTTAGCTTGGCACCTCTCTTAATAAGACCTGGCGGCATCCGATTAGCCGAGGGCTCCTCCTGAGGTGAAAGACGGCTGTTATAGGCGGAAGCAAGAGCCGTGAACAGGGTGCTTAGCATTGGTTCTGGATTTAGGGTGCCAAACATGACATAAAGCTTATGGCACACACCTTGTCCCTAAGAGATCTCTGCTAATCACATGTTGATATTGAAGAGAATGTGTTTGTTTAATACATATTACCTAGGACAGCAAGTTAGTTATTTTTTTTTAGATAATTAATTAAGATTACATGCTATAGAAATTAATGCAAACCAATTAATCTGAACTTTTCACATTTTTTTGGGCTGTTTCCATGATTCCCTTAAATACAAAGAGCTCCTAATAATAATAATTGTTGCGATCACTAAACTGTTACAAGGTTTTACAGGAGAAGTTTATAAAAATTGGGTGACATTTATATTCATACTAGTTATAAAAGTAATTGAACAACAGTGGTTCTGTTGTTGTTGTTAGTTGTAGTATATTAGATGGAGCAGTGCCTTTCTATAAAATGCATATCATGTTGCCCTTAACTATCCTGCGAAAAATCAGAATAGTTAATTGATTGCACAAACACCAACTTTATATATATATATAAATCAGGATCGCGCCGCCCGGAGGCTTACCTTAGCTCCGGGCGGCGCGTCCTATCCCTCCGGCGTCGCATCCACAATGGCGGCGACCCATAGCCGCCACGTGGATAGCGACGCCGGGTAGTGACGTCCTCACATCGCGCCTGATGGCCGCTTTTGGCGCCAAATTCAAATATTTAAAGGGGCTTGGACGCCATTATGGCGCACAATGATAGGAATCTCTTGCTATTTGTTCCTGGGTGTACTTTGATCCTGTTTGCTGTATTTTTTACCTTGCCTGGACTTTGTTTTGTCTTATGCCTGCCAATACAAACCTTGCCTGGACTTTGACCTTGTTTCCTACCTGATCCCTGCCTGTACTGCTTTATTGGACCTTTAACCCCTAAGCTTCCTCCTTGGTCCCTACTACTTCCCTAGGGTGCCTACTAGGCCTACCCTGACAATATATATATATATTACAGATGTTTATAAAGATAATGTTTTCTTACCCCTTGCCTCAGGGATAGCTTTTCTTTTCAAGATTCAATGAAATATTATCAAAAGCCTCCAATTACACATTTCATGGTGGGTAAACTAACATGAAACAAGGAACAAATGATTGCTTGGACATTTCTTTAGTAGAAAGCATCCCCAGGTAATCCCCTTAATAAAATTTACACAATATGATGTTGTTTAAATCCATAATTCTTCATCATAATGTTCATTTTAACTGAAAGCTACTGTTTTCATTTGAAAATTATTAATTTAGAATAACAGGCTATTCATTTAAAGTATCTGGTTAGGTTTCAAATTTTGTAAGGAAAAGGGCACAGAAAACACAATTATTAATGTAACTTATTTCAAATAATAAACAAGGAAGATGCTTGTGGTCTAAAGATTAAATAATGTAAAAGCCTTCAAAGCACTGTGTCACATATACTGATCCACTTCCTAAGAAGTCAGGTGAACAGAAAAAGTTTGTTCACTAAAACAAGTAAATCACTGTTCTCTGGAGTTTAATGCTTTCCTACTGGATGTCATCTGGATACCTGAGAAAAACCAGAACTCCCTACCAGTGTTAGAAAACTCCTGGTAATGGAACAATTTTCTGATATTGACTTTAAACAGAACGATCTCCTTGAAATAAGAAACAAAATTATTTAATTTCTCACTCTACCTCTTTTAGTTGGGATGATTGTGGGGTAATCAAAGTACATAAAACACAGTTTCATTGCTAATATATATAAATTGTAATCTTGGCTACAATATTCAGTTTATATTCGTTTTATTCAACGGACCTCTACTTGGTAGGCCAGATACATGCACCACTGTATATCACTTTAGTCCAAAGATTGATAAAATAGTGTATAGAATATAGCTTTATTCTGAAAAAGCATAAACATGGGTATTATTTAAATATATTGGTGCTGGTAATGAAAGAATGAAAGTTGCATTTAAATGTAAACCAAAAAAAATCTGGTATAATGAAAGAAAAGCTAATTCTGAATCAATATTGTTTGAAAACATGCAAAGGTCATGAAGTTCTTTTTAAATTTAACAACAGTTGAAACCAGTATTTGAAAGTTAGCAGTCTTCCATACAAGACAGATCTGTTAATCCGCTGTCTTATGCTACATTGTACCATTGCAAAGAATAGTGAGGGCCAGACATATATACCACTTTAAAGGAAAACTATACCCCGAAAATGAATACTTGAGCAACAGATCAAATTAAGTGGCATATTAAAGAATCTTACCAAACTGGAATATATATTCAAGTAAATATTGCCCTTTTACATATCTTGCCTTGAACCACCATTTTGTGATGGTCTGTGTGCTGCCTCAGAGATCACCTGACCAGAAATATTCCATCTCTAACTGTAACAGGAAGAAGTGTGGAAGCAAAAGACACAACTCTGTCTGTTAGTTGGCTTGTGTGACCTAACTTTATAGTTTATCTGTCATGTCTGTGTGCATCGTTGAATCCTAGGATCCCAGGAGGCTGTCCTTATTTTTTAAAATGGCTAT
>CM044439.1:68060903-68087648 GCA_024363595.1 Xenopus borealis
GCAGAAACATTTAAGTGTGACAAACATGCAAAAGAAAAAGAAATCAGGAAGGGGGCAAATCGTTTTTCACACCACTGTATATCTGGCACAGGACTTTGTGTCATACTCTACTTTTCAATACATTTTCATTAAATAAGCAAGATATTGCTGCTTGAGGGTAAATGTGGCAATCTCAAGCCATAATTTAGTTATGCAATGAAAACCAGTCCCTGTCAGTGTATGTAGATGTAGTTTTAGCTAAAAACACTGAGTTGCATTGTTAAAATCACACTTTGGGTCCAAGCCAGAGTTGTAAAACTGTAACCATTTTTGTAGTGCTTGCAAACAGTGACACTCTAAGTTTGCCTGGCTTAATTAATAAAAGCTTTGACTGCAAAAGTTAATATATTGGTTAAAATACATTCATACTTTTCTGAGCTTAATTTACCCCTCCGTGCAGATTCAGAGCATCAAATTTCACAGAAGGAAGGAAGAAGACCCAAAGATAACTAAAGAGCCTAAAGATGCCGCCCGTGAACTCCGATGCCCAGGGGCGATCCAGACGATATCGCCGCCTGAGGCGGCCTTCAATATGGTTTAGTTCTCTGCACATAAATTAAGTCCCATGAGTGATCCTTGTTTTTTAAGCTGACACACACACACACACTTTGCATACTTCATTCATTTTAGCCCTTCACTGAATAAGAAACTTTGTATAGGTTCTTTAGCTGGGATTTGCTAATTTGCAGTACAGTCGAACCTCAATTTTACATCCCCTGATTTTACGTTTTCCCTCATTTACATTGTTGTTTTCTGGTCCCACCTATATATTAGACATAATAAATTTCCCTGATTTTACACAATTTTTTATGGATGCACCGAATCCAGGATTTTGCCTTTTTCAGCAGGATTCGGCCGAATCCTTGTATCTGGCTGAACTGAATCCTAATTTGCATATGTAAACTAGGGGCAGTAGGGAAATCGTGTGACTTTTCATCACAAAACAAGGAAGTGAACCCTTTTCCGGACCCTAATTTGCATATGCAAATTGGGATTCGATCCGGTATTCAGCTGGATCTTTCACAAAGGATTTGGGGATTCGGCTGAATCCCAAATAGTGGATTGGGTGCAACCCTAAATTTTTTCTGGTCCCCTGAAAAACATAAAATGGGGATTCTTCTGTTTATACAATGTGATACAATGTATCACTGCATACCTGCCACCCAAGGAAAGATACTGAACTATGACCTATTACGACGCATAGTTGCAGCTGCTCGAATTTTATTTTAAAATAAATTTGTTTTTCATTCATAATCCTGGATCATGTGGGCCTAAGGTAAAAAAATGTCATTTAGCGTGGACCAATATTACCTTATGGTAAGTTGGTAAGTAAATCCACACATTCCACCCTGCTTCCTTAATGGATACAATTGTAACTACTGCTTGTTAAAGGACCAGTAACATCAAAACATGAAATTGATTTAAAGTAATGAAAATATAATGTAGTGTTGCCCTGCACTAGTAAAACTGTTGGGTTTGCATCAGAAATACTACTATTATTTATATAAATAAGCTGCTGTGTGGCCATGGGGGCAGCTATTCAAAGGAGAAAAGGCTCAAGTTACACAGCAGATAGCAGTTAAGATCTGTAGAACATAATGTTATCCATTAGTCATCCTGTGCCATATAGCCTTTTTTCAATTTCCGCCATTGCTACTCAGCAGCTTGTTTATATGAACTATAGTAGTATTTCTGAAGCAAACAGATCTGGTTTACCAGTGCAGGGTAACAGTACATGATATTTTAATCATTAAAACACTTTAATTTTTTGGTGTTACTGTTCCTTTAAAGTAAGCACGGACTGCTTCTGTTGCTGTGAACTGATCATTATGGTTGCCTGTATGAAACAAACCTAAAGGAATGCAGATAAGAACCAGTGTACGTTTAATAATGCTATCAATGGTAACTAAAGGTGTCGGCTTTCTTGCAAGATCCAAAGAGAACAAGGTGTGAACAGTGTTGCACAGGTTGACTATGACACTGATATTCAGTATGCTTTTCCTGTTTACACTAACCAATCCTACAGAACCAGTTCAGTAAGCTTCAGATTTCTAATCAGGAAGTAACATACAGTATTCTCACACTTTATGTGCCAGAAAGGACAGTACAGAACCTTTACAGTGACAAAGTTTAAATTAACATGGTACTTCAATGGGCCTTATGTGGTATTCCACATTTTATGCTGTACTTGCTTTGAAAAAATATCATGCTGCTTTTCTTGTCCCAGCCATTAAAGGGGTGGTTCACCTTCAAGTTAACTTTTAGTATATTGCAGAAGGGCCAATTCTAAGAAACTTTTCAGTTGGTCTTCATTATTTTCATAGTTTTTTAATGATTTGCAATTTTCTTCTGTGTCTTTGCAGCTTTCAAATGGGGGTCACTGACACCATCTTAAAACAAATGCTCTGTAAGGCTACAAATGTATTGTTATTGCTACGTTTTATTATTTATCATTCTATTCAGTCCATCTCCTACTCATATTCCAGTCTCTTATTCAAATCAATGCAGGGTTGCTAGGGTAATTTGTACCCTAGAAACCAAATTGCCGACACTGCAAACTAGAGAGCTGCTGAATAAAAAGCTAAATAACTATAAAACCACAAACAATACAAAATGAAAACCAATTGCAAATTGTCTCAGAATATCACTCTCTACATTATACTAAAAGTTAACTCAAAGGTGAACAACCCCTTTAAGAGATGAATACTTTATACCTTTTCCATGTGCTATCATTGTTCCATAATGAATGGCATAGTAACTGTTAGCATTTTTAACCAATAATGTAATTTTCTGTATTTGTACAATCTATATTTTACAGTGTTACTCTGCTTCAGATAGAGCTTATACTGTACCAGTGATGACTGGTCATTAGAAAGACTTTTTTACTTGCATACAACACCTGTTTTTGAAAGTAAACAAATTGGGTTTTGTTGGTTACTAGAACTGGGACAAAAAGGTTCTTCAGTTTGCAATTTCAGCAGTCTGGTTGCTAGGGTGCAAATGACCCTAGCAGCAATGCATTGAAATGAATATGAGACAGGAATAGCAACAGAAGAGCGGGCCTAAATAGCGAGATAGTTAATTAAATGTATCAGTATCAATAAATGTATAGTTTTATAGGGTATTTGTTTTTAGATGGGATAACTGATCCGCATTTTAAAGCTGCAAAGAAGGCAGAAGAAGAAGGCAAATAATTAAAAAAAAAAGAAAAAATGAAGGCCAATTGAAAAGTTGCTCAGTATTAGGCATTGCTAAAAGTTAACTTAAATGTGAACCACCCCTTTAATGGTTTGGATGCTTCCACACTGAAAATTACAGGGGGCTCACATGTGGCCATTGAGAACTCAAAATAGGCATATGATTTAACATTTAATGATGGTGAGATAGTACATTTTTTTTAAAGAAACATTCCCATTTTTTTTGTGTAGCTAGCTTTGTGGCTGGATCTGGCCACAGACCTGTGTCGCTGCACTGTAGTGTGAATGTATGCAATTATTGCTGTATTGCTGATTAGGAGGTTTGAATGGAATAAATATATGCAATAAATTATTTTGACCATCAGTATTTAAAGAGGTTTTAGGTTTTCTCTCTGACCCAGGGTGTGGACAGAATGTTTCCAAAAATAAGCAAACGTTTAAGGGTATCTTAGATGAAAGCTTTTGTTCTGTCTCTGTATCATTCTGCTGGGTTTGGGTTTCTCGTTGCAGAAGAGCCACCTCTGTCTTGTCAACATATACTTTTGTGTAAATAGAGACATCTCTCTTCAAAATATTGCTTTGAAACATGCCGATACAATATTTGCCATTCTTTCAGGTCTGATAAAGTTTTTTTCTGTTTTTCTGAATGTTTGAACAACAAGAAATGTGTAGCTGTGTGGAAGGTTTTTGTCTTGATTACAGTTCATTTTTAATTTTTAAATTATTCATGTATAGCAGGGGGGGCAGGTTCACGGTCCCTCAGACTTTTGGGGGCGGACTCTAGTTTGAAAACTATGGGTGGCAGAGTAGGGGGAGAGTAGGTGGTGAATAGGGGGCTTGGTACAACCTCGGCTGGTCATTTTGCCGCCCGAGGTGGCCTTCCTTCTGACGCCCCCCCCATACACTCAGTGCCAGAATGAGTCTGCGTAGTTAGTGCAGAGAGCTCAGTTGTGCTCTCTGCACCAGAAGAACTAAACAGGAAATTTGGCTCTTAAAGTTAGCAGAAGCTGCATTTTTGCCGCCCCTAGTAACCAGGGAAATGCTGGAAATGAGTTTCTCGACTCACCTCATTGGCCCAGCGCCCCTGCATTTTAGACCATGGAATATGGATATATATATAATGCCAATATACAGGCACACACCCAAACAAATGAATACTTGCATATATTGTACTGCCGCAGCTCCCATGTAATAGTCACATATATATGCAATATGGGTGTAAACCCCCAGCCAAGGATATTACTGTGTAAGGTTCCATTCCCCACTCTCACCTGAAGCCACAGCTGCCTTCTCCTCTCTCCTGGCAGCTAATTTTTCCTCTCCCCAGGGCCAGCTCCCTCCTCTCTCTGTGTGCGCTGGAACTGGTCATGAAACTGCACCCCTTTCTCCGGCCCTCCTTCTGTGTCCCTTAGCTCTGAGACTCAGCTTGGCACCTCCCTTAGCCCAGTGCCCTGGCCCACAGCGAGCAGCCAGCACTTCACTGAAGCATCGGCCACCTAGTGCCGGCAGCACGTCACCACTTCCCCCTGGCCAACACAAATAACTCTTGACGCGCTCCATCTGCGGCCACAGTGGGGGACTGGTAAATGACCCTGAAGTGCTCTTTCTGGCCTGCATCAGTGGAAACCAAGAGAGCTGCAAAGCAGGAAGCAGTGTTCTGGCTATTATGTTAGACACCCAGTCAGTCCAGCCTATAACTAACTATACAGAAAACATTTTTTATTTTGCGCAATCTATCAATTTACCTTGAGGAAGGGCCGGGCCAAGGTAGTTTGGCACCCTAGGCAAGGGGTACAATCAGCGCCCCCCCACTCCCATTCTGTATGACCATTTCCCACCTATTCACTTTTTCTTAAATAAAGAAATCTTATAACACATTAATGAATCAAACTGTATGTGTGCCAGCCAGCCCCTAATCTGTACCTGTGTCAGCAGCACCCACAATATTGCTCACAATCTGTTCCTGTGCCAGCCAGTAGCACCCAAAATATTGTCCCCAATCTGTATCTGCACCAGCAGCACTCAAAATATTGCCCCAAATCTGTACCTGTGCCACCAGCATTGCCACCCAAGTCTGTACCTATGCCATCAGCCATGGCCCCCCAAGTCTGTACCTGTGCCACCAGCCCTTGCCCCCCAAATATGTATCTGTGCCACCAGCCATTGCCCCCAAGTCTGTACCTATGCCTCCAGCCATTGCCTCCCAAGTCTGTACCTGTGCCATCAACCATTGCCCCCTAAGTCTGTACTTGTGCCACCAACCATTGCCTCCCAAGTCTGTAACTGTGCCACCAGCATTGCCCCCTAGGTCTGTACCTGTGCCACAAGTCTGTACCAGCCATTGCCCCCCCAAGTTTGTACCTGTGCCACCAGCCTGTGCCAGAGCAACAGCAAAAATATTGCCCTAGATCTGTGCCAGGCAAAGGGCAAGTAAGAGGGAGATGGGGACTGAAGTAGAGCAGAACGCTGCTGCTGGAGACAGGGCCAAAATTAAAACTTAAAGAAAAAAAAAATAAATCATTATTTCCCTTCAAAAGTGCACCCCCCTATGACTGCGCCCTAGGCGGCCGCCTACTCTGCCTAACCCTAGTTCCGGCCCTGCCTTGAGGAGTCTGACGTGTCTGTAGGGTTGCCACCTTTTCTTAAAAAAAATACCGGCCTTCCTATATATTTAGCTTTTTTTCCTATTAATAACATTGGGATCAGCCATCAAAAATACCGGCCAGGCCGGTAAAATACCGGCCAGGTGGCAACCCTACGTGTCTGCAGTCTCCTTGCCACTTGGTTGCAGTAGGGGTGTCTGAGGACAGGTTGATAAACGCTACTGCAGACTGACAGAGCATGTGCAGAACACAGAATAGGAATGCATTTCATAGTTGCTGGGCTAAAAAAAACATTGCTTTTATTTTTAGCTTGACAAGAAAGGCAAAAAAAAAAAAAGCATTTGTCTGTAGCTTCATAGACACGGGCTTTACCCTACCCCCCATTACAAGAAGGATTTATGTATAAATATATTTGTTTTATCCTCAGTTCAGTCATTATCTCACAAATAAATCACAATCAGTAGGCAGAGTGTATTAGGTGCTGCAGGAAAGTAGGACATTGCAGGGATGCCACTGGTATTTTCTGGACTTCTGTATGAGATTATACAGGTTTTCAAAATAAACCCCCAAAGCTGCAGGAATAAAAAATAATTCCGAAGGAAAGGGCTGGAGCAAGCAACTGTAACACAGCCTTTTGTGTATATGTGTTTGGGAAGAATAATATTTTTGTTTTTCAGAAAAACATAATTTTAATAAATACGCTAAGCTGTTAGAGTCTAAACATAATTTCTGATTTTCTGTACACAGATAGGTTGTGGCAATTCTGGAGCACACAATTTAACAGCCTCAGAGTGCAAATTAATTGGTGCATTTTAGGGATAGGGCTGCTACATTTTTTGGGAAAAAAGACCATCCTTCCTATATGTTATGCTAATATCCATAATAACATTAATTAGAAACATTATCATCAATCATTATTTTCACCAGTCAGGATGGTAAAATACCGGCCAGGTAAATTAGGATGTCCTAGCACATGTCCAGGGATTTTTCAGGGTTTCTTGATGCTCTAAGCACTAGCAGAACAAAAATTAACATTTAAAAAATGGAATTTCAGCTCCTACAGTTACCAGGAGATGCTTTCCCCCCCCCCCCACTGGAAACTTGCAAGCTGCGTCTGAAGTGAGTTTTTCAACTCGTTGCAGCAGCGCCCCTGCATGTGCCAGTTGCAAAGTAGCCCTTTACTTACTTCCTACTGTTCTGAAATTCAGTTTTTGATATTTCTCAGTGGACCACTATGAAATAACTTGACATATTTGCCTTTAATTGAGAGTAAATCTAACGTCTGACCTCTTAACAGCTTCAGGGCATGAAGTTATTTCAGCCATTTTCTTATATGACTCATAAGAAGGTGAACTATATCCAGAACAAACAGAACTAGGGCAGCACCAATGATGACATAATGGACAGAAACAGAGGCCTTTTATTTTACTCTGAATAGGATGAGGAGATATAGAAGAGCTATTCAATCTACAGAAGCAAAGGACATGTTATAAATAAACTCGTCTGTCTGGCAGCTGCATAACAAAGCTAAATATGAACATAAAAATTATGGGTTGATTGTGGACTTATAGAGCACCCAGGTAGTTAATGTTTTCTCTGCATGTTATTTATCTTTTTTACTGTTGTCAATTTGGTATATGTAATGTCTGTTACTAATCATTTTGATTAGAATTTGACATGCTTTGTAAAATGGCAGCTTTACTGTAGCTAAGAAAAATACAAAAAAATTGAGGGACCTCAAACCTGTAAAATAATAACTGACATTTACAATTCAAGTCTCCCTCCTGCTTTTTTATTTTACTCTGAATAGGATGATGAGATATAGAAGAGCTATTCAATCTACAGAAGCAAAGGACGTTATAAATAAACTCGTCTTGTCTGGCAGCTGCATAACAAAGCTAAATATGATCATAAAAATTATGGGTTGATTGTGGACTTATAGAGCACCCAGGTAGTTAAAGGGGTTGTTCACCTTTGAGTTAACTTTTAGTATAGTGTAGAGAGTGATATTCTGAGACAATTTGCAATTGGTTTTAATTTTTTATTGTTTGTGGTTTTATAGTTATTTAGCTTTTTATTCAGCAGCTCTCCAGTTTGCAGTGTCAGCAATTTGGTTTCTAGGGTACAAATTACCCTAGCAACCCTGCATTGATTTGAATAAGAGACTGGAATATGGATAGGAGATGGACTGAATAGAATGATAAGTAATAAAAAGTGGCAATAACAAGACATTTGTAGCCTTACAGAGCATTTATTTTTATATGGTGTCAGTGACCCCCATTTGAAAGCTGCAAAGAAACAGAAGAAAATTGCAAATCATTAAAAAACTATGAAAAATAAATAATGAAGACCAATTGAAAAGTTTCTTAGAATTGTCCCTTCTACAGTATACTAAAAGTTAACTTGAAGGTGAACCACCCCTTTAATGTTTTCTCTGCATGTTATTTATATTTTTACTGTTGTCAATTTGGTATATGTAATGTCTGTTACTAATCATGTTGATTAGAATGTGATATGCTTTGTAAAATGGCAGCTTTACTGTACCTAAGAAAAATTCAAAAAAATGGAGGGACCTCAAACCTGTAAAATAATAACTGACGTTTACAGTTCAAGTCTCCCTCCTGCTGAAGTCATAGCCTTTTTTTTGCTCTTTGTACCTTGCAAGGCACCTCTTCTACCTACCCCTAGACTGGACTCACATGGCACAATGCTTGTGCGACCCTAGCCTGAACGACAATACTGTGCATGTGCACACACTATGCGCACGTGTATGCCGGGGGATGGGGACGAGCCAATGGCCAATTGGGCTGCCTAGGGCACCCAGACGGCCTGGTCCGCTTCTGGTAGATACATAATATATGTAATTCTTAAGATTGATTTTGATTATTTAATTATACTACAACTTTAAAAAATCACAGTTTCTAGTTCATTCGGTTTTGGGTTCTTTCCAAAACATATAGTGGTTTAAACATATTTAAAATCTACGTTTATAAAGCTTAAAACTGTCAGTTGTTAAAGTTATATACAGTTGTTAAACATATACATGCACCTGCTAGAAAACCTTGAAGTCTGAAAGGAATTATTTAAACACACTTATTATTATCTTTTCATTTACTATGTATTGTAATACTGTAATTTATATTTTTCTGGACAACCTTGTTTTGTGTTTGTAAAATAAATTCCCTAAATAAGTAAAAATGTTAGAACCATGCTACTGAAAAAACATGAACGTTTTTATTCATAAAAATAGTTTGTCAATTCTATAATATTACTAGATGATTTTAAGATATTGTGCTTATTACTATCAGTGTAAAAGTAGGAGCTAAACAGCAATATACTGTGTTTGCAATTGCCAACACTGTTCCAGTGGTATAGTAAGGAGATCTAAATGTGTCTGTTGAAGAATCCCTTTGGGGGCCCTGCAGCTATTTTTAATCCTGGATATGCGTCATCAGTGGGTATTTTCTCTAGTGACTCTAGCTGACATCAGTAGGTCTCCTCCTGCACCCTGTATCAGTGAGTGACTTGTGATTGATGGAAAGTCACGGCTGCTGTTTAGATTTTTTTTTATCATCGCATGGGAAAGAATAACAGGAATTTCTAGTCTGTTGCATTTTTTGAATGGCTGGAGACACAAGGTTGCTGTGCAGACAAATGCAGGTAGTACTGATTCACTGTTTTGCGAGGGTGGCTTTGGGGATAGGCAGAGGGAGAGACCAGATGAAAGGAGGGGATATGCGCTGCCTGGTTTGTTTGAAAACCTTTTTTATCTCTATGTTTCTGATTAGTGGGGAAACGAAAACAAACCGTGTGCTTACTTCCCTTGTCACTAATGCAGGAGGCTTGGGAGCTCAGCAACTGCTGTGTGTGACCTTGGGTAAGTCACTTTCTCTGCTTCTGTTTTAGAGATGAAGTGTTTGATTGTAAGCTCTTTGGGGCATCAATTATATTTTCTGTGTTAAATCATATTTATTGCAGAGTTATGTTTCAGTGTTTAAAATAATCCTGATTATGATTTTTTATTTAGTGGATCTTGATTTTAACATAAACATTGTTATAGTTTCCAATTCTGCACTATACTAGTTGTTCAGCACCTTGTTTGCTTGTCCCTAGTATGAAGGTGCAAAACACTGTGAGTGAATTCATTGTAAATTGCATAACAATGCTACTGAAAGGGCAAAGGTAGAGACATTCTTACAGGGCTTAGCTACTCTGCCCTTTATTACACTGTAATACCTTGTATATCTTTCCCACATGGCACATTTTGTTCAAAGGCAGCTATCCTTTGTACTGTTATGAAGTTTCCCCGAGAGATAACACACACACACACACACACTTACAGTTTTACCTATAGTCCCAAATGGAGAGACTTTCTTTATATATTAATTTGAAAGTGATTAACTCTTTTTTTACATTTTATAAATGTAGTGACATGAAAAGGGAGTTAATAGGTTGGAAGAAATTCTGACCACAGACATTGCAGCTCAATGTTTATTTTTGTGTCTGAATTGCTAACTACCATCAAGAGTACTGAGCTAAATAAGGGATTTGTAACTGCAATATTTTAGCCAATATCAAACTATAAATCTCACCATCCTGTAGGATGAGAGAGTGGCTGATTTGACATTATGATGAAATGTGATGTATTATATGAACCAGAGTAGTTAGTTTGCTGCTGCTTAATAATTGTTGTTCTGGAACTCTTAACATTCTCTGCAAGGGTGAGACACATTTGAGCCACTTTTATCACAACGCTATCATACCATAGCAATACATAAATGTAAATTACATTTTTCTGAGGTCACATAAATACTGTAGCATGTTCTTTTTGTTTCACATTTTTATGATATAACAATTGGTAGGTCACATAATTACTGTAGTGTACTTAAAGGAGGTTTCTTATACCAAAAACTATTTTTGCATAGTGAACATGTAATTCTAACACTAAGGGGCAGATTTACTAAGGGTCAACTGTCGAATAGTCGAATCATTCTACTCGATCGAATTTTCATAATTCACTGGTCGAAGTGGTCTTAAAAAATCGAAAATTCGAATTCAAAACTTTCTGAAAATTCGATCGAACTTCGAATCCTTCATGTGAAAGTAAATCTGCCCCTTAGTATACACTACAGTGGATCTAAACATTGCTGCACTGCACTGCTCAACCACACTTTGCTCAGTCATTGCCTGACTACAAATCCCAGAATAATTAAACATATTACCAAGGTTATAGAATGCTGGGAGCTGTATGTAGTCCAATAACATCAGGGTTGTAGTCTTAAAGCAATATTGCATAATAAAATATTCGTACACATCTATTCTTCACAGCCACTGAACACATTCATATACTGTAATCCTCCCATAAGAATCTCAAATGATCTCTGTAAATCTGGCTTCATGTTCTTGTTTGAAGCGATAAATGTATTTTTCCCAGCACTGAACACGTGTGCCCATTAGATTACAGTGTAACATAATGAAAAATGTATATGCAAGATAGCAGCAAGATGACAGACATAATGCTGGTAATTACTGGTGATCACTTTCATTTCTAATTCAAAAGATTTTTTGGCAGTAGAATTCTCATGAATTGTCAAAATTAATTTTCTTGCATATGAAATTGTTTTTTGTCAACTAGGTTGTGCAGTGGGCCAGCCTTATGGTTGGGTTTAAGAACTCCTTATAACTAGTAGTTATAAAGTTGTTTGTAAGGACAGGGTCACACTTAGGGGATCATCTGCTTTCCTTAGCCTGTGTTTTGCATGCAGGTGGAGAAAAGCAGATCTGCTGTCATCCTTCAGGTTACCCTAATTAGATGGCATTGCATTTGCCTGTGTGGAGCTACACTGAGCAGATATCTGCACAGAAACATAAAAGTTTGCATTTTTGTGAAGCTCCACACAAGCCAATGTGCCAAAATCTGCTCAATGTAGCTCCACACAGGCCAATGAGCCAAAATCCGCTTAGTCTAGCTCCACACAGGCCAGTGCCTGTCAAGGAGCTACTTAAAGGAGAGGATGACAAGATCCACTTTACTCCATCTGTGGAGGATCCACTTAGTGTGCCCATACCGAAATGGTATAAATTGTAGTTATGTTTACAAATAACATTAATGTATTTTGGAAAGTAGCTTAAAATTAAATTTGCTTTCGTTATAAAAAAAATTGCTTATGGATGCAGACCCCCTTTAAACTGACAAATGTAGTAACTGGTAAGACAAGAAAGCCCCACATGCAAAAACTTGCTTTTCTTTGTTGAAATCCGCTGAATATGTCCGCTCCAGAACTGATACAAAGCTAAAGGATTCTGTTAGCGGTCAGGGGCTGAAATCTTCCTGTGAAATTTAGCAGGCTGATTTCTGCCCCGTGGTGTAACTACCAGGGGTACGGGGGTCTTTGGGGGCCTGCCGGAGCCACAATAACAGTTATCGCTGGTGGCTGGGTAGGTG
The DNA here is from genome assembly GCA_024363595.1 of Xenopus borealis. Classification (NCBI taxonomy): domain Eukaryota; kingdom Metazoa; phylum Chordata; class Amphibia; order Anura; family Pipidae; genus Xenopus; species Xenopus borealis. The sequence continues at coordinate 68,073,188 of CM044439.1, forward strand.
GAGATTTTACAGCGTGCATGCCAGCAGCACTCCGGCGCACAATTCATAGGGGGAGGGCCTGACAAGGGGGCCCTGGTGCCAATCCTGTAACAGGGTCTGCCTTAGTAGTTATGCCACTGTTTCTTTGTTTTTGCTTTTAAAGGAATAGTTCAGTGTAAAAATAAAAACTGGATTAATAAAATAAAAAATGTTTCCAATATAGTTAGTCAGGGAAAAATCTAAACTATAAAGGCTGAAGTGATTGGATGTCTAATATAATAGCCAGAATCCAACTTCCTGCTTTTCAACTCTTTAACTTAGTCAGCGACTTGAAGGGGGGCCACATGGGACATACCTGTTCAGTGAGTTTGCAATTGATCCTCAGCATGCAGCTCAGATTCAAAAGCAACAGTTATGACCCATGTGGCTCTCTCTCAAGTCACTGATTGGTTACTGCCTGGTCACCAGGGTAACCAGTCAGTGGAAAACAAGAGAGCTGCAAAGTAGGGAGTTGGATTCTGACTATTATGTTAGACATCCACTCACTCCAGCCTTTATACATTACATTTTTGGCTTACTAACTATATTAAAAACATTTTTTTTTTTTGCACAGCCTATCTATTTTTACCCTGTTTTTATTTATATACTTTAAGGAGCAATATGCAGAAAGGCATTACTATCTGAATATACATTGGTGTCAGGAATTTGTACTGCAATAAACTATTCCTAGGAAGCTCTGTGAGAGCAGGTGCTTTTGTAGTCATTATGGCACAGTGTATATATAAATAAATAGGTAACAGGTCAGGAGAACTGTCATAATGATTAACAGGCCATGGGAACTGCAGTCTCTGGAACTCCTAGTGTAGGTAACTGGAGACAAAGGCCTAATTTGATCCTGCAAATAAAGAAGTGGCCTGTTATATAATGCATGACAATGCATATTGTGCTTGTCATTGCCACATTGTATTCTTGTTAAGTGTTCTGGTATTCTACCCATATATAGGAAAATTATTGAACTGGAAATATCGGTATTGAAGTCATCACCAGTTTCTTTATTTTCAGTAATATCTTTCAAATACAAAATATGTGACAGAGAAAACACACATATATATATATATTATATATTATATTACACAGTTTGTTTGTGTGTTATCTGTATTGTTCTTGTGAAAGGCTAGAGGTGCTGCATACACCAAACAGTTAGTAGATATTCATCTCATACCTCCCATCTCATACCTAGCTTCCTGACTAGGAAGTCATGAGTGCAATAATAAATTGCTGCACTCAGGGGCCTATTTTTCATGCTGTGTAAAAGATTGGAAAAAAACATTACCAATATAGTTGCCCATAGCAACCATGCATCAATTTGATTTCAACAGACAGTTACAAATTAGAAAACAGATGCAAAGATCTGATTTGTTGCTATGGGCAACATCACTGGTCATGTTTTTCTCTTATGTTTTACACAGCATGATAGGCCCCTCAGTGTGAAGCATAACACCCTAACAAATGGATACATTTAAGTCGGGTGCAATTAAAAGTCACAAGAGTTATTTAAAATGGGGTCTTTGTTAATGTTTAGCGCTGCTCACAATAAAATCAGTTGCTAGAGAATATTACACTGCACATATTCTGGCAAATGTTACTTCAAAAGCATGAAACTTACAACATTTTTGGCATAGGAGGTGGATAAGGAGCTATCTAACTAATATATATATATATATATATATATCTCCAAAAAGAATCCACACTCTCAGGACTTAAAGATGAATAAAATTGGTCTTTATTTATTCACAGAAATTCAGTCTGACGTTTCGGCCCCATCCAAGGCCTTTTTCACCTTAGATGGGGCCGAAACGTCAGACTGAATTTCTGTAAATAAAGACCAATTTTATTCATCTTTAAGTCCCGAGAGTGTGGATTCTTTTTGGAAGTATTGTGAAAATTTGATGTCTCTGCACCCAGGCATATATACTAATATACTAACTTTGTCGAGAGTGCTGGTAGCTTCGTGGAATATATATATATATATATATATATATATCTATATATATATATATATATATATATATAGCCAGATCAAACAAAAAGCTCACCCTCTGCCTCTGATTGCCAGTGACATAGGGTAAAAGTGATTCATCTAGATAGGAATGCTCATTTATAAGCACAAGTTCAAAGTGTTAAAATGGACTCAAACTGAGTTCACACTGGATCCTATTCAGAAAGGTACTTTCCGCTATGCATGCTCTTTTGCAACTTCAGACTGCTTTGTAGGAGTTATCAGTCTGGACTTGGTTAATAGCCATAACTTACTTATATAGTCAGTTGGACACTAATACAGCTGCAAAATTAATCCATTTGAAGACAAATGCAGGGGAAACTGTGTGCGACATGGCCTTGATTGCTACATCCATGATTTCATAGGACTCATAAGGGCCGCAGTGTTTGATCAGCTGTGTAACGCAAACTCAATAGCAACAAAAGTCCCATGTGCTTACAGGGTGAAAACAGGTGTATAATCTGACAACTGAACTAAAAAGTGTTTGTAAGATTAACGACTCCTCTAGAGGGAAGCACTCGTTACAGTGGTGTAACGAGTTATTGATGGGCCCCACAGCAAATTATTTTTCGGTCCAAAAAATGTCTAGAGGTTGCCCTATTTACCAGTATTTAGTTAAAATGCATATGAATTAGGGCCTCATGGGGTCCGTATACCTCCTGCCCCCCCCCCCTGTAGCCACAGGGTCTGCTTCCTCTATAGTTACTCAACTAACCCTTTAATTTGTATGCATCAACAACAATGTATACACAATGAGTTTTAATTAGAGCAAAAAAATTTGACAGTATGAAAACACTCTATTACAGATTAACTATGCAAAACATTATTTGTTTTACTGTCAAATTTTTTTGCTCTAATTAAAACTCATTGTGTATACATTGTTGTTGATGCATACACATTTGACAGTATGAAAACACTCTATTACAGATTAACTATGCAAAACATTATTTGGCCAGCATCTGAAGGATGTTTTTTAGGTAAAAGAAAGTAGTAGAGTATTTTAGTTAGTATGTTATAGAATGGTTACTTCTAAGCAACTTTTCAATTGGTCTTCATTATTTATTGTTTTATAGTTTTTCTAATTATTTGCCTTCTTCTTCTGACTCTTTCCAGCATTCAAATGGGGGTCACTGACCCTATCTAAAGCAAATGCTCTGAAAGGCTGCAAATGTTATTACTACCTTTTTATTTCTTAACTTTCTAGTAATGTCCCCTCCAATCCATATTCTAGTCTGATAAATAACAACTGCTAAATAACTTAAAAATTACAAATAATAAAGAATGAAAAGCGATTGCAAATCAACCTCTGAGGGTCGAATTTAATTTTAATTGTTTTTTCAGAGTCCGCCAATTGACTCCAAATAGGTTTTAGGAGGTCCCCCATAGGCTAAAACAGCAATTCTGCAGGTCTTAGATGTTGAATGGGCAAAGTCAAATTTTTAAAGAGACTGTACATGATAAATTTCAAAACTCAAATTTGGACTAAAGTCCAAATCCTAGTCCTAGTCGAAGTACACAAAAATAGCTCGAAATTCGAATTTTTTTTAATTTGAATTTTCACTTCAACCCTTGATAAATCTGCCCCTAAGAGTTAATTTAAAGGTGAACAAACATTTTTATCTTCGTGTGTCTCTTGCAGGTCTCTCTAATAGTATGATGTTTATAGACGTCTGTTGAAAAACAGCCACTCTTTTACAGCGTATATCTCTGTACTGTCCATAATAACCTTACTGACATTCACAGGTTTAGACCCCATCATTATACATGAACAATAATCTTCTACTCTGTATTAGCTAAGGAGGACCAAATTACAAACAAACAGTATAAAAATGATTGCTATACAATAATGCCCTTTGGCAAAGAGCATGGTATAAGCAATCCTGTAAGAATTTACAAATTCATGCAGTTACTTTGAACAGTCAAACCCATGTGGGGGAAAAAATTCCATCCTGATTCCAAGATGGCAATTGGACTAGACCCTGGATAAACTTATACTATGAGCTATCTTCCATAACCCTGTATTGACTCACTTGCTAAAAAGCCATCCAACCCCTTCTTAAAGCTATCTAATGTATCAGTTGTATCTAGCTTTTTTAGTGTTGCATAACAGTAGTGCGTGTTCAAAACGGGGTTTGCACCTGATTGAATGGCTATATAAAATGATACCTGTACTCATCTGACTTTTTCTGTTACCTTTCTAAAAACAGAAGCCCTATCTTGCCTTATGGTAGGTGGTATAGAAAAAAAACTCAGGAACAGATCCCTGTTCCTCAAGACAAAGCAGTAGTAATGACCCTTTATCTTTTTTTTTGTCACTCAAAATGTTTATTTGACAGATGCATAAAGAGTTTAACATTTCACAGTTTAGATTTTCATCTTATCATTTTGATTTAACAATTTCTTTTATACATTTTTTTTGCCTGTTAACTGGGCATGACCCTTTATCTTAAGGGCTGTTTGTCCTGTGTCTTGGGAAACACTTTGCTGTTGGGAACCAGAAAGCACAGTGTCCTAAAGGTGATCAAATGCCCAATGTTCTATGACACTGTAGGTTTGTTAACATTTTTTTACACTGCTTCATGGAATGCTAGTGGCTAATGCACCAAACTGCTTCCTGTAGTTCATTCATTCACTTGACAATTGTCAGGCTACACAGCACCTGTACCACAAATGTTTTTTGTTTAAATAAATGGCCACTGTAGAAGGCAGCTTGTGTCAATTCTCAGTGCATAAATTAAAAAAAAAGTTTAACTATGCAAAAAATAAAATTAAAAAAATGTATAGGTCTCTTTTTATATGCAACTTCAAAGATGTTTTAGTTTAGTGGTTTTATATAGCAGTCCCAAGGATGTGAACAATTTTTTTCAAATACTGTATATACAGCATCAGCTGTATAAATGAGACAAGTGCCTCTGACAATAGTAGATGGTTTTAGGAATTTCCTCAGTTCATAAAAAGTTTGATAAAAGGATGTGCTCACAGCAGGACTGGAAAATCCACGGTATATTGCTTACATGATTTTCACATTCCTAGCAAGCATGCTTTGACCCACACTGCAAATCTTCCACATCTGCTTGAAACTCCAGGCCTTACAGATCCTACAGAAAAGATTGCAATTGCACTTAAATCTTGTTTGTGTGAATGGTGACACAAGATTGTCCATGCTTGTTTCATTCATATTCAATCTTTGATTCAGCCAACGGAAGTTTTTTTTTTTAGATAAGTGGAAGGGATCCTTTCTATACCGAGGCTGACTATGGCAATAAAAGTTTTCACATTTTCGCAAAAGGGGTAGCTCCCCTAACTAACTAGGGGCAGAGTTATCAAAATGTGAGTTTACAGTTTAATAAATAAAAGCTCACCCAAGTTCTATTCAGACAAAAGAAGTCTTAATTAAAACTACCCATTGACTTTAATGCATTCGGAGCGTAAAAAACATTTTATTGCACTTTAAAATGTTTGTCGCCCATTAACTTCAATGAGTTTCACAAATTTTTCACTGTTTTGCAAATTTTTTTTAACAGTTTCACAAATTTTTTTGCCAAAACCGAATGGGACAAATTCACTCATTACTAATCGTCACTAAATTTGTGCAAGCTTTCTTCTGGAAAAGAAATTCTCCCTGTGTGCCATTAGCCTTACAGTTAGTAGTACAAATGAATAAGAATAACACAAAGGCTAATGCCAGACAGGGAGAATCGGCCCCTGTGCTGGCATTAACCTCCTGCCCTGCATGCACCTGGAACATTTATGTCAACCTGGCAACATGCACACATGGCGGATTTTGGTGTGAGAATACAAATTCTTGCGTTTCTCAAAAAAGCATTGTAATTGTTAAAAAGCTACTTCTGATTTTACACCTTGCAATAATATTTTTGAAATCAGCAGGAAAAGTAATTAAAAAGTTAAAAGTGGTTATATTTATAAAGGTGTTTATTTAATATCTTCCAGAGTTCAGAACTAGTTTAATCCAATAAAGAGTGGTGTAATCTAATAAAGACGGTCAGGCTGAGTTGAAATTCTTCAGTAAAAAGCAGTGTAATTTTTGCACCAGCTTTTTACTCTATGCTACACATTGAATACACAGCATTTTTACAGTTTTCATGTTAGTTGAATAAAATAAACTTTACTTGCACTATATAAATTATATAAATGTTGTACCCTTTACAATCACATCCTACAGATAGGGACCATTTTAGTTTTGTATAACCTCAAAAACTTGTTTATGTGCCATAACGGAGGACCTCATACCTAATTCTCCTACACTGGCTACACAGCTATCAATGGTGAGAAGGGAGGGGGAATGTGAGGAGTGCAGTGACATCTAGAAAGTGCAGTCGAAAGTGAAAGTTATTGACTGCTACACCTCAGGCAGGGCAGTGTAAAAATGTAAATACATTTACAACAGATTTTCATAAAACAATAATTTTGGTTTTGTGTTTAATTTGTAAAGGAATTGTATTATACAGCTTTTAGGTCTGTGTGATAAATCCTCTTTAATGGTATATTTGCTGGGAAGCTGTGCAATGGGAGAATGATGTATTTGGTGCTTTAGTTATAACAACTTAATCAACACTCCTCTTCTCCCACTCGCTATCTATTTCTCACTCTCACACTTTCCCTTTCTTATGCTTTCTCTGTATATATATGTATATATATATAATATATATTATTTATACAGTATATATATATATATACTCTTGCCAAGTTACTCGCTCACTCAGAAGAATGATTCCCCTGATATATTGAAGATAGTGGAATGTTCTGTCAGTCTCTACAAATGTTGTATTACATAACTGTTTGTTTGCATGGCATATGTGAATAAGGACAGTGTGTGTATGTGCATGTGTAACATGATTTAATGGTTTTGCATGTCTCATCACGCTTCTGATTTGCAACCACTTCCTGGGTTTTCTCAGGTAATGGCAATGATTTCAAACTTTGCATATACCGGTATAAAGTGCCAAATGAGAATGGTGCGGTACAATATCAGCTTGTTGGATGTCCTGAGGATTGTGGGAGAATATCAGTATTCATCTTGTTTAAAAATAAGGCTATTCTGTTTTGATTTTAATGCCAGGAAGTCTAAAACACGCACACACAAAATGTACCGATCAGGCAGCCATGTGGCCGGAGGAAATTCAGCTACAGCTACTCTCTTATACCAGATTTGCTAACATATGTAGTATTATAATGATCTTCTTTAGTCTTCAGCTTCAATGTGCCTGCATAATACTTCATTATTTATATTTTTCACCTTTAAATAGAAGCTTAATAAGCTTAGCATTTTCATATAAATCTATTAAGTGTACTATTGCACCAAGCAATTTCCCCCCTCACAGTACCTCTTGCAAGCTCAAAAAATGCTAGATGTAGAAGAGGATATCTGATACCTTACAGTTTTCAGGTTCTAAAGCCAATAGTGGTTTGCTGTTATTCCTAACATTATAGATCACTGGCAGTGAGAATTCACATATGAAAAAAGAATATAAATAAATGCTCTGCTTCTGCTGAACTACATCTGCAGATGTACAGATACAAACCTTTGTTGTATACAGTTCAGGGCACTTTCATAAATTACTATCATACTTTTCACTTACAATAAAGTTGCTGACCCCTTTTTAATCTGACCCCTTTTTAACTGGAAAGCTCTTGAACATAACGATTTGTCTTTTTTATTTAATTTTTGAAACATTTTAAAGAATAAACAAGTTACTTTTTCATGTGATGAAATTATTCTCAAAGCTTTGTACTTCCTGAAGAACTGTTGTTGGTCCAGTAGAGTTTCACCCATTTTGACCAAAGAGCAATAAGGAAGCCATTACTCTCAACATTACAAACCTATAAATTCATAACAAATCATTGTTCCGCCCCTTCTCCTAACCTTTAATGAGTAGTTCAAAAAGACATTACAATGATCAGTTAAGGTGTCTGAAACCAGAAGCACATTTTTGTGCTTGAGAAGTTTAGTTTAGAAGTTAGTGCTCAGTAAAGCCAAGCAAGTTTTATTTGATTTTTCAGCATTAGCTTCTTGTAGTCAATTGAATAATATTTCTGTTTTACCTGTGTATAAACACAGTATAGTCAAGCACTATGGTATTTTAGGAATGCAAATTCCTAAGCATCTGTATAGTAGGTTACAAAATTACAATTTATCCATGTTAGTACCACAGATATATATATATGCAAGATTGAAACCATAATCAGATATAATTTCAAAAGCATTACCTTCAAATGCATTACTTAGCCATCTCTTCAGGAAAATATGAACCTCCATCTTTCTTTCAGAGGACTTTTGAAAATTTAAGAGCTTACTGTATGTAGGGGTCAGAGTCGAAGAACTAGTTGTTCCATTTCATTCTGCTGTGGCTGTTTGGTGTATTTCTGGGATTTCTCTGCACATTAATGGACTTTTTTTTCACCATAATATATGTTTATTCCCTACTCATAAAACTTTTATCCAACATCACACTACTCTGTGATTTTTACCTTACCGCATATGTGGTTGTTTAATGTATATAATGAAGCCGTCTTATATTGTTTAAGTACACCCTCGTCAGAAAACATTTGTGGTTGTCATCCTGCCAAGCAAATTCCATTTGGTTGCTTAAGCTACTAAAGGAATGAGCCTTTTAACTTCAGATGTAAAAAGCTATTGGATTTCCATTTAACTGAGTGGACTGACAAAGAAGAAAAATGAAGACTTGCTGAGCTGCTGTTTAGGAATGAAAATTATGTAGTGATTTTAGAGGAGTGTTAGAAATTGCTCACCCCCAAGAAGACATTTATTTATGTCAGTGACTGGGCAACATCCTGTCTACCTCATGGTTCATACATCACTATTTAAAACTAGTGGGCTTATGTAAATTTTTAGACAGCTTTTTCTAACTATGACAATAGTGAGCAACTATTGCTATTACTATTAAGAATAATTGCTTACTATCACAATAGTAAGAATTCACAATATCAGTGGATCCTTATTATTAATAATAAACTTTGTAGCTCATACACAAACATAGAACACTTTACAGAGCTTAGTCATTACTCAAACCAATCCCTTCCCCAGTGGAGCTAACAATCTAATGCCCCTATCACACACAGTAGAGTCAGTTTTATTAGAAGCCAATTAACCAGCCTGGATGTTTTTGAAGTGTAGGAGGAAACATGAGCAGACCGGCCCTAAAATTGGACTCAATGCTGATAATGGGAACATGGTAATTAAATTTGCAAAATATGCACAGTTTTGAACACCAAGCATTTCTGCTGTGATAAAAGCTTAAACAGAAAATAAAATGGCCTTATGCAAGTAAAAACTATAAAACTATTGAAAACAGTTTTGAAGGTAATTATATAACAAGTCAAAATACACATTGATTGTTCACAAAATAAGGCATCTATAAACTGTACTAAGGAAATATTACTTCTGTAAATGTACAGGATGCAAGAACTTTGCAGTATGCTTGCTGACCTTCATCTGCACTGTTAAATTATGCAACAAATTATTCTGACTGCTTGGCATCTGGCCACACATGTTACATTAGGGAGAAAGCACATAGCAAACTTTGCTAATACTTAACACTCCCAGAGCTTCACTGTCTATTCAGCAAGCCGATTACTTGATTAGTGAAAGTAGCACAAGGTCCAGGGAACGATAACTGAGTTTCCCAGATTTGAAACTGATGCTAATGAGCAGATTAGTATCTTGCTGACAAGTTTCATCTTTCTCAAGAAGTCACTTGAGGACATTACTCACCTCATGAATCAGAAATATTTGCATAATTGTCTTTAAATAGGTAAGTAGCAGTCAATTCAGTTAAACTTGGCATCCAAGTCTTTTTGTTTACTCAAACATCATGCATACATCATATTCTGTAGTTGGTCAATATACTTATCATAAAGAATCATAAAAAAGTGTGCCTGCTAGTACTGCCTTTCTTTTTTTCTGTGCAAAGCTGTGGTTTCTCTTTATAGCCCATTGCCAGATAAAACTTTCTAATCTGCCAAGTTCCCAAACTGACTGATAGTACATGTATTTTCATCTATATCAGCAAGCCACCATACATATATCAATAACTGTACAAAACAAAGTTTGGTATTATATTATTGGTACATAAATGACTATCTTGATCTATAAAAAGCATCCGTATTAATCTTCATAAATTTACAGATACTAGTTTGTCATCCAAAAGTATATATTCCATTGATTGACCTGTGTGATATACTCACAATTAATTTGTCTTTGATGCATTGTATTTCTTTTCATGGGGCTCAGAATAGACTAAATATTGGTCCAACAAAATTTTATTAACTATGTAAAAAGGGTGCATGACAATACATCATGCCCATGCATGGGTGGCATTAACCACACATTATTTGTGTTATGACATTGGTGGCAGTTTGTGACATTCAGATCACTATTACTGTGCCTACATAATAGAGCCACTTCTCAGAGGTGTCCAGAAGACATCTACACTAATAGAAAAAAATGATTTTAATTATTCGTTTATTTTTAATAATCTCAGTTTGTGTAGCATAATCTACAGCCAAATGCTTTTTAAATGTCTATATTTTGCAATCTTATTATAGCTTTTGTACTGGCTGAAGGGCTCTCCATAGTCCTAAAAGATTGCAATTTCATTGATCTGTGCCAAAGACAGTCTAAAGCAGCCTTTTGTAAAACACAGCTACATTCTTGTTATAGTATGGGATAAAAATCTGAGAGCAAAAATGAGTTAAAATTTCTCCAGATTTTATCATTTCTGCTTGTAAAGTAGCAGTGTCTGTGTTCCAGTATAAAATGTAAACCAAACACAGGTCATGCCCATCATTTCTAAATAATGAATAAGAGAGAAGGAATCCAAGTAAGTAAGTATTGCGTTGTTCCTGTAGTATGTTGATACAGAATTGTAGTGTTGTGCACCCAAAGTATACTGCCCTGCTGACCTGTCATCGACTATGGTAAACCAGGAACTCGACATAAGGCCTATTGTCTGTGTGGCACTGTTGGCTGAATCTTCACCTGAAAATGGAAATGAAGGACAAACATGCAACTCAGTGGCAGATATAGTTTGTTGTTTCCCATTATCCTACCTGCAAAAAGTATCCTATGCCTATTCCTTTGTTTGTAAATTTAGGAAACCAACATTTTTAACCTAGGTTTTTGTTAGAGGTTATCCTTAATACATTTTTTTGGCTGCCCTTTTCATAAGCAATGTACAGATACGCTTTTCATGAGAAAATAAATATTGTTATTGCATATTAAAATGAAAGTTGATGCAGCTTGGATCAGCTTTTTTCCATTTGTGCATAAATACCTGGTTTACCATTGGCCTACAGGGATGACCTCTGGTTCTTTTTTTATATGAAAAGCAAGCGACTTTTCCACAGAAAAAACAACCCCAATCTCGGTAGGATTTCCTCATAGCTTAATGGCTTCATTACTTTTTACCAACCTAGTTGCACATCTTCATGTTTTTTCTGTGAACAGCCTGGTCTGCCATTAGCCATAGATTTAAGGAACTGAACTTTGATTAGAAGCAGTGAAAATGGTTCTTCACATTGTGGACAGTGAGGTTTTGGGTACCATGCTGATTCATGTTGGTAAGGTGTGTATGATTTTTTGGCCATGCATAATGCATTTTATTTAAATTATTAATGTTGTTTATGTAAAGTTGTGGAAACAAATAGGGATACACCGAATCCAGGATTCTGTTCGGGATTCGGCCAGGATTCAGTCTTTTTCAGCACTACTGCCCAGCCAAACTGTATCCGAGCCCTAATTTGCATATGCAAATTAGGGGTGGGAGGGAAATTGCATGATTTTTTCTCACAAAACAAGGAAGTAAAAATGTTTTCCCCTTCCCATCCCTAATTTTCATATGCAAATTAGGGTTCAGATTCAGTTCAGTATTCGGCTGAATCTTCCTCGAAGAATTTGGGTTTCAGCCGAATGCAAAATAGTGGATTTGGTGCATCCCTAGAAACAAAACTATTGAACATAGATGAAAAGCAAATATAGAAACAAAGACATTGTGCTAATAAGTTTACATACCCTGGCAAAATGTATGATTTCTTAACCATTTTTCAGAAAAAATTAATAACACAAAAATTTTTCTTTCACTCATGGTTAGTGGTTGGCTGAAGCCATTATATTATATATTTATATTAATAAAGTGAAGGTTCTGGAGTGGCCATTAGTGATGGGCGAATCTCCCGCGATTCGCTTCGCCTAAAGATTCGCGAAGTTCTAGAGAAATTCGCGAATCGGCGAAAAATTCGTGAAACGAGTCGCGGGACGCTTTTGAAGCGCGTTGCGTCAAATTTGACGCGCGCCACGTCGTTTTCGACGCGTCGCATCATTTTCGTCGCGTCGTTTTCGTCACGACGCGTCAAAAAGCAAAATTTCGCTGGTGATTCGAATTTATTCGCCAGCGGCGAATCGCGGGAATTCGCCGTGAATTCGTTCCTGACGAATAAATTCGCCCATCACTAGTGGCCATCTCAGTCTCCTGACCTCAATATCATTGACCCACTCTGGGGAGACCTCAAACGTGCAGTTCATGCAAGACAGCCCAAGCATTTACCCAGGGAACTAGAGGCTTTTTGCCAGGAAGAATGGGCAGCTTTACCATCTGAGAAGATGAAGAGCCTCATCCACAACTACCACAAAAGACTTCAAGCTGTCATTCATGTTAAAGGGGGCAATACACGGTATTAAGAACTGGGGTATGTAAACTTTTGATCAGGGTCATTTGGGTAGTTTGTGTAGTGATTATGATTTAAAAAGAGTAAACACAGTTGTTTGGCAATAAATGGCTTCAGCCAACCACTAAGCATCAATGAAAGAAAAGTTGTGTGTTATTCATTTTCTCTGAAAATGGTAAAGAAATCATAAATTCTGCTAGGGTAACTTATTAGCACAACTGTATGTAAAAGGATTCTATTTATTTGTTGTCCATACAGTATGTCTCGGTTAACTTTACTTCAGTTTCATTACTGATTTATTCAAAGTATTGATTCTTCGCTTTGTATTTGAAAAGGCATGGTAGTCTTGCATCTGCAGTTTAATCATATTCTGTGTACATACTTATCTACTTTTCAACATGAGTTTAATGAATATGGCTTGAGCCTAACATACTTTTTGCCTTTGGTTTTAATAAGGAAAAAATCTATGATCTTTTTTTATTTCTGGAGTTAAGCAGAAAAAATGGTTACTCCATGTTTGGTTCTATAGGGGGACCTGTCAAATTCTATTTTATCATGTTAGTCAAGCAAAATAAACTTTACTACCTGTGATTTTCCCGATAACGGATCTTTCCATAATTTGGATCTTCATACCTTAAGTCTACTAGAAAATCAGGAAAACATGAAATAAATCAAATAGGCTGGTTTTGCTTCCAATAAGGATTCATTAAATGTTAGTTTGGATCAGGTACTTGGTACTATTTTATTATTACAGAGACAAAAGAAATCACTTATATATCACTTAAATATGTATTATTTGGAGAAAATGAAGTCTATGGGGCAAATGCACTAAGTGGCGAAAAAGCGATAGCGTTGCCTTCGCTAATTCGCAAATTTCAAACTATAAAAGTATATGTTACAGCCACTACATTACACTATACAAGCCCATGAAACCTTTAATAAATAAAATAAAGTTGTCCTATTGCCCTAAACATGTGTCCCCTGTATAGTTGTGTCGCCATATGTTAGAAAATATAGGGGGGAAGAAGGGTAACGCCCCGAAAAAATTTAGCTCTTTTTCAAACTATCACCATACAAAGGGTAAAACACGCCAGCATTTTTTTGGGACTTAGAAAAAATTTCCATTTTTTTTTTTTTCAAACTCCTATCTATTGTATTGAACTTCGGCAGGTCTGACCTGGCGAAGTAACGTCTAGCGTAAGTGGTAACGTTCAGTAAAATGGTCATCTTAGTGAATCAGCGTAATGACGATCCTTCGTCAGTGCGCAACTTAGACTAGCGCAACTTCGCACCCTAACGCCAGCCGATCTACTTTGCTAGTGATAATTCACCAGAGTCGGTGTTAGTGAATTTGCGAAGTTACGAAATGACGTCATGCTGGCGAATTAGCGCTAGCGTTAGACGCTCCGCGCTTTAGTGAATTTGCCCCTATGGGAGAAGGGCATTCCGTAATTTGGAACTTTCGCGGTAACAGGTTTCCGGATAACGAATCCCATACCTGTATGTATGTATGTATGTATGTGTGTGTGTGTGTATATATATATATATACACACACACATATATATATAGTTCGATAAAGATCCGCACTCCTGAGACTGTTCAGTGGTACACTGAAAATATTGTACTTTACCTGGGTGCAGCCGTCAGGGAAGATTCACAGGCAATAGATTGTAGTCAGCGCACTCCTGGGATTTTTCGAAAAATATTTACTTTTATTC
>CM044439.1:68087734-68101563 GCA_024363595.1 Xenopus borealis
CACTGGCTACACAATTAGATGGTGAGTTGGGAGGGGATGTGAGGGGTTCTGTGACTTCTAGGAAGTGCTAGGAATGACTAAGACATAGAGGAGGAACAGGCAATATATGATAAACAGCTGAGATTTTCTTTAAATCAGTTTACAAAAGATATAAATGATTTAATAAAAAAGAATTTGGATTTCATGTTTAATTTGCAAAGGACTTTTATTATACAGCTTATTATGTCTGGCTAACAGGTCTACTTTAACTGGATTAACAGCCTGAGCGCTGGTAATCTAATTATTTACCTTGCAGGGGCCATCACAAAGTACCTTCAATAGCCCTGTTTAACTATAGGAATAACAAAAATCATAGATGGTTCCATGACGATTAAAACAGGGAAAAGGTACAGTTGTGCTCATAAGTTTACATACCCTCGCAGAATTTATGATTTCTTAACCATTTTTCAGAGAATATGAATGATAACACAAAAACTTTTCTTTCACTCATGGTTAGTGGTTGGCTGAAGCTATTTATTGTCAAACAACTGTGCAGGGTCGGAATGGCCAGGCGGCACTCTGGGTGCATCTGCTGCGACATGGTAGGGGGGCCAAGGGGTCTGGACAGGGCCTCCCAGCCTGACCCTGCAACTGTGTTTACTCTTTTTAAATCAAAGTCACTTCCCAGATGACCCTGATGAAAAGTTTACATACTCTGGTGATTTGGCCTGATAACATGCACACAACTCGACACAAAAGGTTTAGAATGGCTAGTAAAGGTAACCATCTTCACCTGTGATCTGTTTGCTTGTAATTATTGGGTGTGTATTATAGGTTAATGACTTTCTGGACTCCTGACAGACCCTTGCATCATAAATTCTGCCAGGGTATGTAAATTTATGAGCACAATTGTATGTTCAGCACAAGTCCTCATTAAAGTTTTGTTGAACAAGGGCAAGGGGGGTATCATGCCCCTTTAAACCACAAACTAGTCATTTATATTATATATGATTTGTGGGAATACCCACTGCCTCTCACAGTGGAGCTTGTGGAAGCATACCTACAATGGTAAAAAATATCAGGCAACACAATCCAATCCAGCTCTTCAGGAAATGGGATTCTAGATACCTGTATTACCCCAGCAGTTGTCTTTTGTGTGGTTTTTGTAAGTAATATTTACAATAAGTTGAATAAAAAATGACAAGCATACAACTAGAACAGGAATTTAGTGGCTGGACTAGCATTGCCAGAAAGCAGCAGGAGGAGAAATATGGGCGTTCATTTCAGTGGCAATAGAGAACCACAGGTTGTTAATACAGTCTGCAGTTCTTTATACAAAATAGCACTGAAGAGTAAGAACAGTATACAAATGGGGTGATGTAATGATACACAAGAAAGAGACGGGTCTGATAGTTATGATGAATATTATGAAAATATAATTATTCTGTTTCTGATATTTAGTCATAGCTTTCTGAGTGCAAGAAGGCATGCAAAAAATGCATGACGCTATGTTTGCATAGCCATCTGAAATGCTCATCAACTGCTTTGTATTTTAGGTATGCATGTAAATGTTTTTTTAAGGGCTCTTACACACGAGCGTTTTTACCTGCACTCCCCTGCGTTCCGTTTTGCTGCGTTCAGCCGCAGGGAAGCGCAGGTATAGACGCACTCAATGCTTTTCAATGAGGCTGTACTCACACAAGCACATGTAGGCGCCGAACGCAGGATAAATGCAGCATGTTGCATCTGAACCTGCGTTGGGCGCCTACATGCGTTTGTGTGAGTACAGCCCCATTGAAAAGCATTGAGTGCGTCTATACCTTCGCTCCCCTGTGGCTGAACGCAGCAAAAAGGGCTGTTTTGCGCTTTGACGGGGCTGGGAAGTTGGGAGTCAGGAGGGTCAGAGTTCAGGAGGGGGAAGGAGTGACTGCACGTTAGATTACATTTTTAGCTATTTATATTAAAAACATTTTTATTTTACACAGCCTATTTATTTACCCAGTTTAATTTTTACACTGAACTGTTCCTTTAAATCATTCATTTTACATGAAAGTCATCAATGTATGCACATTTTAACAAACTGTTAATAGAGGATGTACAGTTAACATGATTCATCCATTAATATGAACCCAAAACTGGTTTGCTAAGCATGTTCATTGGAGCTGTCTGAGCAGAAGTGGCATCTTTAATTTTCAGAGTTTATTAACACTTTTGTGCTGTGACAGCAGTTTGGCATTTCATGTTATTTTAAGTGAAAAGTGATTATCACTTCAGGAGAGAAGTGTATTGCTCCATACTGCCGCCAAGGGTGTATTAACGCTTTTAAGCAAATGCGTAGGTGCAAGAGTAACAAGACTGAAAACACATTTTGAATACAAAGAAACTTGGAAAGAAAAATGCAAGGCAACAGATTAAATTAATTCCAAACGGGGTCAGCTTCAGTATTATGTTACCAAAGAACAAAAAATATTTCTGGTTTTTAATACTGCAAATACTAAGGACAATTACTTATTATAAATTTATGAGTTTGTCTAGTCTGGGTTTGAGTAAAAAAAAACTGTGGTATTTGAAATATTTTTTTTGGCTATTCGTTTCAGTCCAAGAGCCATCTACATATAAAACGCAAGTCTGATGATGTCATCATCATAGACAATGAGTATTCAGAGATACTGGAAAAAAATGTTTTATTATTTTACTCATGTTACGTGGTTTGATTGCTTAAAGTCTTAACAAATGAAATGTGTGAATCTTAGTCTATTTTTATTCATGGGGTTGTTCACCTTTAAATGAACAAGTATAATGTAGAGAGGACATTTTGAGACAATTTACAACTGGTTTTTATTTGTAGGGTTTGAGTTATTTAGCTTTGTATTCAGCAGCTCTTAGTTTGCAATTTGAGCCATCTAGTTGCAAGGGTCCAAATTATCCTATCAACCATGCACTGATTTGAACAAGAGACTGGAATATGAAAAGGAGTCTGAATAGAAAGATGAGTGATAAAAATGAGCAGCAATAATACATTGTGTTGCTTTACAGAGAATTTGATTTTAGATGGGGACAGTGACCCCCCCATTTGAAAGCTGTAACGAGACAGTAGAAATAAATAATGACCAATTGAGAAATTGTTTAGAATTGTCAATTCTATAACATACTAATGGCTAACCACACCTTAAAATACATTTACATGCAATTATTTTTTTTCCTGGAGACATCATTACAAATCAAAAGTAAAGCAACAGTCTGGCAGATCAAAACCAAATGTAGTGGTAAGAACTGTGTCTGCTATACTCTACTCATCTGGCCTTCTGCTATATATTGTGTGATTTGACTACACAAACAGACCTCCCAACTGTCCCATTTTGAGCAGGATAGTCCCATTTTTAAGGGCAAGGCCAGACGGGGAGATTCGGGGGAGATCTGGCGACTTTGAAAATCGCGCCGCTGCGTGTGAACAAGCGCAGGCGACTTTACGCTTAGCGAGTGCCCAGGGCTGACTACCTATTCAGGGAGATTCCTCGCGGCGAGAAGTCGCTAGGCGACAGATCTCCCCCGAATCTCCCCGTCTGGCCTTGCCCTAAGAGCTCAACCCGCAGTCCAGCAGTTGTGCTGAAATGTCCTGACATTCTCTTATCTCCTCCACTGAAATGCCAGAAAAAGATACAAAGCTTCTAACTTAATTGGCTTTTGGCAGAGAGCACAGAACAACTACCAGGTGCACTAAGATACTTTTGTAACTATTTTGAGATAAGCAAGTATGTAATTGTAACAATTAAGATAAACCGGTCTCTTGGGAGAATGAAGACTCACAGCTTAAAGGGCAATTCACCTTCAGTAGCAAGTTTTGGAAATACTAAAACATATTGCTCTTCTAATTACCACCCTAAATGGCCTACTCTCAAGTTCCCATTTGTGTTCCTAGAAATAGTCTTGGATTTTTTACACTGGTGACTAGGCACATTATATACTGTATATGATATAGTATATGATGTAGATGTATAAATATATTAAGGGACCATACAATAAACTCTCTGTTGCTTTATTTAACAGTAGGTTCTTGAAGACACACAAGGCATTAAATGAAAAAGTCTTTCCAAATTGAGAGGGGAAAGCCAAGGTGGCAATTGGACCAGTCCCTTGATGAGATATTCACAGGGAGGTGCTTGTCCTGCTTGTGCATGATTTTACTGTTAATATTGTGATGAATATATCCTGTCTGCCTTTTTAAAGAAGCTTTCGAATTTGCCTAACCAGCATTATGCATCTGTCAGTACACAACTTTGCAGCTTCCCAAAACTTATTGACCATCTTGAGATGAGACGTCCATTATTCTAATATCAGTTTTCTGAGATGGCCTACTGGTATATAAGGCATCAGAGAGTTTATTGTATGGTTCCCTTATTTGTTTGTACATCTTTATCATCACCACCATTTGCACCTCTTCTGTTGTATAAATTTATTGCAACCTGGTGAGCCTTGCCAGCCTTTCCTAATAAAACCTTTTATACTTTCAGAAATTGTAGACTTCTGAAATGTCACCATAAAGACTGAATCCAAATGAACTTCTTGGAAAGCCATATGATGTTTTAATGTCTTTGGCTCTAAAGCCAAAACATATGTTTACATGTACTGGTTAGTGAAACATTGTCAGTACCTACTTGTTTTCATTGTAAAGGCATTTTTTCTTTCCTACATATGTACCAGGCAGTACTATTTGTTGTACAGTTTGCATGGCAACAGGAATTAATGTAGTAAAGTGGAAACATCTATTCTGAAAAGTATAGAAAGATCGGATCTAAAGAATAGAGCTCATATTAAAGGTGTACAAAACAGTACCTTTGCACGTACGATTCAGAACATTGATTCATCCCTTGCTTTATGGTATTTTACTTGAATTAAACACAATTTGATTCAGCACCGTACAAAAGTTTACTTTGATAAGGAAAGTGAAACTAAAGAAGTAGGCTAGAATTGTTGTACATTATGTTTTGGGCTTCTATGCCAGCCCAAGGCAACCACAGCCCTTTAGCAGTAAAGATCTGTGTCTCCAAAGATGCCCCAGTAGCTCCCCATCTTCTTTTCTGCTGATTCACTGCACATGCTCTGTGCTGATGTCGGTTACTGAGCTTAGGGAGCCACTCACAATATACAGTACACATAGAATAGAAATGTCACAATATAAGGCTGATTAGTAATTAATACAGATAATTACTACATGGCAGCACAGAAACCAATGCAATTAGCATCAGAATTTACTAATAATCCCTGTAGCATCAGCTTATATTAAAGGCCAACCTCATTTTCTGTTTGATAATTTGCGACAACCCCTAAGTTTTGCTTCTCAACAGCTGCTCAGAGCCCACTGAGCGTGTGAGTGTGGCAGACACTTTCCAAGATGGTGACCCCCTGTGACAAGTTTGAAGTACTGGATCATTGCTGCTATTGACAAGCTGAAACTTTAGGCGGGTGCAATATGTTCAGTATATAAAACATGGCATTTTTAGCCCTATTCATTTTTAGGAGTATCAGCCTAGAAAATATTTGTAGGAGATAAAAGGGTGGTAAGTTTTGTAGGTGGACCAGAACTGCCCCTGTGTATATTTGGAAATATCTGTAGGTAGGGATTTTTTAAAAGGGCAGTAGTGATGGGCGAATTCGCGGCGAATTCCCGCGATTCGCCGCTTGCGAATAAATTCGCAAATCGCCAGCGAAATTTCGCAAAAAAAACCGAGTCGCGCGTCGTTTTTGACGGAAACGACGCGCCAAAGTTGACACGACGCGCGTCAAAAGCATCCCGCGACTCGTTTCGTGAATTTTTCGCCAATTCGCGAATTTCTCTGGAAATTCGCGAATTTCTCTGGAAATTCACGAATTTTTCGGTGAAACGAATCTCGGGATATTCGCCCATCACTAAAGGGCAGTGTTCCCCCTTGTTCAATGGGAATTCAATGAATAAGGTTTGTG
The DNA here is from genome assembly GCA_024363595.1 of Xenopus borealis. NCBI lineage: Eukaryota > Metazoa > Chordata > Amphibia > Anura > Pipidae > Xenopus > Xenopus borealis. The sequence goes on from CM044439.1 coordinate 68,093,675, forward strand.
CTGAACATACTTCAAGTTAATATTGTTTTTGTTCTTATTGGCCCTTTAAGTCAAAGAGTAACTAACGTTTAATGAAAGCTGTTTTGTGAAAGGTGAGACAAGCAGATTCAAGTTATAATAGACTAACACTGAATATGTGAATAATAATTTTCTTTGGGTTATGTAATCCTGATGTCATATTTCCAGCTTTTAAATGTGAAATATATTTTATTTTTTTCAGGACTGGTTTTCCAGAAAATATATGCTGCCACTCAACATTGCACCCATCCTGCCAATCTAGAATTGCCATGTCAAGTAAGTGTACTCTGGGCTAAGAAGCTAAGATCGGGTCACAGAATATGTTCAAAAATTAGCAGAGAAGGAGGTACATTTGGCATAATGCTCAGGGGCGATCCAGACATGATCACCGCCTGAGGCGGCCTTCAATATGCCTCCCCCCCTTCCCAACAGCTCTCACTTTTTCAGCGCCGGACAGGGGTAAGGGGTTGTCCACTGCGCAAGTGCGCGCTCTGCACCAGAAGAGCCGAATTTCTGGGTTGCAAACTGGAAATTCGGCTCTTAGTTACCAGGAGTGGCTTTTTTGCCGCCCCTGGTAACCAGGGGGACGCTGCTACCTGAGGCGAATGCCTCAACTCGCCCCTGATAATGTCCAAGGGTGATTATTAGTATGTATAATGATGCAAAAAATGTTAATCAGAGAAGTGAATAAGTAAATTTTATATTGGATACATACTCAATATTGTGAGTTGTTCCCCAAACTAGGTAACTCACAGCAGTCAAGAGCATGTGCTGAAAATTAGCACAAAGAAGTTGGGGAGCGACTGGGCATTTTAGAGGTACAGATCTGCGATGCTAAAGGGTGATGGTGGACATAGGCTGGTACAGAAATCCAACAGGTGGTAAAAAAAAAAAAAAAATCTAAAATTCTGTGTTCAGCTTTATTTCTACTTTAAAGGAAAACAGCTCATACTGTATGTATAAACCCAGCTTCATGTAAATAAACCATTTTCATAATAATATATTTTTTTGTAGCATGTTCCATTGTCTAATCATAAATAGAATACTGCCATTTTAAAAAATAAGGACAACCTCCTGGAATCGTATGATTCAACGGTGCACACAAACATACCAAACAAACTATACTTGTTCGGTCACATAAGCCAAGACAGAGTTCTGTCTTTTGGTTCCACACTTCTTCCTGTTACAGTTAGAGCTGCAGTATTTCTGGTCAGATGATCTCTGAGGCAGCACAGAGAACATCATGAAATGGTGATTCAAGGCAAGAGATATAAAAGGGCAATATTAACTTTAATATATATAACAGTTTGGTAAGATTCTTTAATATGCCATTTAATTTGATATAAACTATGTGTTGCTCAAGTATTAATTTTGGGGGTATAGTTTTCCTTTAATATGATGGGAATGGTGATTTTAGTACTGGTTGGGAAACTGATATGAATGCTGCTTTGGAGAATCCTGTTTTACGGCAATTTCTTCATGGACCGTGCATTTGGAAATAAACACTGAATTTCCCAGAAAAAAAATCTTTCAGTGCTACTTTCTGTGCGACTTTCTGAGTAGCATATTCGTAAGCCCCAAAATGAGTGCTTTGATTTTTTTACATTTGTGTTATTAAAACAACAAATCTAACTCTCCTTGAATTTTACGATGCGGCATCATTTGACTGGAACCAGTTCCCATCTACCTTTGTGGTTTACTTTGACTTTCAGGGATGAAACATTACAGTAATGCCTAGCGTTACCAAAAATATTGAATTTTCTAGCTTCCCTAACATTAGCGTGATGATCACCTAAGAGCTGTGGTTTGGCATCTAAGGGTCTATTGAATACCACAAAAATTGTCTTTTCTAAATATGGAAACTCTTATAAACATTTCTCTGCAAATTACATTAGGCTCAAATGCTAAGTATAGTGGAAAGCACTATAGATGCATGCATTTGTAATGTGGTTTATCTTCTTTGCCCCATCTTCTAGCAGGTACTGAAGAGATAACTTAAAATACCAATAAGTCCTAAATACATTATATGTTTATGTATGGTAAACTTAACTTTTAAATCATATTTTAGGCATAGATACCTTATTAAAAATTATTAAAAACTGGGACTTTTCTTACATGTAGCTTCCCTTAGACTAGCATGTGCAAAAGCATTCTGTTTCCATATATTTATATGTGTATTGTAGTTTTGTTATTTAAACTGTACTTGGGTGTAAGCTGCAATATTGCTTGCCACATATCAAGTACTGGTTTGAAAATAAAACCTCTAAAACACTGTATTGTAAAATGTGAGACAAATGTGAGCTGTTTGTGTAACTGTGTTAACTGCTTGTATAGCAGTGGGCTAAATGATATGAAGCAGTCACAGCTCAGAAACTTTTGGTACATTTATTATATCATGGCAAGTAGGACTGGTCTGCTCCATACTTGCTCACAGCTTTGATAGGAAAAGGATATGAATCATAAGACAATGGTAAAACAACAGGAATTCCCTTAACCAAAATGTTCACACAAGCAGGTTACTACAGTCACAACTGTCTGTTCAGGTTTCATCCGAAACCCAAACAATAATCTGGCCCATAACCATATCTTTTGTCAAAGCCCTGTCCCCACAAGGCACAAGCATGTCCCCAAATGTCATGACTCCTCTTTCACGTCTCTTCTCTGCCTTGATATCATCATCCCACCCTCTTGTTTGTTTTTTTGCTGAGGTCAGGTGGCATCTTTACTTGTCACAACTGGAATATGTATCTGTTGAGGATGATAGTCTTTTCAAGCACATTTCTGTTTAAAGAGGAACTATCACAAATATGAAATACATTTTCTATTATATAATCAATTAAAAATTCTGACCCCATTCTGAAATAATTAGTAAGTTACTGTTCACTCTCCCCCCTTTCAGCATCTGACTTTCTTCATTCTCTATTCATGCAGGAGTGGGGAGTCTGATTCTGAATTACAGTTAGATCCAATGTATCGTTTAGAGGTGGAATTATTTTGTCTAGATTAGAAGAAAAATCACCAGAAATCCTGTCTCTCTAAAAGCAGGATTTGTGGCAAAGCTTCTTATTTTGTTAATGTTGTTTCTGCTAGAATTAGTTATGTGAGTGAGCTCTAATACATCTGCTAAGAAAGGGACCCCCCCTGAAAGATATATTGGATCTAACATTTGATAAACATCTGACACCCAACTCCTGAATGAAGAGAAGATGATGCTAAAAGAGGGATAGTGGATAAAAATGGTACATATTTTTTAATTGATTCTATTTAGTAAGTTTCTTAATTCCGTATGATGAAGCTTATAATAAATGTACATTTTTTTGCAATTTAAAGGGGTTGTTCACCTTTGCCTTAACTTTTAGTATAATGCAGAGAGTGATATTCTGAAACAGTTTGCAATTGGTTTTAATTTTTTATTGTTTGTGGTTTTATAGTTATTTAGCTTTTTATTAAGCAGCTCTCTAGTTTGCCGTGTCAGCAATTTGGTTTCTAGGGTACAAATTACCCTAGCAACCCTGCATTGATTTGAATAAGAGATGGACTGAATAGAATAAGTAATAAAAAGTGGCAATAACTATATATTTGTAGCCTTAAAGAGTATTTGTTTTTAGATGGTGTCAGTGACCCTCATTTGAAAGCTGCAAAGAAAATTGCAAATCATTAAAAAACTATGAAAAATAAATAATGAAGACCAATTGAAAAGTTTCTTAATTGTGGCCCTTTTACAATATACTAAAAGTTAACTTGAAGGTGAATCACCCCTTTAAGATGCAATGCAGTTTAATGAATTAGCCATATTTGATAGGGATGCAATGAATCCAGGATTTGGTTCGGGATTCGGCCAGGATTCGACTGAATCCTTCTGCATATGCAAATAAGGGTTCGATGGGAAATTGCATGACATTTTATCGCAAAACAAGGAAGTAAAAAAATTTTCCCATTCCCACCCCTAATTTACATATGCAAATTAGGGTTCGGTTCGGTATTCGGCGAATCTTTCTCAAAGGATTCAGGGGTTCGGCCGAATCCAAAATAGTGGATTCGGTGCATCCCTAATATTTGATTTGTGTTTGATGACTGTAGCAAATGAAAAGGAACCCTGAATTCACCAAAGGGTGACATCTTTGAATTCAGTCAGAATTCTTTTTCATGGGCCGGACTCCTGATCAGACAAAAATTCACTAACCTGAGAAATTTTTTTCAGTTTCACAGGCATCCCATGACAGACTAAGATTTGCGTCTGTGCAATACGGGAAAACTTTTCATTTTTGCTACTCTGCACAAATCTTGGGGGCTGATTTACTATGAATTGTTGTTTGTTTTTTCCCCCTTGCCTAAAAGCTGGAGACAAAACCTGTGGACAAAAATCCAGCACAAGTGCAAAAAAGCAATATATGTTTAAAATCATGAACTAGTTTGCTTTCTTGCTGCAACCACACCTGGCTATGTGTTCATATTAAATCAATCTTTATGAAAACTGGGAAACTAAAGAATATTAGAGTACTGCTGAAAAAAATCTACTGTGCATTATTTTTACAAAAATAAGTTCCAGCCTGGTACTTAGAGATTGAATTCACAAGGTACCTGTCTTATTGTTACCACCAATAAATTTAAGTTATTTAATGATTCCTACTACTCTGCATTGCAATTTTTTAGTCTTGGCTCTCCATTATTTTCAGCAACACACTTTTTTTTCAACAAATAGTTAATGGCATTTCCAATGTTAGAAAAATATTTGCAATGCTAAAAATTAAGAAGGCAGACAGAGTATGGCCCACACAAGGAACATAGGGAAGGCAGAGTATGGCACACACCGGGAGCATAGGGAAAGCAGAATACAGCAGGAGACTGGGAAACCTATCAGGACCACTCTAATATGAACAGTTTATATTGTGCTACATACATTGACAGAATGCTGGTGCCCCTCTAGCAGTTTGTATGAGGTATGATCAGGTGAACAATGTGGACTCTTTCAGTCAGGGTAGTAACAGATGGTGTGAACAGTACATGGTTTTGGGGTGTGAACAGTAGAGGGCTTTAAGTGTGTGCACAATAGAGTTACAAGTGTGAACAATGCAGGGGTATTACAGGTGTGAAAAATGCAGGAGCATACAGTCTGAATTTGACGTTTAAACAATGCAGGGGCCAGTTAATCTCAGTACCTTTTAAATCTTTAACAAGGTAAGTAGTCACAACTGGCAAGCTTTCATGTGGGGGGCTGTCAGTTGGACAGCGCTGACCTGGATCATGTCAGCCAAGAAGCTGTAAAGTGAATGGCTTAATATGTAGTCTGGTAGTAAAGTTGCTTAAAAACTGGTCCGTCGTGCATTACTATTTGTTGCCTATTGCCTTAGACTCTTCTTTTCCGATTACATTTGATAATTTGTAAGATCCGATTAGTCTAATATCTAGGTCTAGTATTCTGGTTACATACCTATACAGTAGGCATACTTTTTTAAAAACTACATAAATGCACTGTCACTCTTGGAATACTTCAAAGCCTTTCACATGGGCCAGTAGCAACATGGCCTCATGAAACCTACACCAGATGGGAGAGTTCTCCTTTAGCTGCAGAACATTATACAATTTTATAGTTTTGTAAAAAAATCTGTGGGCTGTTTGTTTAGCTGGTGCTACCCTGTACAGATTAGATTATGTTCAAAATGTGAACATATACTTAAGGTCTGTGAAATAACTAAGACAATGTAAATGCAGCACACTTTAATTAAATAACTTTTTCCCATCTTGTGGTGCAGTTTAGCTGCTATTCTAGTAAATTTTTTCCAAAGCTATGAACTTCTTGAATTTAGTCCAAAAAGGACAGCTGAGCAATCTACAGGAAGCAATCTTTTCCTAGAAGTATGCAGCTCAAAATCCTTACAAATTCTTGCACTGAGAGACATTGGAGCTAGGCATGCAGATACCCTGAAAAAAACCCTCAGTCACTGTGTATACAACAAGACTGCTGAAGAGAGGAGAATTAATAATTTCATTATAACTTTAGAAAGCAAAGAGTGCTGCCTCTAAGAACCACAGCGGCAATGCTTGGTCCAATTCGTCAGTTCAGAGGCAGCTGTTTCCTGACATTTCTGTAAAATGTTGTGGAAAAATTAATGAAGGTGGTACAGTAATGGTTTCAAGCTTAGCTTGTGGAAAATATGACAGTGTTTCCATCAGCAATTAAGTATGAACAGGGCTTTTTTCTTGTAGTGGGAGCAGTATGTAGTTGAAACACACAGGAAGGAAAGGAGACAGCAAAGCTGTGGGGTTGCCTTAGGTCAACAAGTGCATTATGAGTAAGGGATATTGTGTGGGTGATCCCAAAAATAAAACAGTGTTCCCTTTAAGCATATAGGGCGTTTGTGTATAAAATGTCTAAATGAACGGTAAGGGACCCACTGTAATTCTAATCTTACAATATATTTTTCAACCATAGGCAGACCTCGGTGGCTTAGTCTGTGGCTTCTTGTGTTTATTTCCTGTAAATTCAAATCCATAGAAAATCATTGCAATGAATCACTAAAATATACATCTGTGTCTTAATATAATCAGTTGTAGTAGTGTTTTCTGTAGAAAAGTGACAGAGGGTATGCATGTGAGGATAACCATTTGTTTGACGCACACTTCCCCCACATAGGACACAAACTCCAAATGAGCAGATAACCAGAAGCCAGGACTGGCCTGGCGGGACACCCTTCCGGCCCAGATCCGCACCCTGTGCCACCTCCTCTCTTCCTGCCGCAACCTGCTCTGTTCCCAGTCGCAGCAAAAACTCACTGTGTGTGTGCACATGCCCATATGTGCACATGTGCGGTGGGGGGGGGCACCGGAGGGGGGCCCTGAGGCAGGAGCCCTGGTGGACCCCTGGCCCCCTGTCTGACCCTGCCAGGAGCTTTAGTACATTGACCGTCCTCACCATAATCACATGTATCCAACATTACACAGGAGCATGCATTCAAACTTGCATAATATTATCACAGGCTTGTTCATGTTTAACCATTTATCCAGAGAACTGATACTTCGGATGGCTAGGTCAGGTACTCACACTTGTCTCCAGTCACTGGGAATCCCTGTTCCCCACCTGTCTCAGTAATCTGGCACTCCCTGTGGTGGCTCTTTACTATTCTTACTAAGATTTTTTCTCCACTGGCAGACCACTGGCTCAAAGCCCATAAAACCCTACTATTGGCCTAAACCCTTTCCTCTTGGATCCCTATCCTGTGGAAAATCCACCGGGGCACTATCCCCTCTACCATCCTTATTGGGACATTAGGCAGCCGATGCTCACTATCCGAGCTCAGACACCTAGTGCCTGCTATACACACTCTCACATACTCTCAGCCTGCTTATATTTCTTTTTCAGATCTCTTCTTCCAGTCTTCAGTTCTCTGCCCTTCCCTCCAGACTAAGGCTATAAAACCAGGGTGTGGTTGGTCTCCTTTTTATATCTCTTGACTCACCATCTACCTCTAGTGGTAGGGAAGTATATTGCATCCATACTTCTTGCACCACCTAGTGGCCGATTTGTCAAGTTACACCTTACGCCCATATTGCACACATTCAAACATAAATGAATCCAGTTTTACATATCACACAGTTTCAGACAGCACCTGCATGGACTGCATGTTTTCTGTTCACAGCAAACGTAAACGTCCACGTACAACCACCACTACTGTCGGACTGGGATGCCAGGGGCCCACTAGAAAACCTTAGACCAGGGGCCCAACTTTCCAAACTATTATTCCTTCTCTCCTCACTTAACCTTTTTATTCTCCTAGTCTTTTAGATCTACTTACTATACTTTATTCTTCCAGTATTAAGCCTCTTTTTCCACATAAAGAAATAGAGAATGAACATGAAATAGGCCAAATTGT
>CM044439.1:68107248-68122843 GCA_024363595.1 Xenopus borealis
TTCTGCGGACGCCCATGCCGCTGGTACCCCCGACCAGAGACCTGGTCGCCAGTCACCCCACTGTGGGAGAACCCTAAATTGCAGAACCTCCAAAAGATGCCTGGGAGATAAAATATCTTTCTCAAATAGTCACAGATGGGCATCTAAAAACTTTTCAGGCTTTGAGAACAGAATATAATTTGTCATCCCATGATTTTTAGCTATATACAGTTGAGACATGCTTTCCAGGCTCATTTTGAGTCCAGGCCACTGGACTTAACTCAGTCCACTCTGGAACTCAGGCAGCCAGATTTTAAAAAGGCGATCATCTGGATTTACGCCATACTCCTAAATTCAATGAGCTCCCACTTAGAGAAATTTAGAGCAAAATGGGCGGCTGAAATCCCGGCGATGGAAGGGGAAACGTGGAAGGGGGTCATAGAGCAAATACCTGAACTGACAATATCCAATAAGGATAGGTTAATACAGATTACATTCTTTCATAGAATCTATTTCACTCCCCACAGACTAGCTAAGATCTACCCGGGAACTCCGGAAACCTGTTATAAATGTGAGGTAGAGGTAGGCACTTTCGTCTGTGTTCTGGGAGTGTCCCCTCATACACTGGATTTTATCCAGTCAAGGTTCAACCTTCCAAACATACTCTCCCCTGAGCTTTGCTTGATGGGCCACACTGAACCCCTAACTCCCCTCATATCAGAGGTTATTGTATCTCCAAATGCTTTACTATGGAAAAAAAGGTATACTGTTAGCTTGGAAAGACACTAGGCCCTCCACTCTGAACCAATGGAAACAAATAATAAATGAAATACTCCCCCTACAGAAAGTGGTATACTTGGCCAGAGGTTGTCCAGACAAGTTATTATTATTATTATTATTATTAACATGTATTTCTATAGCGCCAACTTGTTGCGTAGCGCTGTAAAGTGAGTGTGATTATACAACCAAATCACATGAATTACATATATAGAACATAAAGAGTTGCATACATCACAATAAATATGGAGTTACTGTGCATGCATCACAATAAATACTGGTACAGGAGGTGAGGAAGGCCCTGTACAGAAAAAGCTAACGGGAAGGGAATCATACACAAGGTGTGGGAGTGGGCAAGATCAGAGTAAAGTGGGTGAGAGATGTAGTAATGTAAGCGGTATTGCAATGAGTGGTTAACAGTGAGGGTAGGCTTCTCTAAAAAAGTGGGTTTTTAGAGATTTCTTGAAAGCTGAAAGATTGGGAGAAAGTCGGACAGACTGTGGGAGAGAATTCCAGAGGAGGGGTGCAGCTCTTTCAAAGTCTTGAATGCGAGCATGTGAAGAGGTAATGAGAGAAGAGTTGAGTAGCAGGTCAGTAGAGGAGCGTAGTAGGCAGTTGGGTGAGTAAATGGAGATTAGTTCAGAGATGTAGGGAGGGGCAGAGTTATGAAGTGCTTTGAATGTCAGGGTCAGTAATTTGAATTTAATTCTGAAGGGGAGTGGAAGCCAGTGCAGGGATTGGCAGAATGGTATGGCAGAGGAGGAGCGGTTGCTGAGGTGTATAAGCCTAGCAGCAGTGTTCATTATGGACTGGAGAGGTGAGAGTTTCTGGAGGGGAAGGCCAATTAAGAGAGAGTTACAATAGTCTAGACGCGATATGATAAGAGAGTGAATAAGAATTTTGGCAGCGTCTGGGGTGATAAATGATCGTATTTTGGATATGTTCAAGGCAATATGGGGCCCCTGGATAGAGACGCCAGATTCGGCACCTGATATGCATTAAATCCATAATAGCAGTAATTTTTAGATGTATCTGTGGAAGCATTTAATATCCATCTCTCAACAACTGATGTGTATGCAAGAAATTTCAACAAAATGCAATGTAATGTAAGACAATTCTTTAAAATCTTTATTTTCTTTGTCTTTATGGTAAATGTTCTGTATTGTTACAAATACTCAATAAAAAAACAAGCTTTAAAAAAAAAAGGTGATAAATTACTTTCAAATTGGGAGATTAAAATTTGAATGTGTGAATTTTTTTTATTTTTCAAATATGAATTTACTATTCAACCATTAATAAATCTGACCCTTAATGTTTCAGTAGATTTTAGCAGACTTAAGGCATGATGAGCCAATTACAAAATATTCCTGTTTCCGTAATAGTTCCTGTTTCCCAAACAGTTAGTCATATATCTGTATAATTTTTCATATTAATACGTAAAACTGTTACCAGTCTTGCAAAAACCCATAATTTAGCATTTTGGTATGATGTGTTCAGAAATTACTAACACTAACAATGTATAAAAGAGCTATGTGTTAATGTATTCAATAACAGCTCATAGCAGACACCTTTTATGTGAATTTCACCTGCTCCAGCGGTCAGCTGCTTCTTCCCTATAGATAGATTAACAGAGGAATAAAGAATTACCCGGCAAAAAGGATGGTTCCCTGCAAATGTTTGGTTTGGAAAACATTTTAATTGTTCCCGTGCACAGATGGTACACGTGTTACTGTGTTTAATGAAGTTGTCTGAAGTGTTCTTTAGGTTGTGATTCCTTCCACTCTGCAAATTAGATCAAACACCTTGCTTGTGATTGTTGAGTGTTACTAAGATGTGCAAAAATTAGATGAACAAAATTAGCATTGTAACAGAATCTTTTTTTATGGGTTATGCGAAAATATCCACAACTTGGTCAAATTTAATAACTGATATAATGGATGTAGAAAAATGACATTATACTTAATTATCCTTCAGCTTGTCAAATTCTTGATCATTCCATTCCCTTTCTGTGGGGTACTAATAAACACATACTTATTAGTTTCTGTAGACAAATCTGCAACAGTGTGTCATCAAATTACATTGATGATGACATCTATGTGTTAATGTGTTTTGGGCTTTGGACTTGCCTTTCAGTAATACTGTATTTTCTCCCTTGCTAAAAAGGAATCCAACTCAAGAAATCTTCTGTCTCATCCTAACCTGCTTGCTTGCTTGCATCCACCAACCAGGAACATGTGTAGTGGAAGTTGATCTGTATCTTTCTACTTTGGTGTTGTGCTACCCTGCAGTTTCATAGTTGCTAGGGAAGTTTTGCTATTGATTACAAACCTATAGAGTAGGGGTTAGTTCTCCTTTCTGCTATTCTCAGTGGATACTGTCTTGTATGCTTGAAGGATCAACTGGTGCATAAAGTAGAAGAGAGTTTATGTATGTTTATGTATGGCCCATCTCTATAATTAACACAAAGTACAAGCTGGCACACACAGTGAATCAAACCGGGGTGAAACCCCAGGTGCGTTTATTGCGTCACAATGTTTCGGGGGGGGGGGCGTTACCCCTTCATCAGGTGCTTATTATATTCCCCCTGAAGCACCCCTTCTCTCGCATAAACAATCCTAGCTTGACCTTCTTTCCTAACAGAGAACTTTCATGCCAATTAACTTCTAATTTCCTATTTCAATAATATAATTTTTAAGCAGGAGAGAACAATATTGAATTGCCTACTCTAGATGGGGCCTTATTAGAACTTTTTTCTTTCTGCAGACTGCCATTGCTTGCTATAGCTAGGTTTATTATTCACAAGTACCCAGAGGTCCATCTCCATCCAGGATTTGCCTAACTTTTTCGCATTAAGGGAAGTGGCCTTTGACAGTGCAGACTTGAGTTATCACCTTAAGAAGGAAAAATAAATCATCAGCATCCAAGCTGTATGCCTCCAGTTGTTATTTTTGTAACTTAAATTTGATTTTGACAAGTTTTTCCATGCAGTACAAGTTTGCTTGGGAGGTAATATAAAAGATGATATAAAAGATTACATAAGTCATTAAGAATAAAACAAATAAGCATATAATATAATATTTAAAAAAAAGTTTTAACATTCCCTAGTGTATACATTCATGTATACCAGGGGTGTCCAAACTTTTTGCAATGAGGGCCGGATTTGGTGAGGTGAAAATGTGTGGGGACCTGAGCAAAAACTCATGCGTCCGTGGAGTTCAGCCCTTAGCCTGACATTCTTTGAACCATTATTATTTAATTGGCATGCTGCTGTTAATCAGCTGTGTGGGGCAATGGAGGGTACAATATATTTGCCCTTATCACCTCGTGTGTTGCCCTCATTCGTAATTAATGAGGAAAAACAATACTGAAGGCAAATTAATATATCTGAAGCCCTGAAATCTAGGTTGAGACAAATACAGTTTTAATCTGGCATTTTATCGAACACTAAAGAAAAAATCAGGCAAAATGTCCCCTTTAAATAGACTTGTTATATTATTATTACTAACTGGGCAATGGGCAGAGTCCTCCCTCCTCCGATATCCTTTGTGACATGACGTTTCCTTGGGAACTGAGCATTTCAAGCTGAGCCCCCTGGCCGCAGTTTGGACACCCCTGATGTATAGGTTAGGTAATCCCTAGCCTACATTCAAGTTACTTGAGTGTGTTGTTAAATAAGAGATTAAGTAATTGTGCACTTTTCCTTCGTTATATTCCATGGACACAACAACTATATACAAATATTGAAAATCGTGCAGCATATATAACCGTAATACTCTAAATAGGTATTTGCAGATAAGACTATCTCTTTGGGAACATCAAATAGTCCCATTTTGACCATATTTTCACATGTAGTGGTATTATCTCATTATACCTTGCAGTCATCTCTACCAATAGGTGCATCTGCCATAGTTTAATGAGTTTAATGGTAGTGTAGATAAAATTCAAGACCCTTTGTTCAGAGGGAAGTGTATTTATATGGGGTATGCTCAAGAGAGTGCTAGTACTAGCTATGGGGATCTCCCAGAAGAATATCTTAGTGATCATATTTTAAAAAATTCCTCCAGAATTCAAATAATTTAGGGCAATGGCACTTCGCACATAATATTGGAAAGGTAAAACCCACCTGATCCAAATTGATAATTTGAGACAGGATGAGTGCTAACCTGTTGACCAGAAATTTCCTGAGAAATATAGGTCTGAATTCAATAGGCATAAAGGTTAGTAGCTTCCACATTAGTTGTGATCTTTGCTGACTTTATGCAGTAGGGTAAAATATGTTAACCTCCACAATTTCCTCTTTTGCATTTACCAGCTGTCCGTGTGAAGGATATGGTGGCTGTTCCCTTAATTACCTTGTCAACAAAGTGTAAGGCTTGTAGCCACCCTTCTGACCACATCCCCTTCCAAGTAGCTTTTATGGTATATCTAATATAAGTAATTCTAAAAAAACAACTGGTCTTGCTGAGTAATCCTTGAAGACGTTTCACTACTTATCTGAGCAGCTTCTTCAGTTCAACTGACTGGCATGGGAAGTTCTCTGCATATAAACTCTTCCACTAATCCAATCACAATGGCACATTGTAACTCTTCAAAGACTCTTTATGGTAGTTTGTACAGGGAGTGTATATGTGTTCCCACTATGGGGTATATACATCCTGGGTATAAAAAGGCTACCTAATAGTGCAACAGCAATCGCAAAAATCAACCTCAAATGAACAGAGATAAAAAAAAAAACCTACATTTCGTCATATGGCTCATATATGTTTTCAGTGTGGTTAAATTAGGCTGGCTATAGCCTACTTTGGGAGCATCCTGGTGGCTCCCGGAGCACTCACACGGGAATGGAAGAATAGGATTCAAAACTCAAGAAGCCCTTGAGTGACAGTAATAGGCCAGTTGTGGGATCAGCTGCATAATAGATGTGGGGGGGGGTTATGGGTGTGGGGTTGCAGGTAAAGTAGTTTTGGATGATGAGCCTTCTACTTTTGTCCACACTGGCAATAGTCTATTTTGATGTATTTCTGTTAATGGGTCTTGCTATGTTTAGAGAGCTTTGAGAGCAATTGTGAAATATCTGGAGTTTATGGCATTGGTATTGTGGAACCAGTTATGCAAGGTGCAAGTTCTCTATGTGTGTGATCAAACCTTCAGGCCTTAGCTTGGAGATCTGGATCAATGGTAAAAAGAGGGAGCACAAAAATGGTCTTAATATCTTGGGGGCCCACTTTCTCTGGGTTGCCCTAATTCTTAAGATTTGGAATTCGGACCTATTCTCCAGGTCCTCTGTATCATTTTTGAGAGATGTTAGCTTCTACTTTGGATAAGCCGTGCTATCCTCCAAGATATTGTGTCTCAAAATAAGGTGTTCTAAAGTGGTCTTCAGTTGTCCTGCCTGTCTTGACTTCATGTATTTTTGTATACTTTTAGTAAATTCAATTCTACTTCTTATATACTCATCTTGATGGCTCATTTACAAGTGCAATTGCATTTGTAAATGAGAGTAAGACTGATAAAGTATTTACATAGACATTTCCAACCATATTTGTTTATTAGCTAACAATGAGCCCCATCCAGCTTGCTCTGATGAATTGTACACTATTGTTTGCATGGATGAACCGACTGGAGATATAGGTAATTCCAGGGTCCTTATTTTGACCATAGCTGCAATTTGTGCAATGGGAATCATAGTAACATAGTAAGTTAGGTTGAAAAAACAACATCAAATTCAACCTTTCATCTATTTTAACCTAACTGCTAGTTGATCTAGAGGAAGGCAAAAGAACCCCATCTGAAGCCTCTCCAATTTGCCTCAGAGGGGAAAAATTCCTTCCTGACTCCAAAATGGCATTCAGACTAGTCCCTGGATCAACTTATACTATGAGCTATCTTCCATAATCCTGAATTCCCTCACTTGCTAAAAAGCCACCCAACCCCTTCTTAAAGCTATCTAGCTGTATCAGCCTGTAAAAGTGATTCAGGGAGAGAATTCCACATCTTCACAGCTCTCACTGTAAAAAACCCCTTCCTAATATTTAGACGGAGCCTCCTTTCTTCTAATCGGAATGGGAGACATTGTGTATGCTGGAAAGACCTACTGGTAAATAAGTATTAGAGAGATTATTATATGATCCCCTTATATCTTTAAACATACCGTAGTTATCTTATCACCCCTTAAGCACCTCTTCTCCAGTGTGAACAACCCCAAATTGGCCAGTGTTTATATTCCATACCTTTTACCAGCTACGTTGCTCTTCTCTGGACCCTTTCTAATTCAGTAATGTTCTGTTTGAGCACTGGAGACCAAAACTATACAGCATATTCTAGATAGAGCCTAGGCAGCACAGGGCACTAGTGTTTTAATACAGCAATCCCTCTAGGTGGCAGGATGGAACCAAAACTTCAATCTACCCCAGGGGATCCTCCTCTTCCCTGTATTGACCCTGCCTACTTTAGTTTTTTTCCATCCTGCATCAAGGAGGTAGGATATGTGGGGAGTACTACTCTCATACATCTTGTTTAGTGTTTTTTGGATGTTATTTTTGAGGTTAACTCCTAACTAAGTTTTGAAGGACTGGAAAGGGTACGCTTCAGCGCTGCCATGAGTCACATCAGCACCGCATTGTGGGTCCACTTTACAAGGCATGCTTCAGCGCTGCTACTAAGGGAACAGAGCAAAAGGTATGCTGTAGCGCTGCCAAAGTGCCTTCCCTCGCAGAGACTTTAGTGCGACAGACGGCTTCAGTTTAGCGGTCGGACAACGGCACAGTGTGTCTCTCGCGCCATAAAGACTTCTGGCCACCATTATGTATACGCAGCGTGAAAGGAAGCGCTGACTTATCGCACAAGCAAACTTTCAGAGTGACGACTTGCAGAAATTGGCAGTTAGACCCTAAGGAAGGTATTTCTACACATAGTATTTTTAGTACAGCTTATTCTTTTCTGCTCTCTCTCCCTATATTGCTTCTTACTGAGCGTAGTTCTCTACTGCGCTGCTAATTATTTTTCCAACTGGTCTTAGCCTAACATGGCCTCAGACCCTAAGTCACATGTATCCCCACAGGACAAGCAAGACACACTATCTGGCTCGGATACGGCCTCAGTGTCAACAAAAAAGAGACAGAAAGATAAGGACAAGTACACCACAAAATGCGCAAAACCAATATTGAAAGTAGAACAGATACTACTACACAAATCCCTGAATAGTTTCAGCCTTTCCAAACATCCTTATTAACTATATTAATAAAATTGAATTATTCCAAATTGCTGCAAACATCTCTAAATTGATCCCTGGACCTCTCCTATTGCCTTAAACAGCAATTTGGCAGGTTTTAGGTGTCGAAAAGTCGAATTCTTAAAGGGCCAGTGTATGATAAATCTATAAAATAAATTTTTTTTAAAAAGCTTGAATTTGGATAACTCCCTGTTCGAATTTGATAGTTTTGACCATTAAAAAATGTGAAAATTCTAATTAAAATTTAGAATTCGACCCTTAATAAATAAAAATGTTGTTCCATGTGCGCCTGTGCTATGTTAAGAAATGTGCCTTCGAGCATGTGCAAAATCCTGTGTTCTTTACAAAAAATGAATTTCATCAGGTTAATGAAATAAAAGTTCCTTTCTTAGGAATCATTCACCTTAACAAATCTGATGCTTTCCTGCCAGCAGTTTTATTGTCCCTCTATAATAGGATAAGCAGATGCACATTTCCATATTTTATGATAAATGTAATAGCTTGTTGATTTACATACATCTTCTATAAAATATTGTGTTTCATGGACGTAGTATGGATTAAACATTATTTTGTCAAAACCAATTTATAAAAAAATATTAAAACACTGCTGGCTGAATACACCCTTTTCATATGATTCCAGGTTGCAATTCAGAATGTCCCTTTATTCAATTACTTGTTTGGAAAGATTCCCTTGGGAAGCTGCTGAGGAATGCTAGTGAGTCTGGCTAAAGGGACATAACAAAATAGAAGCAACACTATGACCATCCCTCTGGATTTTTGCTTACTGCAAGCAATATAACCACACATGGCCTATTATTCTAAGTAAATGAGTATTACAGAAGCAGTGGAAACATTTGACTTTGATTTTTCCGTCTGGGTGCCCTCCCCCTCATCTCAGGTTGTTCTGTCTTAGGTTATATTTAGCAGCAGGAAACTGTTGGGTAGCAGATAGTTAAGTAAGATAACTTCTTTTTTTCAATAGAAAAAAGTTTACCAGGGCTAAATATATACCCAGCAGTTACTATAAATAGCATGCACTTTTAGAAACCAGAACTGCATTGAATTTCTTGCTTGCCACGGTTTCCTTGGTTCTTATGAGACTGCAATTACTGCGTGGGTGGAGGAAGGCTGTCAGGTGTCACTTATCTTATCATGTGCTGCTGTGGTTTAGCACAGGCAGGAAGAGCAAGCCTTAAAAAAACACAAGTCTTCTCTTAATAATTTGCCCTTTGCAGAGTCTTATCTGACCACCCACGTTCATATGGTTGCTGACGTTGTGCTCACTTCATTTGCACAGGATATTTTTATATCCTTTGTATTCTTTTGAGGAACCGACAGAGAAGGCTGCCACGTAATGATTTATATCTCCCTCCAAATAGGCTACCCTGAAATGTTATTTCCATGCAGTTAAAGAGAAAAAAGTTGCTCTCAAAGCAAAGCTTTCACACATTAATTAACACCAATAAGCCCCAAATGAGGGAAATAGATGATCATTATTATTGTTTTAATTTTCCCCCTGAGTGTTGTAACATAGAAATTACTGCCATTGTATCTCTTACAATGGTTTTTGATTTATAAATTACTTTGGACCTATACTTCACTATGAACAATGATTACAATCGATTAAATTGCAAAAATGAAAATGTAATAAATGCTTTATCATACTGAAATAAGAAACTTTATAAATATAACCTAACAACCCAATACATTTAATGCTTTATTCTCTCCTCATGCAGGAGTCGAGTCAGATTTTGATTGAAAGTTTGAACTAAAATATATTTTAGACTCCCTTTCCTAGCAGATGTGTTAGAGATAATTCAACAGTTTCCAACATAAACAAAATCTAAGTAAATAACTGACTGGCATGTAGAGAGAGACTGGATGTCTGGTGATTTTAAAAGACTGAGTTCTAATATTTCTTCAAGGCAGAAAGAACACCCCCCAAAAGTTATATTAGCCCTAACAGAGTCCTGCGCGGGTCCATTTTTTTGGACCCGCACCCAACCTATACCCACAACCTGCAAACAGCAACCCGGACACGCATTCTTACCCGCTTGGACCTGCGATCCGACCTGCAAATACCTTATCGCAAACCCGGACCCGCATCCCGCTGACCATCAAGAATCCGGAATTGCTTTCATTGTAAACCGGACGTGACATCATCGGAAGTAGCCGTGATCAGAAAAAATGGAATAAAACAGGAAGTGCTGTCATTGTAAACAGGAAGTGACATCATCGGTAGTAGATATGCTCATAAAAAAGGAGTGAAAATATCTATGGAGAAGATCCGCGGCCCGACCCTCAACCCGCAAACCCGCAGAACCACCGACCCGCTTCTATATCCGCACCTGGAACTTGTACATGCAACCCGCAGGGTCCCGCAAGATTTTGCGGGTAACCCGCGGGTACCAAACAAGCTGCAGGGCTCTAAGCCCTAACTGTCATTAGAATTATACTTCAGGCTCCTGCATGAAGAGAGAATGAGATACAGATGCTAACGAGAGTTAGCGCGGAGCAGTGTTGGGCGAATCTGACGCTTTGCCAAAAAATTGTTAAAATTTGCTGAAATGCATTGATGTCTATTATGAAAAAATGTTATTGATGGACAACAAATTTTTTCATACATTAGAGTCTATGGGCATAATTTTTTCGGCAAACTTGGCGAATATTTTTTTCATCAATAGTGAGGAGTACTGATTATTTTAAAAATGGGTCACAATTTTAAATTGATGTTTAGAAAAAGTCAGTATGATGAAGCTATTATAAAATTTTCCCTTTCTCAGTAGCTCCTATTTAAGATCAAAGTGTATTATTCAGTTTGTTACTATGGTAATCTATAGTGTCTGGGATTTAATCTCTATAACAGCTGATGCTGTTTTATTCTGTTGTAAACCCAGACTGGCAGTGACGCAAGTTTTGCACATTCCAGTGAGTCTGGTGCACTCTTGAGCTTTAAGGGTCTTTGTAATCGTTTCCAACAGCACTGCTGTACTAGAGAGCTATTTTGCAACTTGCATAAATATATACTAACTTGCCATAATGTGCCATGTTGGTAAATTCACTTTGTAATGGAGTGGTGAAATTAAAAGTTATGCATCATTATGCAGACAGTGCATAAGCTGCATTTTATTTCAAATCTTTTTAAAAATCCATAATAGATTTCTTGGATACATAATAAATTTCCTGGAAACATTATACATTTCCCCCTCCCCTCTTATCTACTGAAAGTTTATAAAAGTGGAAGCCTGACCATTGGATGAAAGAAACTACCACTGCCTGCCCAAGGGTTCTATAGAGTTCTTTTTATGACAGCCTCTGCTGTGACAAATCTGCTTCTAAAGTGGTAGAATTTTCAACACACAAGAGGGAGTGTACAGTGCAGTTGCAGTTGCAAAGAACCACTTGCTACTTGTCGAAATGTTTGTGTCAATTAATAATTATTACCTTAGTGTGCCCTATCAATGCCCTGAAAATCACACAAATGGCATGTCAGTACCAAGTCCCCTTCCTTTCTGTAGTTCCATTTCCTAAATCATGTAAACTGCGTTTTGTACTTGTGTTTACTGAGGTGGAAGAAAGTTTTGCATTTTCTGTTACTGAGTTACTAAAATCAATCAGCTTTGCAACATCCTTTACCAATTTTAGGATAGGCTTCATGATTCAAGATAAGATGACAATGTTTAAAAATAGAAAATGAAATATGAAACTTTGTGTATAAAGCTTAAAAAAGTAACGTTCATTTTCTATAATTGTCACTTTGGGAGGTAGGTTATGTACAGAAAATGCATAGAAAAAGTCTAAGGGGTTAGATTTATCAAAGTGTGATATTAGAACTCATCACAGAAAAACTCACTCATTTTCTATTCATTCCTATGGGATTTCTAAAATTATATTTATCAAATGGTGAACTCCATTGATAAATATGATTCTAAAAATCCCATAAGAATGAATAGAAAGTGAGGGAGTTTTTCTGTGGTGAGTTCTAATCTCACAATTTGATAAATCTGCCCCTTAAATGAATTCATTAAATATTTTTTATTTCATGTTTTTATTAATACCACTGCATATTCATTCTGACCATGCATATGCCAATATTGGTTGTTTATATGCATTATGGCACCAGAATAAAGAGAGAGTAGCTATGACCGGTGTGCAAGCACCTGCTTTTCTCAGTAGGTGATTGCTGCAGACAGCTTGAATTTTGGAGCTCACTGTGCAGCATTTAACTCACAAGGAATATCATACTGTATTTTGAAATATAATACCAACCTGAATATGTCAGTGGACCTTGCAGTCTTTTGTGGTTTTTTATGTCTGCTGAACAACAAACAGTTCATCATCCTCAACACACACTTCATGCTGCTTGGAATGTTAAATCTTTTTAGACACACCATAGCCCATTTACTCTTGTGAGGGATGTGCAGAAAAATTCTCAGAAATCATTGGTAAGCAATTTGATTGTGGCTTGAGATATTAGCACCATTATAGTGAAAGTTATAAAATATAACTGCAGACTTGTATGCATTAAGTGTTTAAAATATAAAATTACACACTGCTTGTAGATAGATGATGTATGGTGATGCCATTTATACATTCAATAGATTAATATATTGTAGCAGAAATCTGATATTGTAAACTGCTCCTCAAAATGAAAGTTATCTGAAAAAGACAAATACATTAATACTACTCTCTTTAATCTAATATATGGCATTTTAACTTGGTTTAACTTATTTTCATTATGCACATTGCTAAAAATAAATGGAATGTTAATTCTATTATTTGATATTATGAGAATTATAAGAATAACACTACATTTTTCTCTAGGTCCTCCATAGTCCAGTATTAGCATATATTATCGATAGCACCTACATGATTATAGAATAATCAGCAGCAGTGGCAGTAACACACAAGATCAATCATGCTGTTTTGAAGAATATGTCATTTAGGCTACAGCCACATGGGCTGTTTCTTGGTCTGCAGATAAACGCAGGCTGAAAATCAGACTACACTTTTATCAGCCTTCCCATCTGCCTGCATCTGGGGCCACTGCATTGGCCCCAGAGTAGGCACACCAAACATGTTTTGGCACCTAAATGTTTTCCTAGTGCCTTCGCCCAGGCCATGTTTCAGCCTGCAAAAATCAGCCTCCTGTGGCTGCAGTCTTGCAAATATATATATATATATATATATATATATCTCCTTAGTTTGAAATCATGTAAACATATGATACATTTTGTGTTAGCAGTGGAGCCAGCACTAAAGCTTCCTACCCTAACCCCTTTGCCCCTTATGTGAATCTCATGAAAGCACGTATATACAATTGTGCTCATGAGTTTACATACCCTGGCAGAATTTAAGATTTCTTAACCATTTTTCAGAGAATATGAATGATAACTTTTCTTTCACTCATGGTAAGTGGGCATGAATTTACTTTGACTCTGTTTCTTTAGGTGGGCCCCGCTTATGGGATGGAGGAAGTGATACCACTCTGGTATGGGCACACAGCATTCACTCTTTCTTAAATAACTTTAGTTGCCAGTGGTTCTTAAAAACAATGAATCTATTTATTAGCAGATGTGCACTTCATAATGCCAATATCTTCCAGTTTGCAGGTTATGCTCAGTTGATATTACAAGCAAGTGGCAGCAGGACAGTTACATGCCGAGTACTCCAATTTTTTTTTTTGTTCCTCCACCAACTTCCTCAGTGGGTGGTATTGCCTGCCTCATGATAGCTCGCAGAGGTGTATTACTCCAGGGTCTACCTAATCCTGAGCCTGACTGCTTGGGTCCCTATAATGGCAGCAGAGGTGCTGCAGGGTACTAACCCTTAATTCCTCTACTAACTTAATTCCTTGTTAGAGCCTTAGCTGCTCACTAACTTTCTGATCCTCACTGTTTCTCCTAGAGTGGCCTAAAACAATTTCTGTCTTGATACTTACTTCTTCTATACTGAAGTCTTCCTCAGGCCTTAACAGTAACACCCCACTTCCTCCAGCTATTGGGTGCATTGAAAGAGGCAGAGCACATGTGGGCATATAGTTTTATAACCTTAGGGGACTACTCCCCTCTGGGAAAAAGGACATAGCCTAAATGGCGAACTCAATCACTGGGGCTTAGAAAAACCTCAACATCCTATACTATTTATAAAAAAACTTGGTATGCTACATGAAAACGTTTGGGCAGCACTGGTTAGTAAGGACATGATGCATGGCAGTAACTGGGGCTATACCACCCATTTAAAGTCCCAAATGACTGCACCCAGCTGCAGGCCAAGCCAGTCAGGCGCCCTAGGCAACCTGGTCAGTCGTGTCGCCTCCCACTCCCTGATATTGCTTGAAGGAGCACAAATGCACAGGAATAGGTGCACACAAGTGAACAAGCACACATGCACATGAATAGGGGCACAGTTCCTCTCAATGGGTGGAGAGAAGGGACCGGACTAGGAGTAGGCTGCAGAGAAGGTACATGCCTGGTGCCCCCCAGCTTTATGCCCTAGGCACTAGCCTACTCTGCTTACACCTAGTTCCCTCCCCTGATTGCACCTCAGTGGTTCTTGTTACTTCTGTGGATGCAATGTAAAGTATTGTTTGCAAACACTAGAACTAATTGGATAATCTTGTAAGGTTTCGGTGAAATTAAGGTGAATACTATGTTAGTAGGTGCTATGCATTTTAAGGTGAGATGATCCTAATAGGAACAAGCAGACACAGAGTAGTTTCTTCTTGCTTGAGAAATTAAACAGAGATAGAATAACTGGATTTTTGTTTTTTGGTTTTTTGTTTTGCATTTTCACCTCCCACACAATTTCAGAATATGTGCTCAGAAAGACAAAAGCCAAAGTTGTTCCAGTAATATCAGCCAAAAAAGTAGGTGTTGAAAGAGATAAATTGGGCTACTTGTAACAGCCTTCTAAATATCTTATGGAAAGAAGTCTGTCTAAGCTGGGAACTTGCCTTGTGTATTGGGAAAACATTTTCCATTCCTTCTGGTTGTGCTTATACTTAATGTGTCTGATTATGTACCATGGAATGTCTATCAGAACTATACATGTCAGGTTTATATTTGCCCATGTCAAATTATATTAATTTATATTAAAAGATAAAATTTCAAAAACTACTTTTTAAAAATTTTATAAAGATGCTTCTTCTTCTTACTGTACATTGTATTATCAGTGAACACTAATTTTATAGTCTTCATTGGCAAACAGATATATGAACAGTAAGTGAAGCCTGCATTAATTAGCATTTCACATTTCAGTGAGATGTGGCATCAAAATTGCCTTTGTCATCCAGTTCACTGGATGCAAGTAAATTGAAGATGTACGTGCTAGCTGCTACTGGAACCCTGAAATTACCTGCCAGCTGAAACTAGGAGTTAACGGACAAGGGAAGTTAAAGGAAGTAGGCTAGAAATGTTGTACATTATGTTTGGGCTTATGTACAAGCCCAAGGCAGCCACAGCCCTTTAGCAGAGTAGCTCCCCATCTTCTTTTCTGCTGATTCAATGCACATTATCTGTGCTGCTGTCCATCATGTCCATCACAATATACAGTACATACAGTGGTGTGAAAAACTATTTGCCCCCTTCCTGATTTCTTATTCTTTTG
>CM044439.1:68132414-68157712 GCA_024363595.1 Xenopus borealis
TGTACTTAATGTCCTGTCCGGATTTCCTAATTTGAAATCCACACAGGCACTTTTCACCCCAGCAGCCCTTCCAAAACCGGGCTGTCTGGGCTAAATCTGGACAGGTGGCGACCCTATTTTAAAGGTATGCATTTTACCACTCTACACATTGCATTTGTAAATTCAAGCCTTAATACACACACACAAAAATCAATGCGTTAAAGAACACCTATCACCTAAAAAGCGTGAGCGGAGTTGGCATTTTAAGGAGATAGGTGCCCTCTAAGTTTAATTTTCAAATTTAATGATTGTTACAGACTTTACAGAGAACAAGTAGCTATGTTAAATGTATGTCATATGTTAAATAAAAGTGATAAATATTTTAATAGGAAAGTATTTTGTGCCAGTATAGGCAATTCATTTTTCAGCTGAATATTAACTATGCAGCAGGTAAATTCTGTAAATTTTTCAAAGCTATTAATTACAAGCTAAAAAATGGTGTTCAGAAGTGTCTGAGTTGTAAAATTTCGTAGTTAATTTACACAGCAGAATATGCATTTTTTTTTCTTGAAACTTTAAAAAAGATTCAAGCAGAAGTTTAATTAACGGACAATAATGAAAAACTAAGAAGTTGGTAAACAGGGAATGAGACTAGTGAAATAAAATAGGCTCATACTGTATGTGTATAATACAGTATAATAAGATAGCACAATAGCCATATATTTTACTAAGCACCACTTTTTAAATAATATGTTTTTATAAACAGCTTGTTCTGATTTCAGAATACACCTTGTATAAATTGAAGTTATACAGTCTCTGCTATGACCTGGAGATTAAACAAAGAGAAGGAGAGGCTAAAACTAAGTAGGCTTTATCAGAAATATCTATTTAAATACAACAGTAAATGCTCAAAGTAATGCTGTTCTGCATCCTCGGTCAAAAGAAAATTTGACCGAGGATGCAGAAAAGAGATTTAGGCAGGAAGTTATGTTGCACCAAGCTAATATGGCAGCTGCTGTCTCAGACAAACAGACAGAGCTTCTAGAGCTGTTTATTCATGTATTGTAAAGCATTCCATAGAATAAAAATAGCATTATAGCTTGCACTATTGCGGCTTATCTATCAGCAATAAACTGCATCAGTAGCTTTCCTGCTCCTTTAAAGGGAAACTGTCATGGGAAAACATGTTTTTTTAAAAATGCTTCAGTTAATAGTGCTGCTCCAGTAGACTTCTGCACTGATATCCATTTCTCAAAAGAGCAAACATTTTTTTATATTCAGTTTTGAAATCTGACATGGGGCTAGCCATTATTTCAATTTCCCAGCTGCCCCGGTCATGTGACTTGTGCCAGCACTTTAGGAGGGAACTGCTTTCTGGCAGGCTGTAGTTTTCCTTCTCACTGTAACTGAATAATACGCAGTGGGACATGGGTTTTACTATTGAGTGCTGTTCTTAGATCTACAGGCAGCTGTTATCTTGTGTTAGGGAACTGTTATCTGGTTACCTTCTCATTGTTCTTTTGTTAGGCTGCTGGTTGGGGGAAAGGGAGGGGGTGATATCACTCCAACTTGCAGTACAGCAGTAAAGAGTGATTGAAGTTTATCAGAGCACAAGTCACATGACTTGGGGCAGCTGGGAAATTGACAAAATGTCTAGCCCCATGTCAGATTTCAAAATGAAATATAAAAAAATCTGTTTGCTCTTTTGAGAAATGGATTTCCATGCAGAATTCTTCTGGAACAGCACTATTAATTGATGCATCTTTCATTTTTTTTCCCATGAAAGGATCCCTTTAATAAGGGTTGCTATAAGCGTAGCTGTCACATGTACCCTAACAGAAATGAGCTATATCAGTTCTTGTCATCTTTGCAACAGATGCAGTATATAGAAATGTATTTGCTGTTAGACTTATGTTTCAAATTCCCTCTGATTTATACAGTATGCAGTTGACATTAAGGGGCAGATTTATCAAGGGTGGAAGTGAAAATTCAAATTAAAAAATTTAACTTTTGAGGTATGTTTGTTTACTTCGACTAGTGAATAGTCCAAATTTGATTTGAATTAAAAAAATTTGAAAATTCAGATTTTAAAATTTATCATGTACTGTATCTTTAAAAATTCGAATTTGACCATTTGCCATCTAAAACCTGCCAAATTGCTGTTTTAGCCTATGGTGGACCTCCTAGAACCTATATGGAGTCAATTGGGAAACACTTTTAATCAAACGCGCTACCTACGGAGCTATTCAATATAAAACAGACCTATTTGATAAAAAAAAATAATTTCAGTTGGTCTTTTTGAATTCAAAGTTTCTGCACTTTGAAATTCGAGTCTTGATAAATCTGCCCCTGATTGTTTTGTGTGATCAAGATGTTTTTGTTTATAGAAAGAAGGCTGTAATGTCAGATTAGAGGAATTGGTAAAAAGAAATGAGAGATTGAGGTACGATG
The DNA here is from genome assembly GCA_024363595.1 of Xenopus borealis. Classification (NCBI taxonomy): domain Eukaryota; kingdom Metazoa; phylum Chordata; class Amphibia; order Anura; family Pipidae; genus Xenopus; species Xenopus borealis. Next base: position 68,134,845 of record CM044439.1, read on the forward strand.
GTACTTAGAGTTGGGAATGATAGAGGAAGGGTGAGGCAGACTTGTCAGTTGCTTAGAGGTTCTGCATGAACAATTACACTTGTGGGAAAGAAAGGAGGGGAGGCCATAAGTGAAGGAATTAGATGGGAATTAAAAAATTACTATAGTGTTGGCTTTGAAATTTATAGGGGAGTAGGACAAGTTGGTGAGTGTGCATCAGAGTGAAAATGTAGGGAGTTTCAAATTAAGGATGTAATATAATTTATATAGTGCAACATGCCTTTGAATTAAAGCTACAGTGGGATTAGAATAATCCTTGAATGTCCTCAGGGTAACAGGACACAGGGAAAAAACCTACCATTTTCGGGCCCTGCTGGCCCAGACATATTCCCTGTGCCTCTCCTTGACCTCCCCTCTTGGCCCTAACAGCTTCTGTTCTTTCAGGAAGAAAGGTAGCAGTGAGGGGATTATTGGAGGGTGGTTGCACCTGGGCCATCGGAGGGGGTTGCATCTGGCTCTGGGGCCATTGGAGGGGGTTACAATACAATGTACAATACAATGTTAATTGTTTTCATTTGCAGTGATAGAAAATGGAACCTCTGTTTTTTGGTGCATAAGTATAATTCTTTATGTTTGCCACCCTTCCCTTCCCTACACCAACTTCCCTACTGCCTTCCTTTGTGGTGCCTTTGGGAATGGGGCCAAGTTTTGTCAAATAGTTTTAATTGACATAAGACCATCTCTATTTTCCAAATCGCCTCCTCACCTTTTGGGTCTGGCTCTTGGGCCAGAATTCCAGAATTTCTTCTTGTCAGCGGGGGCCTGCGGCACCCGCAGGGGGGTGTAGTCAGGATCAAGGAGGAAGTCCTTTTCCAGTGAGTCCAGGCAAAGTACAGTTCAAGGAAAATCCAATAGAGAGGTCAAGTCCAGGCAAGGGTTCAAGATGGCGTCCTTGCGCCCACGTGTAGTCCTGGGCGCCGCCATCTTGGATTCCGCCGCGCCGGGACCGCCGGACTCCAGGTAAAGAGTGCCAAGCGCTCACGACAGTAACCCCTCCCCCACGGGGGCCACTGGACCACCAGGCCGAGGCTTCTGGGGAAACCGATTGTGGAATGCTGTCACAAGGCGGGGAGCATGAACATCAGAGACCTTCTCCCAGGAGCATTCCTCAGGGCCAAAGCCCTTCCACTGGATGAGGTATTGGAGAGACCCCCTCTTCAGACGTCCGGCGCAGCTTCCTCGGGATCCATGGCCAGAGTATAATGTCAGCGGGGGCCTGCGGCACCCGCAGGGGGGTGTAGTCAGGATCAAGTAGGAAGTCCTTTTCCAGTGAGTCCAGGCAAAGTACAGTTCAAGGAAAATCCAATAGAGAGGTCAAGTCCAGGCAAGCGTTCAAGATGGCAGGCAGCAAGGTTCAGGGTCAGGAAACAGGCAGAGATCAATAACAGGTATAACAGGCAAGCAGGGAGACCCAGGAACACAATATAATATTGAGCTATACTCGGGCATCGAACCCGGGTCTCCAGGGCGTAGTCCTGGGCACCGCCATCTTGGATTCCGCACTGCCGCACCGGGACCGCCGGACTCCAGGTAAAGAGCGCCGAGCGCTCACGACACTTCTTGCTACATTCTAATGGATCCCAGGTCACATATCCCTTTCATAATAGCGATAAGTGTGTTAACACTACTTAAAGACATAACCATTGCACTGTAGATGTAGCTCATAACTTTGGGTGATTTTATGAAAACTAAGTCCATGAACATCTTCACATGAAGCATCTTCACATTTTATAAGAACAGCTCATTATTAGACCTACTTGTTTGGATTAGTAATAAGGAAAAACTTTTTTCTCTAGTTGAAGTTGTTTTTTAATTTATATTTTCCACATTTAAATAAGGAAGTTAAGTAACCCAAGAGCTGTACTGTATATCTTAACCTTTTTATCTCCACAGTAAAAAGAATGTTTTTTGATTGATTAAATTTAATTTTCCTTGTAAAGCTGGTCATACATTCCGACATGTTGTTGGACAGTCTGTTTGATTCCTGGTGGACTGAGTACTATCTATCCTGAGAAAAATGATGTTGGTCAGTGAAAAGGAAGTAAAAAAGAGCCACAGCTTCACTTCCTGCTGTTTGATTGTTCATGTAGACAACCAAAAAGAAGAGAACAATATACAAGTGGCTGTATGGGTGTGCTTGTTTATGGTCATATAAGCATCCACAGAAAATTTTCCAGGGAGGGGCAGGTTGGTAAAAGTAATACTTCTATTGATATTTTGGTGTTTTAGCACAGAAATGCACTCAGATGATGTAGTGTAGAGACATAAGTGAGAGAAAAGGCAGAGACCTTTCTGTACCTCCCAACTATATATGCCATTTTGTAACCACAATATATTTATTTTTTTTCATTTGTTCATTTTTTAAAGTTGTTTGTTCATATCTATGTAATAGTGATGTATGGGCCAGCCAGATACCCATGGGGCCTTGCATGTTTGCCCGCAGGTTGGGCTGGTTCAGGCCGACCTCAGCACTCCATTTGCAGGTCGCGGGTGGGTTTGGGTTTAGCCCTTGTGCCTGCTCTCCCCACCTGTGACCTTAGACTGTCTGCTTTCTGTTTTTGTAGATACACACTTGCCCGCACCTTTTGCAACATCATCGGCAGAGTGGCGCTGGCTTATAAATAGAGGGAAGGATGCGGGTGTGAGCGGGCTCAGGTCAGGTGGGGTTAAAAAAAAAACCTCAACCCGCACATCACTACCATGCATGCATCACACAGAACCATTTATGTTCCATATCAAAATAAAAAGTTATACATAGGACACTGCCTTTTTCACATGATGCAAAGGACACAAAAACATCTTCTCCATTCATTGAAATGGGGCGACCCAGTGTGCATTTTCAAACAATTGTGATTTTTATTCACCAAGGGAAAGGTATTTTCTAAAGTATCTGCCATTACAAATTATTCAGGGAGATATTTTCATATTTTCACAGCTCTCATTGTAAATAAATACTCATTTTCGTTTTAAGATGAAACCTTCTTTGTTCTAGTCTTAAGGAATGCCCTAACATACACTGGAAGGATCTACTAGTGAACAAAGCATCAGAAAGTTATTGTATCCCTCCATAAACACTTTTCTTAACTTTTAAGCCATACCATTTTGGCCAACTTTTTTAATAGCATAACCAGCTTAGTTGCTCTTCTCTGGGTTTTTCATTTTTTTACCTTGTGAGCACTGGATGTACTGCAGCTTTGCTCCAAACCATTCTGAATAAAACTAGCCTTATAAAACTGAACTAAGCTATTTCAGTTAGTGGAGGTTGTTTTATATCAAGCCCCGAGGCCTTGTTTACAGTAACTTTCCTTAACATTTGATTACTATAATCTGTGTCTGCAACAGACGATTTGTTTGAGCTGAACTATCTGTACTACTAATGAGAGGGTCCTGTAACGTTGCCTTCTTTAGTGTATATTTGAAGACAAGGATACATTTCAGGCCTCCTGCACTTTGTATTTTGAGTCAATATGCCAAAATGCCTATCACAGTGGATTGGAATTTTTGTCTTATATTGTGCTTGCCATGGAACATTGTTAAATTCAATTCCAGTCTGAATCAGTCAGATCCATGCTGCATCCCACTGACTGTGATCAGAATTACACTAAAACACAGGTGTGCAGGAGGCCTAAGGGTAGTAGTAGTATATTTAAGTTTTAATAGCAATTTTTAATAATTACAAATGCCAGATTATACAGTGCTGGAGTATATGAGCCACAATTGAATGATAAAAATGCTTTAAATGTTTAATTTAATGATTGTGTTGGCTATAGCTTATTTATTGACCACAGTTTCTAATTACAAGCATATGTACAGGCAGGCCTTTTACAGAATGTGTTTAAATGCTGAGTGAGTTTTAAAAAGTTTCAACTAGGGCAGTATACAAAACTTAACATTCATTTTCAGTTTGGATGGTACAGCTAATGCAGAGTACCTTGCAGGGAACAAATAACTCACTTTCACTATTCATTTCCTGTGTGTGTTATTCTTAGCAGCTGTGTAAATTTTCATTATGCAAACATAAGTTCTGCCCAAAATTGAACGTATGGGAACTAACGTTTTCTATAATGTCCCTTCCCTTTTTTGCACTAAGGTCTTCTTGCCTGTTAAGAGAAATAAATCTGCTTAACATGATTTTTTCTTTGTTTCATTCTACAGAAAACGACAGCACAGCCATGAATGTGGGATTTCTAAGGGACACAGGTAAAAAAAAGCTTATACTAAGCATTATATGTGCTAGGCTGTATAGTAAGGGGCAATGCTGCATTATCTTGTCTTGTGGAATATGATTACCATTATCCTGTCACTTCTAGCATGTAACTTTTTACATCTGATCCATATACTTATACCTAGAAAATTATCTAAATGTACTTTTTTTTTTACAATTATACAGATGAAGCCACTTTGGATTGTGTGTTTGACACAGAATAACTAAACTCAGACTTCACACTTGTCTCATTTAACACAGAAAATTGCATCACAGCATCCCATCTAATTAAAGTGTTCATCATTGTGAACAATGGTACTTTGGTATGCTAATGAAAAGGTTAAATGCATTAAATGAGTTAAGATAACTTTAGATAACACAGTTATCTTCAATTAGCCCTGAGTCATGATGCATTTAACACACAAATCCAAGTGACTGCATCTGTACATGGAATTCACTTTCCATCTTGACATTTCCTATTTCTTTCTTTCCTGTTCTTTATGGTTCTGTTTAAAATTAATAGTGGTGGGAAGTCTGATCACTTTCCATTTGGAAAATCTGATAAAACAAATCTTGAGAAAATAATTCTAGGTTTTAAAAATGATATGCCTTTTCACCATAATAATAAGTCAGTATCTACTTGCTGATAATTAAGCTACATAAATCCATATTGGCAGAAAAATAATCATATTGGGTTTATTTAATATTTGAATTATTTATAATAAACTTAAAGTATGGCAATAATGGTAATCTAAATTACAGAATGATCCCTTATCCAGAAAAGTCCACGTCCAAAGCATTCTGAATATAAGATTTTGTTGAATGAACTACTTTTCTGTTTGCACATACTGTATGTTATGATTCACCTATATCAAAGGGGACATTTTATGTAAAAAGTCTTTGCCATTGCAGTATATTCCTAAATATAGAAGAAATGTGCTATTAAATAAACCAGAATTTCCACTAAAAGATTACCAGTTCCACTTTCTTCTGGTTAGTTTCCCTGGAGAGGAGTCAGCAGCTCTCAGTAATTTGCACTGTAGGATCTGAACCAGCAAAATCAGCAAGTATGGGGCATTTTTACTATCCCCAGTGATGTTGCCCATAGCTACCAATCAGATCTAATTGCTGATTGGTACAGTACACCAATATAATGTAAATTTGAATTATTTTCTAAACAACTTCTTATTGTGACATTTTTATTATTTATGTACAGTGTATTGTGAGCAGACCCCTAAGCTCCGGTAACTAACAAAGTGTGCAGCATTGCTACCCTACTTCTGTGTTAAGCTTTAGTTCTCCTTTAATATTATATTTGCTTGTGTGAAAGGAAAGCTGTGCTTGGCTACCCACCTCACATGCCTACCAACTTAGAGGCCATTTTTACATTTCACAATCCTTTTTAGCCAAGAGTGAAATCAAGCACTTTATATCATTCATCATTGCCTTAAAATAAAATTACTGAGATTTTGAGTTATGCTATATGTTGTCTGTAAGAACCAGTAACATCATAAAGTGAGTGTTTCTTTTAACATTTAAAGAACTAAAGATCTAATCACTGGTTAGTTGCCAAAATGTTAGGCACCCACCAGCATATAATTGCTTGCTTGATTTTGTCTGCATTCGTCTGTCTTGAACTAAAAAAAAAGTTGTAAGTTAAATGACAGTTGCACTTGCATATTCCAGGCCAGTGCAGTGCAGGTTGTCAAGAAAGCAATTATAAAGACTAAGGGGTGTCAAGCATTTTGTAGTGATTATTACTTTTGTTCTCCTTTATTGTTGGTATCTTTAAATGAAACAGGTTGTTATTCTATAAAACTATAGTTCTTAAGTTCTGCACCATGTCTACAAAACATCTTATTTATGTAATAAGTACGAGTGATCTTGAAGAAAATTTTGTCAATATATGGTTTCAGTAGATTGTATTTAAAAATATACAATCACTTTACTTTTTTGCTGTTTCTTTAAAATGTTGTAATTTTTCTTGTTTTGTATCCTATGTGTCCCTTGCAAGCAAATTTGATGACTAAAAGAGCAATTGTGTAATAAGTGATTTTTGCAGAAATAAAAAATAATGGGCAAGTGGTTGTATGATGTTAGCAATAAAAGTTAATTGCTGATTTCAATGCTGGAGAATGAACATTATAGTCATTGACTAATAGATCTTTTTTCAATGTCTTATTAGGTTACCAGACGTTGCTGATACGACCTGCACTTTAGTGAAACAAGAACACTTTAGTGAAACAAGAAGATATCGGCAAACACATTGAGCCCATAAAAATACATGTGAAGTCTGGCCATTCATGTTCTTTATATACATGATTTTAAAAAGTTTTGAATGAAACATGGATAAAGTACCACTTTGAAAAGAAGAACTGGTCACATTCCATGTGTCTTTATAACATTGTTAGAAGTTAGCACTTAAAAATTATTGTATCGCCATGGAAGCTGGAGACAGCATTTTAGGACAAGAGGCTACCTCAAGGTCAAGAGATCCTGACAAAATACAAAGTCGATGGACACAAGACAACTCACCTCTTGTCACAAGGAACACCTATAGCAGTCAAGAAAGAGAGATACAACCACAAATACATACAGAACATATTGGAAACCCAACATCAGCACAGCATTTCAGTTCTCTGAAAATTTCTTCACAAATTGATACTGCACATATACCAGAAAAGCAATACGCTCAGAAACGCCATGGATCCTATACACCTCGCCATTCACATTCTTTTCCTCAGCATACACTTCACCAACAAAGATTAGTGCACAGTGCAAAGAGTTTAGAAGTACCAGCCTACCAGTTTCATAGTCACTTGCAGCCTGTTGCTTCAGAGGATTTGTTTTACCAAATGCATGGTGGGCAAAGTACATCATTTTCCAGGAAAAAAATTTCAGGGCTTTCTTCTGCTTATAGTCAATATCCACAAAAATCTCTTGAGTCATCAGAAGAGTCTCATAAAAAGGAACAAAAACCTAAGAAACCAGGAAAATATATATGTCCATATTGTACTCGAGCTTGTGCCAAACCTAGTGTGCTGAAAAAACATATTAGGTCTCATACTGGTGAGCGCCCATATCCATGTGTACCCTGTGGTTTTTCTTTCAAGACAAAAAGTAATTTGTACAAACACAGAAAGTCACATGCCCATGCCATCAAAGCTGGCTTAGTTCCCTTCACAGACTCTTCTGTATCCAAGTTAGATTTAGATGCTTCTTGCATTGATGTGGAAACAGAAATACATTCTGATGGAGAACAGAGTACTGACACAGATGATGACTTGCCTTTGGGCCTGAAAAAAAGTAGCCCAATTAATTTGGCTTCCAGAAGTGGAGAGATATTGGACTCTGGTTTCCATACATCTGAAGAACCATCAGGAGGCCTCATAAAAGTGCCAATACTAATTATCCCAAAACTTGGCAGTCAGGTATCCAGTGAAAGCTCTTCCTTTATACCATCTGATATATTGCATAACCATGTAACTAGTAAAGCTGATGAATCCCACACAGTGAGGCAAAAACTTGCACTTAAATTGACTGAAAATAAAGGGCAAAATGCTGAGAAATCTTCAAATCTATTAAGCCCACATAGTAAGGGGAGCACTGATTCAGGTTACTTTTCACGATCAGAAAGTGCAGAACAGCCAATAAGTCCTCCGAACACTAATGCAACATCGTATGAGGAAATAATGTTTGGCAAATTCTGCAGGCCAAGATCTTCTATAACAAGTCAAGAAGCCAACTTAGTTGTAAATCCTAGTATAACTGAAGAAAACATTTCTCAACTCATTACAAAAAGACAAAATGTGTCGGATCCTAGCAAGTTCCGAAGTCTAAAATCTAGCAGATTTACTGGATTTCACACTTCCAAGAACCAATTAATTGCAGATACTGCTGAAAGTGAAAACAAATTATACTCAGAAATACAGGGCCAACCTTCCAGCCTTTTAGCTCCTGGTGATACATCAACGCTTACAAGGAGTAACTCAATGCCAACTTGTTCTGGAACAAATTTAAGCATTCCTTCTAATAAAAGAGGAAGTCATTCATTTGATGAACGCATTACAGGTTCTGATGATGTATTTTACCCTGGAACTGGAGGCAATCCTCATCAGCGATTTTTAAGACGACAGGGGGCATTTGAGTTAGCTGTAGAGGGTCATTCTGAATTTGATCCATATGCCAGGGTGCCCAAAAATGCAGTTTTTTCATACCACAGAAAAACAGCACATGAAAAAACCCTGTCACCTCAAGAAAAGAAAATGACTCCAGGAGAGAGAAGCATGTATGATTTAAATATTTCAGCAGTGCAGCATAAAAGATGGGAAGACTTTGATGCTTTCAAACAGGGATACCGAGATCCACAATTTATAAGTGGAATTAAATCTGGTGAATTCTTCATTGATGGTACAACACCTCCACTGTCTAGATTTGGTATAACAGTTGAAAACAGAAAGCGCAGAAAAGAAAAGAGCGTGGGTGATGAGGAAGATGTACCTATGGGTAGTTCACTTGGCAGCCCAATGCTCTCAGACCTTGATATAAAACTTCAGGAGATTGCAAGAGCTGGTCTTGTTGTTACAGGGCAAGAATATCCTTACAGTGGGTCACAAGAGCACTTTGATATTGTTGCTAGATTTCATCATCAGCCAGGTAGTCCTATTTCATTATTAGATGAATCTTCTTCAGTTACAGAGCCAGACAGAAATGCAGAAATAATAAGTAAGAAGCCCCCAGGCAATGTAATTTCTGTAATCCAGCATACTAACTCCTTAAGCAGGCCTAATTCCTTTGAAAGGTCAGAATCTACAGAGCTTCTAGCCTGTCCGCAAGATAAGCCTTCCTCACCTTCCGAAGCATGTGACAGTGGAAACATAGTGTCTTCAATAAGTCCAGAATGGACACAATCTGGAGATATCTCTGATGCTTCAGGAAGACCATCTCCATCTCAGCAATCACAACAATCATCATATCATATGCCTCCTAGATTAGTCCGCCAACACAACATTACAGTACCTGAGATTCGCGTTACAGAGGAGCCAGACAAACCAGAAAAGGAACCAGAAATTCCAGTTAAAGAACCAGAAAAACCACCTGAAGAATTCCAGTGGCCCCAAAGAAGTGAAACTCTTTCTCAACTACCTGCCGAGAAACTGCCCCCTAAAAAGAAACGTCTTCGGCTTGCTGATATGGATAACTCATCTGGAGAATCCAGCTTTGATTCAACAGGTACAAGTCTCTCTCGTAGCCCAAGTCAAGAGAGTAATTTATCCCACAGTTCAAGCTTCTCAATGTCATTTGATAGAGAAGAGATATTGAAAGTGGCAACATTTACTAAACAAGATGAAATAACAAAGCAAACTGAATTTTTAACTGTTCCTCCTGGCTCCTATTCCCTTTCTGTACCTGGACAACCCCATCACAAAGAAATGAGGCGCTCATCATCAGAACAAATACCATGTCCCAGCCTAACTGAAATTCCTGAAATTAGAAGCAAGTCTTTTGACTATGGAAACTTAACTCATGCTTCAGCTTCTGGGGCCACCACTACTACCTTGTCTCCAAACCGTGAGAGAAAAAAGTGTTTTCTTGTGCGACAGGCTTCTTTTAGTGGCTTCCCGGAAAATACCCAGACTGAGCAAGAAACAGCTGGAAATCAAGAACCCTCAGAGCAGGCCCATTCATGTCGAAGGTCTTCACAGATTCTGTGGCATAATTCCTCTTCTTCTTTATCAGGTTCTACAAGTGTTATATCTGAGGATACTGGAAATATTCCTATTGGTACTTCTGCACAACCTACTAATAGTACCTCATCACACTATTCACAGTCTGCTGGTACCCATGATCCTTTACTGCAGCAAAGTCCTTATGTTCCCAAAAGACATTTACAGGAACAGCAGAATACATTTATCCATCCTGAGAAAACTGTATATCCACCAGTGCATAATGCATTTCAGTTACCTTACACTTCTGTCTGTATGGCTCAGTTACCCATTCATCATCCTTTCATGTGGCCCACATGTGCAGATCCTTTGCAAAGGCATTTTGAGCATCATTTACAACAATTACAAAAGACTCATTTCAAGCAGCCTAGTCAGTCAGCCATACACTCATATTATCTTGATCCTGCCAAAGATCTTACTGGAAGTAAATCTGTCAGGTACCTGCATGGTGGAGAAAAAGACTATCATTCATATTTAGAAACCTCTGCACAGAGATCTAAAAATACAGTTTCAAAATTGCAGAGAGACCACAGTGGTGGGTCAAGTGACTCTACTGATCAAAGCCTTCAGATAGTTTCTGTCTCTCAGAATACTAGTTCACTGCAAACATTGCCAGGAACAGTTGTACCAGTCAGAATTCATACACATGTGCCATCATATGGAAGTGTCATGTATACAAGTATTTCTCAAATTCTTGTTACTCATGCACAGACTAGCAACCCACCAATTGTTATTTGCAAAGTGGATGGTAGTACTTCACAGAGAACACTGGCAACTAATGCATCCATGAAAGGTTTGGGATTTAGCATTGCTCAGATGTTAGGCCCTTGTGGAAATATTGAACATCCCTTATGGAAAGTGCCACCAGCATTTGATTTAGATGCTGCAATCCCATTGTGTCTGGCTTCTAATTCAGACAGTGTAGCTACATTTGGAGCTGGCAAACGCATGCTTTCTCCAGCCAGCAGTTTGGAACTTTTTATAGAAACCAAACAGCAAAAACGAGTCAAAGAGGAAAGGATGTATGGACAAATTGTTAAAGAATTAAGTGCAGTAGAACTAACTAATTCAGACATTAAAAAGGATCTGACACGTACCTCAAAACCTCAGTTGGTAAGGCAAGGACGTACAACAGAGCAGAAGGATAATCTGCCTTCTATAGGATCATCACCACCACCCTTATCCTCAGACTCACCACAGAGCATATTGCTAGATGTGGCTGAGTCCAAGTCAAGTGACAGTCCTGAAGGCAGAATGTCACCTGACGAATTGTATGATGAGGAAACAGCATCAAATATGAGCCTGAGCCCACAGGGTGCACCATGTGAATTTTTTGAAGAAGACCCACTGAAGAGTCAAAAGAAATCAGTTAGTATTTTGGGTCTCAGTATAGCAGATGGAGCCATTATTGGTCCTCTAAAAGATGGCTCAGAATTGCATAATATTCTTCAATTCCCAAGCTTACGTACACTTACCACTGTCAGCTGGTGCTTTCTAAATTATGCTAAACCCAGCCATGTGGAACAGACAACACTGACGTCATCTGTTTATGCTTCATGGTGTATTAGCTCCTGCAATCCCAACCCTACAGGACTTAATACCAGGACATCTTTAGCCCTTCTTAGATCCAAACAGAGGAATACATTAGAAATATATACCGTTGCTGCTATGAATAGATTTGGAGCTGGCAAATTAACATCATCAAATGTTTGGAAGCAGCAATTTGCACAGGTAATAACACAAGCATTTCAATAAAATTAAAGAACGGGTAATATAGGAAGTAGATAAACCTAATCCATATCCATACGAGTTAATTGAACTGATTTTTATTTTTTCAGTTGAATTTATCGTAGGGATGAAAGGCATTTAAGAGGTACTTTTAGTTGACTTGCTTAAAATCAATGTGGTAGCCCTACTATGTTTTATTTTAATTTGACATTTACTTAGGAAAAAAACAAGTAAGGAAGGGTTTGGACTTCAGTATATATTGGGGCTGGTGATTCCTTTGTTGCAAGACTGTGATTTGTGCTGATCTCTGATTGGCAGGTATACGCTCCAGTTTGTCAAATAGTTATAATTATTGACACAAAACTTGTATTTTAAAATGATAAAAATGGTGCTCATTTATCACTTCTGGGCAATTTTGTAACTGGGCAGCAACCCATAGCAACAAATCAGTAGTCTGTTTTTTCAGGCAGCTGTAAAAAGTGTGGTTGCCATGGGATACAGCCCAGAAGTAAATTTGGCAGTATAAATTCAGTCCAAACACAAAAGGCAGATGAATGAAAAGTATGTATTTTGGGAATTTTTTGTTTCTTAAATAAACCCAGTTCTTAATGTGTCACGTAAAGTCACTGTGCTATTTTGAAGAAAAAAAAACAAAATAATGCAGAGCTTGAATTTCAATAGAATATTGCAGAGTGTCTTTTAAGCATGTTCTCTGTTATTTGTACTTTTAGCTGAAACCTGAACCATCCTTACTGGCTAGTAGCAAACTGGAAAAGAAGGCCGCTGGAATCAGCAAAGAAAGGACAAAGGGAGAGTCCCATGGAGACAAAGACATTTCTGCTAAACAAACAGAGCCAATGCGGATTAAAATCTTCGAGGGAGGGTAAGATAACATCGCATCACATAATTTTGCTTTTAAAAAGGTTGCATCATTTAGCCAAGACCAAGTCATAGTTAACTTATTTTAACCATTTAACTGACATTGAGATAATCAAAATCATGCTTGACGGTATGGTCCTATTTGCAAAGTAAAAGGGATAGTACCGCAAAACAATGTAATTTTTTTTTTTGCGAGCAGTAACTTGCCATACCAAAACAAAAACTGGTTTATTTAATTGCTTTATTCATTCATTTTAGAACAGAATATCTATTCATTTGTTTATTTTCGGGGATTAACAATTTGGTGACAAGTTGACATAGACATTGTCTGTGGACCTATGATATCATGTGTCATGCAATTTGTCCTTTTTTGCATACCTAAAAACAGGCCTCTTGAAAAACTGGACTGTCCAGCTAAAAATTAAATTAGTGGCAGTACTAAATAATACCAATTAAAGGTAATACCACATACGCTATGTTTTTTATTTATATTGCAGCATGTAGCATTTTTGATGGCAGTTTAACAGTGAGGATGCTAATTTACATAGTTAGTTACATAGTTAAATTGGGTTGAAAAAAGACAAAGTTCAACCCCTCCAAATTGAAACCCAGCATCCATACACACACCCCTCCACTCTTTCACACAAACCATATATGCCCATAGCTATACTAAGGGGCACTTTTACTAACGGTCAAATTGATTCAAAGTGAAAATTCAAATCAAATTTGTGTTAAAAAAAATTCGAATTTTGAATTCAATTTTGGGCTTTTTCGACTATCGAATAGCCCAAAATTCTATTCGAAATGATCAAATTCGATTTTCGAAGTACTGTCCTTTTACGAAAAAGCCTAATTCGGCAGATTAAACCTACCGAATTGCTATAGAATCCTATGGGAAGCACCCATAGGCTTCTTCTGAGTTTTTTTGACCAAATAAAAACTTAATCAATTGCCGATTTTATCGATCGATCATTCTAAAAATTGGATTGCGTTAAAACCCCTCGAATTCAAGGGTTTTTAACCCTCGGAATTTGACCCTTAGTAAATGTGGCCCTAACTGTAGAGTTTAGTATCAAAATAGCCTTTGATATTATGTCTGCCCAAAAAATCATCCAGGCCCCTTTTAAAAGCATCAACAAAATCAGCCATCACAACATCACCCGGCAGTGCATTCCACAACCTCACTGTCCTCACTGTGAAGAACCACCTACACTGATTCAAATGAAAGTCCTTTTCTTCTAGTCTGAAGAGGAGGCCTCTGGTGCAGTGATCCTCTTTATGGGTAAAATGGTCCCCTGATGTTTGTCTATAATGTCCTCTAATGTTTGTCTATAATGTCCTCTAATGTATTTGTAAAGTGTAATCATGTCCCCTCGCAAGCGCCCATTTCCAGAGAAAACAACCCCAACCTGGACAGTCTACCCTCATAATTTAAGTCTTCCATTCCTCTAACCAGTTTAGTAGCACATCTCTGCACTCTCTCCAGCTCATTTACATCCCTCCTAAGGACTGGAGTCTAAAACTGCACTGCATACTCCAGCTGAGGTCTTACCAGGGATAAGAGGTATAAAGAGGTATAATTATATTTTCATCCCTTGAGTTTATGCCCTTTTTCATGCAGGACACAACCCTATTTGCTTTAGTAACTGCAGAATGACACTCCCCAGAATTAGACAACTTGTTATCTATAAAAGCTCCAAGATACTTCTCACTTAAGGAAACTCCCAACACACTGCCATTTAGTGTATAACTTGCATTTAAATTATTTTTGCCAAAGCGCATAACCTTGCATTTATCAACATTGAACCTCATTTTCCAGTTTGCTGCCCAGTTTCCCAATTTAGACAAATCACTTTGCAAAGTCGCAGCATCCTGCATGGAACCTATAGTTCTGCACAATTTAGTATCATCTGCAGAAATACAAACCGTACTTTCAGTGCCCACATCCAGGTCATTAATAAACAAGTTGAAAAGCAAGAGACCCAGTACAGAGCCCCACTTACAACACTGGTCCAATTAGAAAATGTTCCATTTACCACCACTCTTTGTAGTCTATCTTTTAGCCAATACTCTATCCAGGTACGAATACTATGGGGGAAATTCAGTAAGATCCAAAAAGTCGCTAGCGTTGGCTTCGCTAGCGTTCGCCGCACTTCGCCAGGCGAATTTTCGCCAGCGCTACGCAAATTCACTAAAGTGCGAAGTTCGGCGAACGGTAGTTGGACAATCCCAACTATTATCAACCTGATTTGGCCAAATCAGGCATCCGTGTACTAATTTGGTCTTTCCTGTATCTGAATTTAAATTTCTATCTCGACTAGGCTTGATTGTGAATTCTATCCTGTACAACAGTCTGAGCACCTTAGTTCAAAATAAATAAATGTGCTGTAGCTTTTAAACATATTGTTTTAATGGTTTATATTAGTCATATACAGTCAGGTGATCTTAACTCTGTGTATGTACCTTGTGAGAAAAAAAATTGGTGTTGCAGGAATCATGGTAACATTTGAATCAACTATTGGAATTTCTCATCAACAGTTTCAAATCAAATGAAGATTATGTATATGTAAGAGGAAGAGGCCGGGGGAAGTACATTTGTGAAGAATGTGGCATTCGCTGCAAGAAGCCAAGCATGCTGAAGAAACACATCCGCACCCACACGGATGTGAGACCTTACGTGTGCAAGCTCTGCAACTTTGCCTTCAAAACTAAAGGTATATACTGAAACTATTCATGATGGTCATTATTTCTGTGGGTAAACCAACCAAGGGTTGTTCACTTCTAAATTAACTTTTAGTATGAAGTAGAGAGTGGTATTCTGAGACAATTTGCAATTAGTTTTCATTTTTTATTTGTTTTTTGCAATTTAAGCAATCTGGTTGCTAGGGTCTAAAGTACCCCAGCATCCATGCATTGATTTGAGTATGGGACTGGAATATGAATAGGGGAGGCCTGCATAATTAAAGTAGTAAGAACAATAAATTTGAAGCCTTACAGAGCATTTGTTTTTAAATGGGGTCAGTGACCCCAAGTCAAAAGCTGTAAAGGGTCAGAAGAAGAAGGCAAATGGGAGTGTGGCCTGACCACTGATGTGCACATTACCTGTGTTTCCAGCTAAGGAATTACCATTCAATTCTGGGGGCACGGGCCGCCCCCACTAATTCAACCCATAGTTGGGGTTTGGGTGAAAGGAGAGAGGGCGTGGTACTGTTTTAGTTTCGTACATGTTAATTTCACTGCTCAATGATATAGTAAGCAAAATGTAAATGTTCATGTATACATGCTCAAGCTCCAACTTAAGGTTATACAATGCCAATTACATTAACAAAATCCTAGCCCTTAAGAGACCGGGGGTACTCCTCACGTGTATCTTGTGTATCTGGCAAATCCATATCCTTTAGATTTGAGAGCCTCAGGTCAGTTCATGATTGCAGATACTTCTTTATACATTGCTACTTTTACTCCTATGTAGTATTGCTGTTCAATATTTATATTCCCCTGCCATGTAACTGGGATGTGCGGTACATCCTATCCAACTACATAATGTTATATTCTCACTCCATAATATTGCTAGAAAAAATACAGCTGCAGCACCACTTTGGTACAAAAATTGAACGTTGAATTTAGGGGCTTGAGAAAGGCAAGACTGTACATGAAGACTAAGTTCCAAATGTTGCCTGCTTGTCTGACCTAATAAATTCAGATTATCATTTTTTTTGTAAGAAAGAGGTGCTACAGTGGTATTTTTTCTAGTATGTCTACTTAACCCCTGGCAAGAGTTTCCGGACTGCTTTGCACCCAACTCACAAGGTTATATAAGGTGATTGAAGCACACATAACTTCTATTATTTAACAAGGTGCTGTCCCCTGGTACTGACAGGCTATGGAGACATCCTGCTTGGGATATCTGACCATGCACCTGTGCAGAGCAAAATAATGCTTTCATATGAGATTAAAGGCCATCTGTAAACCCTGTGTGGCTAAACATACTTGATAATTACAAAATGGTGGAACATCACATACTTTGCAACATTAAACCAAGGTGCAGAGGTTTCTCTTCCCATATAGGGGCGTCTTATAGTCCTACTTAAGAAATTCTATAATGACTAAAATTACAGCTTATAAGAAGCAATCACACCTGGAAGACCGCTCCCTAGAGGAGCATTTAACCCAGCTAGATACAATCACAGCAGCCTGTTGAACCCAAAACAACTTCAGAAAGCACAAGAGGCATACTTATACATCTATCAATATGATGGAAAGGCAGGGCAAAAGCCCACAGCACCCCTCGATTCTGGGTCCAAAATACCAAACAAGCAAGCTCCACTCAGACTGGAGAGGTAGAAGAGTTGTTAGTGATGTTCTATGCTGACCTAGATAAAAACAAGATAGCAGCCAATGAAAGTTAAACCCATTCATTTCTCAGACTCCTGACACTGCCAACACTCATCCAGGAACACCAATATATGGACTCCCATTGAGTTATATAAGGGACACTCCAAGTCCATAACTGCCTTATTTGCTAAACCTTTTTATGGAAGCATTACAAATCGACCAGTTTCCACAGTCCCTATACAAAGCTGCAATAGTCCTGCCCCAAAAACCAAGAATTTAACTTCTCACAGCAGATGTGAAAATATATGCCAAAGTGCAAGCACGGAGATTAGGCAGGGTTATATCTAGCGATGCACTGAATTCCTGGGTTTGGTTCGGGATTTGGCCAAGATTATGAAGTTTTCAGCAGGATTCTGCCGAATCCTTCTGCCCGGCCGAACTGAATCAGAATCCTAATTTACATATGCAAAATAGGGGTAGGGAGGGAAATCACATGACTTTTTGTCACAAAACAAGGAAGTAAAAAATGTTTTCCCCTTCCCACCCTTAATTTGCATATGCAAATTAGGATTCAGTTCGGTATTCAGCCGAATCTTTTGTGAAGGATTTGGGGGTTCGGTTGAATCCAAAATAGTGAATTAGTGCATCCCTAATCATATCCCAACTAATCAACCAAGACCAGATTGGGTTAAAACCAACAAAAACCACACGCCTAAACACCAGAAGGCTGTATATTAATTTAACTCATAACACCAAACAACATTGGGAGTAGAGCTATAGCAGCCTTAGAGCATTTAGGCATTTGATACATAGACTGGCCTTATCTTTAGCTCATGCTATCCTACTTTGGGTTCGGAACTAATTTTATAGCTACTATATAGGTGCCCAAGAGCAACACTCCGTATCAACTCCCTTAATACACAAACCTTCTCCCTTTCTAGAAGAACAAAACAGGAGTACCCCCTTTCCTCCCTGCTCTTTGCCCTATTCAATGAGCAATTCACTCATACAGTACGCCTACACTCCCAGATTAAAGGGTTTCAGCATGGAGGCATAACTGAAAAAATATAACTTTATGCAGACGACACCCTGTTCTACTTGGAGGACAGGGGCCCATCATTAAAAGCACTGATTGACCTAACTAAGACCTTTGGTACTATCTCTGGTCTGAGAACAAACACTGACAAATGGATACTATTCATGGTAGACAAACAGCAGAAAAGAAAATCCCTATGGTTATACCCCTTACAAATAATCATGCAATTTACCAACCTGGGAATTCAAGTAGTCCCTCCTATCTCCCAGTTCCGTACTCTCAACATTGATACCCTGATTCAGTGTGCCCAACACAAGTTCAGGGCATGGGAAACGCAACCAGTTGACCCAGCAGAAAAAATTCACCTGATGTATATATTTACCCTCCCAAAGTTACTGTTTGCCTCATAGCATTCCCCTGTAGAGGGTGTTCTCCTCACTGAAATTTGTATGGGGAACTTCTCAAGGTCAACACTTATGGTGGGGGAATGGCACTCCTTGATATATATAAGTATTTCCTTGCTGCCCAACTTATGCATATTTCTCCTATGATGCACAAGGAAATTTCCCTTCAATCTACAAACTATAACCTCAGGCATAATGGCCTCACCCTGGTCAGCTCTCCTTGTAAAAAAGCCACATCAAAGAACACCACCAATGCTTCTTCTCCATAGTAGGGCACTATGAGTGGAGCGCAAGCTGCTGGGGTATGCTTTGTTCATACCACAGATTACAGTTATCTGGCACAACACTTTATTCCCCCCACTTGAGCCACTAAAACACTCCGGAGGCTGGCATGCACTTAAAGGGGTTGTTCACCTTCAAGCTAACTTTTAGTATATTGTAGAAGGGTCAATTCTAAGAAATGTTTCAATTCATTATTTATTTTTCACAGTTTTTTAATGATTTGCAATTTTCTAATGTTTCTTTGCAGCTTTCAAATGGGGGTCACTGACACCATCTAAAAACAAATGTTCTGTAAGGCTACAAATGTATTGTTATTGTCACTTTTTATTACTTATCATTCTATTCAGTCCCTCTCCTATTCATATTCCAGTCTCTTATGCAAATCAATGCAGGGTTGCTAGGGTAATTTGTACCCTAGAAATTAAATTGCTTACACTGCAGAGAGCTGCTGAATAACTAAATAACTATAAAACCACTAACAATAAAAAATGAAAACCAATTGCAAATTCTCTCAGAATATCACTCTCTACATTATACTAAAAGTGAACTCAAAGGTGAACAACCACTTTAATCTTACAACTATTGAGGATGTGTGGATGAACAATCACATTATACTGTTACAAAAATTACACAACAAAAGGCAGCTTCCTCTAGCACAGTGGCTAACATGCCACAAGGTAGCAACAGCCCTTGCTTCACAATCCTTTCAGGTACCATCATGGTTGCTAGCTCCATGTTAGTTGATACTGTGCTGGAACCTGCTCAAAGCAAGAAGGCACCCAACATATATAAGCTAATGTATAAACCACTGTATGTAGACCGAAGGGATGCGTGAGAAAGGCACTTGGGGTTGATCATTGATGAGCAGTGGAAGTGGGTCCTGAACACCTCAAAATATGCCTCATACTCGCACAGACACAGCATGTTCCAACTATAACTAATTCACAGAGCTTACTTTACGGTTCAGAGACTGCATGTTATAAAAATCCTAACCTCACCCCTGTACCTACGATGTGGTAAAGAGACTGCCACATGGGTGCATATCCTATGGTCTTGTTAACTAACATATGCTGCAATAATAAATGACTAAACAGATCCCTTGGGGTTGGGGTAATGGTAATGCCAGAAAGCAGCATGATGTCCATGACTCGATGGACAACTGCAAAAAACTGTTCAACTTGAAAGCCTTGTTCCAGTCCAGGAGTCTACTCACCCTACATTGGAAACCCCACACCTCCAAGCCATGCAAGACATGTCGACAATGGAAAAGTCCATCATGAACAAGAAAGGACAAATACACACAAATATAGCACCACTGGAGAGACAATATGAATAACCTTAATTTTCCCCCCAAGGTGGCACATGAGCATACAAAAGGAGTGTGTACAGGCATTCCTGTAAACAGCGCCTGAAATAGGAACACCCTGGGAAAAGAGCCCCCTTTAGGCAGGCTGTCAAAACCAGCATTGTCAGATTTTAGTGAGCAAAACCTCTGTATTAATGTATGTTATATACCGTTGTGTATATGTTGTGTACCGGTTTTATGTTTTATCTTTATATTCAATAAAGCCTCTCAAAAAAGAAGGCAAATAACTCAAAAACTATAATAAACAATGAAAGCCAATTGAAAAGTTGCTAAGAATTAGCCATTCTATAACATACTAAAAGTGAACTTAAAGTAATGGGTTAGGAGTGTCAGTTCACTGATGCAGCTGTAGGATTCTCAGTATATAACGAATGAGCATAAATCATATTTCTAATTATAACTGCAAGTACAGTATTTTGTTTAAATGTTGCTTTGAAGACCTTTAGTGTGTAATTATATTCTCTTGTAACTGCACCTCTATGCCCTATGCCAGTGATCCTCAACCAGTAGCTCGTGAGCAACATGTTGCTCTCCAACCCCTTGGATGTTGCTCTCAGTGTCCTCAAAGCAGGTGCTTATTTTTGAATTCCAGGCTTGGAAGCAAGTTTTAATTGCATAAAAACTAAGTATAGTGCCAAGCAGAGCCTCCTGTAGGCTGCCAGTCTACATAGATGATACCAAATAACTAATTACAGCCCTTATTTGGCACCCAAGGGATTTTTTTCATGCTTGTGTTGCTCCCCAACTCTATTTTTATTTGAATGTGGCTCACTGGTAAAAAAGGTTGGGGACCCCTGCCGTATGCCATCAAGTCTCGTGAAATGCTAAACTCTTGTTATCTTTAAGCCAATGTATAGAACTAAAAAGACAATAATTAAAGCACACCTCTTTATCTGTCAAATGTCAGTTTGTCTCACAGTTATCTAGCACATTGTTGTAGCTCTGTGGTCTGAAGTCCAGACTCAACTAGTATATAAATGACTGATTTCTGTGGTGCATTGTAAACTTTGTCAAAAGTAATGAGCGAATCTGCAGAAAATTTTATGTAAAATTTTGCAAAACTCTGGGGCGTTTTTTCTCTCACATGACACAGAGCCTATTAGTGTTTTTCAACAGCAACTTTTTTTGCTTAAAATACATTAGGGTATATGGGTATATTGTTGCCGCATTTTTCTGCATTGGTTTTGCAAAAATATTGTTCGATCGTGAAATGTGTGTCATTTTGCAATGAATCCATAACTGCTTAAAAATGTCACTTATTACTACTTGTCAAGTTCGAAGTTTGGTTTTTAAAAGTGCAGTTCTTTATTATTATTTGACACTGGCGCTATAATTTTATTTTGCAGTTTTAATTAGACTAACACTTGTGAAAAGGACATTTTTTCCCTGTGGTCTACTTGGTGAGCTTTTTAGCATAAGCTGCATTAGTCTTTTCAATTAGTTAACTTGAGAGCTACTGGGTAGATAACAGGAATCTTTGTTAATGCACTGTCCTGTATATAACCTGAAAAGGAAAGCAGTTTTTCCTGTAGTTTCCTGTAGTTTTGCCATAGTTGTCATTAATGCAGTCTTTGCCTAAGGTGTTTTATTCTCCACACATTTAGTAATTGAAAAAAGTTTTTGTTTTTTTTAAATAAAATCGCTACGTGGAGCCACCTATTGCAGTTGGAACAGTGGAACAGTAAGAGGAGGGGTGGCATTACTAGGGCCCAACCTAGAGAGGCAAGCTTAATAGGGCAGGGGAAAGGAAGGGGGCTATAGTCAGGAAGAAGAGTGGCCACCATCTTAGGCTCAGGGGCAGGGAAAAGGTGTACCATTTTGTGAAGGTAGCGAGAAAGGAAAGATGTCCACCCCAGAGAGTCAGCTAAGGAAAGAGAGGGGGGGTAGGAAAACCCTGGGTAGTTGGGTGACAGCAGGGCAATTGTCACAGTTGTGGCAGCCCATATGAGTCTGGCAGGGGATGTGGTTCTGTCCGTGATTTGGAAATCAGTAACGGCTTGCTGAACCCAGGTTGTGGGAGTGTCCTCTGAGCTAGGTACTCAGGTGGCTGGTGGATATTCACCTAAAGGTGGCCATAGATGCAGAGATCTGCTCATTTGGCGATGTCGCCAAACGAGCAGATCTCTCCCCGATATGCCCACATTGAAGTGGTCGATATCGGGCTGATCCAATCGGATCATAATGCATCCAAAACGGGCGGTCGGATCGCAGCACTGCATACACTTGCAGATGCGGCTGCAATCCGACGGGGTTTTTAAACCTGCCTGATCGAGATCTGGCCGTCTTTCCGCCAGATATTGATCGGGGAAGCCCGTCGGATTGCCGCACGCACCGGCAGCTTTTATGGGTCCATGTATGGGGGCCTTAAGTTATGGAAGGGCAGACTGACAGGGGGTTTGGTATTTGCACTGTTCAATGTACATTAATTGCTATGATATACATAATTTAATGTGTATTGCCTATTTTATATTTGTGATTTGATGTTTCTTTGTACTGTTTTGAATTTCTCAATGAAGCTGTGACCATTATCATCCAACATGATATTGTCTCACAACTTAATTGGGACAGATAAGTCAGGGTGGGATCACAGTGGGTGGTATCTGGGTCATGTTGTGCATTCCATTTAGATATATCAGATTCCATTGTAGAGTTACTGGAAACTTAATTGGTTTTAATTGAATTTCCATGTGAATATATTCAGAGGCATGGCTACCCTGAAAAGATGGAAGGAGGCATGGTACAATTTGTGTATACATAAATAGTGCCAATGTTTTGCCATGTTCTTAACATGCTGCTCATTGTCTAATATACTGGAAGGGTTTCCTTCATCTGAAACATCGATTCTATAAAAAAAAAAAAAAAAAAAAAA
>CM044439.1:68157919-68171929 GCA_024363595.1 Xenopus borealis
AAAATATTTTTAATATTATATAAATATTGTTTCAATACCCTGCGACATAGTCTGTAAGTCTCTTAACAGAAGAAAGCATTAGCTTTAGCTGGATTTGTGCTATAGCATATAAATTATGTAGGGCATTGTTGGTACAAACCACTATATCTGCTCCTATGCTAAACAGCCATCACTCCATGGATATGTACATGAGACTTCCAGACTCCTCATGTAACTTAATTATGAGCTATAGGCTGTTTGGAATGCCAATCTGTCTGCAGCAAGACAGCAGCACAGTCATAAGACTGCCTAACAGTAGATTCTGATGCTGCAATTTTCACTTTGACCATGTGCAATTATGTACTGTACTACAGGGAGACAACACAAGGAGAATGTTCAGAGAAAAGCTTGCTTTTACGGTCCTTTCAGTGGGTCAGTTTCAAGTTTATGAATAATGTAAAGGCCCACAGACTCCCTGGTGACCCACTCCATCCGTACGTGCATTAATTATGAATAGAGTCATGATAGCTAGTGTTCACATATATTCATCTGCAGAGAAAACCACTTCCATTTGATGCCACTGGTCCAGGGACGCTTTTATTAATTGAAGCTTGAATTTGCATTGAAAATGCTGAAATCAATATTGTCTGTAATATGATTCTTGTAAGATGTTAGCCTGGCCGTGTATGTAATCTATTAAAAGCTCGGTAAAACATTACATTTTTCGTCTAATGAACTATAAAGTAGATCTTTCAGTTAGAGGCACCAGATACTAAATAAGGATACAAGTGCACTAGTTTTACAGTTATTCTTGTGCCCACTGTACACTGATATAGGATCTGTTATCTGGAGTGCTTGGAATCTGTGGCTTCTTTAAATAAAAGGTATTTCTGTAATTTAGAGCACTGTGCCATAAGGATGCTAAAAAACGTTTAAGCATTAAAATGGCCCAAATTGATGCTACAGTGCAAGATACTGTCTTAATATCATAGAGGAAAAAGTAAATCATTCAAAAACAATTTACTGTTAAACTTCACACTATGGGAAAAGGAATTTTAGAGCTTTCTGGACTTATTTACATTATTAAAATGAATCCCAGAATCTGCATGTCAAAAGTTTTGTGAAATGTATTCCATAGTCATAGAAGTGACTGAAACTGTTCATATTTGCCGCTGGCACAAATTGTACCTTTATTTTTGCCTTATTTTGCCTTTATTTTTGCTTTATTTTGCCTTTTTCATGTTATCTTGACATAATTATTGAAACACTGTCACAAATATTTGCTACATCTATATACAGTATCTTAAAAGACATAAATTGACATGTTTAGATTCTGTGTCTGCATTTTTGCTAATAAAGCATCAGTAATATTTGAAAGAAGCCAGAACAGTGCCTAGAAACAGGAAACCATCATATGTTATATGTGGAATCCAACATAGTTAAATGAACTGTTATTGAAAGAAAACTCCATTAGGAATCAAATTATATTTAAATCTTGTGCAAAAAACTTAGTGAGATAAACATAAATAACCTTAAAAAAAAGCCTCCATAATGCAGCAAGATTATTGTTTTTTTTTCTCAGGAAATCTAACAAAACATATGAAGTCGAAAGCACATATGAAGAAATGCCTGGAGCTTGGAGTAGCAATGACATCTGTAGATGATGCTGAAGCAGAGGAATCGGGTACGTCACCAGAGTTAAATTAGCTTCTCAGGAGCTTGTGTAAGACGATGAATCGCCCACACTGCTGCCTAACATTGGAGGATAAATTTAGAATAGGACAAATCACCATGTGTATTCATTTAAAGGAGCTTTACAAATCTTACAGCTTTTTTCCAGCTTTCCTGTTCCCTTCAGTGAATATGTAGCAGCAATTCTATTAGTACATAGCTAAAGTCCATCAAGTTCAACCCCTCCAAATGAAACCCAACACACATACACTCATACCAACCTATCTATGCACTCACATAAAATGTATATGCCAATATCAATATTAATTGTACATTTTCGTATCACCATAACCCATAAAATTATGCTTGTCCAAGAAATTACCCAAGCCCTTCTTAAATGTATTAAGGGGCAACTAAAGTCTAAAGTAGAATGTTAGATATGTTGTATTTTGTATACTAAATATAAACATGAACTTACTGCAACAGAAACCTAATAAGGCAATTGATTTATGCTTGGCACAGGGGGCTGTCATCTTGTAACTTTGTTAGACATGTCTGCAATACCAAGACTACACACATGCTCAGTGTGGTCTGGGCTTCAGTTCGGAAGTTAAGCTTAGGGATCGTCATAAATGATCAAAACAACACAAGTCAAATAATATATCCCATAGAAGCCAATACAGCAAGACTGATTTATAATCAGAATATACAGACTGCACTGGGTCTGTGGATACAAATCTCTGCACAGTCACTGGCTATTTTACAGTGAAACAGACAAAGCTGCTGGAGTTCTGGGAAGTAAGGTGTTTGAAAGTATGACTGTTTCCCTGCAGAGCAGTTAGGGGCTGTTTTGACTTTACAGAGCAACTAAATGAAGGGGGAATTTTACTGCATACAGTCAGGTTTCTTATAGAAAACGGTAGACATTTTTTAATTGAGGTATATTGGAGATAGATTTCTTTTTCATTAAAGAAACTAAAAATTGGATTTTTTTGCCTATACTTTGCCTATGCCTTTAATAGAATCTGTCTATAATGCCCTCTAAGGTACTTGTAAAGAGTAATCATGTCATTTTGCAAGTGTGTTGTTCCAGAGAAAACAGCCCCGATCTTCACAGTCTACCCTCATAATTTAAACCTTACATCCCTCTAGCCAAATTTAGTTGCGCATCTCTCTCCAGCTCATTTATATCCTTCTTAAGGGCTTGAGCCCAAAACTGCACTGCATACTCCAGGTGAGGCCTTACCAGAGATATATAAAGAGGAATGAAAACTTTTTTCTATACTCTTTTTATGCAAGACAGTACTTTATTTGCCTTAGTAGCCAGAGAATAACAGGGCTTGGAATTAGACAACGTGTTATTTATTTAAATCCCAGGATCCTTCTCAATTAAGGATACCCATAACACGGTGCCATTTAGTGTATAACTTGCATGCATTATATTTCTACCAAAGTGCATAACCTTGCTCTTATCAACATTGAACCTTACTTTCCAGTTTTCCAGTTTAGTCAAATCACTTTGACTAAACTTTCAGTTCCCGCATCCAGATCATTAATAAACAAGTGCAAAGGACCAAGTACAGACCCCTGCAGTACTCCATTAACAATACTGGTCCAATTAACAAAGTTCTGTTTACCACCACTTTGTACCTACTTTGTTCCAGCCAGTTCTCTAGCCGTGTACAAATATTATATTCTAGGCCAATATTCCTTAATTTAACCAAATGCTTTAGCAAAGTCTTAGTAGATTACATCCTCTGCCATCCCAGAGAAGAGGTTCTTAAGTTTAATAAGTGGCCTTAAGTTTAATACTTGTCAAGGATCCCATAGCAACCAGCAAGTTGCAATTTACTAGTCAGTCTGATTGAGGTTATGATGTGGGTAAACAATCCCAAAAGTTCCAAAATCCATGAAGAATATCTTTGAATATTTTGATTGATGGTGGTATTTGTTATTTCAGGAAACACTGAAGATACACAGAAAGAGTTTGAAAAGAGCAGCCCTGCTATAGATCATCAGTTCTCAGATGCAGAGGAATCAGATGTGGATGATGGTGATGATAATGATGATGAAGATGATGATGATGAAGATTTTGATGACAATCAGGGAGATATAACACCAAAGACTAGGTCAAGAAGCACTAGCCCACAGCCACCCAGATTTTCCACATTGCCTGTAACTGTAACTTCAGCATCCCAGAGGGCATCACCTGAAGTCTCTATTGGGCATTCATCTTTGATGAATTACCTATCAACTATGCCCAGTATTCAGATTACGCATCTCATGTCAAAAAGTGCTATGTGTGGAGATTCACAAATGATGGAGTATCAAAGGCTTTTACTTCAAGATATGGAGCATGACCGTGGTAAAATGGATGTACCTGTTGGCATGGATGAGGACTTTATGCTTAATTCTGAACCTAGCTCCTCTCCCAAAGACTTCTCATCTTATAGCCGACATTCCTCACCGGGCTATGATTCTTCTCCTTGCCGAGATAATTCACCTAAAAGATATTTATCGTTAAGAGGAGATATATCTCCCAGAAGGCACCTGTCACCAAGGAGAGATGCATCTCCCATGAGGCACCTGTCACCTAGAAAAGAAGCAGCCATAAGGAGAGAATTATCTCCAAGAAGGGATGTATCACCACGGAGACATCTCTCACCACTGAGGCCAATGTCACCAGGAAAAGATTTGTCATCTGGGCGGGATATTTCTCCGCGACGAGAAAGAAAATATATGGCCTCATTTAGAGCACTTTCACCAAGAAGACGTTTACATAATACATACATACATAATACAAGTTTGCCAATGAGTCATTATTTGCACTCAGATTCAGGATTTCTGGGCCATGGAGTAAGTTATGCATGCAGTATTTTATTTAAGTTATTTTTAATTACATGTTTAGCAAGATATCTTTATTTGTTGTTTTCAAGCAGTGGCAGGATTATTACTCTCACAGTGATAAATCATACTTAATACAACAGCAACTACTAGGAATTCTGCATCACCACATAATATCCTTTTGCATAAGCATTGAATGTATAAATATGTCAAAGAATGCCACCACTTACTTGTATCAGAAGAGCTGCACCTGGGCACAGTCCTCATAATAACAAATGCTCATATATTGAAGGAAATATGCATACCTCCCAACTGTCCCATTTTCAGCTGGACAGTCCCGCTTTTGACAGCTCAACCCACAGTCCCACATTTGTACTGGAAAGTCCTGACTTTCTCTGCACTGAACAGTCAGAAAAAGAGACAAAGTTTCTAACTTAATTGGCTTTTGGCAGAGAGTCCAGAGCAGCTAACAGGTGCAAATAAGATATGTTGCAGCAATTTTGAGATAAGTAATTGTAACAATTTAGGTAAGGAGGTCCCTTGGGAAAACTTAGATTTACAGCTTAAAGGGCAATTAACCTCCATTAGCAAAACTGTAATGACTGGAAAAAAAAACAGAAAAATGTTCACACTTTCATTTTGTAAAATGAACATGGTAAGGGAGTGTGGCCATAAAATAGGACATGGCCATAACAATTCTCTGCACTGTTTACAGCAAATTTGCACTCAATATGCACTCACAGGTCTTACCTTTGTCAAAAGATTAATTGCAAATCCAATGTTTTGTCTGTTACACCAGCCTTTCTCATATATGCAAAAAAGCACAACCCAGGTAAACCCCCCCTATAGGAGGAAACACAAACAGTATGTGATATAAACACAAGAAAAGTGCAACAAATATTACATATACATAGCATGAAATAAACTACAAAAACTTATGTATTAAAACTAGACTGCAAATCGTAATACATACTGAGAAAACCTTGAATTCAATGTATCATGACTCTAATCTGGTTAAACTATATGTATCAACATGGCTATGAAGATTCTCATTCATCCAGGTCATGGTATATCTAACACAACTCAAAACAACTGGACTTGCTGAGAATTTTTTATGAAGACGTTTTACTGCTCATCTGAGCAGCTTCTTCAGTTCAACTGACCAGTGTGGGGAGTTCTCGAAATATAGACTCTTCCAACAATCCAATCACAATGGCACATTGTAACTCTTCAGAGAGGTGACATCTGAAATTCACAGAGGTGTTGATTCTGTGTAGTTACTGTGATAGGATTACCAATGTGTCATGCAACTCCTAGAAACAGGTGTTACCGCCTGGGTACAGATGCTAGAACAGCATCGTATGTAGCAGACAGGTGGTGTTGAAGGAACCCTCCTCTGTTCAGGGATGATTTCTCCACTTTAACATGAATTGCCTCTTACACACCTCCTTCAAACTAGCGGTTTGGGGGGGTCTAATTTCACACAGATCAATCTGTCCCTTAGGGATCAAAAAGGGACCTATTTGACCCAAAAAAAACCTTTGATTTAATTTTGGTTGGTCTTTTTGAATTTCGACGTTTTTCAAATTCACAATTCGACCCTTGATATATCTGCCCCTTAGTGTCAGACATTAAATTGTAGATCCAAAGAAAGAAAGCTGCTAGTCCTAATCAGGGAAGCAATGACTGCTAGTTATGGTGCTCCCACCATTGTAGGTGCAATGCTAAAATATAGTTCACATCCCACAGTACACTAAAGCAAAAGAACACAAGTGCCAAACTTAAGCCACATGGGCCATAACTGTTGAATTAGTTTGATTTTGATCCCTACCACACAGATCAGATTCAAAAGCAAACTAAAGAGACAGGGCCATATGGCCCCCTTCAAGTCACTGGTTGGTTACTGACTAGTAATGGTTCAAAGAGCTGCAAAGAAGGAAGATGTGTTCTGTCTATTACATCAGACATCCAGTCAAGTCAGCTTTTTTAGACATTTTTGGCTACAGTATTTTGAAAAAAATGTTTTATTTTGCATAGGGAGCACCAAATCCACTATTTTGGGATCTGGATGAACACTGACTCGACTACAACCCCCAATTTGCATATTCAAAGCAATTCGAGCCAAAGAGATCTATGTGCTGACGAAAGGTCACATGAGTTTAAAGATTCGGTTAGGTCAGGCTCTTGGACGCTGAATCCTGAACCAACTCTTGGATTTGGTGCATCCACAATTTTGCACAATAGACTGTTATACATACGTGATTACACTTAGATTAAAACAATAATTCCAATATTTACAGTTATAAACTTCATAAGTCTACATTATTGTTACCAAAAAGGCATAGAAATAGAAGTCATCTTGATCATGGCTTCCCCTCTGGTCTGTAGTCCCAGGCTCCCCAGCTGCCTCCTTCTTCCTCCCAGCTGCCCAGCCCAGGCCCTCAGTTTCCCTTCTCCTGTCCAGGGTTCTTTTATCCTGGGTTTTTACCTGCCCCCACAGAAACCCTCCCAACTGATAAGATGCTGAGATAAACCCCCAACTTGCGTACATCCTGTTGATTTATGGTCCCCACAGCAGTCATAGGACTTAGTATTCACAGGAAACCTTTTGTTATGATAATTGGGGCTTCAATGTAAATTTCTGAACTGCTTTCCTATCAACCCAAGATGGCAATTTCTTACATTAGGCTTTTTCGTAAGTGTGTGCAGGCCGCAGGGTGGGATCGGCTGTCAGACATGTTCTTTGCAGGATAAGGCATGTGCATGCCAAACTCTCCCCTCATCCCACCCCTTCGCAATGTCATTATTTTACCTTTGGAGACATCAGAGACTACCATAGAGACTGTTTGAGATCAGCAAAGAGTATCAACTATGTGTTGAAAGAACCACTGGTGCCAAAGTTACAAGTATCTCTACATCGGTATGTGTCTATGTTTAACACTTCCTCCACCAATACAGCAAAGGCCCACCTAAGCAACATCTAATACCCTTAATACCGTTAATCTATATTTACTATATCACAGATGGCATTTAATAATTTTGCATACCAAGTTACCTGCTGCCTGAATAGGCTGACAAAGTACAGATTATAGGGACTGTGAGCATGTGGCAGTATACCACTAATACATTCCATAGGTATCTTTTTGTAACAACAATGGTTCCCAGAAACTCTCAATGATATATTTAAGGTATGTACATTTTATGATGTCCGCTACAGACACTGTTTATTCTACATCTTATAAGGACTGCCTCCTTGGATCCACACCATTAACTCATAACTGTATTAGGGAGTTGTGCTTTTCAAAAAATAGTTTCTGTCCTAAATAGAACAATGGGACATGAACTGTTTTGCAGCTTTACCTTTTACTAGCAGCCATTGCTTTCCTGACTCGTAGGACAAGTTTCTTACTTAGGATGTGCATCTTGATGGGTGACACTAAGGGGCCCATTTACTAATTTCGATTTTTTTTCCACAAATCTCTAAACATTTTGACATGTGTTAAGTTTAAAAATCATGAAAATCACTAATACAAAACTTCCCCAGTTGAAAGTTGTCGAGGTTATATAGAAGTGAATGGGAGCTACGCTGATCCTATTGGACCGCTTTAAATCAGTTCGGACTTTGAGGTTTTTGGGTTGTTTTGTTAGAAATTGTCTGAAAAACTAAAATTGTTTTAGATTTTTAAGGTATTCGTATATTTTAGACTGGAGCATTATTCAGCATTATTTTCAGTTCATACTTTTTTTATTCTGACTTTTTAATAAATCTGATGACATAGTAGTTTTAGGGGCCAATTAAGTAATGAATCTCATTTTTTAATGAGAACAAACCAGACAAAACTTCCTTCCATGATTTGAACTCATTTATCAATAATCTTTTCCAAATAAAAATCAGAGCAACAAAACGTTGCAGCAAAATCGATCACCAATTCATTCAAATGAAAACTCGATTTTATTAAACCTTGCTGTGAAAACTTGACTTTTTTGGATTATCAGGCAAAAACCACAACTTTTTTACGTTATCCAGAGCAGATCATGATAATCCAGTCTAATCTAATAGACCTCCAAGTATATGTAATATTTATTGCACTTTTTAGTGTTTTTCTATGTTTATTCCCTTCACTATAATTGTGTTATTTTGCACCTTGAGAATGGCTGGTGTAACAGCTGAAACATTGCAATATTTGTTGCACTTTTTAGTGTTTTTCTATGTTTATTCCCTTCACTATAATTGTGTTATTTTGCACCTTGAGAATGGCTGGTGTAACAGCTGAAACATTGCATCAAATTAATCTTTTTAAACAAAATAAGACCTGTGAGTGTGGATTTCCTTCAATAGATGAGAAACACATAGTTCAAAAACCTTTAATATACGTTATTTTTTTTTAATAGCTTTATTTACCAAATGTTGTGTCGGTAGCAATTACTGGGCCCTTGCAAAACCTATTTAAAAAATATTGTAATGACACAAGTCAGTAATCCACCCTCTTGGGCTACTCCGCAGGTGTTGGATGTATGCAACTATTATTACCATCCACCATTTACAAAGTATTTGTTTAGAGGTGACTTATACTTGTGTAGACAATGAGCCACCATAACAGACGAAAAAGTCAGTAATTATTATGACCCATCCCTGTGTATATATGAAATTATTTTGCATACTTCACAGAAGGAATCCCTTGTGAAATCCTTTGTGAAAGATTGGTCCGAATACCAAACTGAATCCAAATCCTAATTTGCATATGCAAATTAATGACAGGAAGGCACAAAGTGGAAAAACTGTTTTACTTCCTTGTTTTGTGATAAAAAATTACTTTATTTCCCTTCCATCCGCTAATTTGCACGTGTTAATTTGCACGTGCAAATTTGGATTTACTTTGTCCCGGCACAAGAATTCAGCCGAATCCAAATCCTGCTGGAAAAGGCCAAATCCCGAACCAAATCCTGTATTCGTTGAAACCCTACTTCATAGCACACTTGATCACTTGTGTTCAGTTTATATAATATAATAAAATGAATGTAATAGATTCCCCTTAGTAGTAAATGAAATTGCCTGTGACAATAGCTTAGCTATTCTCTCAAATGTACAGTATGTATACTTTTGTTTATACATTGCTACTTATGTACACAGAGCAGTACAGCAGATCTACATCTAGATCTTCAATACTGTATGCTTAATACACCTAAGCCCATCATTCTACATTAAATAGGGATGCATGGACTGTACATTGTGTGGAGCTGTGTTGAATTCTTTAGTGTACAGGTGTTATCCTTCCAACATTCCTTTTTTAATAGGAAGGTCACAGTACTAAAAAAAATGCATACATTTCAGCACAGCCATGCATAGTACTTAGCTAAGTAATATTTCTCTTTAAAGGGGACTTTTGAAGTTATGTGTACACAGGCTACAGTAAGATGAAAATGCAAAAAAGTCTTAAAGGTGACCTGTCACCTGATTTTAGATATTATTACCTTAGGTCTGCAAAAAAGTCATTTAAATATTAAACAAACCCAAGAGGATTGTTTTGCCTTCAGTAAGGATGAATCATTTCTTCATTAGAATAAAGTATGAATAAGGTACTGTTTTGTTATTACAAAAAAGGAAATGGTAATAATGTTTTTAAATTATGATTTATTTAATTAAAATGGAGTCTGTGGTAGAAGGCCTTTCTGTAAATGGGAGCTTTCTGGAGTATGTGTTTCCAGTGTGATCCCATACCTGTACAATTTAAAAAGCACATATTAGTCTTACAACTGCATTTTGATAAGGGGAGTGGTAGGAGGATGGTTTCTTGTATTTATCATCTTCCCCTTTAATTTTCTCAAGTGTGAAATTGCCTGTAAATTTGTTTGTGTTAGGGTTAACTTTGCTATAGTAGTAAAGCTAATGGAGATGCTGACAATTCTCTGTTTGCTTTGTCATCAGTCAGCGTAAGTGGAGGATAGAAAGATTTTCATTTAATCAAAGGATGATGTGCCTATTGGTCTGACTGGATTGTAGAAAGCTTTGACAGTTTTAAGAACTATAATAAATAGTAAAAAAAAAATAATTCTACAGGAGGGACTTTTATGTTGATAAACTAGCCCCTTGGATTTTAATTTAGAATTCTGGTTCTTCTTCGTATGTTTCCTTAATTTGCACTTTTGATTAGGCCTGTGTGATCACCACTACTTTTACTTTGAAAACCATGAGGCATTAAAATGGCCAGAACTGTCATTGATCAAACAGTAAGTTTATGAGAATTAAAGTGTACACTGCAACAATTATTCCCAAATCTGTTTTAGTTTGCAATAAGTTTGCAATTCATTATGAAAGAAAGTGTCGCAGGCAACTCCTGACATATTCATTATATAGTTTTCTCTATAAAAAAATTGTCATGTGCCAGAAATGTTTGTGTCATTTGACTGCAGTGTATGCATTAATTTTTGTATTTCAGCAGTTAAAAATACCTATTAAATATCTTTAATTTTCCTGCTTGCAGAGACGGAACTGGCCACAGGTACCTTATACAAGTCCTCTTCCGGAAACTGGTCCTGGACAGCAAAGCCCTGGCCAAGCCCTTGAGACTCACAGAGATTATATATTCAGCCACCTCCCATTACACTCACAGCAACAAGTACGAGCACCTTTACCAATGATCCCTATAGGTGGTATTCAAATGATCCACTCAAATTCTACTATTCAGTCCAGTTCTCATTCTTCTACCACCACACACTTGCACCTGAAGAGCTCAGATGAAAAGGGAAATATGTCTTCGGAGTCATGCCCGAGTAACCCATTGCACCTTGATAAACATTCTTCTATTGTCTCTCTGAAAGATTCTTCATCTGAGTCTGACTCCACTTTATTACCTTCTCTTGGACAAAGTCCTACAGATGAAAGCTCCCAACCCACAGAACGGGAACAGGAGGAAAATATACGTACTTGCACAAAAGCCATTGCTTGCCTGAGGATTGCCACGGAGGAAGGTTTACCGCAGCAGCGGGACCTACTTTCTCGTCCTCCTGAGCCGAATCAAAAAACAGAATGTGCACAGCTCAGCATTCGGCACTTTAGTGGACTTGAGGCGGGCACTGCACTTGCAAGCGTCTCAACCACCCATGTTGACTTGTATGGAGATAAAGACAGTTTAGGTATATCACAATCTACAGCAGCCCATTCCAAATTCTACAGTAAAACTATGGACATGAAAAAGTTAGGCTATCATGGTAGGAAAGATGAGCCACCAAGTGTGCAAGAGGTAAAAGATACTGCAGAATCAAGTAAACCACATTGATTTTGGATGGGCATGTAGACTTCATGACCTGACTCTTTTTTTTTTTTCTTGCAGACAACACTTGCAACACATGTCTGATACTAAACGTTAATTTGCCCTTGAAAGAAGTACTTGGATACTGGATACACACTTACCCACTTGTGTGTTTGTGTATTGCATATATATATGTGTGTGTGTGTGTGCACACACTTGTAGTATATTATTTTAAGCCTGACCAAAATGAAAATTTTAATTCTTGTATTGGGTCTGGTACTTTTAAATGTACAGATGTTTGTGCCTTTTCTTTACTTTGCTTATATTCTTATAAGCATTTTAGCAGTACCCTGTATATATTTTAGAATTTGTGTAACTGCTTTGTAATAATTGTAACTTTCTTTCTTTTTCGGACACTTGGGTCTAATTGTAAAAAAAAAAATAGCATCAATATATATGTGAGGTTGCACTAAAAGATATTTTTATATGATTGAAATTGAACAGCTTTTATGTACAGCTCTGATCCTGTAATACTAATATTTATTTACTTTGTTTCATAAAATGTAAATTTTTTTCTTAATGTTGTGAATTACTTTTTCTATGTGAAGCATGAGGTTTACTGTTGCGTAATTAGAACAAAATATGTATAGTGTAATCAAGGTATTTAAAATGAAATATCATCTTATTATGCACTTACGCATTGGTTAAAAAAATGATTAAGGATGTATCAGTTCTTAACTCTTGTAATTTCTTTGTCTCTTGTTTGCTGAATTGACAATAACTTAAGTGCTGGTTGTGATTTGAAAATAATAGTAATGTAAAGCATTAAAAGTACAAATATGTGCTATTGTGAGGTTCTCTCCCAAGGCTGTATAGAACAGTTATAAATATATCACAAGTATTTGGTCTTACGTGAACATGTGGCTCTGCATTCACAAATCATACATATGGGCAAACATTCCACCCCATGTATATGTACAAGTGTATCACTGGTACAATTATATGTAACTCTCAGTTGGACACATTGTCACCATATAATATGAATAGAGTGTCTATATAAGGTGGCAAAGCACATCTGACTGTATGGAACTTGGGTGATCCTTTGTGCTATTTAGTGGATTATAATTCTGTGAAACCAAGTTTGTATATGGAATTACAAATCATTAAGGAGTGTTCTTTAAAAAAAATAAATATACAGTTACATGCAAATGCCGAGTTATGCGTTTATTATATAAATGTTTGGAAAATGCTTATGAAACACATTCTGAAATAAGTACCAAATTCATCAATTCTCACTGCTGTTGTGTAAAGTACAGATGTGGACCTCTCAAATCTGAGATGTGGACCTCTCATAGCCTGCTATGTCCCAAAGAGGGTTTGGGACATAGCAGGCTATGTTCTTGGCACATCTATCGGAACTATTAAAGTGTTGATTGGTTAACACTTTCCTATCTCTCAAGAAGATTGTTCTGGCTGTCAGAAAAGAGTAGTTAAATGGCGAAAGAAATCAAATTGCTGGGAATACTTACAGGTAATTGCTGAAAAAAATGCAAGAAAAAGGATCCCTGCATGTAAAGTGCATTTTTGGGAGATTAGATAAGCGCATATAGTGCCTATATTTTCCCAAGGATGACAAATCTCCCCATGTGTCATAGTCCTAAGGGGAAGAAATTACTATAACATTCTTCACAAAAACATGCCTACATACAAAATTGGTTCCTTGCATGATACTCCAGCTGTTGATGTGTTTCTCTTATACTGTAGGTCAAATATTAAAACTAGTGTAAGCCCCTGCTTACATTACTGAAAATGAATTAAAATATATATATAAATATATATAGAATATGTCTATAGAAATTTTCTAAAGACAGCTGTTTTACTTAATTGACTGTGAAAAAATAAAAAATATATTTACATCTAGTCACTTTTGAAAATGTCTATATATATTCTGTTGGCACCAGGGCATTATTCCCTTTTGAAGTGTGTGCAGCAGTCTCACAATTTGTATATATATATTTATACATGATGAAATTGCACTTCTTTTGTATAATTTAATTGCCTAATTAAAACCATGTATCATCATAGGTCTTACAAAACACTTACACGTCTTGCAAAGTGAAAAAAAGTGGTAATTTATTTAACCAACACTTCATTTTCAGCAGAGACCTTTGTCAAGTTTACAGGGCATGAACAAAATGTTGATGATGTAGATATTCAAAATGCACATTTCCTGGTACTCTGATTTACAAGCAATTTAGGATCATGG
>CM044439.1:68183113-68197476 GCA_024363595.1 Xenopus borealis
TAAATGTTTGACTACATATGTTCTAGCGCCCATTAATTTAACTGGCTTAATGTCTAGTTATTTTATAAAACCCAAACAGCAAATGTACTTGTCTGAAGTTCTTCCAACCCACCCACCCACAAACATTGTAGGAAACTGTAAACTCAGCCCTTCCTTATACTTTTGTTATTTAAACAGAGTTGTCCAGAACAATTCAAGAGCATCTGGGGGTTATGGAAAACTGATCAGACTACAATTCCTAATCATGAACCAAACTGAGATCTGGATGTATATATACACCCTGATGTAGATCACATCTTATGTAATGGCATATCCACAACACTTCCTCTCTTAAGCCTTGCTATCTATAAGAGATGCTCTGGACAAGATCGTTAGGTGTTTTTCACCAGTGTTAAACTCCATTAAAGGGGTTATTTATTAAAGTCCGAATGATAAAAACTCAAAAAAATCTAGTTTTTTTTTTTTAACTATAAAATCTGAATTTTTTAGTGGGAAAAAAAACTTGAATTTTTAGGGATACACAAAGTCCGAATCTGAAAATACTCAGTCAGTGGCAGAGGTCTTATTTGCCATTTGGGTATATACTATAATCCAAACATTTGGGGCTTTTCTGACAATTTCACAAAAAAAATCACATCCAAAAAATTCAGATTTTTCGTGCGATAATGTGAAAAACTCGAGATTTTTCCTGATCCAATTTTTTTACTTCTTTTTATTGATAATCGTGGATTCTAGTTTGGGTGGACTTTTTTGTTATTTAAAGCTAGAGGAAGATTTGAATTTGGATAAATAACCCCCAGAGGGGCAAATTCACTAAAGCGCAAAAATGCACTAGCGACAGCTTCGCCAGCGTTCACGAAAATTTTTTTATTTATTTATTTATTTTTTTCAAACTCCTGTCTCTCTAGAGTGGAAGCCATCCTGAATGGCGAGACCCCACAGAGGCAGAGCCTGAACTAGGCAGCTGCCTAGTGCGTAACGATTGGGGGGGGGGGTGCTGGGCAGCTACCTCTTCTGTCTACCCCATAGACTGGACACACCTGTAAGCTTGCTCGTTATGCTCCCTGGCGGTGCATGTGCGCATGAGCAACATCACCACATATGCACACACAAGCGACGTCACCACACATGCGCACTGGACAGGGGAGGGGTGAGGGGGCCAGCTAGCTGCAAGTAGGAACATGGTATTTGCCTCAATATAAGTGATTAGCATTTCCATATTATCAACTAACCAGGGAATCTTTATGTTTGCATCCTTTCAAGTGAAACTAAAGAAGTAAAGTACAAAGTTTTCATTTTTTTAAAAGCATTTTAATTATATATTTTTGGCATGTTTAATATATATATTGATGATTGTCACACCATGCGGTAACAAAAGTGCAGTTCGTAATATGAAAGCACAGGGGCTAAACAGGGTGGTTCTAGATTAAATTTCCTGAAGAAAATGTACAAAATAAATAATAATACAAATAATAGTTCACATATTTTTGAAACAGGAAACCAGATAAACCAAAGATTTGTTTTCTTGTGAGAACACGAGAAATCCCCCCTAAATTCTCATAAAAAAAGAAATGTCCAAGTAATGTAAATATATCACTTTGTGAAAAAGCGTTAAGATTGGGGTATCTTGTTACCTCAAACCAACAACAGAAATAAAAAGAATGAAAGTCCGGAGACTGAGAGTCCTTAAGATTTGTGAAAGTGCTTCTATATAATAAAAAAGTTCTCATTTAAAAAGCATTATTATTATTTGACAATGTGTTTTTGAGTAACAAACAGGCTCAGATTTGTGGGAAGGCCAAAAAGGCTGGAGCTAGGGTGCCCAAGCGCATTCAGATTTTCAGCTCTTTAAATCATCTGTGCTCCTACTCAATGAGTAGAACCTCTTGGGTGGCAAAAGGTCTAGGAGTGGCTAAATTAGAAATCCAGGCCTGGTAATAAAAGAAGTGTAACTCCAGCCACAATGTACACCATGGCAATGCATTTTTCCAATTATTTTTCTAATCAGGATCAGTGCCACATTACTACCGCAAAATTAACAGCTACAGCTGGTATACCCACTATTGTAAAACATAAGGATATTATAAGTATAAGATGACCATAAAAATCACAAGGCCAGGTCATGGATGTGGAAGGTGACTTCTAATATCCTCATATTTTGCAGCAATGGGTACTTTATTTATTATAATACACAAGTTTCAGTGACAGAAATGACATCACTAAGCTTCTTTTAAAAGGATATAATTTACAGGATATTCAAGTCTCTTGTGTAATATAATTTTAAAAAATTTTAAATATTTTTTCTATTTTTTTTTAAACTTTCTCAAAACTGAGAAATTGAGATTTATTTAGTGTAAAAACTATAATACTAAACTTTTACAAGTAAAAGCCATCAAGGTCCCATAAAAGACAATGGGAGCTGTGCTTATCCTATTGGCCTTTGTTTTTGGCTGTTCAGACTTTTAGAGGTTTTTGGCTTTTTTTCTGCTAGTAATTATCCAGAGAACTAATATTTTTATAGGTTTTAGAGATATTTTTTCCGTTCATACCTTTTATATTTGGATCTTTTAATAAATTTCATGGCATTCGTCAATTTAAAGAAATAGGGGCAGATTCACTAAAGCGCGAAGTGTCTAACGCTAGCGCTAATTCGCTAGCGTGACGTCATTTCACAACTTCACAGATTCACTAACATGGAATCTGGCGAATTTTCGCTAGCGAAGTAGATAGACTTGCGCAACTTTGCACCCTTACGCCAGGCGAAGTTGCGCACTGACGAAGGATCGTAAATTCGCAAATTCACTAAGATGAACATTTTCCTCAACCTTAGCACTTACGCTAGATGTTACTTTGCCTGGTCAGACCAGGCGAAGTTCAATACAATTGATAGGAAGTTGAAAAAAAAATATCAAATTTTTTCTAAGTCCCAAAAAAACGCTGGCGTATTTTAGCAAAGGAGGGTGATAGTCTGAAAAAGATCGATAATTTTTTGGGGGGTTACCCTTCTTACCCCCTACAATTCCTAACATATGGCAACTCAACTATATAGGGGGCACATGTAGGGCAATAGGACAACTTTATTTAATTTATTAAAGGTTTCCTGGGCTTGTGTAGTGGAATGTAGTAGCTGTAACATATACTTCTATTATAAGTTAAAGGGCAAGGAAAGGCAAAGAAATAAAATCCCATTTTTACTTTCTTTAATGAAAAAGAAATCTATCTCCAATATCCTATAATATTAAAATGTGTACCGTTTTTATAAGAAACCTGACTGTATGCAGTGAAATTTTCCCTTCATTTAGTGCTTCTGGCAGGGAAACAATCACTTATGAACAGCAGGGGGAGCCCCTGCCTTACTTACCAGCCATGCAGAACTCAAGCAGCTTTGTTTTTTGATCATTTATGACGATCCCTAAGCAGCACAGACCATATTGAGCATGTGCAGTGCCAGTGTCAGGCAAAGATGTATAACAAAGTTACAAGATGACAACTTTGAAAGCATAAATCATTTGTTTGATTAGGCTTGTGGTGCAGTAAGTTCATGTTTATGTTTAGTATACAAAATACACCATTTCTAGCCTTATTCTATTTTACACTTTCTTTGGCCTTTAAAGTTCCCACCGTATGCAAATTAGGCTTCACTAGCGTAACAGCGCTCTGCCTAGCAAAGTAACACTAGCGCAACTACGCTACCTGAGCGTAAATTCGCACTTTAGTGGATTTGTGTATCGCTGGCGAAAATTCGCCTGGCGAAGTGTGGCGAACGCTAGCGAAGCCTACACTGGCGAATTTGCGGATCTTAGTGAATCTGCCCCATAGAGTTTAATCGTTTAAATAAGCTC
This sequence comes from Xenopus borealis, assembly GCA_024363595.1. Taxonomy (NCBI): domain Eukaryota; kingdom Metazoa; phylum Chordata; class Amphibia; order Anura; family Pipidae; genus Xenopus; species Xenopus borealis. Next base: position 68,186,956 of record CM044439.1, read on the forward strand.
TAATGATATCAAAATTCGATCTTCAATAAATGGGCCTCTAAGAAAATTAATTACTGTATAAATTAATACTTTGCCAATCCTTTTTACACTATTTCAGAATGAAAGGTGCCAATATTTTCATGTAACCATGAATTAAGCAAAGTATCATAATGGGATGGTAGCTCCCTAAAGGTGATCTGGACATTTTCTTATTGTGTCCCATTTATAGGTATATTGTTTGGTTGCTTGTTACAGGCACTGATCACAAGTTAAGGTCAGTGGGTTGTTTTTTTTTTTTTCGTTACCCTTATGAAGGAGCTAATCAGTTAGGTGGCATATTAATACAGATATTAGATGGAAGTGCAATGCAGTCTATCCTTTCCTCAACACTGATGCTGCATGTTAACTCTAGAAGCTACAAACCCTGATTAATAAGCTGACATACTCTAGGGGGCACATTTACTAAGGGCCGAATTTTCGAGGGCTATTTCTACGATTTTCCAATAAAAATTTGAAAAAATCGTAGTAAATTTTGATGGTTTTTTGCTGCTATTCGATTTCTCAATAAAATCGTATGAATGAACGATTTTACAAAAAAATTGTAAAAAAAGTTTGATTGTTCAAAAAAAATTGTACAAATCGAACGATCGAACGATTAGTATTCAAACATAAAACTTAGAAAAGAAGCCTAGGGGGTTTCCCCATAGGCTTCTATTGCAATTCGGTAGGTTCAATCTGGCGAAGTAGGCAATCGAAGAAAATTTTAAAGGGGAAGTACTTCGATCATCAAATGGTTGAATATTTGATCATTCAATCTATTCTATACGATCTAACTTTGCATATTCGATGATCGAAGTGGCCAAATTTGCATATTCGAATATTCGATAAAATCGTACGATCGGAATTCGATCTAATTCGATCGAATTTCGAATCCTTCACACGAATTTAGTAAATGGGCCCCTAGGAGTGCCTTTTTTTCTGAAGGTTTAAAAGCAGTATAAAATAAATGACATACAATAATTATAAAGCTGTCCCTTCTTTATAATTTCAGGGCATCTTGAATAAATGATAAACTAGGGATCTATATTTGGGATATTGCCAGGAGAAAAAAGTTCTTACTCACATTTTTTTTATCACAATTGTTCTTCTAATGTGCCTCAGGCAAAAAAAGAAATGGAAAAAAATTAAACTGAAAAATTATGGTGCAGACTTTCTATCTATCCTGTGCTTCCCTCTGGTGTCAGAATGTGAGTCTGATAGAGTACCAGTAATTTAGGGGGGTTATTTATTAAAATCGCATGCTAAAAACTCAAGTTTTTTTAACTATGAAATCTGAATTTCTAGTGGAGGAAAAAAACTTTAATTTTTTAAAAAAAATACGATATCCTCCATCTCAGACCTGCCGTGGTTGTATAGAAGGCAAAAATCCGAAAAATCCTGACTTTTCGTGAATAAGTATGAAAAAATCGTTAGATTCAGGTTGCTGCTCAAATTTTTCCCCAATCCATTTAATTCTAGCCTTTTTTTATTTATAAATTAAGTCAAATTGTGGATTCTAGTTTGGTAAGACTTCTTTTTATTAAAATATAAGAAAAGTTTAGATTTTTATAAATAACCTGCTAAATGTCAAATTGTTCTTTTATTCTAGTCTGGTTATACATATTTGTATACTTAAAATATATTGTTTTTTCTTTGTAAAAATGTGGAAATGTGTCAACCATGACCATTTTTATATGATGAGAACTTAGGGGCAGATGTACTAAATTCACGTGAAGGATTCGAAGTTCGATCGAAGTTCGAACGTAGGATTTCTTCTTTTGGTCAAATATGTGAATTTTGGTGTATTCAATCATCAAATAGGGTATGATTGAACGATCGAATACATTCGAATAGAGTCGAATGGACGAATATTCGATCAGCAAAGGATTTTATTTTTTAAGTTTCTTCGATTGCCTACTTCGGCAGATCGGACCTACTGAATTGCAATAGAAGCCTATGGGAGCACTCCCATAGGCTTCTGAGACTAAGTCCTGATCGAATAGGATTCCTACGATTGAAGTGTTCGATCGTTCGAATCGTACGAATCATTCGAATGATCAAATGATTTTTTCGTTCAGTAGAATGATTTATTCGACTGATCGAATAGGTTTTTCGAATATCGAATAAAAGGTAGCCTAGAACTATTCGATTAACATTTGAAAATCGAATGCTAATCGAATATCTAATAGAAACTAATTATTTTTGGGGAATAATAGTAAATTTGCCCTTTAATTAATATACAAGAGCTTCCTCAAATTGTCTGTCTATATAAATCAGTCCAATTATTCAACATATTGTGCAGGATTGTATTAGAATAATGATGTTGTGCAAATATGTTTATTGAACTTTTTGACTGTTTGGCATAAAATGCAGTTGACAGTCCACCAGTCTTCCAGCTGTATAGCCCTGTACTGGTTAAATAGTTATTGTGTACAATATTTTTTTATTTTTTTCCCAGTTTGCCAATGATGAAACCAGCTATACATACTAGATTATGAGCAGGGCCAGACTGGTACCTAATCCACCACTACTCCAATTTCAAAATAAAATGTGTTTTATATATAATAAAATATATATATATATATTTAATGAGATATATCTATATCTATATATACATATATATACACAGTATATAAAGCATATAAAGCTAGAAAAATTCTTAAATTACTAATACGTGCTTTTACAAACGCATGATGAGTGTGAAAAAATGCATATATTGCATCTGTATAAGTATTTCTAATTGTAACAAAGTGCGCTTTTGTGATTTCAAAATGCATCTTTTTATTATATTGTCATTGGAACGCGTGTCAAGCTCACAAATGCAGCAACTTACATCTAATTAAACATGATAAAATGAGATTGCACACTGAACGCTCATGAGTACAACCGGACAGATCACAAGGGATTCGATAACTAATGTATCAGTGTTCATCCATACAGAGTGCTTAGTGTTAGTTGAGAGTCAGCATTGATAAATGTAACGTTATGCACATGGTATTCAAAAATATGCAAGCTGCTTCTACTCTTAGGAGCAAATTTATGAAAGTGTGAAATCTGAGCTCGGAAAACAAAAACTCCTACACTATTTATTCATTCCTATGGGATTTTTAGTGGTGAATTTATCAAATAGTGATTGCTAACTTTCAAACATTGATAAATATGCCTCTAAAAACATGAATCAATAGAAAGTGGAGGAGTTTTCCTATGGCGAGCTCTAATTCCACACTTTGACAAATCTGCCCCTTAATGTGACTCAGTTAGGCAAGTCCTTGATGAAAAACAGAAGAAGTGATGTTTGTAGATAATACTTAGCTGTAGCGAATTATGCCAATAAGTAGCAGGAAGGGCCAACATCATACTGTGCTGTGTTAAGATGAGTTAAGATTCATAGAACGGTAGTGTTTCTCTTTAAGGCCCCATCTGGAATATGCTATGCTGTGAGATCTCCTGTCATCAAAAGGGATATTACTAAAATAGAGAAAACTAAACAACTAAGTTGCAAAAAATATGGATGGTCTCAGTTACGAGGCTGACCAATTTGGTACTGTTTACACTAGCTACACATTAGTGATAAAACTTTTAAAGGGGTTGGACAACTAAAAATCTTCATAGTCATACAGCTGCAAATGATTTGACCCTCACTCATCTAGCTGCAGCCATAAGAGGTCTTTCATCTGGCCCCAAAATAATATATAATGTAATTGTAATATTCTTTACAATATGACCATATGCAAATGTTTTTTATTTTATTGGTTAAACAGCTCTTTATATTTTGAGCAATAGCAGACCAATAGTACATAGCATCTGTATATTTTCCAGTATTAAAAGGGCTAGATTTTACCATCAGCTGGGAGGCCAGAACAAAACAACTATTTATTACAATATAAACATGTTAATATGTGAGATTAGAGAACTGAGTGAAGATGCAAAATATTCATATTTGAAGACTCAACCAATCATATACAAGGGGTCTGGAAAAGAAGCCTAAAAGGGAAAAAAGGGTCTTATATTGTCCGCATATATTGACATCCTGCGCACAGACTGTTAATCACAGCTTAATGCAAAAGGGATTTCTGTAGAAAAAAAACTTGCATGGAAAAAATGGCTTTATTAGATTGAACTGGCTGTCAGTTGTTTACACAATGTTAAGAATCCAGCAGTATTTAAGACTTGTACCCCAGCATATGGATTCTTCGGGAAGCATGAGTCATAAATTGAACCAGCTGCAAAACTATTTTGGTAGAAATTACAGTATCCCAGGCATATATATACATATATGTCTTGCTTTGTAGAAAACCAAATGTAAAGTGTACTTTAAAAAATAACATTGTCAGCTCAAATTTTTTTTATAACAGAATATATGTGATATATATATATATATATATATTTGATAACTATGTATAAATATATAAGGGGGTCATATAATAATCTCTCTAATGCTTTATTCACCAGTAGGTCTTTCCAGATGACACAAGGTCACCCATTCCGTTTAGAAGAAAAGAGGTTCCGTCTAAATATTCGGAAGGGGTTTTTTACAGTGAGAGCTGTGAAGATTTGGAATTCTCTCCCTGAAACTGTTGTACAGGCTGATACATTAGATATATTTAAGAAGGGGTTGGATGGCTTTTTAGCAAGTGAGGGAATACAGGGTTATGGGAGATAGCTCATTATACAAGTTGATCCAGGGACTATTCCAATTGCCTTTTTGGAGTCAGGAAGGAATTTTTTCCCCCTCTGAGGCAAATTGGAGAGGCTTAGGATGGGGTTTTTTTTGCCTTCCTCTGGATCAACTAGCAGTTAGGCAGTTAAAATTAAAAAAAAAAAAAAGTTGAACTTGATGGACGAGAGTCTTTTTTCAGCCTAACTTACTATGTTACTATGTGTGTGTCCATTTGTCAGTAGAATATTCTTTAATTCAGTGACATTTTGATGATAACAGTTATGCTAAGGAGAATCAGCATTAACCCTTTATAATAATTATGCTAGGGAGGATCACTTTCTTTTATACTTTTTTTACACTTTTGCTACTACCCATCTTATTGATTAACCCTTTAAGTGCCAGCAGAATTTGCAGTGCCAGACTTTTTTTAACATTGTTGTCTCCCTTTTTACGGGCATTCCCAGGGGGAATTTTTAGTTTAACTAAGAAAACTTTATTTTTTTTTTTTCAGGAGAACTTGGCCTTTCCAAATATGTATAAGTGTTTGTGTATTTCCATTTCAGGAACAAAATGTAGAGCTCTAAATACCAAAGGTTTATACCAGAAACAAAATTATTTAATGCACAAAAATTAAACTAATTTGGAAAGCCTCATGTATCTCAAATATACCAATAATAGATACTCAGATACTGTATGTATAGTTTTATGGAGATTTCTGACATCTATCGATCAAAAACTCCCAACAGCAAATTACAGAATTTTCAAAGCAGTACAGCAGAATACAGCATACTTTAAATTCCACGGCCAAAAAATCCTGGAACAATAGGTTTACCCCAGTAAACCATATCTTTTTGGAAAGTACACATTCTGCCATATCTAAAATGGGTAGCCCTGTCTCACCTCAAAACTTTCAGTTTGCAAGTTTATATCTCCCACAAAGCATTAGGGACCAGGAGAAACATTGTATATATGAATACTAGGGATCCACTGAACAGTTTGATGCCCATTGTGCATAGGATTACCAATGGTGTTTAAAGACCCCAAAATTAAGTTAGCACAAACAAATTGTCCTGGAACTCACTTCCGCTACTGAATAATCAACACATTTACTGCATTTTTCGTATGGTAACCCCCAAAAATATATATTTTTGGAAAGTACACATTCAGCTGAATCACATGTCCATCAAGTTCAACCTTTTAACTTTTTTTTAACCTGCCTAACTGCTAGTTAATCCAGAGGAGGGCAAAAAAACACATCTGAAGCCTCTCCAATTTGCCTCAGAGGGGGAAAAGATTCCTTCCTGACTCCAAAATGGCAATCAGATTAGTCCCTGGATCAACTTGTGTTCTTCTCTTTCTAAAAAGCCATCCAACCCCATCTTAAAGCTATCTAATGTATCAGCCTGCACAACTGATTCAGGGAGAGAATTCCACATCTTCACAGCTCTCACTGTAAAAAACCCTTCTGAATATTTAGGTGGAAATAATATCCAATATTATACTTTGCTTCACATAGTGTTATTACACAGACTGACTGCTGCTTATTAACAGTCTGACTGACTGCTTATTAGCAGTCAGAATCACAGTTGGATTATTTTGGGTTGGCCAAATAGGTTTCAGAGACCGAAACAAGCATACCACGCCTATGCAGAACTGAAAATGCAGTAAAATAGCTAAAAATGGGGGGCACATGTGTGTGTTGACCGCCTTTTAGGTCTGCTCCGCACTAGCCACACAGTTGGAGGACTCTCGACTCTGGACAACAATCTTTGGAAGTCAGAACCTCAGAACCGCGAGAGACCGCACTGCCTTTCGACGAGGTTGTTGGTGACGTTTAAAGTATTGCTCCAGCGGGAATTAGACACAATCGCTAACAGGATCATGACCAATCTTACTAAACAAGTTGCTGAATTAGGCCAACGCATCAATGATGCGGAAGCTAAAATTGATAATATTATTACAGTAATAGAGTCCCATGAACAGGATGTAATTTCTCTCCAAACCCAACTTAAAGCGGCTCTTGACCGGAGCTCCTCCAAGGGCTCCTTCCTGACATACCTGCAACGCGCTTAGAGATGGATAGGGTCCACCACACCCTGCGACCTAGGAGACCTGATGATCCATCTTCGAGATGTTAGACCTAATGGGATGAAACATGTGACTGGACTGTGAATTTACACCCTTTTTAGGAGGGACAGAGGGATTAAAAAGGGGGGGGGGAGTGTGTTTGTAAATAAAGCCTGAATTAAAGCCATGCACTAAAGAAATAAGTATAATAGGCACTGGTGAGGGCGTGGAATCCCTCTAGGTAGAGATTTCAACTGGGCATAAGGTTACAAAGAAAATTTTCATTGGTGTATGCTATAAACCACCTCGTATAAATGACGAGTATGAAGCCCAGCTACTTTTACAAATAGACACAACTAGGTCAAGTTATTATGGATGACTTCAAATATCCGGACATTGACTGCCAAGACAGATAAAGCTAGTAGGTTTGTAAATATGCTAAATGACAACTTTTTATCCCAGCTCGTTCAAGACCCTACTAGGAATAACTCTCTTTTGGATCTTATAATAACTAATAATACTGAACTCATCTCTAGCATTTGTGTGGGTGAGCATTTAGGGAATAGCGACCATAACATGGTCTCCTATCAGATTCTGTTGCAGAGGCAACTCTATAACGGAGTAGCTAAAACTAACTTATGAACTAAAACCTATGTAGGGGTTCCTTATCCTATCAGAGTTGTAATAACCCTAACTGCAAAGGTATTTCTGGTTGTTAGATACCTCTTTATAGATCCGTATTAAGACCTCATCTGGAGTATGCAGTGCAGTCCTTAAGAGGGATATAAATGAGCTGGAGAGAGTGCTGAGACGTGCAACTGAACTGGTTAGGGGCATGGAAGATTTTATGAGGGTAGACTGTCCAGGTTGGGGTTGTTTTCTCTGAAAAAAAAAGGCGTGCGTACATTAGAGGACATTATAGACAAATATCAGGGGACCTTTTGACCAATAAAGAGGATCACCGCACCAAAGGCCACCCTTTCAGACTAGAAGAAAAGCACTTTCATTTGAAGTAGCATAGGTGGTTCTTCACAGTGAGGACAGTGAGGTTGTGGAATGCTCTGCCGGGCGATGTTGTGATGGCTGATTTTGTTGATGCTTTTAAAAGGGGCTTGGATGATTTTTTGGATAGACATAAAAGGCTATTTTGATACTAAACTCTATAGTTAGTATATCTATGGGCATATATGGTTTGTGTGAAAGAGTGGAGGGGTGTGTGTGTATGCTGTGTTTTAATTTGGAAGGGTTGAACTTGATGAACTTGTCTTTTTTCAAACCAATTTAACTATGTAACTATATTACGCTTACATTTCCACCAGACACACGCATATTGAACTTTGTGAACTTTTGGCGCATGCGCAGTAGTACAAACTGGCAAATGTGTCCTACTGCCCATGTGCCGCAGAATGCTGACTGAAGAAGGAAGAAGACGTTGTGGACGAAGATGGCGCCCGGGGACCTGGCTGGAGGGGACCTGCACAGTAGCAACTTAGTGGCATTTTTCCCCAGGGGAGAGGTAGGCCGGGTGGGAGGCGGGGGGCCTACAAGGGGGTGGGGGGGCTGAAGGGTTAGCGCAGAAGTGGTTGAATTCCCCTTTAAACCCTGTCAGGTCTTAAGATCAATCACAGTAAAATAGAAGCCCTTAATTTATCTCTTTCACATCAGGAGGTCAAACTCTTACAGTTCAACTTTGAATTTTGTTGGCAGGCACATAATATATCAATGTTGGGGGTTAAGCTTACGTGCTCCTACGAGACTCTTTATAAGTACAATTACCCTCCTCTATATAAAATTTTAAACTCTACTTTAGAAAGTTGGTAACACCATCATATCTCTTGGGTTGGGCGCATCAACTCCATCAAAATGATATTACTTCCAAAACTATTATATTTATTTCAGACTCTCCAAGCGGACCTTGCTAGGTTCAACCCGAAGCTGGTACGGTTTATTTGGGCTGGGAAAATTTCCCGAGTTAGCAAGATGACCTTGGGGTTACCAAAAAACAAAGGAGGCTTGGGATTTCCTAATTTGTCCTTTTATTATAAAGCAGCTCACCTTTCACAGATTCTCACCCTCCATACAATATAGTATAGTATATATAGATATAGATAGCCCCCATTGGGTACAACTTGAAGCCTTATATACTCACCTTCAGCTTTTAATTTGTGTCTCTCCAAGACTAGACCTAAAGCCAGTAGCATTTGTTTATAATTTACTCCAAAAATTTGGGACTCAGTATGCAATGGCTTCACCCTAAAATCATCAATGTTGCTGGCTGCCCTATTATATGGTGACCCAATGTTCCCTCCCGGCCTTCATCAAATGCCTTTCGGTGGGTTGATCAGGACATTAGTACAACTAGGCATGATCTCCTTAGCTGGCCCGTATACCCTACAGAAGCTGATTGACAAATATAATGTTCCTTTATATCAGGGGTCCCCAACCTTTATTACTCGAGAGCCACATTTAAATGTAAAAAAAACTTGGAGAGCACATGCATGAAAAAGTCCACAGGGATGATTGGCCATTTGGTAGCCTCTGTGTAGACTGGTCGCCAACAGGAGGCTCTGGTTTTTATACAACCAAAACTTTTCTCCAAGCATGGAATTCAAAACCAAGCACCTGCTTTGAGGCCACTGGGAGCAACATCCAAGGGGTTGGTGAGCAACATGTTGCTCTCGAGCTACTGGTTGGGGAACACTACTTTATATGAACGTTTTAGAGCATGTCAACTTTTGCATTATGTCCAAACCCTTTGGAACTCCTCCAAAGGAGGGAATCAAACCCAAATCTTTTTTGAATCTTGGTGTTGTAAAGCTCCTAAAGCTCGAAGAGTCATTTCAATTCTATACTGTAATTTTCTTAAAATAACAGATTCCCAACAAATAACATATGTACAAGCATGGCACAAGGATATGGATATGGATATATCACATGAATCTTGAGGACTGGGAATCCGTATGGAGTAATGTGAGGAGATCTTCTAGAAATGTCTCGCTATTGGAAGCCATTTATAAGGTCTTGTTTCGGTGGTACTTGGTTCCTGCCCATATAGAACAATTTTTCCAAGCTGCAACTGACAGATGCTTTAGAGGCTTTAAAGAGACCATGTTCCTTGTATGATGGCAATGCCCAAAAGGCCAAAGATACTGGACCAGGACTTATACTGTAATATGATCTTTTCAATGTCACGATCTCTAAGCATCCCAGTACAGCCCTCTTGTAAAAAGCCAGATTCATTAACTCACAGTCAATTCCAATTATTTCTTTCTGTATGACAGCTGCAAAACAGACTATTGCAAAAGCATGGAAAACTAAGCAAATTCCCTTCGCCACTACAAAAAATTGACTGGATTATGGGTAAAGAGAAACTGTCCATAGGTATGGGGCGGACTATCCAATAGCCCTTTTGAGCATCTGAGCATTACACCATTGCGATACACCTCTAGTGTAAGAATCCTACAGTGTCAGTACTAGGTTTTGTCGAAGTGTGTTTGAAATGATATAAAACAATTAATGAAACGGGTTGTTTGGTAAAATGGTTTATTGTAATACTGACAGGGTTATGTTTGGAATTCCTATGGAAGTGTAAGTGTGCTTATGTGTGTGCATACCTGGCAAACATAATTACACGCAGGTTTCCCTTCCACAGATAATCTGGGCCAGTGGGAATAATGAAAGCTAAAGATAAACATCCCGCTGGTTGTCAGTAGTACACTTTACAGTGGTGTGAAAAACTATTTGCCCCCTTCCTGATTTCTTATTCTTTTGCATGT
>CM044439.1:68213296-68237065 GCA_024363595.1 Xenopus borealis
ACATACGGATCCAAGCAGTAAAAGGTATGGTAGGCTCAGCAGGGTTTGGTAGAAAAGGTGAATCCTTTTCGCCATTTGTTGTGTTTGGTAGCCGAGGATGAGGAGGGTATAACTATGCTTTATTAGCAGGTTCATGCAGCCATTACATAACAGCAGTAAGTCTTACTTTCACTTTCAAGTTGTACAGAAAGTCCTATGTATGCACAGTGCCACCTGCAGGCCATTTGTATAAACACCACAGGTATTTGGCCAGGATTCTCTCTTTTTCAGCATGATTTGGCTGAATCCTCGTGCAAGGCCATACCAAATCTGAATCCTTAGAATCGTGATTTTTCATCATATAACAAGGAAGTAAAATAAATGTTGACTGTGTGCTGTGAGTGCAGTTCTCTTTTTCTTTTTCCGGTCCTGATATACATATGCTATTTAAAGTACGGTATTTGGCCAAATCTTTAACAAAGAATTTTGCAAGGTTCGGTCAAATGCAAAATAGTGGATGCCAAGCTAGATTTGAATGACAAAATAGATATTTGTGACAGAAAGCAATATTTTATAATACAAGATTTATTCTTTTGACAAAATTTAAGTTTTGTTTCACAAAACAGATAAAATAACTATTCTGTGAAGCAATTATGTCAGTTACTTTCCTGAACCAATAACAACAAAGCTTACTGGCCTGCTTGTGCAGACATTTTGGTTAAGGGCATTCCTGCTGTTTTGCCATTGTCTTATGATTCATATTCCTGTTCTGGTTTCCCTCTTCCTGTCTAAGCTGAAAAGAAACATGAAGCAACCACATCCACCTGCCATGTAGTAATAAATGCAGTGTGCTTGTCTGACTGCTTTTCCTGAACTAACACAGCAGAATCATTGAATCCACTAGCAGCCAGTTTGTCACCATTCTGTGAAGCAATACTGTCAGTTACTTTCCTGAACCAATAAGAACAAAGCTTACTGAGACATTTGTTCTGTGTATCAGGGATAGTTTTGTATACAGAATGTATTTGGGACAAACGGCACCCCATATAGATCAGGGGTCAATTGATCTGATTAAAACTTTTAAAACTCACACAGCATTCAGACTTCAACAGAGGACTATACAGGACTGATCTACTTAATTACAAAAGCTATGTACAGATTAATAATTGATTCAATACAAGGAATACAGGATTGACAGAGAACTGATGGGAATATAAAAATAGCAATGCACAAATAACCATGACTTTAAATTGATACCATATTTATCCTCTTCAATCATATGAAGATTATATCCAACATGAATATAGTGGGTACTATGTTGCTATGTACAAAGTTATTTCTGGTAAAAATGTGTTCTAAGAGTAACTATGTCTACTATAGTAAAATTGCATGGGTGTGGAGGAGAGTGGCTGGCACTCACTGACAAACTTATATTTACTAAAAGCAGATATAAGTAGAGATAATTACTCTCAGGCTTAGACCAACTTTGTGGAAATCATGTTATTTCCCACAGATGTGTAGAGACCTGTTTGTGCAAGTCTCTTAAAAGGTTATTCACCTTAGAGTTTACTTTTAGTATGATGTACTCAGTGGTATTCTGAGACAATTTGCAATTGGTTTTAATTTTTTATTTGTCTTTTTTTAGTTTGTCTTTTTATTTATCAGCTCTCTAGTTTGCAGTTTCAAAATAGAGTGCAAATCACCCATGCAATGGTTGGAATAAGAGACTGGAATATGAATAGAAGGTGGCACTAGCAATAAATTTGTAGCTTTAAAGATAATTTTTTTAGATGAGGTCTATGACACCCATTTGAAAGATGGTAAGAGTCATTAGAAGAAGGCAAATAATTAAAAAACTATTAGAAAATACATTATGAAGATCAATTAAAATGCTGCTTAGAACTGGACATTCTTTAACATACTAAAAGATAGAACCACCCCTTTAGATGAGATCCTCCATTGTTATACATAGACATGAATCACACTGCAAAGCAGTAGCATACCATGTCAGTAGGAAGGTAGTAGTAGTAGTAATTATAAAACCTAATATTATGCTACCATTTAGTGTGGAGAGCTAATGGATCCAGGAATTGATCATTAATACCTCAGCAGGTGTTGTAGATCACTGAAGAAGTAAGGTAAATCCATAAAGGATTAGGCTAGAAATGCTGTATCTTATGTCCCTGATTGACTGCATGAACAAAGAGTTACAACAGCCCTATGGCAGTGACCTAATGTAATAAAAGGTGAAAGGTTTACCCACATTTAGTAACTTATAGCAACCAATCAAACGTCTGTTTTCAACCAGTATATGGCTTATTCTGGCTGGTTCTTATGGGTTATTAGACAATAGCAGACTTTACACTTTGTATTGCCTCTCTCTCTCTCACTACATATATACACACTCACATATCTCCATATATATATAGATTTAAAGTTATACAACACATTCCACCACCTAAGAGAGGAGGTAACCGTGTCTTAGAGCTAAAAAGGGCATAAGTTAAGTGGATTGACAGATTGGGGACTTTATCCCCGGGTGGGTTGAACAGAGATTTCGATCTTCATCTATTCTTTTAGGTTTTTCCCATAAGAATTTTGTATAGTATAGTGTATAGTGTATAGTGTTGACATGTTACTGGAATTTTATGAATAACCACTACAGGTTTATTGTCTGTGATGAAAATAATGATGATGTTATGACTATGTTCACATATATGTCTATGTATATCAAGATGGTAACTAAGGATACTACTTAGCAACCAAGGGGCGGGGTGGAGTGTCCGCTTACGAGCTGGTCCGCTTCCTATTTGAGGCGCATCATCGCGCTGATCTGACATGTCACTTCCGCCCTACGGAGAGGCGAGCTGAAATATGGAGCTCTAAAACGCTTGTGCACGTGTGATACGCTTGAGAAAGGGAAAGGAGTATTCCCGAAATGTCGCGTGGGTGCTACAATAATGCGATAACATTTGGACTCATACAGATAAGTTGCTTATTTAGCGATCTCCGATCTGTACAAGTTGTCATAATCCTTTTGAACTTTTAAAGGAGCAAATAAATGCTACGTTTTAAATCTGAGGCCTATTTTTTGATTAAGGTGTGCAACACAGTTGGACTTTGTATATGTAATTTGTGCAGACTAACTCACCGCCTTTCTGAGTTTGCACCCTAACGATTTATTTTCAATTAGAGACTGGTGCATCACAATACGTTGGATTTATATATATATATATATATATATATATATATATATATTACCCTTTAAACAACAGGGATTGTTTGTCCATATATTGCAATATATTTAAGCTGGCCAACTACTTCAAAGTCATCCCATATCTGGCCAGTCCTACGCTCAATTTTCATCTGATTCATTAAGAATTCTATTGCTTAATTATACATTTTACAAAGGGACTAAGTTTTACCTGCAACTTACTTGCTGCTTTCAAAGTAAAACTCCCAAACTTGGTTGCCCTTTTATTAGACACCAGTGGGATCACCTGACTATAGCTGATCCCACTGTGAAATTTTCTTTAAATTTTTCATGCAAACAGTTTTGGGAAGGCTTAGCCTCCCCAAGCCTTAATGAAAATCCGCCTATGATAATAATCCAACTCTCCTTTATAGATCTAACTACATGCTCATTGTGAGCAGAATGCTGTAAAGAATAGATCTGTATCATATGATAAAAAACATTGACAGATGGTATAGTTACATATTCAAAAGAACCCACTGCTCTTACAGGGCTAATTAAATAATGCCTGTAAAGAATACTGCATGGGTTTCTATGCCTTTAATGCCACAGCGGTCTATTTTAGACACCTTGCTTATATAGTAGCCTGAAAACACAGTGATAAATGTCCTTAGGACATCAGGGCTGGGTCCTTGACGGGAGTTTTATTTCCATATTATTTATGCAGTGTGTGTGTCAGGGAAGGAGTCTGGGGATGATTTGGCAGCAACACCAGTTGCTGTGTTTTCTTAGTTTTTCAGGGCCTGGACTCTGGAATGGGAGGGAATTACAGGGTGGGCCTTGCCATTCCACCCAGGTACACACCTGGCTTTTACTGCAGCAGAGAGCTACTCTACTCAAGGAAGAGGCACAGGTGCAATTAGAGGAGAGAATGATGGTGCCTGCAGCCAGTTAGCTGAAGTCCTTCTACAGGGTGTTAAAAAGGACTAAAATGAAAACCCTTGTGTACAAAAGACTGTAAAAGAAAGCCAGATTATACTGAGCAGTGGGGTTTTGTTAAACAAAAGAAACACCAAGAGCCCCAATAGTGTAATATATATTGGTAAAGGATATTGAAATAAGAATAAATAACATATACTCACAAACCAGGGTTACCAATAGGCAACCGCTGTAAAGGCAGGTGGGTAGAATGTCCTGACCCCACTCAGGATTATAAAGTCGCTCTCTGTAGATAGGAAAAGGGTATCAACCCTCCACCGAGGGTGGACTTAATATTGTATAGAAAGAACAGAGGCACCAAAAGGATATGAACGAATTTAAAAGCCAAAACTTGGTAATCAGAGGAGGCAGTGGTGGACTTACCTCCTCCGAGCAGACACAAAACGACTGTAATTAGGCAGTCAAAATTTATTAACGAACTCCATTCAGTACAACGCGTTTCACGGGCTCAGACCCGCTTCTTCAGGCAATAAACATAGGAGTTACAGCTGTGAATTTCAGAGACCAAAGTGACATATACTATGCTATATGCTTATTCGTCAAAACAAAAACTTTTAAAAAAAATATTACAAGAGTATGTATGGTGGTCGTGATTCTGGGATAAAGGTATGGTGCAGGGACTGGTTAGCTATTAATAAAAAAGAGGGTTTTTTTGGGGTATACCAAAGTAAAAGATTGATGGTATTAGAGGATAGAGCACCAAATCTTAGGAATTTATTAGCTCCCAGCAGGCTCCGCAATCCCAAGACCAAAAACAACATACCTGATCAAGCACCACTGACACCGGGCTCTTGGTCCTGCCACCGCCCCCGCTGCTTAGCCTGTTCTTTTGTTTCCAACACCTCCAATTTCATGTCCACGGTTACCAATATCCAGTACCCCATAAAAAAACACATATCCTGTCAGTCTAAATTTGTAATTTACGTCATCTCCTGTGCCTGTCATCTCCAATATATTGGCAGAACCACTCAAGAGGTCCAGAGCCGGATAGGTCAACACAAAAGGAATATTTTGAATAAATTTCCCATGCACAGTGTTTCATGTCACTTTCACTTAGCACACAAGAGCAATCCCGACACTTTCTCCATCACTCTTATAGATAATATTAATCAGACAGAACCGGCGGCATTTGAAAAACTTTAAAAACTTGAGATGTATTGGATCCAAACCCTAAAGACACTCGTTCCTGAAGGACTTAACGAGGTCTTAGAGAAAATTTATTAAAAATCAATCCCCATAATCATATCCGTTTTGTTCCGTTAACACTTTTAGTCAGTCCTCTGTTTTATGTTTCTTTTATCTTGTTTATGTATTTACGACTTACAGTCTCATGTTTTTACTGTGAAAAATAATATATATTTCTATTTTTGGTTCAAACTTCCAATGTTTTAAAACATTGGAATAACAAATAAGGTGGCATAGTATGTACTTTATGTATCAATGTATTATATGGATTACAGCTACCTCATTATTACCTCATTACCTCATTATTTGATACTTTGTGTATGTATGTCTTTGATTATATTTTTAATATATGTTTTAGATAATGTTTTTATTATTATGTATAAGTAACCTGTTTTGCTTCAAACGGTTTTTATTTAGGCACCATGAAGTCTCCCCCGACTTTATAGCCGCTTGCTCACGCCAATATGATTAATAACCCCTTATTTCTTATATGTGTACCCCCACGCACTCCTATAAACCAATTTCACTACCCTGCCCCATTCAACATAGTGGCCAAGTTATCCCCACACTGTCCCTCCCAACATGGCGACTACTTATTCCCACACCACACACCTTTTAATTTTTTAATATTTAACTTGATGCGCCTAAAACACACCAATGGCCATACCCCCCTGAAAGTGCCCGATCTTGTCTGATCTTGGAAGTGATATGGGGCCGGGCCTGGTTAGTACCTGGATGGGAGACTGCCTGGGAACACCAGGTGTAGTAAGCCAGGTGCTTAACATCTTTATTTAGCTAGTACAATGCGACGATATTGTGGCATTTACTATAGTATTGTATTTCTTACCTTAAACCCGCCCCCCTGTGATGCACTTCCTGTTTGTAAGATGCTGGTTCCCCTCCAAACTTTCACTATAAAAGACACTCAGGCGTCCTCTGCCAGCACAGAGGCGCTGAGTGTGTATACTACTGCCAGATGGTGAGTTTTGTTATTTACTACCACACATCACCCTATGCTTTATTTGTTCTTGTTATTTATGATTGTATATTAACTTTGTAGCCCCACTATGTTTTGCTCACTGCACTTCCTTCTTATCCCAATTATTGCACTTCACCTGTATAATTGTTGTATCCTCTAATACCATCAATCTTTTACTTTGGTATACCCCAAAAAAACCCTCTTTTTTATTAATAGCTAACCAGTCCCTGCACCATACCTTTATCCCAGAATCACGACCACCATACATAGGGGGGAATGTAATTAAATTCGCAAAGAGCAAAAGAATGCGCATCAATAAGATTAAAAATCCACATCTCGCAATGTAATATTGTTCCTTAAACTATTATTGCATTGCGAAATTTTAATTGCGCAGTGCGACTTTTAATTGCGCATTGCGAATTTTAATTGCGCACTCTTAAGAAGTGCTTGAAGGTGTCGTAATCTTTAGGAGCAAACATAACCACTTTTTCAGTTAGAAGTTTTTATGACTGCACATTGGCACAAGCTGTAAAATTTGCAAACTCTCCTCCACTGTCGGAAGTGGTCGATAAAACAGTTTCCGGTTTCGCAAAAGCTATATTAAATTCGCACAGAGCAAAAAATTTTCGCACAGAGGCATAACTTTTCGCATTGCGAATTTTTGCCTTACCGACGATGTATTACATTCCCCTGATACTCTTGTAATATTTTTTTTAAAAGTTTTTGTTTTGACGAATAAGCATATAGAATACTATATGTCACTTTGGTCTCTGAAATTCACAGCTGTAACTCCTATGTTTATTGCCTGAAGAAGCGGGTCTGAGCCCGTGAAACGCGTTGTACTGATTGGAGTTCGTTAATAAACTTTGACTGCCTAATTACAGTCATTTTGTGTCTGCTCGGAGGAGGTAAGTCCACCACTGCCTCCTCTGATTACCAAGTTTTGGCTTTTAAATTCGTTCATATCCTTTTATCCTTTTGGTGCCTCTGTTCTTTCTATACAATATTAAAGAGGTGGTTCACCTTCAAGTTAACTTTTAGTATATTGTAGAATGGCCAATTTTAAGAAACTTTTCAATTGGTCTTCATTATTTATTTTTCATAGTTTTTTAATGATTTGCAATTTTCTTCTGTTTCAAATGGGGGTCACTGACACCATCTAAAAACAAATGCTCTGTAAGGCTACAAATGTATTGTTATTGCCACTTTTTATTACTTATCATTCTACTCAGTCCATCTCCTATTCATATTCCAGTGTCTTAATCAAATCAATGCAGAGTTGCTAGGGTAATCTGTACCCTAGGAACCAAATTGTTGACACTATAAACTAGAGAGCTGCTGAATAAAAAGCTAAATAACTATAAAACCACAAACAATAAAAAATGAAAACCAATTGCAAATTGTCTCAGAATATCACTCTCTACATTATACTAAAAGTTAACTCAAAGGTGAACAACCCCTTTAAGTGGGGTTTTATTGTTTGGAAGTGGACTGACCAGACCTTTGGACTCAAAGAACTTTCACAAGCAGAAGTAAGCTGTGTTATATGATCATTTACTTTTTGCTGAGGAAAAGCTACTGTTTAACTCTGTTTCTAAAAAAAAATACTTTTCTGTAGGAAAGCATGTAGTGCATGCTGGCTGCGATCCCCCTCAATATTATATAGCATGGAAAGATATTACTTTTCCAGGTTGATATAATCAAATTTGGTCATAACAAAAAGTGATTTATATGGCAGAAGAAGAACGCAGCATTCGAAGAAAAACCCCTGCTACTACCGTAAAATTTGGTGGAGGTTCCATCATGCTGTGGCGCTGTGTGGCTAGTTCAGGGACTGGGGCCTTTGTTAAAGTCGAGGGTCAGATGAATTCAACCCAATATCAACAAATTCTTCAGGATAATGTTCAAGCATCAGTCACAAAGATGATGGTATGCAGGGGTTGGATATTCCAACAAGACAATGACCCTAAATACACTTTGAAATCTATGTAAAGGCCATCAAATTTAAAGGGCAAGGAAAGGCAAAGAAATAAAATCACATTTTTACTTTATTTAATGATAAAGAAATCTATCTCCAATATACTTTAATTAAAAAATGTTTACCGTTTTAATAAGAAACCTGACTGTATGCAGTGAAATTCTCCCTTCATTTAGTGCTGTGGATAGGATTTGTCAGACGGTCCCTAACTTCTGGCAGGGAAACAATTATACTTATGAACAGCAAGGGGATCCCCTGCCTTACTTAACAGCCATGCAGAACTCAAGCAGCTTTGTTTTTTGACCATTTATGACGATCCCTAAGAAGCCCAGACCACACTGAGCATGTGTATGTAGTCTAGTCTTGCAAAGATATATAACAAAGTTATATGACAGCCCCCTGTGGCCAACTTTGAAAGCATACATCATTTGTTTTGATTAGGCTTTGTGGTGCAGTAAATTCATGTGTATGTTTAGTATACAAAATACAGCATTTCTAGCCTTATTCTATTTTAGACTTTCCTAGCCCTTTAACTGAACTTGGGAGGTTTTGTATAGACGACTGGTCAAAAATATAGCAATCCAGAATACAGACACTCATCAAATGCTATAGGAGGTGTATTGAAGCTGTTAAAAGCTCAACTAAATATTGATGTAATATCTCTGTTGGGGTGCCCCAATTTATGCACCTGTCTAATTTTATAATGCATATTTTCTGTTAATCCAATAAACTTTATACCACTGCTTAAATACTAGTGTTTCCATAGGGCATCTTATATATTAAACGGAAGTTGCTACTTTTGCTCAGCCAATGATAAATTAAACTCCAAAGAATGGAGAAGGGTTCCCGGACTCTTTCAAATGACTGTAACATGACACATCAGCCACAATCTGAATTAATTACTAATCAGTCATGCAGCTTGAAGCTTAAAGGGATATTGTCATGGGAAAACAGGTTTTTTTTCTTCAAAACACATCAGTTAATAATGCTGCACCAGCAGAATTCTGCACTGAAATCCATTTCTCAAAAGAGCAAACAGATTTTTTTATATTCAGTTTTAAAATCTGACATGGGGCTAGACATTTTGTCAATTTCCCAGCTGCCCCTGGTCATGTGACTTGTGCCTGCACTTTAGGGGGGAACTGCTTTCTGGCAGGCTGTTGTTTTTCTTTCTCAATGTAACTGAATGGAATGCAGTGGGACATGGATTTTTACTATTGAGTGCTGTTCTTAGATCTACCAGGCAGCTGTTATCTTGTGTTAGGGAGCTGTTATGTGTTCCCATTGTTCTTTTGTTAGGCTGCTTGGTTGGAAAAAGGGAGGGGGTGATATCACTCCAACTTGCAGTGCAGCAGTACAGAGTGATTGAAGTTTATCAGAGCACACGTCTCATGACTTGGGGCAGCTGGGAAATTAAAAATATGCCTAGCCCCATGTCTGATTTCAAAATGAAATGTAAAAAAATCTGTTTGCTCTTTTGAGAAATGGATTTCAATGCAGAATTCTGCTGGAGCAGCACTATTAACTGATGCATTTAAAAAAAATGTTTTTTTCCCATGACAGTATCCCTTTAAAGGGCACCAATCATAACTAAAATCATGTTTAAAATCATGTGAAAGTTCAAGAAATTCAATTTTTAAAACCGTTATAATTGTTTGTATAATGTAAATCATCAGCTCACTATAACTTTTGCAAAATCTCATGTATCTCCACTGCAGTTCTAGTTAAGGCAGGAACGTTCCAAGGATGAAGAATGAACACTCCAAAATTAAAAAAATAGTTTATTACATTAAGCAAAAAATACAAAAAATATAGGCCCCATCAATATAGGCCCTATGCGTTTCGACCATTAAGGTCTTCATCAGGGGTAAAAACAATTGTCAACTACTGTATCATTTAGAACAGCTTACAGAGTTGTTGACCCCCCCCAAGTTGCTTTAGAAACACATATGAATGTGAGAAATTAAACTTCAATATTAAAATAAAAATGAAAAGAATAGAAAAACATTTCAGATGATTATCTAAAAACAATTAAACTGGAAAAAGTGTTTGAAAGTGAATTACCCCTTTAATACTTTGAATGCAGTTGATTGTCAGCAGCTCATATTCTACACTGACAGGCCCAATGTTTTTTTATGCAAGATTGCATGTTGTCTGTCAACCAATAGCCATTTAGATTCTAGTACTTTTTATGTGTAAATGGAATTTCACCCAGATTTATTGATAAACAGAGATTACTGGTGATACCGTTACTACTAGTGTAATATTCCACAACTGGTGGAGAGGATAGGGCATTTAATGCTGTTTTCCAAGGTCCTCTATGTAATAGTCTGTTTTGATTTAAAATTCTCCCACAGGTATGCGATTTGTAATATTTATTTGTCTGGTTGTTTTTACCACCATACAGACCAGGCCATAACTAGGGGGTAAGCAGAGTAGGTATGTGCCTAGGGCACAAAGATCGGGGGGCACAGTCACATACCTTCTCTGCCTCCTACCCCATTTCAGTCCCCTTTATCTGCTCTGGCTGTCGTCTATTTGTGCATGCTTCCATGTCCATTCGTGTTCAAGTGCTGTGACCGGCCAGGTTGCCTATGGTGCCTGGACAGTCTGGCCCGCCACTGTGACAGACCACTAACCAGACAATCTTAGAACATTTGCAACAAAAAGTTACCTTTGATTTTGTGCAACTGCAGAGAGTAGGGTGTAGATGTGAGCACATATCAACACTACATAGTTAAGGTGCCTATAATTATGATTTACTTTGTTAGTATGGAAATTTAGTGGAATTATATATCGAAGCAATGGTTGTTCTGGAAACATTTCTTTCAGTCTGTCATTTCACAGTCTGTCATGTCAAGTGCAGATTGGATTGCTGTTAAAATGTTTCATACGACTTGCAGATGTGCATTATAGGTAACTATAAGAGGTTTCCTTTTTTAGATTCTCTGACAATCAACCTGCACTCATCTGACAGATCAGTCATATTTTAAATTGTTATAAAGACTGACTTAAGCTGTAACCTTACTACAATGGCAAAGGCTCACAGAGACACTTTACATCAGTTGCTATGGCAGCTAGAAAGAACACATGTTTAGAAAGCTGTTCAAATACATTTTGATAAAATGACAGAAAAGAAAGATAAGATTATTTAAGGTTAAATGCAGCATAGATACATAAATTCACCAAGTGCTCAAGTGTAGGTAAATACTATTAGGTAACCAAAATAAGAAAGCTGCGTTGGCAAACAGATACATATGGCAGGATCACTGATACATGCCTGATTATATTTTTGATAAAAAAAATTTGTGAAAAAACCCTCCTCCCATTCCCCCGGTCTACCTGTCCCCCCCCCCCCCCCCCCCCTGGCAAATGCCCCTAACTTGTTGCTTACCCCTCAATGGTATAAGTCCTGTGCACAGTGACACCCACAGGCCATTTGTATAAACACCACACTAACTTGTACTATGGACTATCTTCCATAACCATGTATTACCTCACTTGCTAGAAAGCCATTCAATCAATTAAGGGATTTCGATGGAACCTCCTTTCTTCCAACCAGAATGATTGCCCTTGTGTCAGGTGGAAGGACCTACTGGTAAAAGCAGCATAAGAGAGATTATTATATGATCCCCTTATATATTTATAAATAGTTATCATATAACCCCTTAAGCATCTCTTCTACAGCATTAACAACCCTAACTTGACCAGTCTTTCCTCATAGCTGAGATTTTCCATATGTCGGTGGGGGCCTATCGGCTCCCAGAGGGGAGTTGTCAGGGCCAAGGAGGAAGCAAAGGGTTAAAGTCCAAATACTAGGCACAGATAATGTTCAGGCAAAATACAGAGTCCAATCCAGGCAAAGGGTCAAGAAAGCAGGCAGCAAGTGGCAAGGTCAGGTACAGGCAAGGTTCAAAAGTCCAGAAATCAATAAAGAATTAATTTAGGAGAACCTAGGGATAATTTAGCAAAAGCTATACTTGGGCATTGAACCTGGGTCTCTGGCTTCCTCTTAGCTTTGAATTTGGCGCCAAAGGCGCAGATGCCAAGACGCGCCTGTAGCGGCCCAGTGACGTCATCGCACTGGCGATGGGGCCTTACCAGCACTCTGTACAGTAGAAGAATAACCCCCACCTCCCATGAATCTACACCCCTTTTAATACAGCTCAAGGCCTTGTTTGCTCCAGCAGATGCTGACTGGTATTGCTTGTTATAGCCAAGTGTATTATCTACAAGAACTCCAAGGTCCTTTTCCACTATGCATTTGTCTAGTGCAGTCCCATTTAGGGTAGAAGTGTCTTGCATGTTTTTACATCCCAGCTGCATGACATTTATCGACATTGAATCTCATCTTCCACTTAGCTGCCCAAATTGCCAGTTTGTCAATAACGTGCTGCAAGGATGCCACATCAGAATGGAATTAATTGGGCTGCATAATTGTGTGTCATCTGCAAACACTGATACATTACTTACAATACCCTCCCCTACATTATTAATGAACAAGTTAAATAAAAGTGGACCTAAAAACAGAACCCAGAGGGACGCCAATAAGAACCTTATTCAAAGTAGAGGCTGTACTATTAATAACCAACCCAAGCAACCTGTGCCATAAAATTGTCATGTAACAAGTTTATAAACGTGTTCCCATTAACTGACCTGGCAGTACAGGTGCTCCAGTCAATATCTGGGTAATTAAAATAGCCCATTATCATTAATTTCCCCAAACTAGCAGCCTGTTGTAATCTGTGGGTTTTGGCAAATGCCAGAGGGGCTGCTGTAAGATGCCATAGAAAGTGACTATTAAGGGGGTTATAGAAGATAGTTCATAGTACAAGTTGATCCAGGGAGTAGTCCAATGGCTATTTTGGAGTCAGGGATTTTTTTGCCTTCCTCCGGATCAACCAGCAATTAGGCAGGTTAAAATAGAGTTCAAAGGTTAAACTTCACATGTCTTTTTTCAACCTAACTTATTGTTGTAATGCTTTTTTGGGCTAGGAAAGCACAAATAGTTAAAGTGTCCAGCTAGTGATGATGATCATGGATTACACTGCTACCTACACAGCAGGGCAGGGCCTGCTCCAAGTGGAAGCTATGCCTTAGGAGGTAGTATATCTACAATACACAGGATACTGTACAATAAAAGATGGAATGGACGCCAGGAGGTTCTTGGTGAAACAAAAGGTAGCTTTTTTGTAACAAGTACAATGTCCCCAGTTTTACTCACATGAGTGAGTAAATACTCACAGTGGACAAATCACATAATACAGCTGGAGGGTTAAACTCCCATAAGCCTTGATAGTCAAGTGTACATCAATTCCCAGAGACCGATTTACCTTTGTGGGGATCAGGATCACCAGTGTAGTAGGGAGACAAAGTCTAAAGCCTAACACCCTATTCACTGAGTCCCTGACCTAAAGGCAAACAAGAAGTGATCCCAGGCTCAAAGGAACAACCAGCTTCTAGGACACCAGCAGCCACTCCCTACACACACTATAAGGCAGTGTGGCAGGAAATGGTCATTACACCCTTTGGCCAATAACTAGTGGTGTGTAAATGTGTAATGGCAACATAGGCTTTTACCTAGTAACTAAAGATAGAGTTTTAACTCTATAGGTGCAGTAAAACCTATAGGTCCCTCCATTCCCCCGGGGGAAAAATCCATATCGCCCCGACAATGGTGAAATAGAAACTATATATACACATTATCAAAATAAACTAGATTTAGTGCAAAAAAAAATAGACCGTACCATGACATCAGCTTCTGGTGTCCTTTCCTGAGGAATACCTGGTGACAATGGATACTGTTGAGGAAAAGACAGTAAAGAATATGAAATACTGTAAAATAAGTTTCAAAGCAATTAACTGTTTCAGTTACGTAAACAATTTACAATCATGACTGTCTTCATAAGATCACTCGGGTACATCCTTCCCTGCATCAGGAATTAACCCAGGCACTTACTTACAGGACACTTGGAAACATCCTGCCTCACATCAGGAGTTCCAAGCACATGACTTGAAGAGAAGGAAAATGAGAATATCCCACAACATATCAAGACATCCCAGGCACATTCTTGGCTGTAAAGAAAAATTATTTTGCATAGAAAGTCATTTACCCTTAGTATAGTGCAACACTAATTTCAAAAATCAACATTTAGGTTAGAAAGGCCCCACCATAACCAAAACTTTATTCCAGCATTACATCCCCCCCCCCTTTCCAAGTCTCCAAAACCTGCCAGTCACTTGGGAGGTAGAAATGCAAAAAGGATAAAGATGTTACTCAATGAGAAGTCAGAAGTATAAGGTTTGTGGTAGGGGGCGCAGCAGTATCTGTCTTTTGAACACAACTATTTACAAAGTTCCAGACAATGTACATAAGTCCAGAATTAGAACTAAATGAGTGAACTTGAAAACAGGGGAAAATTGAAGAAGAAGACTTTACAAGATAACACTCCAGGTTTCTCTACTAAACAGGGAGTCCATGAAGCAGCTGAAAATCAAGGAAAATCTGAAGAAGGCCCAAACTTGGGGTATCAAACGACTTGACCTCAATGAAACAAACTTTCTGGGCTCCAACACCCGGAGGAAAATTTGTAGACGCACAGGGTCCAGCCTGAACCACTGTGGAAAATTACACTATCATCTCATATTTTTCCAGGGTGTCCTCAAATGAGAGGTAGTAAGAAGGGTGGAGTCTGTCCACCCTTCCCCTATTTGGCAGTTTTGAGCTGAGGCTGAATAACCGATCCTCTTGAAATTTTCCAGAGCTTTTTACGTGGTGCTTTAAGATGGTGCACCATTACTACAACTAACTTAGTCCCTTTGGTCTACAACTCACTTAGCCCCTGTTCCTCTGGGGACAGTAACGGTTGTGAGATGGAGGTAGCAGAGCGTGGTTGGACCTGCATCAATGGAGGATCCATTGCAGACGAGGCCTTGTCCTTTAGGGCAGTGGCAGGCCTAGGTGTGGCAGGCATAGCTGTGGCAGGTTTAGAGTGGTGACATCCTGCTTCTTGCTGCAGTATGGCCCCTCCAATTTTTTCATATAAAAAAGGTAGATCTATCTCCAACCAGTTGGTCAGAGTGGATATGGGGAGTCAAAAATCCACCACAAGATTCTTAACTACACCTAAAAATGGCACCTACCCTTGTCTCAACTGTAGTAGCTGTAACTCCATCATTAAGAGAGACTACATTACACACCCCCACAATGGCAATCGAATTGCCATAAGACATTATTGCACATGTAATTCTGATTGGGTGGTGTATGCATTGAAATGTCCCTGTGGATTGCTATATGTAGGACAAACCTCACGCAATGTGCGTATACGTATCAGTGAACATAAAAGGTCCATAGGTGCCTTTAATCCAAATGAAAAGAAAACGCACACACCTGTAGGGAAACACTTTTATTCAGCGAAACATAATGCAGCAAGCCTTAGATGGCTAGTACTTGAACAAGTGGAAAGACCACAGAGAGGGGGAGACAGGACAAAAATTTTATTACAACATGAGGCAAAATGGATAGATAGGTTGAATTGCATAGAACCATTTGGTATCAATGAGGCCTGGAGCCTGAAATGTTTTTGTAATTGAATTGTTTCACATGTATTAACTGTAATTATCTATATTTCTTACAGTGAAAATACGCTGGAAGACTTTGAATACTTATGAACTTTAGAAAAGATATACCATGGTGAGGAAATCCCTTATTACATTTGATACATTATTTGTAACAACTACTAAAAAGTATCTTTGGTGTTTATTGAATAGATGGCAACATAGTATTCATATGTTTGTAATTTTGTTGGTTGTTCAGTCCACTGGCCACTAGATGGAGCTTTGGACACACTTAGGATTATGGGTAAACGAGGGGTTTAAAAAGCTATTTTCACACGTTTGTACTTTGCACCAGAAGAAGGACCCGAGAGGTCCGAAACATGTAGTGCTCAAATAAAACAATTTTCACCTTTGAAGACTCTCCGGTTTTTGTAATACTGCATGATACGGCTGTGGAGATGGCTACTCCACTAACCTGTTGAAGAGTCAGACAAAAAGTCTTTTGGTGGATCGAGTGGGAACGAATACACAGCTTACATAGTATGGACCCTCCCTCTGACTGGAGCGTGTAATTTATCCCCGCTGGAAATCGCACCACGTGGAGGCTGAGAGATAGTAAAAGTCTTTAGCATAGTGGGTAAACTGCGGATGGAGGGTGCCTGTGCTGAGGGAATAGAGGGGGGTACTTTGAGAGGTGCGGGAGCAGAGGCTTCCGACATTGAAGACTGCCCATTCGTATCAGTGGCAATGGATTTTGTCCGGACTTGTTTCTTGGGATCCGGCTACAGCACATACGGTCCCAACCAGCAATCGTCGTGGCAATAGGGGCAACTTGAGTGAAAATTAGTTGCCTTCATGGTTAACTCGCGGGTACAGTGTCCGCAACAGGGAACTACCACCCTTGTGTGATGAGCATTTAACTTTTCTGCATAAGTCCCAGCCCAGTTAATACTGGTATCATTTTGAACATGACATGTGGTCCTCCCTATCCTTAACAGTACCCCCAGCCAAATGTCTTCCCCCATTTCCCTTCCGTTGTCCTCCACCTCATCTAACCTGTCTTCCACAGAATACTTTACTGAACCCTCCCCCCATGCCTAGTTTCAATTTCCTCCAACCCTTCTTCTCTCCCAAAACAGCTGCACAATCATGATTGAGGTGCAGCCCATCCCTAGAAAAAAGCCTGTAGCCAACTGAAAAAAAGCTCTGTTCTCCAAAAACCCAAAACCTTCCTCTCTACACCAATCTCTCAGCCATGCATCAATCTCCATAAGCTCCTGCAGTCTTCTTAACATTGCTCATGGCACAGGTAATATCTCTGAGATAATGACTTTGGAAGTCCTCACCCTCAACTTTACACCAAGTTTTTTAAAATCGTTCTTGAGGACTTCACCACCTCCTTGTAACAAATCCTCACCCTAATGGTTTTAAAAATTAGTGGTGAGCACAACTTTTTCTTGTTTGTTGTAGATATACTGGAGCAGTGACCAGCTCTCTGTTGTAGCCCCCACCCTTCCCAGCTATAGTCAGGTGATCCCACTGGTGTTTAATAAAAGGTCATCCATGATTGGGAGTTTTACTTTGAAAGCAGCAAGTAAGTTTCAGGTAAAACTTAGTCCCTTTGTAAAATGTTTAATGAAGTAATGGAATTCTTAATGAATCAGATGAAAATAGAGCGTAGGACTGGCCAGATATGGGATGACTTTGACGTAGTTGGCCAGCTTAAATATATTGCAATATATGGACAAACAATCGCTGTTGTTTAAAGGGTAAGGCATTTTTTAGTAGCTGTGTGCACAGAATGTCTCAATGTCTTAAATATATTGATAATGGGTTGAGTGCAGAGGACCTCTTGCATTTGTCTAAATTCTCACCCTGGTGGTCCAGAACTCAATGGCGCAAATTCAAATGGTATTTAAAGGGACATTTTTTCTTTAGTCGTTGCCCGTGATAGGTTTTGTTCCTGGTGCATTGTACCATGTGCTGAACAGCTTCTAGTCTGATTAATTCCTGTGTTTGATCTGTTTTGACTACTCTGATCTCTGGAACCTGACCCATGCCTGAAACCAACCTTGATTCTGCTCATCCCTCCTGATTGACGTTCTGGTTTGACCTCTGTCTGTTAATTGACTCTGATTCTGCCTCATCCCATCTGATTGATTACCCGGTTTTGACCCTTGCCTGCCTGATGATTCTAGCTATCTGCCTGCCTCGACCCGGCCAGTCTGACCACAAATCTGTCTACTCCTATCTGTACTGTGACATTTGGCCTTACTGACTTTAACCAACAGTCATGCCCCTTGTCTATTCAGAACCTTTCCCTTGCACCTCTTGTTTAAGTCCAGGTGGCATCTGAGTAGCTGAGGGCTCCTCCCGAAGCCAAAGGTGGTCACTTAACTGGTGAAGCACAAGCCTAGACCAGTGTGCTTGGTACTGGTTCTGGTGTTGGGTGCCGACCGTGACATTATCAGGGGTCATGGAAGACTAAGGTCACAATGATTCCACTGCTGCCACTCCACCCACTCCATCTGCTACCACTGAAGCGCTTCTTTCTGCCTTGTTACAGGTCATGGAGGATCAGGAGCGAAAGCAGAACTATCTCGTGCAGGGTTTTCATAACCTAACTTGCCAGCTGGAGAATCAGCAAACTCCCCAGCAGCTGCCTGTTCCAGCCCCATTTCCATCTGTGGGTTCCTCTGCCATGTGGGGTAATACCTTTAAACCACAAGAACCCGAAATTGCATTCTCTGAGAAATTCTCTGGGGACAGATCTAAATTTTTCGTATTTAAAGAGGCATGCAAATTATACCTTAGCTTTTTCCCCACACTCTTTTTCCAACTGGTGAGGAAAAATTAAGATTTGTCATGACCTGCTTCAGGGTGATCCCCAAATTTGGGCCCTCAGACTGCCCACCTCTGATCCTGCCCGTTACTCCCTTGACTTGTTCTTCAAAACCATGGCAATCCTTTACGATGACCCACATCTTCTGCCGATTCCGTGATTTGTAATTTGCGTCAAGGGAGACGGGATGCGGAGGTGTATTGCACAGAGTTCCGCCGGTGGGCAGTAGATACGGCTCTGCGCAGCCAGTTCCATATCAGATTCTATTAAACATACAGATGAAGCCACTTTGGATTGTGTGTTTGACACAGAATTACTAAACCCAGATATCTGACTTGTCCCATTTAACACAGAAAATTGCATCACAGCATCCCATCCAATTAAGCGTTCATCATTGTGAACAATGGTGCTTTGGTATGATAATGAAAAGGTTAAATGCATTAAATGAGTTAAGATAACTTTAGATAACAGTTTCTTCAATTATTCCCGAGTCATGACGCATTTAACGCACAAATCCAAATGGCTGCATCGTAGCCTTGTCATCCAGTTTGGATGATCTCATGTCCCTAGCCATTCAGATCGATAGGAGACAAAGGGAAAGAAGGGGTGAAAGGGGTAATTCTAATTTTTTTGGGGTTACTAATGTAAAACCTAACTTGGTGACCAATGTTAAGTCTTTTGATTGCTCTGTGTCTTCTCCTCAGGAGGAGCTTATGCATTTAGGCTTATCTCCCCTTTCTACTGAAGAAAAGACACGCGGCGTACCATTGGGCTGTGTATATTCTGTGGGGATAGGGGTCATTTTCTTAAACAATTTACTAAGAGGCTGGGAAACGCTCAAGCCTAAATGGAGAAGGGGAGCTCCATTTGGGTGCAGGCATTTCTTCTCCCCAATTTGCCTCCAAGGTTTTGTTACCATTTTAAATTGTCCTGGCTTACGAGCTCTGTTAATTTGTCTGCTTTTGTGGACTCAGGGGCGGAGGGTAATTTTTTGGATGCTGCTTTCGTAGCCAAATATGGCATTCCTTTGGTCCCTCTGTGTACACCCATGAGAATTTTAGCAGTGGACAAAAGACCCCTAGGGTCAGGTATAGTTAACAAAAAAACCTTCCTATCATTGTGTATCAACGATTCTCACTGTGAGGAGATAGCAGTTTTTCTTCTTGAAGGTGCCTCTTCTCCTCTTATCTTGGGGTTGGTTCATAATCCCGATATTGATTGGGTTACAGGGGAGATTTCTCAGTGGGGTTCAAATTGTGGGGGCGTTTGTATTCCTCCAATAATAGCAACTAGCTCACTAGAGGGTTTACCTGCAGCCCATTTGGCATATGCCGACGTCTTTTCCAAGAAAGCTGCAGAAACCTTACCAATAGGCAGTATGACTGTCCCATTTACCTAGTTCCAGGTTCCTCTCCTCCTCATGGTTGTACTTATCCTCTTTCTTTACCTGAAGCGCAAGCAATGAGGGACTATATCAAAGAAAACCATGAGAGAGGTTTCATCCGACCCTCTAATTCTCCTGCCGGTGCTGGGTTTTTCTTTGTGGGTAAGAAAGACGGTGGTCTTCGACCTTGTATAAACTACAGGGGTTTAAATAAAATCACCATTAAGAACCGCTACCCTTCCTCTAATTTCTGAGCTATTTGACTAGGTTAAAGGTGCCTAAGTCTATACCAAGCTTGATCTTAGAGGTGCTTACAATCTTATTCGTATTAGAGAGGGGGGTGAGTGGAAAACAGCATTTAACACCAGGAATAGCTACTACGAATATTTAATAATGCCCTTTGGGCTCTGTAACGAACCCACAGTTTTTCAAGAATTTGTCAATGACATCTTTCGAGATCTGCTGGGGGTATTCGTAGTGGTCTATCTTGACGAAATTCTTATTTTCTCTTCCAATCTAAGTAAACATCATAATCATGTTTGTGAAGTCTTACGAAGGCTAAATTAAAATAATCTTTATGCAAAACTAGAGAAATGTACCTTTGAGGTCTCTTCTGTTCAGGTTTTGGGGTTTATTATTTCCAGCAAGGGTCTAGAATGGATCCAGGCAAGGTAAGAGCTGTCCTGGATTTGGCCCAACCCCTTTCATTACAGGCAGTTCAAAGAGTTCTTGGTTTTGCCAATTATTATTATCGTCAAGTTATTAAGATTTTTTCTCTTATTGTAGCCCCCATCACAGATTTAACTAAGAAGGGTGCTGATCCCAGTATATGTCCTCCTGAAGCCTTACAAGCTTTTGAAAGCCTCAAAAGGGAGTTCAGTTTTGCCCCTATTCTTCAACACCCTTATTCCGCTCTTCTTTTCATTGTGGAGGTTGATGCTTCTGAGGTGGGAGCAGAGGCAGTCCTTTATCAAAGGCACCCGATAACCAACAAAATGCATCCCTGTGCCTTTTTCTCTAAGAAGTTTTTACCTGCAGAGGTAAATTACGACATGGGGAACAGGGAATAGCTGGCTGTCAAATTGGCCTTTGAGGAATGGCGGCATCTCCTAGAGGGTGCAAAACATGTGGTGATGGTCTATACAGACCATAAAAACTTACTTTATATTGAGTCTGCTAAATGCCTGAATTCAAAGCAAGCCAGGTAGGCCTTATTCTTCTCAAGGTTTAATTTTTCTTTAACTTTCATGCCTGGTTCCAAAAATACCAAGGCGGATGCACTCTCTAGGAGTTTTGAATCTATTCCCTCTGACTGTAGTGAGTGTACTCCCATCATCCCCAAAGAATTAATTTTGGCCACTTTAGAATCTGACCTTTACTCCCTGTTACTTCCCTTACAAACATCTGCTCCTACTGATACTCCCCCTGGGAGATGGTTTGTTCCTGAGGAACTTAGGGAGCAAGTTTTGAAGGAGGTTTATGATTTTAAAATGATTTTAATACCCGGGGATTGCTATTGTCCCGTCATGTTTGGTGGCCTTCTCGCAAACAGGATACCAAAACTTTTGTCAACTCCTGTCCAATCTGTCAAAGGTCTGAGTCATCTGATCATCTGTCCCAGGGTATGTTAAATCCCTTACCAATCCCAGAGAAACCTTGGTCCCACATTTCCATGGATTTTATTGTTGAGTTGCCCCCTTCTCAGGGTAAGACTGTAATTTGGGTGGTGGTCGATAGGTTCAGTAAAATGGCTCATTTTATACCTCTTCCACATCTCCCTTCTGCTAAAACCCTGGCTGACTTTTTCATTACTCATGTTTTTAATTTTCATGGTTTTCCTGAAAATATTGTTTCTGACAGGGGGGTTCAGTTTGTTTCAAAATTTTGGTGTGCTTTCTGTTCTCTGGTTGGAAATGAATTGTCTTTTTCCTCTGCCTATCACCCCAAAATGAATGGTCAAACCGAAAGGGTAAACCATTACCTTGAACAATATCTTAGGTGCTTTGTGTCCGATAATCAGTCTACATGGTCCGAATTGCTAACCTGGGCAGAATTTGCATATACTAATGCTACCCATTCCTCCTCAGGAGAGTCTCCTTTCTTTATTGCCAATGGGCTGCATCCCAAAGCATTTTCTTTTCCTGGCTCTAATTCCCCTGAACCTTCTGCCAATTCCTCTGTTGTTAAGTTTTCTGAAATTTGGTCTCAGGTGCACAATCCTTTGTCCGCAGCTTCCCTAGCTCAGAAAAGAGCTGCTGACAAATCCCATAGGGTAGCACCCCAGTCCAAGGTGGGGGACTTAGTATGGTTGTCTACAAAGAACATCAAGCTGAACGTTCCCTCTCCCAAATTGGGTCCCAGATTCATTGGTCCATACCCCATCATTGTAATAATCAATCCATCCTCTGTACGTCTTCAATTACCCGCTAATTTAAAAATTTCTAATTCCTTCCATGTTTCTCTTTTAAAACTTGCCACTAATATTCGTCATTTGTCTGTTCCTCCCCCAGTGTTGGTTGAAGGTCAGCCTGAATATGAGATCCAAGAGTCAGCCTGCTCTTATACTTAATGTGGTGGACTCTTTATAATCGGTGAAAAGTTCCACCCCTAAGGCTTCAGGTCTGTCATTTTATAAGATTATCTACTCCTTTATATTAGCTTTTAAATCCTGCTTAACAAACA
Organism: Xenopus borealis; assembly: GCA_024363595.1. Classification (NCBI taxonomy): domain Eukaryota; kingdom Metazoa; phylum Chordata; class Amphibia; order Anura; family Pipidae; genus Xenopus; species Xenopus borealis. The sequence continues at coordinate 68,236,075 of CM044439.1, forward strand.
AACATATCCCTCCTCCTTTTCTATTGCCTCTGTCCCTCTGAAACAAAGTATAGCCTCTGATATTAACTGCCCAATCATGTGACTCATTCAGCCATATTTCGGTAACACCAAACATATAGTATTTCCCCTTCAGCGACAGCACCTCCAGCTCTCCCATTTTACTGGTCATCCTTGCATTTCAAAACCAAAATGCAAGAAGCCTGGGGGTCCAGTGCCCCCCCCTGGAGAGGGGGGTAATGTAACAAATCCTCACCCTGGTGGTCTAGTGGTGGCGTGGCGGAGATGCCCGCCACGCCGTCCTGCTCCTTCCTTGCCGGTCACTTAACTAGTGAAGCCTAGACCCGGGTGCTTGGTTCTGGTGTTGGGTGCCGACCTCAGTGACGTAACTACCAGGGGTGCAGAGGGTGCAATTGCACCAGGGCCCCCACCCCCTTGGGGCCCATCGGAGCCACGATAATGGTTATGGCTGGCAGTTATCTGGGGGAAATTTTACTGCACACATGCTATCAACATTCCAGCATGGGATTAATAGAGGTAAGGGCCCGACAGGGGGGCCCAGGTGCCCATCCTGTACTGGGGCCCACCATGGAGTAGTTACGCCACTGGCCGACCGTGACACTCTAACTTTGTCATTGGTACCTATGTGTACCAAGACTGCAAGGTCTTCCCCAGCCACTCCCAATAATCTGTCCACTGGTTCCACCACATGCCGAACCCTAGCACCAGGCAAGCTCAGACTGTACGACTCATTCAGCCATATTTCAGTAACACCAGCCACATAATATTTCCCCTTCAGCGACAGCACTTCCAGCTCTCCCATTTTACTGGTCGTCCTTGCATTTCAAAACCAAAATAAAATACTAGTACCAGCACGTGAATTTTGTAAATACAACATGTGGTCCACCCTGTCTATACCCCAAACCAAATATCCTCCTCCATTTCCCCTTACTATGTCCACTACCTCATCTTTCCAGTCTTTCAAAGAATCTGT
>CM044439.1:68237234-68248571 GCA_024363595.1 Xenopus borealis
GACAACTGCTGAGACAAAACTTTGAAGTACAGTACATAGCAATCTAAAACTGATTTAAGAATCTGCTAAAATAGTAAAACTGTTAGTTTTACATTGTAATTTTTTTGGATTCAGGTCCCCTTGTACTAAAGTATGCCCCCTGGCTTGTTTAAATAACTGTGCTTACGCACCAACAAAGGATATAAATACATCTATACATATAACCAGGGTAACCAGGCAGTGTAAACCAAGAGAGCTGAAAAGCAAGAAGTAGTTTTCTGTTCTGTTAGACTTAGTCACTCCAGTTTTTATACATTAAATTTTTGCCTAACTAACTATATTGAAAACATTTTTTACTTTGCATAGCCTATCTATTTACCCAGTTTTTACTTTTATACCAAACAATTCCTTTAAAGAGAACTAAACTCCAAAAATGAATATGGCTATAAATGCCATACTTTATATACTGGGCTTACTGAACTAGCCTAAAGGTTCAAAAACCCTATGACAGTAATGATCCAGGAGCTCACCATCTTGGATTCTCAGCATATAAACTGTTATGAAGCTACACTTTGGAGTCAATGCAAATCATCAAGCAGAAAATGAAGTCGGTCTGTGTATAAGCTGATGCTACTGGGTTCATTATAAAATTCTAGTGCAAACTCTGTTGGTTTCTGAGCGGTCGTAATGATGTAATGAATCAGCCTTGTATTGTGTTGTCTATATTCTCTGTATATTGTTATATATATAAGCCCCCTAAGCTCATGTAACTGACAGCAGCACAGAGCATGAAAAAGAAGTGCTACTAGGGGCTGGTACAGAATCCCACAATATAATATTTACCATTGCTACTCTATGTCTTTGTTAAAGGAAAACTATACCCCCCAAACAATGTAGGTCTCTATAGAAAGATATTGCCTAAAACAACTTTTATGTAAAACCTTGCTTCATGTAAATAAACTATTTTCATTATAATATACTTTTTTAGTAGTATGTGCCATTGGGTAATCATAAATAGAAAATTGCCATTTTAAAAAATAAGGACAGCCTCCTGGGATTCTAGGATCCAACGGTGCACACAAACATGCCAAATAAACTATAAGTTAGGTCACATGAGCCAATTAACAGACAGAGTTCTGTCTTTTGCTTCAACACTTCTTCCTGTTACAGTTAGAGTTGAAATATTTCTGGTCAGGTGATCTGAGGCAGCACACAGACCATCACGAAGTGGTGGTTCAAGGCAAGAGATGTAAAAGGGCAATATTTACTTAAATATATATTCCAGTTTGGTAAGATTCTTTAATATGCCACTTAATTTGATATAAACTATCTGTTGCTCAAGTATTCATTTTGGGGGTATAGTTTTCCTTTAAGCTTTTGTTCTCCTTTTAATATTCCCAGATTCAGTAACCAAAAGCAAATATCGAATTGGGCGCCATGGGTTACTGCACAAGGTAAAACTTAGTGCCTTTTATTGTTAAGATACAAGATGAGTCTCTTTAATGACTTTAATTCAATTTGCCTGTGGGGTATAGTTACTAGTAAGCTTCATGAGTTAAACAGTATTAACCCCTTATAGAAGTTGTTGGAAAACCAGAGCTGCAATATTACTGAAGCCCATCTTATTAACAGTTGGCAGTTCTGGAAAGAAAAAAACAACTCACAAAGCACTTTTCGGCTTGCCAAGCAATGACTGTTCGATCCGAGTATCCATATTAAAAGTATGAAGTGACATACTAGTCACGAAACGCGTTAAGCCTTGCTCTCCCTCACCCATTCTATTCAAATGGATCTAAGATGATGTGTTTTTTTTGGATAATAAAGTTTTTTTCAAATTTTAATATGGATACTCGGATCGAACAGTCATTGCTTGGCAAGCCGAAAAGTGCTTTGTGAGTTGTTTTTTTGGCAGTTCTGGAAAGGTCATACATGGGCAAATCAATAATTCACACTACAGGGGATATTTCCTGGTTAGTAAAAGGAAGGGAGATACCAGGTAAGTTAACCCCTACCATTGCTAGACAAAACCTGACATACATGGTAGATAGTGCCATGGTATCAAATATATCCCATTGTGTTCAGGTAGTCTTCTTTGAACCTGTTTGCTTATGTGGGTAAGCACCAGAGGGAGAAAGAGGGACCCTAGAAAATCCAGCATTTTTAGTTTGATTATAATCGTTTCATGCTATGGTTGAATAACCACACTCTTTAACATGGTACAAAAAATAAAGCATTTTATTGCATCTCTAAGACATACTTTAATTTGGAAAATAAAGGTTTGAAGGAAATGACAATAGCTATAAAAACTAGGGAACATTTTGCGAATTAGTTAAAAATAAAATCCATGCATTTAGTTTCTCACTCTGCCAAGAACAGATGTCAGTAACACACTCCCTGTGCTGCTGCTGGGATTATTTTTATATATAAAGCTTTCTGGCTTGAAACCAAATAAAAATTATGCATGTCATAATTTCCTTAGCTAACAAGCACAGACATTCTGTTGACATGGGAAGTTATTAAATATTCACAGCAGTTTTTCCGAATGATTGCATAATTGCCCATGCTATTAATGCTGGAGCCAATTATTATCTTGACATATCGTTCCATGCATATCATACATACGACCAGTCCAGGGAAGTTAAGCTTATGCTTCTCCAGCTGTTTGTTTTTTCATATTCCCCTGAGCCCTGTTCTCTTGTTGGTTTCCCTGTTTGCCTTAGAACACTGTGTTCAGCCTTTCTATATGTAAGGCCCTGGGTTAAATAACCAAACGTAAAAGGTGATTTCTTGGTAGTAGTAAAAGGTTTTGCATATGTTCTGTGAATTGTGTAAGTGTAGGGGCCCAATGATCTTGCTGTGGGGCCCAATAACTAGTCATTCCACTGCTGAAAAGTTAATGTAGGAGACACTCGTATAGTAGTAAATAGATCCTAATAATATATCTCTATAATCTGTATTACTATTATAATTCATATATCTCATATAAATAATTAAAATGCTTAAAGGGAAACTATACCCCTAAAATGAATTTTTGAGCAATAGATAGTTTATATCAAATCAAGTGACATATTAAAGAATCTTACCTACCTGGTATATATATTTAAGTAAATATTGCCTTTTACATCTCTTGCCTTGAACCACCATTTCATGATGGTCTGTGTGCTGCCTCAGAGATCACCTGACCAGAAATATTTCAACTCTAACTGTAACAGGAAGAAGTGTTGAAGCAAAAGACAGAACTCTGTCTGTTAATTGGCTCATGTGACCTAACTTTATAGTTTTTTGGGTATGTTTGTGTGCACCGTTGGATCCTAGGATCCCAGGAGGCTGTCCTTATTTTTTAAAATGGCTATTTTCTATTTATGATTACCCAATGGCACATGCTACTAAAAAAGTATATTATTATGTTAATGGTTTATTTACATGAAGCAGGGTTTTACATATGAGTTGTTTTATGCAATATCTGTTTATAGAGACCTTCATTGTTCGGGGGGTATAGTTTTCCTTTAATTAATGCACTACTAAGTCAGTTCATTTTGGGCAGTGGAATTTACCTTAATGACTATGAAGATTCTCAATCATCAAGGTCATGCTATATCTTAAACAAGTAACTCAGAACAACTGGACTTGCTGAGAAATTTTAAAGAAGATGTTTCACTGCTCATGAAGAAGCTGCTCGGATGAGCAGTGAAACATCTTCATTAAACTTTCTCAGCAAGTCCAGTTGTTTTGAGTTACTTGTGTTAGAATTTACCTTTATTTAATTTATTGGTGGTCAGTGGCATTTGTCCCTGCCTGTCAGACTTTTATGCACTTAGCTTGATAAGTAAGTAAGTAAGGCTAGGAGCAGAGACAGAGCAGTACATAATCAGGCTAAGAGCAGAAAAACACAAAATTGTTCACTTTGTGAACATTTATTCACATTGCAAATGAATTATGAAGGTTTTGGCATTAGCAAATTATATAACATTCCCCTGTTAGGGTGGGAGCAGAGAGACAATGACGATTCAGCACTAACTATGGCTGATGTTAAGGGGGCCAGCCCGATTGACAAGCCAACCGATATCCAAGTCTTCTGCTAATATCGGTTGGCTTGTTTTCCCCCATATATGCACAGAATACCGTCCGAAAATTATTTTGTACAATATTATCTGTGCGTCTATGGCTAACATTAAGCAAAAACTTACTACCATATCAAGCAATGACAGGGTAGAGCTAGGGCAGGAAGGAGTATATGGTATAAACGAAGCTCAAATTCCACTGTTCCCCCAATTAACTGACTGACCATTTAGCACATGATTGAATTCAATTATTATTTAAACATTTCTAGGAAATAGTACAGGCTTATGTAACAGCTGGGGGGCACTGCTCACATGACATGTAATTATCCAGTAGCACATATCAGACAGTGGCCCTCCAGCTGTCTCTGAACAACTATTTCCAGGCAAGACAGCAAGCAGTTCTGATATACAGTATGTTACTGAGGAAAAACTGTTCCTACATATGAACAGGTCAAACTCCTAACAGCTGATGATTTTAGGATACAGTAAAACTTTACAGGAAATGGTACAGGCAGTTTTTCTTCTGTAAGCTGCTAACATGGCATGCAATTAACCAGTAGCACATAGATAGTGGCCCTCCAGCTGTCTCTGAACAACTATTTCCAGGCAAGACAGCAGGCAGTTCTGATGTATGTTGCAGGAAAAAAACATGTGAGCAGGTGACCCTCCATCTGGGGAATTAGATCTAACATGTGATATCGGGATACAATAAAACTTACAGTTTGAGGAACTTGTTGCTCTACTAACCACAGCTTCTCATGGTGGGAAACAAGAACGGGACTTGAGCTCCTGCTGCTACTACAGATGATTATCAGGGCTGCGGAGGAGATAAGAATCAGATGTGTGGTGGCTAGCAAGGCTAAAGATACTGAGGAGAGACAAGTATGATAGAACTTAAAATGACTATGGAAAATACTGCAGCCTGTTATCATTTATTTGTTATAAATAGTATTGCAAATGGACCTGCACACCTTTGCCATAAAAAAGAATGTGTTTTATTTACTTATAATGCAGATCCAACATTTCGGCCCACATTAGGGCCTTTATCAAGGATATATATGTTAAATGGGGGACGCCAAATATAGATGCAAGGATCATGCTGAACTGGTACAATCGACTCTGTATATAAATGCAAGCAGACGCCATAAAGCTGACAAATGTTGGTGTATATACAGGTATGGGACCTGTAATCCAGAATGCTCAGGACCAAAGGTTTTCTGGATAATGTATCTTTCTGTAATTTGGATTTTCATACCAAGTCTACTAGGAAATCATGTAAATATTAAATAAACCCAATAGGCTGGTTTTGCTTCCAATAAGGATTAATAATTTCTTTGTTTGGTTAAAATACAAGGTACTTTTTTAATAATACAGAAAAAAGGAAATCATTTTTAAAAAATTGGATTATTTGTTTATAATGGAGTCTATGGGAGAGTGACTTTCTGTAATTTCTGGATGATGAGTTTCTGGATAACAGACCCCATACTTGTATTTCCCAGCTAAACATCAAAATATATGAATTGTTTTTAACCTATGATTGGAAATTATGTGTTTATATTTATGAATTGGTAATTATGAATTTTCTTTGGGCTTATTGCATGAATTATAAAGTGGCAGCTAACTGGATATGAAATAGTTTATGAATTTTGAATGAACCATATTAACACGTTAATTAAATTAATGTTGTTACAATAATTTATGTGGATATAAAGTGAAATGCGATAGTGGTCGTAGTACTAACATTTTGTGTAGAAGTACCAGAGGCTGGTTTAAGGGCACAAATTGGCAGGTGGTCTTTTCTAACTGGATGTTCTTTATTCTGACATGCTATGTTTCCTTTAAGGAACAAATTAAATAAAACTGGAGCCTACTCCAAAAAAAAAAAGGATCCTACTCCAAGAAGAGAATGTTCCTATGGCTAAAGAATCTTCCGGTCGCAGCTTCTGGTTGAAAGCTCCCTTCTGCTTTCTACTCGCATTGTCGGCTCCCAGCTCCAGAATTTATAAACTCACTCCTGCCCAGCCCCTTTTGTGATGTCACCGAGGGGATAGAGCAGGTCGGTCCGGGTTCGGAGGGGGAGGTTTAGGGTTGGGTGCAGGTCTTTACATGACTGCAATTGCTTTGATCATAATCCCTTTTTAATTTAATATATGCCTTACATTAGCTTACAAATATAACATTTAATGGTCTCATGTTATTATACTTTGATTTAGTTATAATTTGGCCCTTATTACATAGATTTGTGCTGACAAATCATCACTTTCTACCTTGAAAAAGGTTCGCACAGACACCTTTTATTGGTTTCTATGGCAGCTAGAATGAATATAGCATTGCAGGAAATCTGCTATAACACATTTTGAGGATATGACAGCTAGTTAAAAGAACGTGCTATTATGACAGCTCGCTAAATGTAGTATGGATAAATACCTTAAATACACCAGGTACAGTCTGTTTACATTTTCGTAACTATTGTAACAAGATACTTGCTTGACAACAACATTGGTGTCAAGCTGAACTTTGATTGTGGACACTTAAATTAAATAAGTTTACATTTTTGTGTGTCCAAGTTTAGCAACATTCAAATCTGAAACTTAAAGAACATAACTTGCTTCATTTAGAATACACATTATATCTTTGATAAAGTTAGCCTGAAATAACTTAATAATGTAACTGAATAATTATGGAAGTGGTGCTTCAAAATGCAAAGGCTCAGTGTATTCAAACAGGTGAGCAGCACAACCAAACATACTTGGACACATTTATTTGGATTGCTGTTAATGCTCCCAAGTGCAGGAAATGTTTCAGAGTTATCAAATATAGATTCTGTTTTACCAGGGTATACATACAATGTAGGATCATAACTAGCCTGGCAATGGATGATTTGACTTGGCTAACTCAAAGGGTCATCGATTAAAGGAGCTATCTTGCACCTTGCTCCAATTTGAAACAGAGTGTGGCACTTACTTAAACCACACGGCCATAATGTATTTTGCTACAAATTACAGTAACATGATAATGTTTTGTCTGTCCATAAAGGCTTGGAACTAGTGTCTGCCTACTATTGCATACTTCATATGCAATTGGCAGCCTATTTTCAGTTATTTTATTAATACTTACAGCTGGGGTTAAATGTTTAGCAAACAATTTGTGCTGTTCCGGATACCTTTGAAGTATTTCCCCCTTTTTTTAAATTTAGTTCTCTCACATACACAAGTCTATTTCATAGTTACATAGTTACATAGTTAAATTGGCTTGAAAAAAGACCGAGTCCATCAAGTTCAACCCCTCCAAATTAAAAACCCAGCATACATACACACACACACATCTCCACTCTTTCAAACACAAACCAGGTCCCATAGCTATACTAACTGTAGAGTTTAGTATCAAAATAGCCTTTGATATTATGTCTGTCCAAAAAAATCATCCAAACCCCTCTTAAAAGCATCAACAGAATGAGCCATCACAACATCACCCGGCAGTGCATTCCACAACCTCACCGTCCTGACTGTGAAGAACCACCTACGCTGCTTCAAATGAAAGTCCTTTTCTTCTAGTCTGAAGGGGTGGCCTCTGGTGCGGTGATCCTCTTTATGGGTAAAAAGGTCCCCTGATATTGGTCTATAATGTCCTCGAATATATTTGTAAAGTGCAATCATGTCCCCTCGCAAGCGCCTTTTTTCCAGAGAAAACAACCCCAACCTGGACAGTCTCCCCTCATAATTTAAGTCTTCCATCCCTCTAACCAGTTTAGCTGCACGTCTCTGCACTCTCTCCAGCTCATTTACATCCCTCCTAAGTACTGGAGTCCAAAACTGCACTGCATACTCCAGATGAGGCCTTACTAGGGATCTATAAAGAGGTATAATTATGTTTTCATCCCTTGAGTTTATGCCCTTTTTTATGCAAGACAGAACTTTATTTGCTTTAGTAGCTACAGAATGACACTGCCCAGAATTAGACAACTTGTTATCTATAAACACCCCAAGATCCTTCTCACTTAAGGAAACTCCCAACACACTGCTATTTAGTGTATAACTTGCATTTATATTATTTTTGCCAAAGTGCATAAACTTGCATTTATAAACATTAAACCTCATTTTACAGATTGTTGCCCAGTTTCCCAACTTAGACAAATCACTCTGCAAAGTGGCAGCATCCTGCAAGGAACCTATAGCTCTGCACAATTTAGTATCATCTGCAAAAATAGAAACCGTACTTTCAATGCCCACATCCAGGTCATTAATAAACAAGTTGAAAAGCAAGGGACCCAGTATAGAGACCTGTGGTACCCCACTAACAACACTGGTCCAATTAGAAAATGTTCCATTTACCACCACTCTTTGTAGTCTATTTTTTAGCCAGTTCTCTATCCAGGTGCAAATGCTATGTTCAAGGCCAACATTCCTTAATTTAACCAGTAACCTTCTGTGTGGCACTGTATCGAATGCTTTAGCAAAGTCTAAGTAAATCACATCCACTGCCATCCCAGAATCGAGGTCCCTGCTCACCTTCTTTCAGCTGTTATTAGGATCTGAAAATGAGGATCCTGCATAAATGTATTTACAGTATAGACTGCTTAGTTATGTCTATATTGTGTGACAGTAAGGGAGCAAATGTTTCACTTCATGCAGGATTTTAAAGGTAATATAAAGGAGGAGATGATTGTAAAGAGTCCAGCAATTTATAGGAGTATGTTATAGACCCCTAATGTAAGTGAAGAGGAGGAGGCTAAGCTCCTGATGCAAATTGAAAATTAATGATAATGGGGGATTTTAATTACCCAGATATTGACTGGAGCAACTGTCAGGACAGTTAATGTGAAAAAGTACTGTATATAAACTTGCTGCATGACACAAGTTGTTGAGAAGTCTAACTGCTCTAATAACCCAGAAAGTATGGCAAATGTGATTGAACCCCTGTGTAATAGTGACCATTACTCAGGGAATTACTTTTTCACTCATGCATTCCGGTTTGTTAGTGCTGCATTTAGGTGGGGGGGGGAGGGTCACAGCTCCAACAAATGCAGAATTTTTAACCTTTTGCTGGACTTTCTATCCAGCATGTAGTGCAGAGTGCAGCAGTGACCCTTCTGAGGGTCTGAACAGTGGCGGAATTACGGGGGTGTAAGGGGTGCAGCGGTACAAGGGTCCATGCCCCTGCACCCCCGTTGGGGCTTGCAACCCAAAGAAGAAATAACATCATGCCCGAATCGCTAGGTTCTCTAAGGTGCTTGTGCGCTGCATGTAATGTCACCAGCGGCATGCTGCGCGCAACATCATCAGCAATGCATTCTTGTTTCCAAAGGTGGTCAGGCAGTATAAATGCTCTCAAAAAAGGCCAGTGCACATATTAATATACAGTTAGAAGATATGCCAAGGAAAACCATTGATTGTATGGAGGAGGGGACAGAAAATGGAGAATGGGAAGAAAAAATATAGAAATGAAAAGAGAGAAAAGAGCAAGAGATAACTGGAGAACAGAAAATAAATGAATAGAAAAGAAGATGATAAAAGGAAAAGAGAAGTGGAGAGCATGAACCAGAGATAATGGAGTGAGTGTGAGATAGAATGGCAAAGTGAAAAACAGTGATAACGTTATGTTCTGCCCATTCAACACATAGTTCATTATTACCTGTAGGGCACCAAATACCTTCCCCTAATAAAACACATTATCGGGGTGTTAGAAAACACTACTGCTATGCTTGCTAGCTAGCTATTCACCCTCCATATGAAGGCCATCCCAGAGCCTGTGGGTCTTGTGTTTAATAAAATTGCCTGACATAAAATAGGTAAATGCCCAGCAGAATGTGGTCCATTGATACTGAACTATTGCTCCTGTGGGTCAAGTTACTGGGTCAGAGGAATTATTCCATACCTACCAACTGTCCTGTTTTTAGAGGGACAGTCCCTTTTTTGACAGCTCAACCTGTAGTCCCTCATTTGCACTGGAAAGTCCAATTTTTCTCTTGAACATTGAACAGCCAGAAAAAGCATTGAGCATTGAACAGCCAGAAAAAGTTTCTAAATTAATTGGCTTTTGGCAGAGAGCCCAGACAAGCCACAGCAGAAAAAAGATACTTTTGTAATAATTTCTAGATAAGTAAATAAGTAATTGAAATAATATAAGATAATTGGTCCCTTGGGAAAAGTTAGACTCAGTTTAAAGGGGTTGTCCACCGTCAAACAACTAGTTGTTTTCAGATAGATCACCAGAAATAATGACTTTTTCCATTTACTGTCTATTTTCTATTTGTAACAGTTTTTATAATACTGAAGTGTAAAGTGACACTTTCACCTTCTAAAGCAGCTCTGGGAGGGGGGGCCCCAACTGTTCTAAACTGATACATTTAATGGATACATTTCTTATCTTTGTCCCTGCTGAGCAGAATCTCTGGGTTTCATTACAGGCAGCTGTTAGAATTAATACAATAGTTGCTAATACTCCAGAGATTTTGCTGTGAAATGTATCAATTAAATGTTGCAAAATGTTATCAGTTTAGAGTCTGCGCCTGAATTACTGAGCTGCCAGACTCAAACACCAGAGACACCAACATTCAACTTTAAACTTAGATTTTGGAAAAACAGTAAAAATAAATAATGGGAAGTAATTGAAAAATGTCTTTATTTATGGAGAACAATCTGAACCACTGAACAGAAAAAAGTGTTTGGAAGGTGAACAACCCCTTTAAAGGAAAAATCACCTTCATTAGCAAAACTGTAATAACTGAAAAAAAATCACAGAAATATGTTCAAACCTGCCAAATTTTGTAAAATAAACATGGTAATTATGGGGTGTGGCCACAAAAATGGACATTACCAAACATTTTTGCCGCACTAAACCCTCCAACTTTTTTGTCCCTCTTTTTATGTTGGGAGATATGGAATGACAGATATCTTTAATGTGAGTATCTCAAATTTTTTCATGTGGCCATGTTGTCTCATGACAATGAAAGAGGCACAAAATATATGTGTAATATAGAAGCCATTCTAGATGAGGGTCCCCAGCCTTTTATACCTGTGAGCTACATTCAAATGTAAAAAGAGTCACGAAGCATGAATAATGTTCATTGGGGTGTCAAATAAAGGTTGTGATTGGCTATTTGGAAGCCCCTATGAGGGCTGGCAGCCTACAAGAGTCTCTGTTTGGCGGTGCATATTGATTCTATGCAACCAAAATTTGCCTCCAAGCCAAGAATTGCCACTTGCCATGAGACCACTAGGAGAACCTGGATTGGGTGAGATTTACAGTGGTGTGAAAAACTATTTGCCCCCTTCCTGATTTCTTATTCTTTTGCATG
>CM044439.1:68264426-68288558 GCA_024363595.1 Xenopus borealis
TGAGAGTTTTAGCCTCTGCCACTGCTGTTTCAATTTGGCTAGAAACTGTAATAGCCTTTTATAGGGTTAAATCTTGCTCTAGGAGCAGTCTCTCTCTAATACATGGTGAGTTTGTTTTCCCACTATTTGGTCTTTTAGCATTTCATCTGTTAGTGTCAACATCTAGCGCAGGTTCGCGCTGACGTCATCGCTCCTGCGCCAAGTGCTCGTCCGCAAGTGTGTGTTGATGCACGTGCAAGCGCGCTGCGTTTTAAAGGACGCTCAGGCTTAGATTCGTTGCAAAGTGATCTTCCTACTGACACTGAGCTACGTTCATTTGAGAAATCTTCTGACTTACTTCTGAGAGATTCCTGTGTATGACCTGGCTTGTTCCTGATTTCGCTTCCTGATTACCCCCTGGCTTGACGCTTGATTATCTGATTCCTGTGTATGACCCGGCTTACCTCTGACTACGATTCTGTCTGCAGTTGAGTGCCAAAACCGTAATCATCCGCCTCCTGTCATCTCTGCGGTGATTCATCAGCACTGCTGCTATTCCTTACTGGAATCACTCTGTTTCATCTCCAGGGTGCCATTCAGTGGGAAGCGTGGGAGAGGCTAATTACTTCAGACTCACCGTGATTCCTGACAGTATTACTTTGCCATGGAGTCTGAAGATCCAGCCCCTTCTCCTTTGGAGATTGTCGCCCAACAGATGGCTGGTCTCACCCGAGCTGTGAGAGATCTACAAGCTGGTTACCAGCAATTACAGACTCAGATTCAAGACCTATCTCTACCTCCTTCTGGGCCATCTGCTTCGGCTTCCCTTCCAGCCGTGACATCATCCTCAGTACAGTCTATTGACCCAAAGATGCCACTACCAGAGAGCTTCTCTGGGGACAGACTAAAGTTTCGGACTTTCCAGAATGATTGCCGGCTCCTGTTTGCTTTAAAACCACAGACCTAGGCTACAGAACGGGTGAGAGTGGGAGTGATTATCTCGCTATTGTCTGGGGAACCAAAGACTTGGGCTCATCGGTTATTCGAAATCCAAAGTCCTTTGCTGACTGATGTAGACACCTTCTTTGCAGCAATGGCTCAGATGTACGACGATCCCAAGAGATCTGATACTGCAGAAAACATGATCAGAACCCTTCTTCAAGGAAGACGTCCGGTGGAGGACTATGTTACTGAATTTCGCTCATATGCTACTGATACTGAGTGGAATGACAAGGCTCTGAGACATCAATTTCGCTTAGGCCTGAGTTCAGCTCTAAGGGACGAATTAGCTCGAGTTGGTGTTCCTGATTCCTTGGATGCATTAATTGATTTGAGCATTCAGATTGATCAACATCTGAGAGAGAGGCGGGCTGAGAAGGTTGCTAATTCTTATTCAGGAACATCTTGGGTAGTGCCTAAAGCCCCGTTGCCTCCGCATGTTATGTATGTCCACTCCTACATCCGTAAGACTGCCCTACTGGGCCTGTGGGTAAGCCTGCCTTTACCACATGCCTACTTTCATCTTCTTCTTGTACTCTGGAGTCAACGTTATTAATTTTACCTATTTCTCTACAGTGGTCCCAAGGGTCCCTAGAGAGTAAAGTAGTCATTGACTAAGGAGCCTGCGGCTGCTTCGTGGACGCGGAGTTCGTCAAGAACCATTCTATTCTCGTCCTAAGCAACGGCCTTTCCTCGTGAGGACAGCAGATGGATCTCAACTCTCCTCCGGACCAGTTACCTTAGAGACTATTGAACTCTCTGTTATTGTTAATTTTCATCATATTGAGACGTTATCATTTGATATAGTGTCTTCTCCTCTTTTTCCTTTAATCCTTGGTTTCCCATGGTTAAAGACACATAATCCATCAATAAATTGGAGCACTGGGTTGATGCAATTTCCGTCTGAAGCCTGTAATTTGCATACGACGGTTCCCGAAACTTTACCCAGAGTTTTTGCCTTAACACATGACTCTTGTTCCCAGTCTGTTCCTGCCTTCCTTCATGATTTTATGGATGTCTTCGATCAAAAGGGAGCTGACACATTACGCCTCATTGAATTTATGACTGCCCCATTGACCTACTTCCGGGGGCTCCTATTCCTTTTGGGCGTATATACCCTTTATCAGAGCCTGAATTAGCAGTCTTGAAAGAATATATTGACGAAAACTTGAAGAAAGGCTTCATTCGCCCTTCTACTTCACCTGGGGCAGGTATCTTTTTTTGTGGAGAAAAAGGATCACTCTTTACGCCCCCTTGCATTGACTACAGGCATTTGAATGATAATGGTGAAACTACCTCTTATACCTGAGTAATTCCAAAGTCTTTGCTGTGCCAAATTTTTCACCAAACTCGATTTACATGGAGCTTATAATTTGGTGAGAATACGCCAAGGAGATGAGTGGAAGACAGCTTTTCGTTCCCGTTTCAGACATTTCGAATACCTCGTAATGCCGTTTGGCTTATGCAACGCCCCTGCCACATTTCAGCATTTTGTCAATTATATTTTCCGTGATTTTTTGGACCAGTTCTTAATAGTTTATCTGGACGACATTCTTATTTTGCTCCTTCTGAACAAGAACATCATGTGCATCTGAGGAAAGTATTCAAGCGGTTGCAGATTCATCGTTTATTCGCTAAACTCGAAAAATGTGAATTCGTTAAATCCTCAGTAGAGTTTCTGGGGTTTGTAATTTCTTCTGAAGGTGTCTGCAAGGACAAAAAGAAGGTTTCCACTATCCTTGATTGGCCGGTCCCTTCTTCCAGAAAAGCAGTTCAAAGTTTTGTGGGTTTCGCAAATTTTTATAGAAAGTTTATCAAAGACTTTTCCAAGATCATTGCACCCATTACGGATTTAACTAGTGCTACCAAACAATTTCGTTGGACTACGCAAGCTCAGGACTCTTTTGAACAATTAAAAAAATTGTTTGTGTCTGCATCGGTTTTAAAACACCCTAATCCTGTTTTACCTTATGTCCTGGAAGTTGATGCATCAGAGACTGCTATTGGTGCCATTCTCTCTCAAAGAACAGGTTCTAACAATGAACTTACCCCTGTGGCTTTCTTTTCTAAGAAACTTTCCATATCTGAGAGGAACTATGATGTTTCAGATAAGGAATTATTGGCCATCAAAGCATCTTTCTAGGAATGGCGAAATCTCTTGGAAGGAGCCCTCCATCCGATCCTCATATTCTCAGACCACAAGAACTAGGAATATTTGCGCACTGCCAAGCGTTTGAGACCTAGACAAGCTAGATGGGCTTTGTTTTTTTCTCGTTTTAGTTCCCATATCACCTACAGACCTGGATCCAAGAATAGAAAGGCTGATATCCTCTCACATTTAGAATTTCCTTTTGCTCCAGAGTGACCTTATTTCGAAGATCAGAAATGCGTCCCCTTCTGTATCTACAAGGTTCAAGGTTCAGATGGTCTTAATTTTTTGGGTGGCAGACTTTTTGTTCCAGAATCTCTCCGATCAGAAACGCTGGGAATGTTGCATGATCATCCACTTGCGGGCCACATGGGGTCTGTCAAGACATTGGACCTTGTCCGGAGGTTTTTTTATTGGCCGCGTATGGCCAATGACTGTAAGGACTATGTGGTGTCCTGTGAGGCCTGTGCCCGATTTAAGAACACTCATACTAAGCCCTTGGGATTATTACGTCCTTTGCCTGTTCCTGCTTGCCTTTGGGGTTCCATCTGAGTCAATTTCATTGTAGATCTTCCTCCTTCTCGTGGGTTTACAGTGATTTTCGTGGTTGTGGATCGTCTTTCTAAGATGGCGCACTTCATCCCTCTTTCTGGGGTTCCTTCTGCCTCCTCTACTGCAGAAGTTTTTATCAAGGAGATTGTTCGACTTCATCGTCTCTGACCGCGGGGTGCAGTTCACTTCTAAATTCTGGAAGGCTCTGAAGATCAAGTTGGCCCTCTCCTCGGCATTCCATCCGCAGTCCAATGGTCAAACAGAGAGGACTAATCAGACTCTGGAACAGTACCTCCGCTGTTTTTCGTCCTTTCTTCAGGATGATTGGTACGAACTTTTACCATTGGCTGAGTTTTCATATAATAATACTGTGCACTCTTCTACTAAGCAATCGCCCTTTTTCACTAATTATGGTTGTCATGCTCATATTCTTCCTGATCTACCCCATGGAATTGACGTTCCTGCAGTACAAGAATGTCTGGCAATCTTTTTGGATAATGTCCCAAGACTTCAACATGCAATGGCACAAGCACAGAGTGACTTTAAGAAATTTGCGGATCATAGGAGAACAACGGTTCCTGATTTTCAGGTGGGTGACCTCGTCTGGTTGTCCACCCGCAACATTAAATTGCCATGTCCCTCAAGGAAGTTGGGTCAGAAGTTTTTGGGTCCTTTTCCTATTGTTCGGCGCGTCAATGATGTTGCTTTTGAGCTCAAGTTACCGGTTGCCTACAAGATCCAGCCTGTCTTTCATACGGCTTTGCTGAAAGACGTGGTCAGGAACACTTTCTCTGGGAGGATTCGAGGTCCTCCAGATCCTGTGTCGGTGGAAGGGATTGAGGAGTTCGAGGTAGAGACAGTGTTGGATTCTCGGCTGCACAGGGGTCGTCTTCAGTATTTGATTCGATGAGGAGAGTTCATGGGCGCCTGTGAGTAATGTTCATGCCCCTCGACTCGTTCGATTGTTCCACGAGGCTCATCCTGAGAAGCCCTCTTCTGCACGCGCCCAGAGGTTGCGTATCGAGGGGGGCACTGTCAGCGTCTAGCACAGGTTCACGCTAACGTCACCGCTCCTGCACCAAGTGCTCGTCCGGCGCGTGCGAATGTTCGCGCGCGGGTGTTTTCGCGCACACGTGCGTTTTCGCACAACCCGTTCTTACGCAAGCGCGTGTAAGTGCGCTGCATTTTAAAGGACGCTCAGGCTTAGATTCTTTGCAAAGTGATCTTCCTACTGACACTGAGCTACGTTCATTTGAGAAATCTTCTGACTTACTTCTGAGAGATTCCTGTGTATGACCTGGCTTGTTCCTGATTTCGCTTCCTGATTACCCCCTGGCTTGACGCTTGATTATCTGATTCCTGTGTATGACCCGGCTTACAACTGACTACGATTCTATCTGCAGTTGAGTGCCAAAACAGTAATCATCCGCCTCCTGTCATTTGGAATCACTCCATTCAGTGGGAAGCGTGGGAGAGGCTAATTACTTCAGACTCACCGTGATTCCTGACAGTTAGATTCCCAAACTCACAGGTAACAACCAGCTCTCTCAAAGCTTCTACAAAATATTCTGTGGATTCACCATTACGCTGTCCACGTTGGCGGAATTTAAATCTTTCAGCAACCACATTTACTTTAGGCACAAAAAAGTTCTTTATAGCAGTAAGAGCATTTTCATAAGTATCATCAGGTAATGGTAATGTATAGAATATACACCGTCCCTCTGCTCCCAGGCAGTGAATAAGTAAAGCACGCTTTCTAGCTGCAGAAATCTCCCTTGGTCAGCAGCAATAATGTCATTATCAAACATACGGATCAAAGCAGTAAAAGGTATGGTAGGCTCACCAGGGTTTGGTAGAAAAGGTGCAGGCTGCTGCAGAGGTAGAAAATACATCCTTGTTGCCATTTGTTGTGTTTGGTAGGCGAGGATGAGGAGGGTATAACAATGCTTTATTAGCAGGTTCATGCAGCCATTACATAACAGCAGTAAGTCTTACTTTCACTTCTAAGCAGTACAGAAATTCCTGTGTATGCACAGTGCCACCTGCAGGCCATTTGTATAAACACCACACACCCTGGATCTTCAGAGTTCTTATCATGAAGTATTATTGCATGAGGAAAGAGACCTCTGCATTTATTACCCATGATGGTTTTGGTTAAAGAGCGTACTTTATGGACTGGCTTCAGCCAGTTATTTTCAAAGACTGATGTCTTCTATACTCTATGGATCTTCATAACAAGTACCTAAAAATGTTCTGAAATTCATTGATTTTGCAGGACTGAAACTGAACCTTTCCAAATGCTACTTCAGACAAACTCAGCTGTCATTTCTGGGGCATATAATTTCACAAGAGGAATAACTTCCATGTCAATGCTGTTACACAAGCACCTACTCCATCTGATTTTCAGGCCTTACAAGTTTTCTTAGGTCTTACTACATGGTATTCTAAATTTATTCCCAAATATGCTTTCCTACTACTACTATGTGGAACTTCAAGTATGGTTTGGTCAGAGACTTCTCAACATAGCTTTTAAATAGTGAAACAGTTAATTGTGAACAGTCCAGCACTAGCTTTATTTGATCTTGCACTATCCACTATGGTTACTACAGATGCTTCAGACTATGGCATTGATGCAATGCCAATGCTGATCATTCAGAGAAAACTGTTGCATTTGCATCCATAACACTTACAGAGGCAGAGCATTAATTATTCAGCTGTTGAAAAGGAAGCTTTAGCATGTGTTTGGGAAACATGGAGAACCTTCCCTTTGGGGTAGAGAATTTACCTTATGCACTGATCATAGCTCTTTAACTACACTACTTACAACAAAGGGAATAGGAAGAGCAATATAAGCCAGGTTTGAAAAATGTTACTGCTGATTGTTTGTCACACTTACCTTTCCCTGCAGCTTCTGATACACTGGGTGAGGACATAGAAGTTGTAGCATTGACTGATATACTATCATCTACAGTTACAGCTGCTGTTTTAAAGCAAGCTTGCCTCAAATGTCCAATTCAAGTAAAACTACAAAGCAAATGGCCAAATGCTAAAGAGAAATTCAGTCCTGATCTTAAACAGTACTACAGGATTTCCTTAGGAGATGTTGTTGCAATATTGTACGAGGAGCTCACCAGTACTAGACTATTACCACAGACCTTGCAAAAAAAGCTCATACAACTTGCACAGGAGAGTCAACAAGGAATTGCATGTACAAAACAAAGACTGCAAGAACTATAGTGGTGACCAGCAATGGATGCCGATGTGGTAACTGTCATTCATTCTTGTGTAACTTGTCAGAATCATGGCAAAACAGCTATCACACATACACCACCACTTCAGCCAGTGCCATTTCCTGATTCAGCATGGGAAAAACTTGCTATTGATATTGTGGGTCCTGACGGCAGATTTGCTATAACCTTGATAGACTATTACAGTAAATGGCCAGAAACAGGAAAATCTTAAACATACTTACCGTGATTTTAGGAATTGGAAATGACATCTATAAAAACCTTCCATGCCCCTTTCATGTCCTCCTTTTTATTTACTGGCCAAAAAAGTAAGCTCTTCTTAGGGGTATGGAAGTTGCTCACTGCCATGTTACAGTCCAGGAAAAGAAAATCACGGTAAGTATGTCTAGGATTTTCCTGTTTCGTGGTCCTTCACATGGTAGTGGGCACTAATGGGATCTTACCAAGCAGTAAGACAGACAAGGGTAGGATGCTGAAAACTTTATTAATTAGGATCTCTAGCGACATTTAGGATGGATCTCCCAAAGTTAGCTCTTTTAGCTGAGTCAATGTCCAATTTATGGATGACCAAACTGCAGCTTTGCACAATTCTTCTGGGGATACCTGGGACCGGAATGCCCAAGAAGCCGCAGTCGCTCGCGTTGAGTGGGCTTTTATATGTAGTGGGACAGGCACTGACGATACATGATGTAATCCACCGCGTAATTGTAGATTTGGAGGCTTTGTGTGAATTATCCATTTATTCTCTTTCTGTAACAGCATTTTAACCCTGTCCCCTCCTCTAGGGAGTGGTTCTACTTTATCTAACACTCTCCATCTTAACTGTGAGGGATGGTGTTTGGCTACAAAAAAATGTTTAGCCAGTAAGGAGTTGCTGGGTTTTTTTTGGATCGAAATTTCTAATATAGCCCTTATGTTCTCCAATACGAGTCTTTACTGGTCTAGACGTTTGTCCTATGTATGCCTGCCCACATGGGCACTTGATTAAATATACCACATAAGAACTCTCACATGTGGCATATGTTTTTACCGGTATATCAAACCCTTTAAATGGATGGTTTACCTTTTTGCCTGTGATAACTGAGTTGCAAACCCCACAATTCAAGCAGGGAAAGGTACCCATTTTAGGTTTGCCAAAAAATCTGTGTTCTATATTTTACTTTAAGGTCAGAGCTACATAACCTATCCTTTAATGATTTACCTCTCCTATATGAAAGCAGATGTCCATATGCCACATCATTCTGTAAAACCGGCCAGTATTTTTTGATCACTCTTTCAATTTTATTGCTCTTTTGTTGGAACATAGATACAAAAGGTAAACGATTATTTTTGTACTTTCCCTTTTTATTTTGCAACAAGGTCTGCCTAGGGATCTCTCCAACTTCCCTTGCTATTCGTTCCATTTCCTTTTTATTGTACCCTTTCTGTGTGAACCTTCTCACTAAATCTGCTGCTGCCTCTACATAGTCCTTGTTCTCACTACTTTGTCGCCTAATCCTCAAAAACTGGCCTTTTGGAATTCCTTTCTTAACCTTTGGGTGATGAAAACTATCTGCTCTCAACAGATTATTTCTATCTAGGGGTTTCCGATATAAACCCGATAACAATTTCCCCTCTGTTATAGTTAACGTGACATCCAAAAAATTGATGGAACTGCCAGAGTACTCGTATGTAAATTTAATACTTTTGTGACTCTTATTCGCTTGTTCCATAATTTTTTCGAAGGTTTCCTTTGTACCTGACCATAAAACAAGAATGTCGTCCACATATCTAAAATAAGCTTTTATATTTTGACAGTATGTTGTATTCTTTAGGAAATATAGATTTTAGAGTTTGTGTACCACTATATTGGCAAACGAGGGCGCAACTGCAGCTCCCATCGACGTACCTTGTCTTTGCCAATAATACTGGTCACCAAACCGAAAGTAGTTCTTATTTAAGACTAAATGCAGACAATCCAATAAAAAATAAACCGTTTGATGCGATAATGTGGTATCTAGCAGAGCTTCCTCAATGTACACTTATGCCCTCTTCCTGCGGGATTGAAGTATATAAACTTTGTATATTGATAGAAACCAAAACTATATCCTCCAGGTGGTCCAGTTTAGAGATCTTCAGTAAAAGATCAGTAGTATCTTTCAAGCAAGTATCAATTTTCGCTACAATTGATTGTAAAAATGTATCTACATATTGTGCTAAAGGTTCCAATACGGATCCCATACTTGCAACAATCGGTCTACCTGGAGGATTAGTTAACCTTTTATGAATTTTTGGCAAAAAATAAATTACAGGTGTCACAGGATACTCTACCAGCAAAATATATATATAAAAAGTAACTCAAAGCAACTGGACTTGCTGAGATATTTTAATGAAGACGTTTCACTGCTCATCCAAGCAGCTTCTTCAGTTCAACTGACTGGTGTAGGGGAGTTCTCGGCAAATAGACTCTTCCAACAATCCAATCACAATGGCACACTGCAACTCTTCAGAGAGGTGACATTTGAAATTCACAGTGGTCTTGATTCTGTGTAGTTACAGTGATAGAATAACCAATGTGTCATGCAACTCCTAGACACAGGTGTTACTTGTGAGAGTTGCATGAATGGATGTGTCAAGAGTTCTGAAACCGCCGGGGAACAGATGCGAGAACAGCATTGTATGTAGCAGACAGGTGGTGTCGAAGGCCCCCGCCTCTGTTCAGGGATGGTTTCTCCACCTTAACATGAATCGCCTCTTTCACACCTCTTTCAAACCAGCGGTCTTCTTTATCCAAAATTTGGACATTGCTATCTTCAAAAGAGTGTCCCTTGTCTTTTAGGTGTAGAAAAACAGCCGAGTCTTGTCCTGTAGAGTTCGCCCTCCTATGCTGAGACATTCGTTTAGTGAGGAGTTGTTTTGTCTCCCCAATGTATACCAGCAAAAAATCCTTAACTTCTTTAGTGATCACTCCATTTATTTCAGCTTCTGCCACCACTTGTTCCACAAGTTTTTTTACTTCAAATACAGGATCACAATCAATCATTTCATAGTGATCAGGTATTTGTAACTGGCTTAAAGCTTCTGCCATATAGGCGCTTTTATCCATAATGACAGTGGCTCCTCCCTTATCGGCTTTTTTAATTATTATTTCTGTATTATTATTAAGGGATGTTAGCCCCTGCCATTCTTTTCTTGTAATAGTCGTATTTCTACCCTTAGTATTAGGAGTCTCCCATAATCGTTTTACTTCATTTGTAACTAAACTGTAAAACATATCTATTGAAGCATTATCCACAGAGGGCATAAATTTACTTTTTTTCTTTAAGCCCAGTGTGGACAGCATGTTACTTTGTACAGTTTCATTTGCAAAACACATTTTAAGTTTTAAGGCACGAATAAATTTGTTAAACTCCCAATTTATAAAGTCTGTTTCAACCGTTGGGACATATCCCAGCCCTTTATTCAGTAGAGAAAGTTCTGATGGGGTCAGTTGGTACGAGGAAATGTTTATTACTAAGTTCTTTACCTCTTTTTCTGACTCCTCTTTGGATATGCCTCTCTTTGTATCGGGGTCCGCGAATTGCACGCTGGTTGACGATTCCGTCCTGAGTCTGCAGGATCGCTGTATAAAAAAATCACCTTTTTGCGGTTTATGGCTATGTGTAACATCCTCTTCGCTGCTCGTTTGCTGGATAGATGAATCTGTATGGACGCTTGTGTGATACTTCCTGGAGCGGCCTGGCAGTCCGGTCCGTCTAAAATTAGAACGCTGACGACTTGGCTCATCTCTCCACGTGTACATGCGGCCTGTCTGGTAATCCTGTGCGTCACGGTTGAACTTCTTACGGTTCCGTAAGCTGTGCGTGCTCTCTCAGAACGGCTTCCATCTCTGACTCCGATCTCTCCTTTAGAAACTCGGCTTTTGCAGCTATTATGTCCGCTCTCACTTCAGTAAGTTCTTCTGTTAGACCTTCAATAGTTAACACCATTAGATCCAATGAATATTTATTGCTTATCTCCAGCCATTTAGTAGAAAAGGATGTTCTTTTTGTGCACAAATTGGGTTTAATTACAGATCTCAAACCCCTCGGTATACGCCTTACTTTTACATATTCAGACAGCGTTGATTGGTGCAGTTTAACATTAAGTTCTTTTTTCTGCAGATTCAGTAATTTTCTTTTAATATCAGGTAATGGCTGTACCCTTGTGTTAGTGAAATGCTTGTCACAGAATTCACAATGCGGTTTATTTCTTCATCACTATAAGCAAATACTGCAGTAGATTCAATGGCAATTGGATTTTCTCTCGACATACCTTCAGTATTGTACATCTTTATTTAGTCCACTACTGGATGGTCCCAGACAATAATTGAAGAAACATGATTTTTCGAGTGGGATAAACTTTTGTTACTCCTTCTGTTTTATATACACACCATCCGTCGTGTAGTAGGATTCCCAAATATACAAGTAGAAACAGACTGGAACAGAGGCAGTACTTTTGTCTTCAAACACCCTTTATTGGTGAAAAATCACGACATATTTCGAGAATATCTCTCTTTTTCAAGTGATACAACAGTGCTAATTGAATACAGCTCTAAATACTTTGGAGGCTCTTAATTCCCTCCATCACACTCCCATGTGATACCTTAGTGACCAGCATAAATTTAACCCCCTGAGTCCTTGTGTTCATCCATTCCTCTGTGTAACAGTCCAATACAAATCCATAAATATCCTTTTACCTCGTTTTTTTTTTTGTTTTGCTACGGGGGGAGGGGTTTTGCACCAGGAGGGAAGACTTCTCCTTTAACTTTACTGGCACTTGCTCTTTTCTCTTTTTCTTTATTTAAAGTCCATTTGGTTGTCACAGTAGACAGGGCCTCTTTGGAGAGGGTGTTTGCTTGCACATAAAGGCACAAAGCCAGCAGTAGATGCAAAGGGACATAAAGAGTGTCATTCTGAAAATGATGGCTGCCTAGATTTTGCATCTGGTATGTAAGATTTACATTGTGGTGTCTGCACTCAGGTTGTAGGTCTCAATGTTTTCTTTGACAGTCCCTACCTCACACTGTTGATGATATTATAATATGTTATTTTAGAACACATTTAATAAAGATGGCATAATAACGAAAAGAAGAAAAAAGGAGCAATACATATCTAAATTGTATGCCTAATTGTGAATGCTACGTAAACTTGCATGTTCAAAAGTGTCTGCATGCACACCCCTTGCTGGTCTATCAATTATTATAAACCAGAAGGAGCTCCATCTATCATTTATTATAAACCAGAAGGAGCTCCAGAACATGCGAGAGGCAAAAAAGCACTGCAATATAAGCTTGTGATATGATGGACTACTAGGGGTGTAATAGACATATGGGGGGAGGGATGGAATCCTTGGGTGCTAGGTTATTCTTGTTCTTCAGCAATGGTAATTTAGTTAAAAATGATGTTATGATTCAGATCTGAATTTGCCAATAACAAATTTTGCATCTCTTGTAACCTTATTTTACTTTAGCAAATTAACTTAATTTGTAAAATGCTGCTCAACTTGCTGGCGCTATATAAATAAATGATGACGATGGACATATATTAACATAATTTAAGTTTAAAGATGACAACAATTTGGTCTAAATGAAACATGCCATACATAGATTATTTAGACTGTCTGGTGTCTCAACATATCTCCTTAGTTGCCCTTTATAACCTCGCCCTCTGTCATTAAATTAAAAAAAAAAACAAAACAACAGCAGCAGCATCTGATAGATTCTTTAGTTATCAGTCTGTGTTTGTATCTCATGGATTATTACATTGTGTGATAACACAATATATGTAAAACAGCTTGAAAAACATCAAAAACATATCTGATGTGACTCTAAAACAATGGAAAGTCAATGCTGCGAGACAAAGCACTACTGGTGTCCTTCTCTCCCCCCCTAACCTTGTTCTTTCAGATCTCTCTTGCCCTCTATATCTCAGTCCTGTTCAGCTGTTCAGTTTCCCTGTGGGAGTATTATGACACAGTTATCTATTTTAAGCTCTCCATTACACTTAGTCCCCCAGATCCCACAACAAGGTGATGCTCCATGCACTTCGCATTTAACATCTTTGTTAGTCCTATTGTTAATGTGTAAAATCATTGCAAAGGACAGGCTGATACATTTAGTTGCTTTGATGAGCATACTGATATCTATAACAGAGCCAACATAGTTAACTGAAAATATATGCCTTGCAGAAGATGAGATTACAGTCAATGTATGATGCAACAGTGTCACCAAGTGGATAATGTGTGCTGCTCTAAAAATATTTTAAATATTATTTAACCCAGAATTTACTTAATGAAAAATGTTGGCAAAAAGGGAAACATATAATGCATATTAACATAATATGAAAGTACTACAAATCAGTTGAGGGTTCCTTCTCAAATAATTTTAGTTTAAATAACATTGCCACCTTTCAAGCAGGAGGGAGGGGCAGTGATGTTGGGGACAGGACAGGTGACATTGGGGACAAAACTGGTGACGTGGTGATCAGCGACTGGCTGATTGCCATATCATTATTTTCTATGTCCTTTCCTAATTTGGAAATCCACCCAGGACAGTTCCACCTGGACAGTCCTTCCGAATACCAATCTGTCTGGGTGAAATCCAGACAGGTGGCAACCCTATCTGTGTATGGGAATGGCAGGGACTTAGGGGGGCATGTATGACCTGTGCCCCTCAGTCTTCCACTATATACATAAATGATGTTGTTGTACTGAAAATCCCAATTGTAAAAGAGAAGATGTTTACTCTAGAGATCAGATTTGTAGGTATGTTAGTTGTAGTTGGGGTCTGACTGAATCAGAAATGGAAATTGTAAATGTAGGAGGAGAAAGAAAAGAACCCCTTCTGCAACTGAATGATTTATAAATAAATAAAAATCCCCGTATTGACTGATATTCAACAAAATTCAAATAGGTATCACCTTGTGTGGAATTCAAATAACCACCATAAAGTGCTAGTGTATAAATAGAATTAAAAAATTAATAATAGGATATCCACAATAGGAAATAGGGATATTAAAATTATAAAGTGCTGAGAGT
Organism: Xenopus borealis; assembly: GCA_024363595.1. Taxonomy (NCBI): domain Eukaryota; kingdom Metazoa; phylum Chordata; class Amphibia; order Anura; family Pipidae; genus Xenopus; species Xenopus borealis. The sequence goes on from CM044439.1 coordinate 68,278,410, forward strand.
GTGTAGTTAATTCATATACAATTCATTATAATAATAAATATTTTATATAAAGTGCTTTCCTAATCCAGCATTAATTCATTAGATTATCCTATTAATTATCAGATTGGCAATTGATTATTACTAGAGTGCGGTGCTCATAAATAAATAGAAAGATAGATATCAAAACACGAATAGTTAATCCAAAATTTCTTAAATATTTATTAAATTGATTAGGTAGGTTAGGCTGGATCCAATTCAGAAAAGAGTAGGAAATAGGAAAATTAGCAGGTGGAGTTGTCCCATAGGTCCCTATTTTATCATTGGCTAATCTTGGGACACCACAAAGAGAAGAAAGGCAGGGTTACCAAGACTGTGTTCTCAACAGTAAATTTATCCTAAGCTTGCCCTAAAAAACCACAAATCAAAGGTCCCATGTGATTCCCAGATTGGGATATTGAAGAAAAGTGGAGGAGAACTGGAACGATCGTATTGCCCACCTATATGGCCCTCCGGACCTTACTATTAAAAAAGAGAGAGGAGAATTGCATAAATTCTTGTTGTAAAATAAGAAAAGAGCTTGACGAAACAGCAGATAACGCCAACACGCGTTTCGCTAGATGCTTTGTCAAGGCGAATGGACTGCAAATCCCAGCATCTCTTGAATGGCCTCTGACATCCCATCTTTAACCATTCAGCAGGAGTTCTTTGCTTAGTAACATATGTGGATTTTAATGAGGGCTAGGGGAGGCTAAGCCTTCCCAAGCCTTCATGAAAATCCACCTGTGCTTCTCGGATCCATTTATGTGTTGTGCCTACAGCACAAATTGCACAACAATGACATGTTCAGCCCCCAAATAAACATAAAAGAAGAGGCATGCTCCCATCATTTAAAATTGTATTAGCACCTTTATTCAAAAAAACTATATTGCACTTACAATCTTCCTCATGGGTAGTGAAGTGCTTGGAAACACGTTGGCAACTTTGGACTTTTTTGATGAGTGATTTTTCTCTGGTACATTGAGCAATACAGTTTTATTTGAATAAAGGTGCTGATACAATTTTCCCTTCCTTTACATTTATTTGTAGACTTTGCAGTCTTGGGACCAGTAGATTAGGGAGGCAAAACCCCACATGAAACACTTTGAGCTATCGAACCATTTGAATTTGACCCTTGGGTTATTTGAACTTGATTTAGCTCGTGTTCCCTCTTCTCCCCCTCTTCCAGGACTTTGTTAAGTATGTACATTAGTTATCACAGCTTTAACCCTTTCACTGCCAGCTGATTTGTCCTAAATGTGAACATCCACTGCCAAGCAGTTTCTGGACATTTTTCTCTCAGTATGTTTACTTGGGATTTTTGACAAGAAAACCTACATGAAATAAGACACATTCTATATTGTTTTTTTCTATAATGAATTGGGCTTGAATAATTAAACAAAAATGTGTACTTTTTCTGGAGATATAACAAAAATTTTGAGTGAAATATGTAAAAAAATCAAATAAAGTATGTATTTTTTCAAAGAAGAATTACATTTACTGAAAAAAAATTTACTGTTTGTAAAAGCCCCAATTCTACTGAATGCAATGATAGCAGATATGTATTGGTATCCCACTTTTCCTGTCCACAACACACCCAAATGATAAAACCGCATTTTGTACAATTTCTCATTGACGCAAAACAGATAAGGGCATCTATAGGTTAACATGGCATATCTAACCATAGAAGTGAAATACCCCCATAAGTTAGGTATTTGTAGAAACTGCATACCTCTAGGTTTTTCGCTGTGGTGCAGTTTGTGCTCTAAATGTAGCTGCTAGCAATTTTGTGAACAGCACCACTCAACCATGCCATGAAAAAAGGCCGCAAGGCCTGAAACATTGCAGTGATGCCCTAAATCCTAATAAAGAGTTTTTAAACAAGAAGAAATTGTTGCGTGGTGCTGTTCACAATATTGCTAATTGACATGACAGTGGAGAGTGGCCACCTTGCATTTATTCAGCTGTGCCATCCTTGCTTTCCTACATGCAGATTTGTGGGTGCAGTTCTCCATAGAAATTTGCGGTTTGTCCTGAAATAAAGAAAAAAGTTACAAAGTTATATTTCTCCCCAAAATTGCCATGACAACTAAAAAAACCTGAACAAAATGATACCCTGAATGTATGGCTGCACCTAAAGACACGGCCTCCAAACATACCAAGACAGGCTTAATAGACAAGAGCAATTTCAGCTGGAAAGTATGAGCCTGCGCTCTAGTTGCACACTGCATTCTTCAGTCTAAATACACCTTACCTGTTGAAATCCCCCACAAACTATATATTTCTTGAAAGTGCACATATGCAACTATTTAGTGGCACTATCGTTCCATTCCTATATGCATATCTGTGGAAGCAATTCTCCATTGAAGTTTGCGGTTTGACCTGAAATAAAAAAAAGTTAGAAGTCGCCACAAAATTGCCATGACAACTAAAAAACCCTGCTAAGTGTCAATGTGCAGCTTCACCAAAAAAAAAAACCAATACCCTACATTTATGGGTGCCCCTAAAGACACCAAACACCCTAAAACAGGGGCAATAGCGAAAATCTAAGTGCCCACCTTTCAGTTTTCAGTCTAAATATCCCATTACCTGTGAAATACCCCCACAAACTATATACTCCTTGAAATTACACACCTGCAACTATTCAGTGGCACCATTGTTGTTTTCCTACATGCAGATCTGTGGGTGCAGTTCTCAGTAGTAGTTTGTGGTTTGGCCTGAAATAAAAAGATCCAAAGTTAGATTTCTTCCCAAAATTGCTGTGACAACTAAAAAGAACCTTATAAGTACCAATGTGCAACTTCACCCGAATAAAATAATACCCTACATGTATGGCTCCATCTAAAGACACATCCACCAAACACTCTAAAACAGGGGCAATAGCTAAATTTGAGGCTGTGCTCTAGGTTTCCACATTGCAGTTTTTCAGTCTCAACACCCCCCCTTACCTATGAAATACCTCCACATAAAGTGTTACAGTTTAGCTTGAAACAAAGATAAAAACACTCAAAGTTAGATTTATCTCCAAAACCCCAGACATCTAACAAAAACCTACTGAATAGTTACTGAATATTCTACTTACCATTATTCTGTTTCATATGTACTCTTCAATGTCCTTTGGGGATGCTGCTTTTATCTTTATTTTATTTTTTTAACACCTAGAAAACTAGAACTAGGAAATTGCAAAATTATGAAAAAACATTTGCCACTATATAGTCATACTGTTAGAAACACAGTTGTCTTCTGTAACTGTACTGAAAAGTAAGTGTAAGGAATTATCCCTCTGCTGGTTTTGAACATGGGACCTCTTGTATTCTAGCTTGTTCCCTTACCTCTCTTCTATTCTGGCAGGTTAGAGGCATGGGTTCTGTGGTGTTTATACAAATGGCCTGCAGGTGGCACTGTGCATACACAGGACTTTCTGTACAGCTTGAAAGTGAAAGTAAGACTTTCTGCTGTTATGTAATGGCTGCATGAACCTGCTAATAAAGCATTGATATACCCTCCTCATCCTCGTGTCGGATTTTCAAATAAGATGAATATTAATTATAAGAATATTCAGGTTTATTAATGATAACTTATGATTATTTTACTTAATAGAATATATATTCATGATTGATATTATGCATGTTTGATTATACATGTAGTGATGAGGAATAAATCTTTAGTTGGTAAGAAACTTCTGTTCTGAAAAGGATGTTTTATCAGACTCCTAACCCAGGTGTATAACCTTTGTGCTTAAAGCAAATCTCAAAGGTTGTATAATCCTTGGTGCCTGTGTGAAGGATTTTACAAACTATCCACAGTATAGAGCACACCTGTTTGAGAGGGTAATAATTAATCAAGGACAGACCAATTTTGAATGGCTAGTGTGTTCACAAGTATATTGTATGTGTACTGAAGGTATTAAGGAGTTACACAGCATTGTTCTAGTCTGAAACGATGTCAACAATAGTGTGTAACATCAAATTAAGAAGGTCAAAGGGGGGGGGGGCGTGGCCTGATGGTGCTCTGGTAGATACGTGCTTTGTGGAGCTCCGGCACTCATTAAGGCTGGGGACAGACAGGGAGATTCGGGAAGATTCTGTCGCCTGGCGTTTAATAGCAGGCGACAATTTCCCCGAACTTCCTTCTCCCTGTCCATCGCTAGTTTAAATGACAAAGCGCCAGCGCTGTGCACACGCGGCGCAGCGATTTCCGGAATCGCCCAAAGTTACTTCGTGAGGAAACTTCGGGCGATTCCGGAAATCACCGCGCTGCGTGTGCACAGCGCTGGCGCTTTGTCATTTAAACTAGCTACAGACAGGGAGAAGGAAGTTCGGGGAGATTGTCGCCTGCTATTAAACGCCAGGCGACAGAATCTCCCCGAATCTCCCTGTCTGTCCCCAGCCTAAAGATAAACCTTATATTTACCCCTTGCAACGCAATAAAATGAGGAGGATTCAGAAAGCTTTACCGGTCAGCAATACTCCAAAGACCCCAGCGGCTACAAAGAGCCAGGATATTGAACATTTTTTCGAAAAATCGAATGAAGAGGAGAAAACTGGGGAATCCAATATGGCGGAGGACGAAGAGTCGCGTGATGCCAATGAAACAACTAACAACGTTTCAAGCAATCCAGCACTATAAACGCTACTTGCAGACTTGCCAAACAAAGCCGATTTGGCCCAGCATAAAGCAAGAAGTAACGGGTCTACAGGTAGAACTCTCTGAATTGGCGGGAAAGCTGACCGCTCTAGAATCTACGCAGTTAGAACTCAGCGAAAAGACAGACCACCTGGCGGTAAGAGCCACCAACCAAGGGCGACAGATATACTTGCTGAAAATGGCGACGGAAGATCTGGAAAACCGCAACAGACGCTGCAACATCAGGATCAGAGGGCTAAAAGAAAAGTTTGACATATCTGAGGCCCGCCAGACCATTGAAGGCATATTCCGCCAACTTTTAGGCATGGGGCCTGAGGAAACAATTCGCATAGAAAGGTTCCACAGAGTAATGTTCAGGAGACAAGGGAAGCCGAGGGACCTCCTGTGTTGCCTACAGTGCTTTGCTCAGTAGGGCAAATCATTCGCAAAGCAAGGGAGGCAGGAGACCTACTGGTTGATGGCAATAAGATCGAGCTCTTTCAGGACCTAGCACATTCCACTATCCTGCAACGCAGATTCCTAAAAGATTCCTAAAAGTCCCAAAAAGTAATATACAGATGGGCCTTCCCGTTTGCCCTGGCAGCCCGCCATAATGGATCTTGGATATACCTACGCGAACCCTCAGATGCCAGCAATTTCTGCAAAACATTAAAGATTGGAACACCGGATCTCTCATCCTGGTCCCAATATATCTATGGCCTGGAGGACACAGACGCGGACGTCTGAAGGAAAGGGCCTGACCTCGACCTCTATCACTCATTTCGCTCTTTAGCGAGTGTATCCAGGACACTTCCCCTATCTGTATAATCTAGTTATACGGTACAAGTTGATCATCCCTAGAAACCTGTTCCCTGCCCAGGTGGTAATCCAGCGGAACATCGGGCTATTAGATAATCAATAGTTGATTCCCTCCACTCTAATTTCCTCAGTTTCAACATATGGAATTAATAGATTACACGTTAAAAGTTTTCAGACAAAGCCCATGTGGCTCAAAGTCTTTCCTTACCTACAAAATATTGTTATGCATTAGGGGTACCACACTCATTTTTCAGTACATGCAAACTATTTAGACAATTGCAGTTTCTAGGTATGTTTTCTGTATGTACTCTTTTTCCCACAAGACATTGTATTTTTGACAAGTACAAACGCATATATGTAATTAGCCACTGTTGGTATTAAACAAGGTATTAATGTTTAGAGAAGCGTAGTGCCGGAGCAACACGCATACCGGTGTGCTCTCGGACACATACCCCCCTCACGCTCTCAAGGTGCACATCACTAGCCAGGGGTAACAGTTTGAAGTGCCCCTGCTAGTAAGAGAGCAACAACTTTTGAGGAGGAGACAAGCCTCTCCTCATCCCATCTTTGCTTTATCTTTACTTGCCTAACCTATTTATCCCTCTCTCTTATCTCTTTCACTACTATCTCCTTCTCCTCTTATATATTTTTTTTTCTTCTTTTTCCCTCTTCTACACCCAACTTCAACTCGGACTCACTTCTTTTCCCTCACTTCTCTGTCAATAATCTACCCATAACCTCCAACTGCAAATAATAGAATGCAGTCTCAGCAGCAGTTAACGAATAAAGTGGGTAATACCCAGGTAAATATAATCAGCCTAAACGTAAATGGTCTTAAAGGGGTGGTTCACCTTCAAGTTAACTTTTAGTATATTGTAGAAGGGCCAATTCTAAGAAACTTTTCTATTGGTCTTCATTATTTATTTTTCATAGTTTTTTAATGATTTACAATTTTCTTCTGTTTCTTTGCAGCTTTCAAATGGGGGTCACTGACACCATCTAAAAACAAATGCTCTGTAAGGCTACAAATGTATTCTTATTGATACTTTTTATTACTTATCATTCTATTCAGTCCCTCTCCTATTCATATTCCAGTCTCTTATTCAAATCAATGCAGGGTTGCTAAGGTAATTTGTACCCTAGAAACCAAATTGCTGACGCTACAAACTAGAGAGCTGCTGAATAAAAAGCTAAATAACTATAAAACCACAAACAATAAAAAATGAAAACCAAATGCAAGTTGTCTCAGAATATCACTCTCTACATTATACTAAAAGTTAACTCAAAGGTGAACAACCCCTTTAATTCCCCCAACAAGCGCATTATCCTCAGTGCAGAACTGAGACGCTTAAAAGCTCAAGTAGCTTTTGTGCAAGAAACCCACTTTAAACTGAACTCGGCCCCCAGGTGGTCAAACAAATATTTCCCAGAGATATATAGCAGTATCCCCCAAAGCAATAAGACTAAGGGAGTAGCTATCCTTTTCGGTAAGAACTTTAATTTCAAAGTCCTATCCACAAAAAAAGACCCTAATGGGAGATACGTCTTTGTTAAAGGCACCCTAGGCACACAGAAAATTATTTTTGCAAATGTTTAACTGCCTAATGTTCACCAAGACGTAACATTCCATAGCATCGCAGAAGGTTTACTGGGATTCACAGAAGGTCTTTTGGTCCTAGGTGGGGACTTGAATATCCCTATCAACCCGGTTAGTGACTGCTCTACAGGCAAGTCTAGTGTACCAGCCAATGTCGCCCGAAATATTATCAAAGATCTACACCAATTACAGTTAGTAGATTCATGGCGACTAGTCAAACCCAAAGGGAAGGACTACTCCTTTTATTCCGCCAGACATGACCTATACACTAGAATTGATTATCTGTTTTTATCCCAACACCACCTAGGGGCACTAGGCAATGCAGAAATCTATACACGATCTTGGTCCGATCATGCACCAATATCCTTGTCTATCTCCTTGAACGCTAACTCTCCTAGAGAAGGCACATGGAGATTGAACGAGGCAGCCTGAAAGATAAGGTACTTCTAGAGGAACTTAAATCTTCCCTAAAAATTTTTTTCAAGGAAAACATAACAGATGAGGTTAACCCTGTCACGGTGTGGGAGGCTCATAAATGTTATATCAGGGGTATAATAAAGGTGCATAAGGTGAAACACCAAAAACTGGAAATTGCCCACAAGGATACCCATGATAGAGCAACTCTCACAATTAGCCGAGCTTCGCACAAAATTGGCAAATCATCACAAGCTTTTTACGGAAAAAGTAATACTAAGAATGAAACACCGATTTTATGAACACGGGGACAAGTGTGGCAGATTGTTGGCCCGTCTCCTTTGTGCTCAGATGTCTAGAAACCATATCCATAGCATACAGCCTAAGACAGGCAAAGCACTACAACATAGTCCTCACATAGCACAGGAGTTCCATAGGTTCTACTCTGAATTATCAGCTCAAACCCCCAGAGGAAGTTGATGGACTTCCCCACATAGAAGCAATCGATAAATTTCTGAATTCAGTAACCATCCCGTGCCTAAATTCAGCTCAACAATTAGCCCTAGAGGCAGACATTACATCTGACGAAGTCTCCCAGGCGATTAAATCATCCCCGCCAGGAAAAAGCCCAGGCCCAGACGGATATAGCATTGGCTACTACAAAACATGTTCTGACCTACTTATCCCTCACATGACTCAGGCATTCAACGCACTACAATCCGAGGCCCACCTATCTTATACTTCTTTGGAAGCTCATTTCTCTTTACTACTGAAACCTAATAAAAATGCGGTAGCTATAGGCCCATATCCTTGATAAACGTTGATGTAAAGCTTTTAGCGAAAATAATTGCCCTCAGAATACAAAAAGTCCTTAGCCCTTTGATTGGCTTGGATCAAACTGGCTTCATCCCAGGTAGGGAATCCAGAGATAATACTAATAAACTAATAGATATACTTCACCATGCAAAACATTCAAATACTCCCCTCATGCTTCTGTCCACGGACGCCGAAAAGGAGTTCGATAGGATCAACTGGACTTATATGTTCAGATGTCTTACAAAATTCGGCCTGGGGGAACGTATTTGTAAGTGGATTCAGTCCCTCTTTAGGGGCCCAGGGGCAAGAGTTAAAGTAAATGGGATACTCTCTGACTATATCAACATCAAAAATGGCACCAGGCAGAGGTGTCCCCTTTCGCCCACCTTATTCGCTCTAGCATTGGAACCTCTCCTAATACACATTAGATCACATCCGGACATATCTGGTATCAAGATTAAAGATAGACAATGCAAAATAGCAGCATATGCTGACGATTTACTGCTTTTTATAACAAAGACCCTAATCTCGATACCAAACTTGAATAGTCTATTGGAACTGTATGGGAAATTGAGCAACTTCAAAATCAACCACACCAAATCCTTAGCATTAAACATTTCCATTCACCCCCGAACGATTCAGGGACTCTCCCAGAACTTCCCATATAGTTGGGCAAACAAACAGCTCACTTATCTGGGCATCTCGATAACCAAAAACTGAGGAGTGGGTGGAGATCAACTGTAAGAAATTACATAATAGCATAAGTAAAGATCTCCGAGATTGGTCTGAGCACCCTCTGTCCTAGGTAGGCCGACTTAATGTCATTAAAATGAACATCATGCCTCGATTACTCTATATGTTTCAATGTATTCCACTTCACTACTCTAGTAATTGGCTCTAGACCTTTCAATCCTCTATCACCAAATTTATATGGAATAATAGATCCCCTAGGATTAAAGCAACCCTCTTATACAGGAAAAAGACCGAAGGCGGCCTAGCTCTCCCAGATTGTGCACGCTATCTCAAGGCGGTTCTACTTAATAGGATTCTGGACTGGTCATACCACCTGGATAATAAAGAATGGATCAAAATTGAACAGCAATCTACGGGCACGCATCTTATACACCTGCCATGGATAGACAAGGTCCACCAGAGGATATTACATACCTCGCACCCTTTACTTAAAAGTACCCTGAAAGCATGGGATCAAATTAAATGCAACCCCAAAATTACCTCCTTCCCTGCTCCATTAACGCCAATTATAAACAATCAAGCTTTTCCAGCAGCACTTAGACCCATCTCCTTTCAGGAGTGGCTCGTAGACGGACACTTACAGTTTGTCCATGTTATAGAGAAAGGGAATCTTGCCAGTCTGGATATACTTAAGCAAGCCATACCAAACGTAACCCTCCAGGATTATAAATATCTTCAGATCAAACATTTCTACTCATACTTAGGGGGCAATAAAACACTGGGCAGACAACTCACTCCATTTGAAAATCTATGCATTAAATCGAACCCTCCCAAACACACAATATCGATCATATACGATATGATAGGGATTACATCGGAAAAGCAACAACTCCCATTTATCATGGCCTGGGAAAAAGACCTCGACTTTGAAATTTCTGATGACATACATAAAAAATGCATTTCTAATCTAATGTTCAACTCTAGATGCTGCAAAATCCAAGAATTAAACTACAAAATATTATGCAGGTGGTATTACACTCCACTTAAGTTGAGCCGCTTTTACCTCACTTCCAGTAATGTATGTTGGAGATGCAAAACTAATGTTGGGATCCACATTGTCACGTACCGTGTCCCTGGTGGTCTAGTGGCTCACCTCCATGCACGCGGGA
>CM044439.1:68294057-68320284 GCA_024363595.1 Xenopus borealis
TATATGGGTCTTTTTTTCTTTCTCCCTTTTCACATTGTACCTCATTAGAGAGGCACTTACTAAATGCCGCTAAGATTATTATCCCTAGGCTATGGAAATCAATCAACTCCCCAACTGCTAAAGATTGGGCAATGAAAGTCAATGAAATAGCTAAATTTGAGGAATTATCCACCTTTTCCAGCAAACAATATGCGAATTATGGAGATATCTGGGGGAGATGGCTTTTATTTAAAGACACAGATGACTATAAATTACTAATAGCCTCTTGATAAGTCCCCGACCAAATCTTGGGCTGAACAGCGACTCCAAAAGATAGACACCTAAGGGAATGTAGACACTAAGGGAACTGAGACTCTGCATATTAATATTAATGTTGTAACGAAATATTAGCCATATCCTGGTGTTTCCAACTGATGACTCTGTATGTTGAAAAATGCTGCAGTTCTGTACTAATGTGAGGCTTTGATTTAACATGTATAAGAGATGTGTAATCCAGAAATTCGGTTATTGGCTGTAAACCACCCCCCTCCCCGCCCCTCTTTATTTCTGTACCCCTCCCCTCCTCATTTTGGAAACTAATAAAAAATATAATACAAAAAAAAAGGTCAAAGGCTATTTTATATTTTCTGAATATTTCTCAGGCCACAATATTTAAGGAAACAGTGCCATCTACAGATGGTGGAGGACATTACGGGACCAGAGGTCACTATAACAAATATTTAGATCAACTGGTGATAGTTTAACTTTAAAGACTACCCTTTAATGCCAGTTGGTTAGTTGATAAATCCCAGGGGTGGAGTTTTAGGTAGAGATGAGGGATAAGTTAGGAGACACGAGGAAACTAAAAAAAAGAAAGAAAAGGAGGGAGAGGAGGGAGAGGAGGAAGAAAAGAGGACTAAAGAAAAGAGGAGAGAGGATTCCCAGAAAAGGGAAAAAAATAGAAAAACTAGGAAGGAAATATAAAAACTACGTGGAGACTCTCAACTATAAGAAAACTCATTCTCCAATTAAAAGGAAAGAACCAGATGTTTTTAAAGATCCAGAAAGGGAGATCAGGGTGACATCACAGGCCAGTGAAAACTCTGCATCTGGTAAATATAAATTTTTGTTATACTTTTTCTCGATTAAGTTGTATGCTTGGATATTTATTATTCCTATGTGTATTATAGTCATACCCTAAACAATGACTTTCCCAGAATTGCAAACTGGGAATAATCTGTTTAATTTGGGTCCATTTTATTCTTCATTAATATATATATATATATATATATATATATATATATATATATATATATATGATATCCAAGTTAACGATTTAATGGGGAAATAAGAAAATTTAAGGAAAGAATTCCTTAGCAAATCAGAATCAGTTATATACTCCTCCTTTGATTCTAATCTATATAATACCTTGTTGTTAAGTATTAAAAAGTGAACGTATATATTATCTTGTGGATGCTTGCCGTTTATTGAGTAATATCTATTGGTCAATTTTCCTTTTGATTAACTATTGAATGTATATCAGGGAGTGTTTAGTAGATTTTTTTGTAAGAAGTAATAATTAAATTTTTTTTGTCATATTCATATTTAAATAAATGAATTATTTTATTAAATAATTGTCCTGATTTTTCAACTTTGTACCAATTGATTGGGAAAGCTCGATATCGAATTCAGAGTTGGGCATATATTATTTAAGACTCCTCCTTTTTATTACTAATAAGGAGCTTTAAATTCTTTTATATAATTTTATTAAATATACGCACAATTAGCCTGACACTCGGCTACCAAACACAACAGGTTCACTTTGTATTGAGGTCCCTATGATTAGTGCTGATCTGCACTAACTGGCAGGTGCAGCCGATTACCTAGTTAACTCCCAGCAGAGGGTCCTTATTTAAAGCATGAGCTGACTTCCCCCCCAGTTGCCAGTTCATAGTTCTACAATCTGCTGGTCACCTGTTCCTATGCTCCTAGTGTCAGTTTGACTCTGTTCTTGGACATCCACCCTGCTGTTATTTCTGGTCGTGGTTCCTGCTTTCTGTATTTGGACATTGTATTACTTTGATCTCCTTTATTTTATGTTTGCCAATAAACATTCTGTAAGCATCCAATCCAGTCTACTCCCTCTAATTACACTTCAAATATTAACCCAGTGGCCCTTCTGGTTATTCCTATGTGAGATTTGGGCCACTGGTAGTGACAGTGAGCATTTCAGATGCCAACAATAATGCCAACAATAATGCTTGAGGCATTAGATAAAGAGGTGAAATCAACTTATGGATTCACCAAAAAAGTCTAATCACACTCCCTACCATGATTCTGAAAAAAAGCTAAATGTCTACCCAAGAACAAAATATATATTGCCCCAAGTAAAGAATCTGCACTGAAAGCTGAGGAGTTTTCAGTTCAATCAAGTGCCATGTTTCTTTCGAACCATCTTGGCTATGCATTCAGTACAGTACTAACTACTATCCATAATAAAGAGAGACTACAATTAGCCTTTTGAAATGCACACTGCAAACCATAACTTTGCCAACTGCAAACTAAAACCCTGGTCACACAAAGATCACTTTACAAACCTCACTTGACTCCACCCCTAGTGCAGTCTCAAACTATAGTAACAGTTTAGGTAAAAGAAAATACCAAATTACCATAACATAATATGTGACATTTGCAATAGTTTAGCTGCGTGTATTTCAAAACATGGTTTGAAACATAACCCACGATTGAGAAGGCACTTTGAGCAATAATACTTTGTATCTTATATGATTGGAAACAACTTACACTAGCTCCTGTAATCCCAGAGCTGCCAGACAAAGAGAGTTGGACAGAAGTATCAACACCTAAAAGTAAAAAAAAGAAAAACAAAATGTCACTCCTATCCATCCCATTATGGGTTATGGTAACTTCCACTTAAAATGGTTTATAATATTAGAACAGTCAATATGTTGTATGGGCAAGCCCATACAAAAATTGCTAATACTTTACTTTTGTTGATGTTTTAACACAAGCTGATCCACTTTTAATTTAATGATCTGGTTCAAATTAGAACATGTCTAAAATAAATATTAACCCACACACCGGGAAGAGCAAATGCAAGCTGATATAGCCACTGTCAAGGTGAATGTCACCCCCCCCCCCAGGGGTTCCTGACAGACACCATCTGTCAGACTCTAGACACAAACCCAGTAGGCTAATATTACCCCACTTCTCTTACGAAATGTTTGTCAGTTCAGTTTGGAAAATGTTTACTTTTCAGTTATTATAAGACTTTAGGAAACACAGCTGCAATAAATATGTAATTTAAATATTTTAAAATCACATTACATGCCGAACGGCGCAGAAACTTAATAAATGCTAAACTAAATATTTACCTGTATGACAATGTCTGATATAAGTGTATTATCTTTGAATACTAATGGGTTGAACATCCCTGAAAAAAGAAGCAAACTGTTTGTTTGAAACTGTTTGAAATGTATAAATAAAAAATACATATATTGATGTTACAAGAAACTCACCTTAAAGGGCCAGACAATATACTTGAAAATTTTAATAATTACTCTCAATGGTTTTTCAGAAATAATCCCAATACTAAAACCAAAGGTGTGGCAATAGGAATACACATGAATATTACTTTTCAATGTACTGATACTATTAAAGATGATGAAGGATGATATATATTCACTAAAGGCCTGTTATATAATGTAAAATGCACATTAGGGAGTGTATATCTTCCTAATCAAAACCAAGCTGCATACAAAATGTTACAAAACCTAGAAACATTTGCAGAAGGCCTAATAATAATAGGAGGTGACCTGAATATGGTACTTAACCCCTTGCTAGACACCTCAAAAGGAACCTCACCAATACCATATGCTACAATAAACAAGGTTAAAAAAACACTAAATCAAACTAGACTAGTAGATACATGGAGATGCTTCCATAAAAACAAAAAGGACTACACATTTTTTTCTAATGCTAAACAAACATACTCCAGAATTGACTGCATACTAATGTTGCAACAATATTTAGACTGGATCTACTTATCTAAAATACATAGCATAATATGGTCTGATCATGCAGCAGTCCAATTAAAGTTACGAGTACCACAAAAACCACACTCCCCCTGGAGGTGGAAACTGAATGAATCACTACTAGATGATGCAGATTGTATCACAGAGTTACAAGACTCTCTAGCAACATATAGGAAAACCTTACAAACAGATACAGCCTCGCTTAACTCAAAATGGCAGGCATTGAAATGCAAGAACAGACTTGTAGGTTAATGGACAAGATATTAATTCTGGAAGAAAAACATAAACAATGCCAAACCAACATCCTACTGAACCAATTGACTTCAGCTAGGTTTGAATTACATAAAATTCTCAATAGCCAAATCAAACAAGTTCTATCCAAAGTCAGACAGAAATACTATGAACACGGCAACAAAAACGGCAAGAGCTTTGAAACAAAAACTAATTAATGTAAATATTAGACAAATCAAAGACTCACAAGGGAAACTTCAGTCGACCGCCAATAAAATAGCAGAGACCTTTAAGGAATACTTTGAACAATTATAAGATCTAAACACACTCACTGAAAAAAGGAAAAACAAGGCTAAAATTAAAACTTACCTAAAATACAAACACACTTCCTAAAATATCAGAGTATTATAAAAAAAGCCCAATCTGAACCTATTACTGAAAACGAGATACAGGAGGCCATTAAAAGACTTAAACTGAATAAAGCCCCTGGACCAGACGGTTTTACTGCTAAATTCTATAAAATATGTGGAAAAAATATGATGTCTCCAAAGACTCCCCAGTAAACTCTGACTTTTTATTAGCCCATATTTCACTCATCTCAAAAGCAGACAAAGACCTCACATTATGTGGTAATTATAGATCAATTTCACTACTAAATTTAGATCTTAAAATCTTTACAAAACTTTTAGCACAAAGATTAAAACCGATTCTCCCACATTGAGATCAGGTAGGAATTGTACAAGGTAGAGAAGCAAAAGAGAACACAATTAAGGTGATTAATGGGAAGATTTGGAACACCAACAAGGAAACACAATCTTTTTTATTATCTACAGATGCAGAGAAGGCATTTGATCGTGTAAACTGGGTCTTCCTAGAATTAGCATTGGAAACATTGGACTTACCCAACCTATTTATAAAAAAATTAATAAACTACAGGCATCATCTTATCCAGATGGTAAAGGACACCAGTTGTTCTTTAAAAAATGGGTCTAATGGACAATGAGTCATGTTGGAGGTGTAATAAAGATCCAGGCACATTGGAACACCTATGTTGAAAATACCCCCTAATACTAATATACTGGAATGATGTAATAGAGATATGTTCTAAGATTATTGGGGAACAGATAAAAAAAAATGCCCCTGCCATCTTACTCTTCCACAATTTCAAACCTGAAATCTATACAAAAAAGATCTACTGAAACAATTAGCTGCTAAAGCTCAAATCCCCCAGCTATGGAGGACAAATACAATTCCAACTAAAGATAAATGGTCTTATGGAAGAGTTAACAGCTTCACTAAATAATAAATATGTTAACTATATGGCAATATGGTTACTTGGAGAAACTATATATCACAGAAAAACTGACAAAATAGGTACGTGTGGAAGAGACCTATATCCAAATTTAAATGTGATACACTAACTAAATTTTTAACTACTTACCTCTGTAGAAAGGATCCAAATCCGCACCTAAGCATGATAAAACAACCAAAAGAAAAACACAAAGTAAAAAAGTACAAAGGTGATTTTTACAATAAGATAAACAAAGCAGCAATATAAAAATTATTTGGCTAAATAAGCAGTTAAAGGGGTGGTTCACCTTCAAGTTAACTTTTAGTATATTGTAGAAGGGCCAATTCTAAGAAACTTTTCAATTGGTCTTCATTATTTATTTTTCATAGTTTTTTAATGATTTGCAATTTTCTTCTGTTTCTTTGCAGCTTTCATATGGGGGTCACTGACACCATCTAAAAAACAAATGCTCTGTAAGGCTACAAATGTATTGTTATTAGACTTCAACTTTTCGATGGTCGAATTGGGCTAATTTGCAAATTCGAAGATTCGAATTCCAATTCCAATTCAAATTAAAATTTTATCGAAATTTGAATTATTCATGTGAATTTAGTAAATCTGCCCCTAAGTGTACATTATATAAATTATACATGTACATGTATTTGATCAATAAACAAAACCTGATACAAAAAAAAAGAACTGTCATTGAAGTGCAGAAACTGAAGCAGTAGCTGATACTGGTTTCTATGCATTGTGGCAGAAAACATTGGAATGTATAACACTGTAGTGTTATCCCAGTAGGACTCCAGGGAATTTGCTTTTATGAGGCCCATAGCTAGAGTGAGTCCCACAAACCTCTTCATTTCAGCAATATCAGTGGGATGCCATGCCTGAGCTTGAGCATATCTAGGGAGGGGATTTTGGGTAAGATATTGTTTGTCATACACATTTATGTATTGCAGTGGTTCTCAACCTGGGGGTCGGGACCCCTTTGGGGGTTGAATGACCCTTTCACAGGGGTCCATTAAGGGGTTCCAGGAGCAGGTTCATCTCTCTCCCCACTAGCCCTGGGGCAAGGTTGTAGCTATCCGGGTGCTGGGAGTTGTAGTTCAGTAACCTGTGTAGGGAAGCCAGTTGCACTACAACTTTCTATATCCCCTTAGTAGGGACTGCCATAAAGCTCTCCCTGCCCATTTAAAATTTGTAAAATTAACATGGTAATTGGGGTGTGGCAAAAAGTTTTTGCTGCACTACGCACGGAAAACAAACCTTTATGTAGCCACGCTGTCTCCTGTACTTTCCTAACAATCCGCTCTGGGCTGGCAATGAAAATATTTTAATATTTTATGGTTGGGGGTCACCACAACATGAGGAACTGTATTAAAGGGTCGCAGCATTAGGAAGGTTGAGAACAACTGATGTATTGGATCCTGTAGAATGGATCAGTCAAAAATAAATTTAAAAAAGTATAGGCTCATAATTACTGGTATCCACGCCAGAAACTACAGTAAATGGGGGGATTTCAGGGGGGGGAAATTACCAGGAGGCCCCCATGTAGGCTGTCCTACGGTTGCAGCATCAGCCCTATCACCCTCTTCCTGATCCTCAACCTCCAACAGCAAAGCAACACTGAAATGCAATAAAACCACTGAAAATCAATGAAGAACAGTAATTGGGAACAATGTAAAAGAGTAAAAATCTATAAAAATCACTGAAAATTTAAGCCAATTAAAGAAAAATAAAAAATATAAGTTGTTGCACTGCATAACACAAGCAATACAATATAATAAACACTATACAAATGTAGGCATGTATGTAGGTGTGAGTGTGTGCAGAAGTAAGTGAAGTAAAAAAAAAAAGTAAAAACTAAAATAAGAAAGACAAATTAGATAAAGTTGTATAATAAGTGTGTTAGTTAATATGAAAATGTGTTACCTGGGGCATACTACATAGCAGATCTGACAGAAAAGACCACAGGAGGACTGCAGCAGGCAGCAGTAGGGTTCCAAATGATGTCCATGACCAATATATTATATATATATACCCCAGCAGCAGGAATGTCCTGGAGATGTTGCTGTTGTGTTGGGGTCACTGTGGGGGTCAGGTGGAAGAATAATCCAGCCCCACTGCTCATTGCCTGAGGGGGTTGACTGCTGATCTGCGGCTTTTCTTCCTGGAGGAAAGCTGCAGCAGAAGAGGAGCAGCACCCACTGATGACTCCCACATCACCAGGAGGTTCCTGCTGCATTGGGGTTGCCATGGGGTCATTGGCCACATGGAAGAATAATCCAGCCCCAATGCTCGTTGCCTAAAAGGGTTGGCTGCTGATCTGCAGCTTTCCTTCGAGGAAGAAAGCAGCAGCAGAAGAGGAGCAGTGAAAACATAGGATGTACATTGGTGGCAGTTAGAGCCCTGACCCATGTGCTGAGTGGGTAAAGGGTTAAACTAGTAAGCTCTCCTGTTTTCTTATATATATTTTTTGCCCCCACCAAAATAACAGCATTTGTGTAATCTACTAACACAGACCAAATTAACGGGTATCGACAATTGTGTTGGTATTCTGTGCAATAACTGTGTTGTGGGTAAAAACATGGATAAATGCAATCCATTTAAGCTCTTTAAACTATCACTCATTCCTTAGTATATAAGCAATATACTATTTTATTTATTCACAATTGATAATGAGGGATTTTATAGGTTTCTCAAGAATATGGTTACAGAGAGCTTGCACACTAACAACAGGCAAATAATAATACAATTATATTAGTACTGAGAGAGATGTGAATGTGTGGGAAAATGCAAAATTAAAACAAAAATATGCAGTATTAATGCCTGTTAGATCACAGAACAATTCTTCTTATTAGAGAAGCACAAGTGCAAATAGATTTTCTGATACCTAAAGAAAAATAATAGCAAAGCTTGCATATTAGTTTATCCCACACAAACAGAGTCATTTAAGCATTAAAAAGTGCACAATAAGCAGGACCTGTTTACAAAATGATCAAAAGTTACCGCAGGTTTTTGCAGGTAACCTCCGGGTACCCGATCCGCTGCAGGACTCTCTATTTGTCTCTAAGAAGACTCAGTTTGGAAGACTGCTGTACTAAAATTGCTGTCTGGGTTTATTCTATTCCCACTCACAGGGTTATTGGAAGGTCTCCACTAATGGTCCTTGGCAATTTGTGGTCCAGATTTTGTGCAAGCATTTGTCTATAGCAGTCTGAAATGAGTCGTCTTCCATTCCATGCATTTTTGCATAAGTATTCCATGTTCGACTTTTTATAGTCCTTGTTTTGTTTACGTAGCCAGTGGATTATTTGGAGGTAGGTATAATTGTCTTGTGGTCTTAGGTGATATTTTTCTGATAGCTTCTCAAATGTTTCCAGTGTGTTTGTAAAGTATAGCTCTTGAACCTGTGTGATCCCTGCCTCAATCCACGTGGAGATCCGGATTTGTGGAATGAGTTTAGGTAGTGCTGAGATCGGTAGTAGAAGGGAGGGGAACATCCCAAAGTTGTGCTTAATTATTTCATGCCATGTTTGCAGGGTATATCTGGTGGTGTTTAATAGCAGCTTAATTTTGGGTCTAGTTTGTTTGTCGAGCCAGATGTAGTGCATGAGTTGTTGGTGCTCTGCGTATCCTATTTCCAGGTCTATCCATTTTTTCTGTCCTATTGGGGCATGCATTCGGATGACTGATTCTAGTATTGTTGCGTTATGGTATGCCTTTATGTTTGGGATACCCAGACCTCCATTTGCTCTGGGGTATTGTGTTATATGGAATTTTATTCTGGTTTGTTTGTCTTGCCATATGAAGCTATTGATTGTTTGTTGGAGGGTTGTGAGGTAGTTGGGGGGTAGAGAGATTTGGAGAGTCCTGAATAAGTATAGAATCTGGGGGAGTAGTTCCATTTTAACTGCAACAATTCAACCTAGCCATGATATGCATTCTTTTCACCACTTACAGTAGTACATTCTTGGATTATCTTGTGTAACAAAGGTTGGTAGTTCAGTCGATGGATGGCTTCTGGATCTTTTGGCAATTTCACTACTAAATAGGTAATATAAGAAACTCGCAATTCAAATATACAGTAAATGCTTGTTTGAGAGTATCTAAAGCTGGTTGTGGTATGTTTATGGGAAGTGCCTGGGTTTTGGTGGTGTTTATTTTATACCATGAAACCCTGTAGAATAATGTAAGTTGTTGCAACAGGTTGGGTATAGTTATTGTTGAGTTGGTCAGTGTCAATAGGATGTCGTCAGCGAACAATCCAATTTTCTGGACACCGATGTAGTACCCAGGCCCTTTATATCAGGGTCCAATCTAATTATTTGTACCAGTGGCTCAATCATTAAGGCAAAAATCAGTGGTGAGAGTGGGCACCCCTGGCATTTTCCCTTAGTGATGTGGAAGGCATCTGATAGGGTCCCGAAACATTTACTTCGGCAGATGGTACAGAGTATAGGGGTTGGATTGCTTGTATGAATTTTGGGCTTAAGGCAAAGTGGTTTAGAGTTTCTCTCATGTATTGCCAGTGGAGCCACCTTCTCGGTATAGAGAGAAAGGAGAACTGTGGGCTGTTTGGTATGTTTTATTATGTGCAACAATGTGTGGAATCTTCTTGTGTTGTCTGAGCCCTACCTCCCAACAATGAATCCAACTTGGTCATTGTTGATCAGGGATGGGAGTAGGGTGCTGAGTCGGTTTTCTAGAATCTTGGCATAAAGTTTCAAATCTGTATTCAGCAGTGCTATGGGGTGATAATTTTGGCAGCTGTCTGGGGTTTTCCCTGGTTTTGGGATTGTTACTATTTGTGCTATTAGAAATTCTGGTTTGATGTTGCTGTGTCTTTAATATTGTTATATAATTTTTCTAGGTGGGGGTAACAAGATCTGCTTAAATTGTTTGTAATATAGGATGGAAATAGCCTTCCTCCCCTGGGGATTTAGCAGTTTTAAGGTCCAATATTGCTTGCTCAATTTCATCTTGTGTAATTTCTTTATTCAGGTTTTCTAGTTGTTGTGGGGTGGGCTGTGGAACCTGAATAGCACTAAGGTACTGACGTATTGTTTCATTTGTGGGTTGGGGTTCTGTGGGGTCTTTTTGCAGATTATATGGTTTAGAGTAGTACAATGCAAAGTGGTCAGCTATTTGCTTGGGGTCTGTCAATTTGGCTTGGGGGGTCGAAATAAAAGCTATTCTTGTCCTTGCTTGTCTGTGTTGTAGTTGTGAGACCAGAAGTTTATTGGCCTTGTTACCTTTTGTGTAGTAGAATTGTTTTAGTAGCTTCAATCTGTGTTGTGTTTTGGCAAATGATTTTTCATTAAGTTTGGCTCTGGTCTCTGTTATCTCTTGTTGGATCACTGTGGTAGGCTGTGTAAGATGTTGGTTCTGGTTTTTGTTCTAGTTGAATCTGTTGTGCGATTCCTTGTATTTTATATCTTTGGGTTATGAACATTAGTTCACCCTGGATGACTGCTTTATGAGTGAGCCAAATGGTTTGGGGGTCTATTTCGGGTTGTATATTCACCTGAAAGTATTGTTTTATTTTATCCTCTATTGTTTGGGCTCTATTCTAGTGATTAGTGATTCATTAAGCCTCTATATTCCTCTGTTCTGTTTATTATGTTGAGGCCAGAGTTCTATGAAAAATGGTTCGGAGGCCTATCCAGGTTTTAGAGATTTGGGCTGTTGTCTGCGGGTCTGCTAGAATAAGGCTATTCTCGAGTGTGTGGCATGTCTAGGGGAAAAATATGTGTGTACTTTTTCTCTTGGATGTTTGGCTTTCTAAACATCTATTAGGGCATAGCGGTGTAATATGTCTCTAAATTTCTTTGTTTGGGAGGTTGTATAGGTTGGGTTTGAGATTGTGGTATTTCTGTGGACATCTAGAGTGGGGTCCAGTGATGTATCGAAGTCCCCAGCTACTATACACCTGCCTTTCTTGTGTTGGGTTAGTTTCGCTAGTGTAGTTGTTAAGAATTGGTTTTGGTTTTCATTTGGGGCATATATGTTATTCAGTGTAAAGTCAGTATTACCCAGTTTACATTGTAACAGTACGTAACACCCTGGGGGTTCTGCAACTGTCTCAGACACTTGTGCTGGTACTTTAGCGCTTATGAGTATTGAGACTCTCTTTGTCTTATTGGGGGAGTAAGCGTGAAAACTTTGGGCATATTTTTTGTTGAGGAAGATTAAGTTTGCAAAAATTAGTTTCTTGATAAAAAAGAACACCAGCTTTCATACGGAAAGCGTCATATAATGCCTGGTTGCATTTATGGGGGGAATTTAATCCCCTGGCATTTAAGGAATAGAAGCATGCCATTTTGTGTGTCAATTAAGTCACTTAGTCCTTTGGGTTTTGATACATATCACTTGCATTCGTTCAGTACATTGACATTAGTCTGATTTGATGGCCGCTTAAAACAGTAATTAATTATAAGGAAAGTTTTGCTGAGAGTTCTCCAATATGGTGACCTTTTTCCTGGTAGTAAAAGCATTGATGAGACCGTATTGTTGTAGCTTTATATATTTGCTTTTACTGAATCTCATTTTTAGGATTACAGGACTTTCTGTATTCTGTCATGATTGTTAGGAGATGGTCTCAGTTGAACGAAGCACAGTTATTCTGCGTCCATCTTGTGGGCTGTCAAGCTCCGCCCCCCTCCTGTGCATTTTGAACAGAATTTCTGGTGTCAAATAGGTTCTGTGCAATATTCTGAAACATTTCTCTTTTTTTTTTTTTTTGCTCAAGAAAATTTATTGAAAGTTTCACAGGTAAGCAAAAGACATTCCATTGGTACAATATATCTCATACAGTCCTACATTGGCATGTCGCCGCATGTCCAATATGTTGGTTATTCAAGTCTCGACTACCCCTATTGGGGACCAGATCTTAACAGTTCTTGGATCCTGGGGGGTGATTGCCTATTTTAAGTATTACCTTGGAGGGGCAGGGGTGTTGTGCTCTGATTTGCAGTCCAACTGTGCCAACTGTGCCATATCTGGGCATTTTTGTCCGAGCAGCCTTTTTTCTCCATTATTGCAAGGTCGCTCATTGCTTTGTGCCATTCGTTTATCTTTGGAGGAGAGGTTTCTTTCCAATGCAGCGTGAGCACCCTTCTGGCTTGAAACAGAGCTTTAGTGATAAAAGTTTTGGTATAAAAGTCCAGGTTATCGTTCAAGTCTAATGATAAGAGGCATGACCTAGCATTACAGTAGCTCCACACGGGGATCGCCCTAACCAACCCCCCCCCCCCACAGAATTCATTGAGCTTTGGGCAGCTCCACAAGGTGTGCTCCAGGGTAGCTATCTCTTCTCAAACATATTGGGGAGTGTAATATTTGCATTGTGAAAAGTCTCTGTAGTGTATGTGTATCAGGTACAGCTGCAGCATGCCGTGCCTCAACTACATAGAGACTATGCTAGGTGTAGCTAGTACCCACTCACACTGATCGTCAATGATGGCTCCCAGATGCTCTTCCCAGGATTCTCTAGAGGGGATTGTGGTATCCCTGTAGAGAGGTTTGTGCAACAATTTATAGATATTTTACTTTTTTGGGCAGGCTCTGCTAATATATCCACTACTGAGGGCAATTGTAATTCTGTCTTTGATGATTTGCTTAGTTAGAGCAGATTTCAGCCTATGGTGCATGAGCCATTTGGAGTGGGGAAGATGTCTTGTGACCTGTAGCTCTTGAAGAGGTCTTACTTTTTCCTCATCCCACAGGTCCGCTATAGTGGTAAGGCCTAGCTCCAGCCAGATTTTTGGAGGATTTAGGGAAGCTAGCTGCGGGAATTTCCCGTTGCCCCAGATGAGTGTTTGGGGCACTACATGGCTGAAAAGTATTGTGTTATGAGCCAGCTGTAGAACTTAGTACCCTTTTGCTGAGCTTCCTGAAATAGCTGTATTAATATTAGGACTAAGGTGGTGGCGTGCCTTTTATATATCTCAACAGGGATGCCATCTGCCCCTGCCGCCTTCCAATTGGGAAAGGAGTCAATTGCCTCTTGAAATTTTATGCTTTTGATATCCTCATCAATAAAATCTCTAAATTCCTGCTCTAGCGTTGGGAGTGCCAGTGGGAACAAAAAAGTAATTAAGTCTTGCTCATGTGCTTTCAGTTTAGTTTTGTACAGGTCTTCATAAAATTGTATCAGCATGTTCTTGACTGTGTCTGGGTCAGTGTGGAGATTGCCTTGGGCATCTTTTAAGGCAGGTATAGAAGGGGGAGAGGTGTGGGCTCTTGCCAGGTGGGCTAATAGGCGGCCTGGCTTCTCAACATATATATAGATATTAATTTTAGCAAAATGGCGTTTGCGCTGAGCTTTTTGGGTCAGGTGTTGTGAGTAGACTTCTTGTGTCTCTCAGAGTTGCCTTATCGCTAGGGGTGTTTGTTGGGCATCTGCCTGGGAGTCTAATTAGGAAATTTGTGACTCAAGTTCCTGTTCTACTGCTCTAGTCTGTTTTTTATTTTCTGCAGTGATGGAGTTTCTTAAATAGGTTTTGAGGGAATCCCAAAATGGGAGTATCTAGTCTGTTTTTTATTTTCTGCAGTGATGGAGTTTCTTAAATAGGTTTTGAGGGAATCCCAAAATGGGAGGATCATGTCGGGGCTCTGGTTTAAGTCTTGAAAGTCCCTGATGTATCCCTCCACTGTCTCATGATTGTTGAGTATATTGAGCTAGGCTGGCATGCAGCTTGGATTGAGAGTTTCAGCTGTAGCTGCAGGGGGGCACGATCTGAGATACCTCTAGGAAGGTAGGTGGACTTTCTGATATAGGGTAGCATGGCTGTGTTAATAAAGGCCATGTCGATTCACGATAAGGTTGAGCGGGATGCTGTAAAACAGGAGTATAGCTTAGTGTGGGGGTTAGCCAAGGGTCTGTCAGGGCCAAAGTTATCATAAGCCTGCATAGCAGGGTGGTGTCTGGCAGGGTTTTGGTTAGGTATCTATGGGCCCTGTCCATTTGGGGGGATAGTACCTCATTGAAATCACCTGTGATAATGACTAGTGCATGGGGGTATAATGTTAGCTGATCTGCTAAGGTGTACAGTACGTCTGCCTCTAATGGTGGTGGTATGTAGATATTGACCAGTAATATCTCATATGCATATATATATATATACGATAAAGGTCCTAGAGCTGGACCGAAACGTCGATCGGTTTTAATTAATTTAAATAAAATTATAATTTAAAAATAACCAACAAGATGGTTCCCAGTGTGCACTCAATTAACCTGAAAACTTATATATATATAAAACAATGTAAAAAAACATATCTTCCCTTAAGATCTGTTTTGAGGCTACTAAAGCGGAATGCGACACATTTGCCTATCAAAATAGATACTCCTGAGGAGTGCGTGGAGTACGTGGCATGATAATCCCAGTGATCCACGGCCTCCTCAGGGCACGTGTCCTGGACCCTGTGAGGTGGGCCTCTTGTAGAAAGGGTATGGTAGTGAAGTGGTTCTTTAGAAAATCTAGCACCAACCTGCGTTTAATTGGGCAATTGAGACCGCTCACATTCCAGCTAGTTAAGTTCCATGCCATTTGCCCGACATATTGTATGTATACCATAAGTTACCTCTATCATGCAACATGTATGACAAGTACAATCTTGAGCAGAAATTTGTAACATAAACTATTGAATAGTACCCCAATTAACTTCACCTTCCGCCCTTTCCCCAATTGGGGGCAGAATTTGTCCCTAAACAGAACTTTGTGTAACCATTTTTGGGAGTGGGTCACGTCACTATAGCGAGCCATTTTGGGTAGGGCCACGTATGGCACGTTGTGGCGAGCTTTCTTCTGTGAACATGGGGGCCGCCAGTGTCCTCTATAGCTTGTATAGTCTTGCAACTGTGGGGTGTCCGGGGGGTAAGTAATATAGAAATTAAAAACCTTTTTGCAGGCCCTCTCGCTTAGTAGGGCACGGTGAGGATAAGCGGAGCTTGACCAGAGAGTTTGTACTTCGGGAAGCGGGTTGTTGCCCAAAAGTTGTGGTGGGAGTAAAATGGGGATGGTCGAGGGTGTACCACAGCTAAAGTCTCCCACCCAGGTAGTGTCAAGCCCATGGTGAGGGTCAGTTAAGGGGTCCACCGTATTAAGCTGGGTGGCGTTAGGGCTGGCCCAAAAAATTGGGAAGGCAAAGTTAAATCGCTGGTTAGGCGAATGTAACCAGAGGGGGCCCATACTCACTCACAGGTTGCTTGTTGTGATCATCAGGCCGGCATGCCTCTTGAGTCGAGCCAGGCATTCAAATCTTGGGGCGATGTGAAGAAATGAGAACTCCCTCCCGCTTGTACCCAAAGGCGTGCTGGATAAGGTTGGCTGACTCCGTATTGCAGGGTTTGCTGCTACTTTTGCTGGGTAAAAGCGGGGTTACTGACAGAGCTCCTGAACTAGCATGCGCTCACATCGGTGGTCAGACCATGCCCCCCTGAAACATTTCTCTTTAAATGCTGGAGGGTAGGGTGCGCCAGAGTTGTCTATATGCTTTTAGAAATGCTTCCATGCCTAATTCTGGTATGTCTACTGTCCATTGTCTTGGTCCTGAGGGTAGACTATCATATTTTCCTGTAAAAACCTATAATTGTGAGATATAGCTCCTTGGTAGAATTGTTTCTTAAAGGAAAACTATACCCCCCCAACAATGTAGGTATGTATGTATGTATAACTTTATTTGTAAAGCGCTGTTAAGGAGCCACAGCGGTGTATCTATAAAAATATATTGCAACAACTCATATGTAAAACCCTGCTTCATGTAAATAAACCATTTTCATAATAATATACTTTTTTTAATATGTGCCATTGGATAATCATAAATAGAAAATGGAAATTTAAAAAAATAAGGACAGCCCCCTGGTATTGTATGACTCAACGATGTACAAACATACCAAACAAACTATAAAGTTAGGTCACATCAGCCAATTAACAGACAGAGTTCTGACTTTTGCTTCCACACGTCTTCCTGTTACAGTTAGAGTTGAAATATTTCTGGTCAGGTGATCTCTGAGGCAGCACACACACCATTATGAAATGGTGGTTCAAGGCAAGAGATGTAAAAGGGCAATATTTACATAAATATATATTCCATTTTAGTAAGATACTTTATTATGCCACTTAATTTAATATAAACTATCTGTTCCTCAAGTATTCATTTTGGGGGTATAGTTTTCCTTTAAGAGAAAACAATCTAGAGTATTGTCCCAGTGTTTATCTGTTAATAACCTGATGGTTCTGCTGGTATACATCTGGGCCTGTAAAAAAGCATATTTATTGTTTGCTAGGGGGGAAATCTATCCTGTAGTTGTATTAGTGTTAGAGGTTTGTGGTCTTTGCAGAGTACCCTGCTGTAATTTTTTAAAACTAATTCTCGTTTTTTCATAGTCCATATAACGTTTCTAAAAATGATGGAT
This sequence comes from Xenopus borealis, assembly GCA_024363595.1. Classification (NCBI taxonomy): domain Eukaryota; kingdom Metazoa; phylum Chordata; class Amphibia; order Anura; family Pipidae; genus Xenopus; species Xenopus borealis. The sequence goes on from CM044439.1 coordinate 68,311,033, forward strand.
TTTCTTGATATCTTTTTCAAAATTATTATTGGGAGATTTTGTATTTTGTATAATAGTTTGGGGAATAACACAATTTTTAACAAACTATCTCTTCCCTTGAAGGAGAGGTGGTATGCTTGCCAGCTTTTAATATCTTGTGTAAACATTGGTAACAGGGGAGGACAGCCTGTCTCTTACCCCAATATTTATTGATTGGGTCAGTTATGTTTCTATTTATAAGGAGCCTGGTTTGGTAATTTATACAGTATATAGGTTGTGTATATATGTTCCAAAGGTGTCACCCAGTTTTCTGATTTATAGTATTCGAAATACTATACATAGTATTTTATCTAGTGTCTTTTTTGCATCAGGTCTTAGAAGGACATTTCTGGTGTTCTGATGTTTGGTGGAGATTATTGTTGCTGTTCAAATTCCCCATGTTGAATGTAAATTGCACGCAAAGCCCAACTGATGGTTTGTTAAGAGGTCTGGTAGTAGTGTTTGGAGTCTTTGGGCTATTATCTTGGAAAGTATTTAAAGGAGAAGTCAACCCTCCTGGCGTAAAACGAGGGAAGGGGTTTTGCGCCGGGAGGGTTGACTTCTCCTTTAAGGATGACATTCAACAAGGAGATGGGACGGTAAGAAGATGGTTTATGCTTCTATTTGTTCTTTAGCTATGTCACCTTTCTGAATGATAGTATTATAAACATTTATTAGTTTTAGATTAGATTTTGTAATATTCCACTGTGTATCCATCTGGGCCTGGTGAGTTGTTGCTGGCTAATGTTTTTATTGTAGTTGTTACTTCCATATCCGTTATGGGTACATTTAGCATTTCTCTCTGTGTTATTTTTTGATAGCAAGGCTTTGTTTAATACAAAATTTAATAGTTCCTTTTGGGGGTTCTCCGCTGAATATACATTTTCAAAGCAATCCTCTAAGACTGTGGCGTGTGGGTTACAGATGGGTGTATCATTCTCTGGAGATTGTAGCTTGAGTATATGTATTTTTCTTTTAAAATTTCATTTTGTGTAGAAATGTATGTTCTATGTGTTTGTTTAACCTCTTTCAGTAGTTGATGAAACTGAATATGTTCTTCTCTTTGTTGTTTGGTTATATGAGCTATTAAATGTCCTCTCATGACTGCTTTTGTGGTATTCAATAGCAAGACTGGTTCCTCCCTGTAAAATCCCAAAAAAGTTTTACTCCAAAGGCATCGAATTCAAGTATTAAAAACTTCAATGTTTATTCATGATATATAAATAAAAATGCATACAGACCCATTGATCCTCTGCCTTACGCGTTTCGTACCCCCTGGTAGGCTCAAATCACACTGCATACAGTTCCAACATTTAAACCCATGGAAGTCCCACCCTCAAAGCTTAAAACCAATAGAAAGTTGCCACATCACACCATGTTAACGAGACAACCATACAAATCAATTAGGTCTTAGTTCATCCATGTATAGCCCCATTAAATATTTATAATCAATTTCATTAAAAGATGATTAGTGCATTAATTCATTACACTAAAGTAACAGTATAACTTAAACAGTATTATAAATAAATTACACATGATTTAACCCTGTAGCTCTTGGACCATATATTAAGTGAAACACGTAACATCAAACTCATAATTTAAACCAAGTGGTAATCTAGTATGTAGATAAAAAATCAAAAACAATTCCCTTTTCATTAAGAGGTTTGTCAAATCTCCTCCCCTACTACCTAACCTTACTTTCTCAATGCCCTGTATAGAATGTGCAAAAAGTTCTGTTTGCGCCAAATAGGTGGAGAAAATCCAACGTTTGAGTTGTGTTTGAGGCCTTGCTAGCTGTATGCTGATGTGGATTGGGGCATGTGGAAAAATTTGTGTGATTCAGGTTTTCGATCGGATTTTAGTTTTCAGAGATCCGATTTAAATTGAGTTTTTTAACTAATAAATAAGCTAAAATCGGACATGGGAGTTTGTTTTTTTCATAAAAATAACCTCTTAAAAGTCAATATATTCCCCAGATAAAAGGCCGCATGGCATCTGCTACTTGTGATTAGAAATACATGCTTGTGTTTTTTTGATCACCTGCAGCAAGGGTTTGAAAGTGACCAGAAGAAACGGAGATCAAACTTTTATATATGAGTAATGCTAGCCGTTACAAATTATATTACCAATTGGTGGGATACAGACCCAGATCAGGAAATACAGTGTTACAATTGTACCTTGCTTTTTCTGCTAAATCTTGGGGGCAAATAGTTTCTACTATCCACTTATAGTGATGGGCAAATTTATTCGCCAGGCGCGAATTTGCGGCGAATTCCCGCCATTCGGCAAATAAATTCGCGAAACGCCAGCAAAAATTCGCCTGGCGAAAATTCGCTCGCACAAAAAAAAAAACGAGTCACGCGGTGAAAATGACGTGACGCACGTCAGAAAACCCGTGCCGCGACTCATCTCGCAAATTTTTTGCGAATTTCGCTCAAAATTAGCGGGATAGATTCGCCCATCACTATCCACCTATAACCATGTGATAATTTTTTGTGAAAAAAACACGTATTGCATATATACGTTTCTGCAATCGTTTTGTCCAAAAACTCATGTTTATAAATCTGCATCCTAGAATGCATCAAAATCTTTAGAAGCCCACTATATTTTCTGTGCCTTGTCACTTGCAGTGATAAATGATTCCCAGTTAAGCTCCCCATACACATACTGATAAAATTATTCTGTTCCATTTTTAATTTTTCCAAAAAACCTGCAAGTCCATGGTTTTATGGTTTCTCACTAAAAGGCCTCTTCTATATTAACTGATGATTTAACAATATGGATTGGGTCCTTACAAATTAGATAGACAGATCCCATTATGCCAGTAGGCTGGTCAGATCATAATATATGTTTACTGCCACTTACAGTCTTCCCAGTTATATAGAGGTATTGATTAGACTCTGATCAATAGCGCTTGAAGAAACTGCATAAGTGTTAGAAAAGGTATTCTGTTCCATGGTTGCAGCGCATTCTGTTCCAGCATTCCATCTGGTATTCGGCCCTTTTCAGCCAAATCGATGTGCCAGGCCAAACTGAATGAGAATACTTAAAATCAAGTGACTTTTTGTCACACAAACATAAGGAAGAAAAAAATGTTAACAGTGCATGTTCCATGCAGTTCTTTTTCGTCATTATTTGCCATGAGTCGCATATGTTAATCTGAGTTTGTATTTGGTTTGGTATTTGGCCAAATCTGAAAAGAGTGTATTTAGTGCATCTCTAGCATTTTTGCTATAAAATTACTTGGTTAATAATAATAATAATAATAATAATAATAATAAGTATTGTATTATTTCTGTTGTTTACCAATAGCTGCCTATCTGAAAGATATTAATATTTTGCAGAATCAATTATTCTTGAGGGTTCTTGATCTATTATTATATCATAATGCAGCTCAAATTAGCCAGTTAACCAAATGACAGCTCCCATCTTCTACTGTTTGGGCAGACCTGGGAGGGTTATTTACAAAAATATTTAAAATGTATCTCATATTTTATCAAAAAAAAAAACACAACCAAACTGCCAAAATGTATTTATTTATAAAATTATTCAAATTATTTGTATTGCATAAAAACTCAATTAAATTAAAAGAAAACCCCCCAAATCTCTTGAAACCCCCAAAAAGTTGGATTTTTGGGCTAAACTCAGCGCATGAAAAATTAAAGTTTTTGCCCCAAATACCCGACCAGATAAATTAGAGGTTTATGTCTCTTTAGTGTCTTTCAGGATCCACTGAGCACATCTCCTCTCCAGTGGAACCTTCAAAGAAGCTAAAACAACAATGACGCAATACCTATACCTATATATTGTGTTGCTAGGTTTGAAAAACACAGGGACATGGGGTTTGTTAAAAATCCTCCTGAGTTTCTTTGACACTCCAGCTACATATGGGATGACTATGTTTCGACTACTATGTGTCCTTGGGCGGTTATTTCTATTGGTGTTCCTGTTGGGCTTGGTTGCTGCTCTTTTGACAAAGGCCAATTCAGGGTAGCCACATGCTTTCAAAGCTCACCTGAGATGTTTTTGCTCTTTGTCCTTGGACTCTGTATCAGTTGCCAAACATCCATCCTGTGGTGCAGAGTTAAAATGACACAAAGTTTGTGTTCCAGCGGATGGTAGAAATTGAACAATTGATCCATATGAGTGGGTTTCCTGCATACTTTCCCTTTTCAAGTTACCTCCCTCTTTGATGCATATCAAACAGTCCAAAAAGGCAAGTTGGTTCTTGTGGACATCTTCCCTTGTGAACTTGATCTTATTGTCCATTGAGTTAATGTGTTCTGTAAAGGCCGACAGTTCATTGGATCTGATTTAAACCCATGATATCCACATACCTGAACCAGTGACTTGGTGAAGTTCCCTGGAATGTAAGTAAGAGACTTGAGATCCCATTGCACAGCCATTTTTCTGTCTATAAAAAAGGTCCTTATATTTGAAGTATGTGGTTAGAAGGCACAAATCTAGCAACAAACATTTGGTTTGCACTGGGCTTTGTTATGTTGCTGAGGAAGTTTTCTTGCTGCAGTAGATTTCTTACAGTCTCAATTGCCTCTGTCGTAGGTATACATGTGAACAATGAAGTGACATCATATGATAACATTGTTTGTTATGTCTCTAGTGTAATGCCATGAATGTTAGTTACAAACTCTTTGGCATTCTGGATATGATGCACTGTATTGCCTACCAATAGGACTAAGATATTAGCCAAGAATTTTGCACTGCTGTGTGTGACTGAATTTATGCTGCTGACAATGGGCCTTAGTGGCTCTTTGTGTATCTAGGGTAGTCTGTATCAGCATGGTGTGGCTTCTCTGGAGTACAGGCGACAGTTTGAAACTCAATCTATGGCTTTCTCCTTTTCAAGTTGTTAGGCAAACTTTCACCTTTTCACCCAACAGTGATTGGAAGAGTTTATATGCCGAGGACTTCCCACACGTGTCAGTTAAACTGAGGAAGTTGTTTTTGAATTACTTATATTAGATTTAAACAATATAATTTATTATGATTCCTTATGTATGGATAGTTAGAAGAGTTGTGTGCCTCGGATGGGTGGGTGTTACACTAAGCACAGTGTCAGTATACAGTGTCCATATACAGTATATATATATATATATATACCCTGTATATATGTATATATATAACTGTCCATATATTGCAATATATTTAAGCTGGCCAACTATGTCAAAGACATCCCTGATATGGCCAGTCCTACTAATATAGTATATTGATAATGGGTTGAGTGCAGAGACCACAGCTGTGGTCACACATGTCAATGGCCCCTGTATCAAGGAGGAGAGTGTGAGGAAACAATAAGAGCTTTTTACCAATGCAAAGTTTAGAATAAGGAAACCAGTGGTTTTTTAAAAATTAGTGGTGAACACAATTTTCCCTTGTTTGTTATACCCTCCACAGATTCTAGTCCTCGGTGTGGCTACTGGCCACTTCCCCTGGCAGCAACAACTTTTGCAGCAGCATCTTCAGATTAAAGGGATAGAGGGATGGGGAGTATTTTTTTTTTCAAAACGCATCAGTGGTGCTCCAGCATAATTCTGCACTGAAATCCAATTCACGGAGCAAACAAATTTTTTTTAAATTTAAAGGGCATGTAAAGGCAAAATAATAAAATCCCATTTTTACTTTCTAAAAAACTTATCTCCAATATACTTTAATTAAAAAATGTGTATCTTTTTTTTTATAAGAAACCTGACTGAATGCAGTGAAATTCTCCCTTCATTTACTTCTGTGGATAGGAATTGTCAGACAGTCCCTAACTACTGTGCAGGAAAACAATCCCGCCTTACTTTCCAGCTGTGCAGAACTCCAGCAGCTAAATTTCCCTGAAGAGCAGTTGGCCACTGCATAGAGATATATATTGGATTTTATTTTTGCCTTTAGATCCCCTTTACTGTTTCCAACTCCAGCTGCAGAGACAAAGATAATGGAGCTTGATTTAAACAGATAAACTGGGATTCTATTTAGAGGATTAGTTTGCTGCAGCCACTGGTGCTGGAGATTTGGATAAAGTTTGTATTAAACAATACAAAAACTGTAAAATGCACATTAGATTACATGACAACACATGACCCAGTGAAGTCTGTATTTTGATTATTAATCGTTCTTGCTGTATCGGTTTCTGGCAGATATTAATAGACTTGTGCTGTTTTGATCATTTATGACGATCCCTAAGCTTAGCCTAGACCACAATGAACCTGTGCACATATCTTGGTCTTCCAAAGATGTTTAAAGGGAAACTGTCATGAGAAAACATGTTTTTTTAAAACGCATCAGTTATAAGTGCTGCTCCAGTAGACTTCTGCACTGAAATCCATTTCTCAAAAAAACAAACAGATTTTTTTTATATTCAGATTTGAAATCTGACATGGGGCTAGCCATTTTGTCAATTTCCCAGCTGCCCCGGTCATGTGACTTGTGCCAGCACTTTAGGAGGGAACTGCTTTCTGGCAGGCTGTTGTTTTCCTTCTCAATGTAACTGAATAGTATGCAGTGGGACATGGGTTTTACTATTGAATTCTGTTCTTAGATCTACCAGGCAGCTGTTATCTTGTGTTAGGGAGCTGTTATCTGGTTACCTTCTCATTGTTCTTTTGTTAGGCTGCTGGGTGGGGGAAAGGGAGGGGGTGATATCACTCCAACTTGCAGTACAGCAGTAAAGAGTGATTGAAGTTAGTCAGGGGGCAGCTGGGAAATTGACAATATGTCTAGACCCATGTCAGATTTCAAAACTGAATATAAAAAAATCTGTTTGCTGTTTTGAGAAATGGATTTCAATGCATAATTCTTCTGGAACAGCACTATTAACTGATGCATTTTGAAAAACAATTTTTTTTTTCCCATGACAGGATCCCTTTAACAAAGCTACAAGATTTGAAACACTTTGAAAGCATTAATCATTTGTTTGATTATGCTTGTGGTGCAGTAAGTTCATGTCTATGTTTAGTATACAAAAAACAGCATTTCTAGCCTTATTCTTGAACATAAAGGAACAGTTCAGGATAAAAATAAAAACTGGGTAAATAGATAGGCAGTGCAAAATAAGAAAATGTTTCTAATATAGTTAGTTAGCCACAAATGTAATGTATAAAGGCTGGAGTGACTGGATGTGTAACATACTGTAACAGAACACAACACAACTTCCTGCTTTTCAGCTCCCTAAATCTGTCAGTCAGCGACTTGAAGGGGGGACACATGGTACATAACTGTTCAGTTTGCAATTGATCCTCAGCATGCAGCTCAGATTCAAAAGCAACATTAATGACCAATGTGGCCCTCCCTCAAATTTAAAGCACTTGTGTTCTATTGCTGTTTAGCAAAAGAGCTTCAACATCAAGTCAATCGTAGTGTAATTTCAAGAACAGCTTGGTGCCAAGTAGTGATGGGTGAATGTGACCCGCTTTTGAAATCCACTGATTTCCTTATTCTAAACTTTGCACGCTCCTTCAAACTCTATGACTGACTTAAAGGGCCATCAGCTTTAACTCCTTTTTCTCTGCTTTACAATCTACTCTAAGGAGATAAATGCCTCCTTCTCTTTCTGGTGGTATATTTTTCGCTGGGACGCTCCAGTATGTCACCCTTCTCATTTGCTTTCCAAAATGCAGGTCCAAACCCTAAAGGCCAACTAAATAACCATAACCAATAATGGTCCAGTGCCTAAGTCTACAGTCCAGCACTGAGCATAAGGGCAGTTGACTAAATGCCTCCTCTTTCCCCTCCTGGTGGTGTTATATTTTTCACTGGGTAGCTCCAGAATGTCCTAGTTCTCATTTGCTTTCCAAAATGCAAGTCCAAGTCTTAAAGGGCAACTAAATGTTGTACTATGATGCACTTTAAACAATAATGGTCCTTCAGGGCCTAAGTCTGCAGTCCAGCACTGAGTGTTAGGGCAGTTGGATAAATGCCCCCTTCTCCTTCTCCTCCTGGTGGTGTTATATTTTTCCCTGAGTAGCTCCAGAATGTCCTCCTTCTCCTTTGCTTTCCAAAATGCAAGTCCAAGCCTTAAAGGGCAACTAAATGTTGTACTACTATGGACTTTAACCAATGATGGTTGTCCAGTTTCTAAGTCTGCAGCCCACTGACCTTGTGTATCTGTGACTGCTGAGAAAAAAAGTATTGTTTGTGATGTTCTATATTTTTACATAATGTCTACGTTCAAACTGAGCTGTGTCTCATTATCCTCACCTGGTCATTGGGGCACATTAAGTCTCATGAAATAAATGCTTGGCAGCTGCACTGCTGCCCTTCAGCAGTCAAGGGGGGCTATTAGAGGATGTAAAGAATGCTCAGACTAATTTTATGATGTGCCATAGACCTAGGGTAACTATTTCTATTTCTTGTGGAAATATTGTATAAATGTTTTATTAAAATATGATACCTTTGTAATCAATACATCTTGGTGGATGTTTAAAGTATTGTTTAATATCTATTAATATATTTAGTTGAAAATTACACTTCATATATTATTTATTTGGGGTTAAGATTCTCAGTTTTTCAATCTAATTCTTTGTGAGAAATATATTGGTAAAAGGTATAGCTCCAGTCAATAAGTGGTCATTGATTGGAAGGAACACAGGCACGTTGCGCAAGAGGCACTTACCCTTTAAATTGGGGGGACAAATATTGCCGTCACTTACCCTTTAAAAAGTGGGGTCCCATATATTACTGTCTCCTTCTCTTTAAAAAGTGGGTTCCCATATATTACCATCCATTTTCCTTTTAAAAATGGGTTCCCAAATATTATCGTCACTTCCCCTTAAAAAAGTGGGGTCCCATATATTGCCATCACTTCTTTAAAAAGTGCAGTCAGAGAAACAGAACAGAAAGGAACTAAAATTCCCCTGGTAAGTATGCAAATGTTTATATTGATTTTGCAAAAAATGTGTACATTTTAATATAAAACCTGAAAAAAATGTGATTTTCAAGTCCTCCATAAGACTCAATGGTCCTCCCCAGGTCTAATCTAGTGTCATTTTCAGTTTAGTAAAAAATTTTACTTAAAATTAGTAAATACCGATATGTTTCATAAATACTCTATAATAATTCTCTTTTTGGGAGAAAACCCCAAATTTTTCAGGGAAAACTTCAGAAAATGCGAAACGCTAGTGAAAAAAAATCCGTGAAGATCGTAGGGTCCCCTTGAAGGAGAAGGAAAGCTACTGTAACCCCTTTTTGGCTGTATTAGAACCAAACCAACTAGTATATGGTAGAGCACGG
>CM044439.1:68325141-68348770 GCA_024363595.1 Xenopus borealis
TATATATATATATAGATAGATAGAGAGAGAGAGAGAGAGAGAGAGAGAGAGAGAGAGAGACAGAGTATATTTGCGTAATATTGTGCTTGTTTTTGTGACAACCACATGATAATATATAATGAACTGAGATTGCTATCCACACACCATTATTTAAACTTGAAAAATGTTACCCTAACCTTCTTGTGAATAATTATATAAGAAAAGATTTGCTGAAAGGGCTACCATTACCAAACTCATTGCAAACACTATTGTTTTCTTAATTCAATTAGACTTGATATAGATACAGAATAAATTTGTATTTATATTTTAGCTTACCTGTAAAAGCATCTGCTTCATTTTCAGGATCCCCCACACCTAGGGTTGCCATGTTACCATGGTCCACGATCTGGGCAGGGGGCCAAGCCATGACATCAGATGTGACACAGAAACATTGTGAGCAGTGTGAGATACATTACTATGGCGGGGCTATAATATGCCAATCAGGTCATTGTCATGTCAATCAAGGGAGATCCAGTTTTACATATTTGGAAAACCGGGCAGATCTTCTGGACCTGGGCAGCCCTTCTGAAAACTGGGCTGTCCTGGTAAAATACGGACTGGTGGTAACCCTACCCACACCCTCACCAGGGGAACAGAAACCCCACTTGTTCAAGTTTTACTCCTTGTATTATCCAGTGTGTGTGCGACTCAGTTTTTGTCAGATCCTACTAAAAATAGCCCCTTTATTTTTAAACTGCTAACACAGTAAAGGAAACAGATACATATTTTAAAAGATCTTTTTCTTTACGAATTCAAGAATATATGTTATATAATTCCATCAAGCAGACAGCTAATAAGAGATAGAGAATAAGAGACAGCCTCTTAAGCAAAGCATAGCAGATAAAATCATTTTGTTAATATTCAAAGCACTTCACTACTCTGTTCCTCACTGCATTTGACTTACTGTACTTTCCTGGCCATCTCCTCCACTCCTCACAGAGCTGCTCTTTACATCTGGAATTACATCACTGAATTCTTTCATAAGAAGTGCTCTCTCAATTAGTCTAGCCCTGGCACTTAAGGGACAATGTCTTGACCTTGTGCACTTTTCCCCTCACATTTGTGCCTGTATGTTATCCAACCACTTAGATTGTAAGCTCTAGAGGGCAGGGACCTCAATTCTACTTTCTCTCTTACCACATGGCACTTAAGCTCTATTAAATATATTTTAATTTTATATAGTGTACAGTTTTACAGGTCCCTACAGCGCTTTACAAATAATGTTATACATACTGTATACATAATGACAGGGAAAATGTCATTCTATAACTGAGCAATAGTTATTTCAGCTGAATGGTCGATAACGGTGGACAAAAATTGTAGCTGGCACCAACTTTTCAGGGCACTGAAGTAAAATGCACCTAAGATGCATGTCTATAAATGCATGTCTATTTCATGAAAGAATTTGCAATGTTAACATTTACCAAAAAAATCCACTGTATGTCATTCCTTTAAATAGTTAGGAAGTCCCCATTATTTCCTTGTTTGGTATGAAATGTAGCAAATAACCAAAGCATGCTTGAAAAGCACACCTATTTAATTATTTGCTGATTTTCCTACTGTGCTTTAAATAATTATTTACAGTATATTCAGTTTATTAGAACAATCTTGTATGCTTTCTTAGATCTGCACTAGCCCTTTGGGGACATGTATATGGGAGATATTTATTTATGAATGCATGTGCACTCAATAAAAATATTTATAATTTACTACAATGCTACTTCTTCAATGTCGTCATCTAAAGAATCAACAGCTTTCACTGTCATATGTTGTGAATGGTGCCTTGTAGGTTTTACATTTTTGCCATCTACAGAAAAAAGATCATTTTTTATTTTTACATTGCTGCTTTTTAACCATGGTAGAATGCTACTGGACTCATTTTTTGCTATGGATTCACTGCTCTTAGAAACATGTGGTGCATTGGAATCTCTTCCAAACAGTTGCTCCATTAAGTCTGATTTATTATCTTTTTGCTTGAATTTGGAGTGGTTTATAATATTTGGTTCTTCTAAAACCTCCGTCTTTTGTCCTGGCCCACCTGATCTAGCTTTAACAAAGGATGGTGCATAAGTACCAAATGAAACCTCATTAACAGCAGCAAATCTCTTCTCATTTCTTCCTTTTGGCTCATCTGCAACTGAAGAAGCCTCTCGTCCCCCTGGAACAGGAATTCCATTAAACAGATTCTGAGTTGGTTCTGTGAACTTGTAGATTTTGTGTTTTCTTTCTTTTGTATCATGATTTAGTGATGAATCCAAAACCAAAGTTGGTGTAGGAGCCTTAAAGGAATCAAAGTGCATTGCGTTTTTACTTTCCTTATCAATTTCATTCATTTTAGCAAGTAATAGTTCCTTTTTAATTCTTTCATCTTCAGCGTCCTGTATATTTTGTTTTTCAATTTTGTCCTGATGAAATATTTCTTTCCTCTTTCTTTCCAATTCTTCCTTTTCCCATTCTAAATAATATATAAGAAAAAATAACAATGAATAGCCTACAAATTTTAAAAGCCAGATGCATTAAACTATGTTAAAATACAGATGTAAATCTGTAAGGTAATGAGTCTTTTACATGTTGGTAAAATTGTTATTTACCCCACTGACCCACAGCACTACACTCAGCTGTTCATATTTCCAGTTTGGTTTTTGACTCAATTTCCTAAACAAACATTTTATTTTACCTTCACGAAGCTTTTGCGCTTTCTCTTCTAATATCCTTTGTTCTTTTTGTCTCTGTTGCTTTTGTTCTTGTTCCTTTTTTCTCTCTTCAAGATTTCTTTCTTTCTTGAGTTTCTCGACTTCTTCTCTGAGCTCCTTTTCAAGATTTTTCTGTTCCTTTACAAACAAACAAACACAACATAAATACCTGTGCCTTTACTTATTTTGATTTTAAAGGTGTACTCTTTGTGACTTTGAAATCCTAACTTTTCTAAACAAACTATTTGAATTTCAAAGTAATTTTTGGGTACTTCGACTATCAAAAAGGCCAAAATTCGATTCAAATTGAAAAAATTTGATTCGGATTGAAAACTTCAACCATTCAAAAATCAAAGTACTGTCTCTTTAAAAAATTTAAATTTGACCCCACGCCACCTTAGACCTGCCTATAACCATTAAGGAATCTTTTTGACATTTTTGAAAGTTCAAATTTTTTTGGAGAAATTCGACCCTTGATAAGTCTGCCCCTTATTGTTCTAACTGGCACTTTATCAAGCTACTGATTGCTACTGATATTGCTATTGCTAATGAGGCATAACCATCATCTCAAGCAGGGGTTCTTACCAAGACTTCATGTGCTTATCATAGTCAATCCCGAAACTTCACTCATTTGAAACATCACTTAATAAAGGACAATATTCATTTATAAAGATCTGCAAATATTATTGTTATTTTCATGTGACATTGTCCCCACAGTAAAAATGTATAACTAAACAAAAACATGAAATACAATGTTTTATCTGAAGGAAAAATAGAATTTCTTTTGGACTATTCTAGCATAAAGTCATAAGTGCACATGTATGTCCACAAGTGCAGTTGCATGTAAAACCACTTTAATTTGTGTCAAAACGTGCACCTTTACCTTCCATATAGTTGTGCTCTGCACAGCTCAGACCTTCCTGTCTTATGTTCCCAACTGATTACTGCTGCTATTGGGGCAGGATAAGCCTGGTGCTACCTCCTGGTCCAAAGGTTGCAGTTTCCTCAGCACCCTGTGTCAATCACCCAAGTTGAGCTATGCTGACAGAATAGGACTCACCCTTCAATCACAAGTCAAACACCACAAAATTTTGCTTAGCTCACAGTTGTGGACATACATGTGCCCCATAGTCATAACTGGGGAGCAAGAAGACCATCACAGTTTGAGGAAAAACTGCTACAGAGAATGTTACCAATGTAGATTTGCAGATATTACTGTACTACATCACTCAGCAAGCTAAAAGATGGAGGACATGGGAGTCATATTTTTGACAGTTCATGTCAGCTTACGTCATTACCATTTGTAGTACTTCATGCTGCTTTTCCTTTACATCTTCAGCTTGCATGACAGGTTTTGGGTGTGGCAAAGAGGATAATTCCACCAATGTAATTTGTTCAATTGTTTGAACACCAATGCTTATGCTATTCCTTGCCTCTGTGGGGAAAATATGCATTAGTGTGTTTTAGGCACTGCCATATTCATACTTTTCTGTGAAAACTGCATAAAACTTTCTGTGCTTTGTTTATCCTTTACAGAGCATTGATTTTGCAATTCCATGATTTGTGTACTTTGTAGCATTCATCCATTAAAAAAAAAAAAAAAAAATAGATTAGTGGGAACTGATTAATTAATGCTCGAGCCTTCTGGCTCCTAAACTCTTATGTGTTTTTCATTCTATACCTCGGCTTACTGACGAATGTATTTTTCCCCCAACAAAAAAAAAAAATTAAAATCTTGTCAGGTTTTAGGTTCAAGCTTTTTTATTATTTGAAAAGATTGCTCAGGGAAAGCATTGGTAAATCAGCCCCTTAGTGTTTTATTTTAATTTTATTTCCACAGGTATAGGATCCATTAACCAGAATGCTCAGAACCTAGGATTTTTTGGATAATAGATCTTTCTGTAATTTGGATCTTCATACCTTACATCTACTTGAAAATCATGTAAACATTAAATAAACCCATTAGGCTGGTTTTGCTTCCAATAAGGATTACTGTATAACTTAGTTTGGATCAAGTACAAGGTACTGTTCTATTATTACATAGAATAAGGAAATTAAAATTTTTAATTATTTGGATGAATTAATTAGATATGGCCATGCTGTAATTTTGAGTTTCCAGATAAAGGATCCCATACCTGCACTACCATTTTCTGGGGTAGAATTTTGTTGTGGGCCTATTTTTAATAATTTGCTAATAAAGTTATTAATAAAGTTATTCTGTTCCAAATACCAAGGTTTTGAAATTTGTATATATTATAGTAGGTGCCACAGTCTATTTTTACTATAGAAAAAACTGACCACAGACTAAAGCAGCGGTAATTCAAGTGAATATAAAATGTTCTACAGTTATTATACTGTTTCCAAGTAAAACAAGTGGACTTTAATAAAAGTACAGCAGTTGGAGGCAGATTTCTCAACTGTTGAATTGAAAATTTTAATTAAAAAAATGTTATGGTCAACACTGTCAAACGTCAGGGAGTTATTCAAAATTGATTCAAGATTTTTTTAACAAGTGTTTTTATTTAGTTTTCATAACAATGTTAAATAAGGATAAACAAACATAAAGGAGTTTGGAGGTACATAAAAGTCAATTCCATGGTCAATACATTTTCAGCAATTACTGAAAGTGATCCAATTAGTGATTTTTAACATGATTATCAATAGTAGACTAGAAATCAGTACAACAGTATTTCCCACAATCATATTGGAAGAGTACTTAACAACTTGTAATTAGCATCTGATTAATTTTGACTCCTGGGTGGTGGTGGAGGATTTTGCACAATTGGTCGATGAAGGTTTTGGATACATTGATCCGTTTCTTGGATAATGATGTTATTAGATTCTGTATCATACCATGCTGTATGTCTAAATGCATATATATACAGTGAGATGTCTGATATGAGTAGGAAGTAAAGCGATATAACTCATCCATATTGAGAAAAAAATTCTGTGTATTGTTCTTTATTTGTATTAGATTCTAGCCAATCAATATGGAAAATATGATGTTGTTTTTATTTAACTAATTAGAGTGGGGGTGAAGATGTAGCAAGCCACTGATAAAGAAAGGTTTTCCTGGTTGTTGCCATTAATTTTTCTGCTAAATGCCTCTCTGAACGTGTGAATTTTAATCGTGGAGGAGGTATTCCAAAGATTGCCCATGTTAGAGGAAAAAAAGAGCCGTTGTGTTAGAGATTTCCAATATTCCTGAACTTCTCCCCAGAGTTGTTGGATATTAGGGCAAAGCCAAAGAGAATGTATAAGGTCTGCCTTGGGTTGGTGACATCTGACATTTTTCCAAATTTATTGTACCCATACAATATCTCCTAAGTGGTGTAAGATATGAATAGTGTAATATCTGTAAAGACATTTTTCATAGATTTTGTGTGATATTGGAGTATTTTTTAGGCATCTGACTGTGGAATTGCCACTGTGAATTGAGACATTTAGCTAAAACTCCAGTTTGGACATGAAAGTGTGGAAAAGTGTGAAATTGGAGTTTGGAAATTGGAAAGTAAATACAATAATGGGGACATAAAAGTAACAACACATAATTTAAGTAAAAGAGAATTTGAGGCTTTACAGGAAATCAGGAATAACCAGTCATTGGTAATTAAATCTGCTGATAAGGGAGAAGCTTTGGTGGTGACAGATAGGGAATTATATATAGTGAAACCTATAAAAAGGTTACCACCAATCCTCTTTTCTCTAACAAAAGAAAGATTGATGGACTAATAGAACATGCCCTAGAAGTGAATGTGATTGATACCACATTAGCGCAATTTTTACAACATCCTGCTCCAGTGTCACCTATTTTTTACATTTTGGCTAAGATACATAAATGCCTAGATAGACCTCCAGGTAGACCAATTGTTTCGAGTATTATTTCTGTATTATCCCCTTTGTCCATTTTTGAAGACAAAGTACTCAAGATGTATTTACCAATTACCAATTAACAATGAGGGAAATTGGAGGTGGATTTGTTTACTAAGTCCACAGATAAAAATACCCTTTTACACTTTGAATCCTTTCATCCATTCTCAATGAGAACATCACTACCTAAGTCTCAATTTCTTCATGTAAAAAGAATTGTATCAAATAAAGAGAGAGTGGATGAAAGATTAAATGAAATGCATCAAAAATTTGTAGAGAGAGTGTACCCTATGCCTTTGTTACAACAACAACAACAGAGGGGTGTGGAAAATAACTCTGTGAATATCAAGAAGAGAAAATTAAAATCTAAAAATAAGAGAAATCCTTTTGTCTCTAAATTTACTTCACTGAGCCAAGAGGTACCCAAAGTAATTAATAAACATTGGGGCCTTCTAAAAGAGGGCATACCCACAATTGAGATTTACCTCTGATGTCCTATAAGAGAATTAGAACCACAGGATCCATGTTGGTGAACATAGGGGGTAAAAAATTGAAACAAGGCATACTATGGCCAAGAAATAACGGTACATTTCCCTGTTTGTCCTGTAAATGTTGTTCAAACTGCCAAAGGGGAGATATAATATACCATCCACGCAAAGTGAACCCCATTAAAATCAAGGGATATTACATGTGTACTTTCGTAATATATATTATAAAATGTCGATAATTAGAGAGCACTCCAATGGCATAAACAATTAGTAAATTCGTCTATATGCAGAAACGAGGTGCAGTAAAAACCCAGAAAAATGCTACCCATATAGCATTATATACAGTAACTTTGTAGAAGGTGGGTATGCACACTCCAAAATTAACATAAACAACGTGGTATGCAAAAAAAAATTTTTTACTTTATATGCAAAAAATCTCAATTAGCATTGACAACAATAGAAAACTTTGTTCCATATAGAAATATATAAGCATTTGAACATAGTAAATACATACCACTCAGAGTATATTCAAGTAGAAAAAGAAAACCTACAAGTAGCGGAAACACTCGCCAAAGATGAGAATCACCCCAATGTTTCGGCGTAAAGCCTTTGTCAAGGGGAATTCTGATAAACCGTTGATCCTCTCAGGTATAAATAATACACTCAATTGTTTGTCTCATTAGCGTATCCGCGCGCTTACCCCATGCATTTCCGGGTTCGTGATGTCACGCCAATCAACATCTCTGCTCGGGATCACCAATCCAGGGCCTAGATGCAGATTCCCCGCCCCTAGTAACCCTAAGCCTATCTCCGGAAGACATTCAGCGTCTCCATAGCCTAGCAGCCGATCAAGCTGGAAGTACAAGGAGGACTACACGCGAAATAACACAGACTGCACCGCTCTCACTATAATCGTACGAGATCCAACATGTCACACTATCCCAAGCATGTTACCACAACAACAGAGCCGATATTAAAACTTTGTCCCATCATCACTAATTGTACAACTTCTATTCTCAAGCAATATTCAATGATGTGCTCTTAATCAAAAAACGCCGCTAATATAATACATAGCGATAAATTAATACATTAAAAATTCATATACAAATTAATAAACTAAATGTGAATACTACAAAAATAATTATAAATATGGTAAATCTGAAATACATGTTCAAATAATTACACAGTGACAATGCATCAATAAAAATTACATTGTTGAATAATAAAATAAAAACCTCCATCATAACAATTGATTAATTGATTGATATCATAAAGTGACAGTGCATACTTAAACATTAATATAATAGAAACCACAAATCTAGTGTTATTTAAGTTCATCACCCAAGAGTCCCCAATAACCTAGGGCTTTGTGATAGATTAACCCATTCATCCCCAAAAAACAATATGGTATCATACTCGTATGCTTCAACATATGTATATGAATCAAGTCACAAGTAATTGGAAGCAACGTGCTTATGGACATCTAGAAAAGTAAAAACATTATTTATTAAGTTTAAAGGGGTGGTTCACCTTCATGTTAACTTTTAGTATATTGTAGAATGGCCAATTCTAAAAAACTTTTCAATTGGTCTTCATTATTTATTTTTCATCGTTTTTTAATGATTTGCAATTTTCTTCTGTTTTGTTGCAGCTTTCAAATGGGGGTCACTGACACCATCTAAAAACAAATGCTCTGTAAGGTTACAAATGTATTGTTATTGCCACTTTTTATTACCTATTATTCTATTCAGTCCATCTCCTATTCATATTCCAGTCTCTTATTCAAATCAATGCAGGGTTGCTAGGCTAATTTGTACCCTAGAAACCAAATTGCTGACACTGCAAAATAGAGAGCTGCTGAATAAAAAGCTAAATATCTATAAAACCACAAACAATAAAAAATCAAAACCAATTGCAAATTGTCTCAGAATATCACTCTCTACATTATTCTAAAAGTTAACTCAAAGGTGAACAACCCCTTTAAAACCACATATCAGAATAAAACCTAAAACTCATCAACTACACAGGCCAAGGTCTCAGATCTAGCAGATACTAGATATGGAATGAAATATTTTATTCTCAAAAGAACAAGGACAGCTCCCTATCCTCGTTTAAACCATCGGGGGAAAGTGCATTCAACTTATATATATCCATTTTAGTTCTCGTTGTTTCAAAAGAAGTTCCCTGTCTCCTCCTCGTTTAGGTGTCACCACTCGTTCAATGCCCATGAACCGTAGTTGGCTGACTTGATGCTGCTCCTGCATAAAGTGCCTCGCAACAGGAGACGCACTCCTGCCAAGTCTGACATCACTTCTGTGTTCACCTATTCTAATGGTAAGAGCCCTTGTCGTCTCACCTACATAGATTTTGCCACACGGGCATTTCAACATGTACACCACATAGTGAGTCTGACAATTAATGTAGTCTTTCATATCGTAGCCTTTACCCGTCATAGGATGATAAAACTTATCTATCCGCACCACAAAATTACAGTTGACACACCTACCACATTTATACATGCCTTTCGTATTATTTAGCCAAGTGCCCTGTTTCTTATGGGGCTCATTAAGGGAATGTACCAACTGATCTCTTAAGTTTGTGGCTCTTTTATATGCCATTATTGGTGGATTAGCTACCCAGGGATTCAGTTTTCGGTCCATCTGTAGCAGATGCCAGTGTCTGTTCACAATACCCTTCACTCTTTCAGATTGTACTGAGTATGTAGTGACCAGTGGTAATCTCTCTCTAGCCTCTTGCTTAGACAACAATCCATTCCTTGTCCTACTCTTAGCTTTCACCCTAGCCTTATCCAACACATCTGATGAATAGCCTCTCTGTCTGAAGTGATTTAACATCTCCTCCACTCTCTCATCATATTTCTCCTCATCACTCACTATCCGTCTCAGTCTTAGTAGCTGACTATAAGGTAAACCCCTGGTAGTGGCTGGAGGATGAAAACTCTTAGGATCTAGGTAGGTAAATTTGAGATGTAGTTCTATTCGTGCAACATCTGGGCCACAATGTGTTTATTGGGTTGTTTTTTTCTGCCTGAGAAAGGCTACTTTAGTAGCACAGTGAATGATTTGGATCAATAACATATGATTCTCGGAGAGGAATTGGAATTTCTGGACCAGATGGTTAGTATGGCAAATTTGTCACTGATGATGTCTTTGACTAATCGCAGATTTTGTCAATCCAATAATATTTTGTTGTTTTTCCCCACTGGGAATGTGGGCCATGTAAGATAGATGGAGCAACCAGATGTCAGTTTAAATCTGTGTCTTACTGAGTTCCAGGTTTTGTAAATGTCTAAACAGTGGATGTTCATGCATATCTCGGGGAATATCTTTTAGTGGCACGTGGAAAAGGAAGTTAAGAGAAAGATCCCATATCATTATTTGATCTAGTTCTGCTGAAGTGTACATGCTTTATTGTATACCCGTATATTCGGGAAATTAACCCGCTCAAGTCCCTGGTTTATTGTAACTTGAACAGGCTTATCCTTGGTCGTTTTATGTTTCTAGGTGAAATTGAGAAGCATTTTAAGAAATATTTTATAGTCTGAAGGTTTTATGCTATATGGTAGCATCTGTAATTGATAGAGTATTTTGGGGAATAAGATCATTTTTATTAAATTCATTCTTCAATGTTTCCCATTTTTTGAGTTCTTGTTGTATGTTGTCTATGGTGTGCTAAATATTTAGTGAGTATATTTCCGCATGTTTTTTCGGTAATTTAATTCCCAGATATGTTATGTAGGATTGCGATGGAGTCGATTCAAGTTTTTTTAAAAATTTGATGTAGGCTACATGATATTACTGTACCAATAAGTCAAAAGAAAATAACTGTGTGTGGATGAATAATCGTCCCTTACTCCTACCACAATTTAAGAACAAAGGAGAGTATTTTTTTAATTCTGTTACATAAAGATTCATTAAGGGCAGCAGGACTGCCCTATTGTCCATGCTTTACCATAATGCCAGATTTCTTTACTGCCTTGGCAAAATCTCTCAGATAACTTGAAGGCATAGAAAATACACATAACAGTAGGGGACATGTTATTGACATGTTAAACATAGTATGCCTCTACCATGGCAGGATAAGTATACTTTTGAATGCCACAATACCAAGTAACTTGATTTGTAATGTTTTTAGCTTAAAAATTGCTACTTCTGCATATACATTTCCATATTTTCTTCAATTATGATATAGATGCCCAAAGTAATAAATTATATATTTTCAGAGTCCAATCAGAAAAGAAAATTAGAATAATGTTTTGGATTACCTGTCCTTCTAGGGCTGATTTCTGCATCTTTCTTTGGTGATGGTTTTGACAGACGATAAGCATATATATTTTTTACATCAAGTTCCCGCTCTTTTTCCTGAAAAATATTTGAAAATGTGTGCTGTACTTTCATCATCTTATATTGCAATAATAGTAGTAGGCAGTATCCCACATTATTATTAATTATTATTAAACATTTATCTGGTGCACAAAAAAATCATACATTAATCCAACATTTTTTAAAAAATCAACCATAGTAAAAGGACAGAGTTAAATCAATGATCTCCTCCATCCTAATGTGTTTTGTGTTATTGGATACTTCATCAGAGGTATGGTTAGTCAGATGCAGTTGGCCAAGTGCCACTGCATTTTCCACGACCAAAATACAACATTTTTTGTGATGCTACAATAGGAAAGCAATAGTATTTCTAGACCGCACTATTCATTTTCCTAATACTGACTTGCCTTTAACTTATATGTAAGCTTTTGTAGTTCCTCTTGGAGCAATTTATTTTCCTCCTGTGCATTTTGAATTTTCTTCTTTTCAACCATTAACTGACGTTGAAAACTGTTCTGTGAGATCTCAATTTTCTTTTCCAGGTCCTATACAACATACACCATTGCAAATATTAGCCACAATATAAAGTCTGTATCTTAAATTATCACAAGCACTGAAAATATTAGATAAGTATGAATATACACATTCATGACATAAAGACAAATAGAGGCCCATTTATCAACAGTCTCATTTTAATGGTTTAGAGGTTTTTGAAACTATGAATAAACAAATTTTCTCTAAAACCACAAATGTTATGTAATTTATTAAGGGAACAGTAACACAAAAAAATGAAAGTATTTTAAAGTAATGAAAATATCACGTAGTGTTGCTCTGCACTGTTAAAACTGATCTGTTTGCTTCAGAAACACTACTATAGTTCATATAAACAAGCTGCTGAGTAGCAATGGCGGAAATTGAAAAATGGCTACATGGCACAGGCTAAGTAATGAATAACAGATAACATTATGTTCTACAGAGCTTATCTGCTGTGTAACTTGAGTCTTTTCTCCTTTGAATAGCTGCCTCCATGGCTACACAACAGCTTATTTATAAAAACAATAGTAGTGTTTCTGAAGCAAACACTGCAGTTTTACCCAGTGCAGGGCAAAACTGCATTATATTTTTATTAGTTGTTGATGTTACTGGTCCTTTTAAATATCTGAATATAAAAAGCATGAACACAAAAAAAAAGCTTAATAATCCAAATAAAAATATGAAAACATCGAAAACCTATAATTATTCAAGTTTTTTGGGCAAATTCAAGCACAAACAATGTGAAAACTTCTAAAATTGCATCAATGGACAAATATGAGTAAGTATAAGTATAGCTCCAACTCACTTATATAAGACCTTGACCGATTTTGCATGGCAACATTTTGTATTAAAGGATTTGTTCAGTATAAAAGTAAAAACTGGGTAAATAGATAGGCTGTGCAAAATAAAACATGTTTTCAATATAGTTAGTCAGGCAAAAATGTAATGTATAAAGGCTGGCATAACTGGAAGCCTAACCTAAAAGAACAGGACACTACTTCTTGCTTTTCAGCTCTCTTGGTTTACACTGAGTGGTTACCCTGGTTACCAGGCAGTAACCAATCAGTGACTTGAGGGAGGGCCACATGGGTCATAACTGTTGCTTTTGAATCTGAGCTGAATGCTGAAGATCAATGGCAAATTCACTGAACAGTTATGTCCCATGTGGCCCCCCTTCAAGTCGCTGACTAACTCAGATTTAGGGAGCTGAAAAGCAGAAAGTTGGATTCTGTCTATTATATTGGACATCCAGTCACTCCAACTTTTATAGTTTGCATTTTTCCCTGACTAACTATATTAGAAACATTTTTTATTTTGCACAGCCTATCTATTTACCCAGTTTTTAATTTTACCCTGAACTGTTCCTTTAAGAGTTTTTCGTGGTGTTTTTAGGGAAAATAACTTTAGATTGTAAGCTCCATTGGGACAGGGACTAATGTGAATCATGCATATTCTCTGTAAAATTACTGCAGACGTGTTGGCACTATGTAAATAACAGGAAATAAATAAGCAATGTCATGGTAGATGTAGATAGCATGACCCTCTGATTTTCTCCAAGGAATAAAAAATAAGAACTCAAGAAAATAAAAAACAAAGACTGGGTTTTATATTTAACACTGAAAACAAAAATGTCTGCGTACCTTAGTATGTTCTTAGATTCATAATACTTAGTGAATATTGAGCAAAAATCAGGTTAACGGAACTAGTCTATGGGGCAAATTTATCAAACTGTTAGATAAGAGCTCACCAACAAAACATTCACTCACTTTCAATTCATTCCTATGGGATTTTTAGATTTGTACTTATGAAATAAATGATAAATATGATTCTAAAAATCCCACAAGAATGATTCAAAAGTGAGTGAATTTTTCAGTGATGAGCTCTGATAAGTAACATTTTGATAAATCTGCACCCATATGTCGGTCAGTTTCAAGCTGTGACTTTTCATTTCTGAGATAGAGCATGCAGTATACCAAAAGCAGAAACCATACAGGTTGTTGCACAAGAGCTAAGCAACCACAGATTGAAGAGATTGATCATTATAATAAAATACCTGAACTCTTCTCTCTTGTTCATCTAGCTTGCTCTCTGCAATATCCAGCTTTTTTGCTAATTCTTCACGCTCACCAAGGTGTCGATTTTCAGAAAGCTGTTTCAGCTTCTTTAAAGTGCTGTTTGCCCTATAAAGTTCATCTTCTGCTTCTCTGAGTCTCTTTTCTGTATTCCTTTCCCTCTCCTGGGATTTCCGTAAGTGCTCTTTGAATGCTCGGATCTCATTGTTGTGCCGGGATATTAGCTGGGAGATCTCACTCTCTGTATCTT
The DNA here is from genome assembly GCA_024363595.1 of Xenopus borealis. Taxonomy (NCBI): domain Eukaryota; kingdom Metazoa; phylum Chordata; class Amphibia; order Anura; family Pipidae; genus Xenopus; species Xenopus borealis. Next base: position 68,339,431 of record CM044439.1, read on the forward strand.
CAAACTTGTTTAACGCCTTCTCCTGCCTAAACTGTAGTTTTTTAAGGATCTTGTTTTCTTTTTGAAAGTGTTCTAGTTTGATCTGAAGCTCTGTTATTTCATTTCGTAGTTCATTTATTTTCAATAACCGAGCTGACAATACTCTTTTGGTAACCAAAGCAATATCGTTTGGACGAGATTCCTTGTTAAGACTTTGAGAACGGAAACCCCACTTTCCTTTACGTGATGGAAACTTAGATCCAACTTTGTTTGACTCTATAATAGATGCAAAAAAATTTAACATAGTCGCCTAGTCAATTTGGCAACACAAAAAGTAGCTACTAAATATGTAGGTGCTATATAAATGCATGTTTATAATAAATAATAACATTATTTATAATAATAATAATAATTAAGTAATGTTAATGGATTCCAAAGGTTTATAATACAATGGCAAATACATGTGTATCAAAGCTATTAGTCCTCTTCAAGAATGCCTACCTTCATTGCGCAGAAGAGTACTCGATCTCATTTTATGGCCTGATTTTTTGGCCTGAGAAGATCTAGACATAGCACTTGATGTCGGTGAGTGGTCAGATTGATAAATTGTGTTTTCGTAATCATCAGAATAGTAGGATTCACTATTCTTATCTCCGTCAGAGCTCCTATCTTGGTAATCCTCTCTCCTGTTCCTTAGCCTTCCTCGATCCTGGTCTCCCTTCATTTTTTCAGCTTGTGTCCCTTTTTGTTATTTATTTGTATGTTGGTAGATTCTTATATGGGTCGCCTTCCAGTCAGACTGGTGTTCTTTTCATACTTAAGATATGGGTAAAGTATGAGAAATGTAATCTTTCTGTAATAAAGAATATAAATGCATTCAAAATTGCAAATATTATTATTATCAACAATTATTTATATAGCACATTCTGCAGCACAGCTCAGTAGAAGTGTATAAATGCAAACTATACAGAATACTAAAAAATATTGACTGATGACAGCTAAAGATGACCTGCTCATTACAGCATACTAATAGGAAAACAGCATAGACACATTTACTAAAATGTTCTATTTTTAGAAAATCAGAAAAAACAAATAAACTCAAACAAAGGTTTTTCTTGATTTTCAGCATTTCTTTTTAGAGCAGCGTAGCTTGTAATATGAAATACATTAACAGGCAAAAATAATCTTCCAGTACTAATCCCAGTGGACTTTTGCCTCTTGCCCCCTTTTTTGTAAATAAGCCTTGATGTGTTGTATATACAGTATGGCAGCCAACTTTAGAAACTCCATAAGGGCATTTAAGAACAACATTCAATAACTTACAATTAGAAATTTGTTGGTTTGTGAAGATTCTAATTCATCCAGGACATGGTTTATCTGTAGAAATAAGTTAAATCAAATGGACATGCTGTGTTTTTTTTCTTGAAGACATTTCAACAGTCATCTGACTAGCTTGCTCAACTGAGAAAGCTAGCCAGTCGAATGACTGGTAAATCATCTTCAAGGAAAAAGCACAGCAAGTCCAGTTGATTTTACCCAAAATATTTTGGGTATATAGCTATATAATGAGGATCCTTGAAGATTAAAATGACCTTCCCACAAGTAGATGCCACTTTACCTAACTGGAACTGGTATAATACAATATATTTTTTATTGATTAAGTGAGTGACACCCAAGAATGCTATCGATATGGCAAGGTATGTAAGGTGCACACCATAAACAGTTCCTTTAACTAGGTGAGGAAAAAAATGAATGCCATTCTACAAAAAATAAGGTTAACAGGATATTATGCTATTGGGTATTTAGTTAGTTAGTTAGTTAGTTAGGGCAATATCCTAGACTGACCAAGAAGGCATTGTACTTATGCCCCACCTACAATTTGCCACTTAGTCCATGTTTGCCAAAGGGTTCAAACTTTATTGTTTAATGTTAACCACAACTGTTCATTTTATGCTTTGAAGGGACAAGAAAGGTAAATTTTTCAGTAAGGATAATAATAATAAAAAAGAGTTTTTTACAAGTAATCAAAGAAACTTACAAATTGTCATTGTCAACAGGGCCACATTTGACCATTGAAACATTTATCCAGACATTGAATTAATGATGTTCTGCCATACATTAAGGGGCAGATTTACTAAGGGTCGAATTTCAAATGCCAAAAATTTTTTAAATTTGACCAGAGAATAGTGGGGGAATAAAAAAAAAAAAATCGAATTTCGAATCCGAATTTTTTTAGCGCAATTCGATCTAATCGATTAAATTCAAATCGAATTTGAATCGAATTTTCAAATGATTGAGTATTCGATCTTAAAGGGAAACTGTCATGGGAAAACATTTTTTTTTTTAAATGCATCAGTTAATAGTGCTGCTCCAATAGACTTCTGCACTGAAATCCATTTCTCAAAAGAGCAAACAGATTTTTTTATATTCAGTTTTGAAATCTGACATGGGGCTAGCCATTTTGTCAATTTCCCAGCTGCCCCAGTCATATGACTTGTGCCAGCACTTCAGGAGGGAACAGCTTTCTGGCAGGCTGTTGTTTTTCTTTCTCAATGTAACTGAATAGTACGCAGTGGGACATGGGTTTTACTATTGAGTGCTGTTCTTAGATGTACCAGGCAGCTGTTATCTTGTGTTAGGGAGCTGTTATCTGTTTACCTTCCCATTGTTCTTTTGTTAGGCTGCTGGGTGGGGGAAAGGGAGGGGTGATTTCACTCCAACTTGCAGTACAGCAGTAAAGTTTGATTGAAGTTTATCAGAGCACAAGTCACATGACTTGGGGCAGCTGGGAAATTGACAATATGTCTGGCCCCATGTCAGATTTCAAAATGAAATATAAAAAAATCTGTTAGCTCTTTTGAGAAATGGATTTCAATGAAGAATTCTTCTGGAACAGCACTATTAACTGATACATTTTGAAAAAATTTTTTTTCCCATGACAGGATCCCTTTAAGGAATGATTCCCATTTCGGTAGGTTTAATCTGGCGAAGTAGGTGATCGAATTTAAATTTAAAGTATTCGACCATCGAATATTCAAATAAAATTAAATTTGAATCATTCGAACAGGTTGCAATCTGATGCTTTACCTAAATCATAACTTAGAAGTGTGAAACACATCGTTGACTCTGGTGAAGTAGGAGATATTAATGGAAATATGTGGTTAATTTTAGAAAAAGGGCTATCCAGATTACCTCCTTAAAATACAGTTAGAGGTAGTTAATACACAAGATAGATGGAAATGTTAAGAAGAAAACAAAAAGGGTTGAAAATCATGTCACACTTGTAGCACAATATAATAGCCTTTGTAAACATAGAGCAAATATCCTGAGAAACTACTAAAAGAAAATTTACCCCAGGCTACAGCATTTGATAGATTGATTCTTTTTAGTTTATTCAGATATTAGGAGGAACAATGAAGATAGGAATAACGATAGAAGCAGTAAGGAAGGGACCTTCCCCTGTTATAATTGTATCTGTGGTTCAAATGTACAACAGGGGGAAATATATTTATCACCCTAGGAGAAGGAATCCCATCAAAAGTCACAGTTGATACTCATGTTGTTCGACACATGCAGGCCTGGATCTGTGGAGAGGCCACCTAGGTCCGGGCCAAGGGTGGCAGGATTTTAGGGGGCAGCATGCTGCCCAACCACACCCACACTGGTTCAAAAATTAAAATTTCCTGTGTGCCAATTCCCATTGCTCTGTCCCAATGATGAAAATAAAAGGGAGGGGATGGGGCGACAAACGACAGCGGGCCTAGGGGCGCCATCTATGTAAATCCGGCCCTGGACACATGCAATATATGTCATCAAGTGACCTTGTAGGCTTGCATATGTCAGACAAACAATGAGAATGATCCGTAAACACACAAGAGAGACAGGCTAAAAAGTAGTTCGAATTTCAAAATTTATCATGTACTGTCTCTTTTAAAATTCAAATTCGACCATCTGCCATCTAAAACCTGCTGAATTGCTGTTTTAGCCTATGGGGGACCTCCTAGAATGTATATGGAAATAAATTGGTGGACTTTGAAAATTCGAAGTATTTTTGGGGAAAAACTTTGAATCGAATGCGCTAAAAATTCTAATTGATCGATTTTAATTCGACCTATGCGATCGAAAACAGACCTATTCAAACGAAAAAATTTTTTAATTAATTTCTGTTGGTTTTTGCACTTTGAAATTCGAGCCTTGATAAATCTGCCAAATGTGTTGTCACAAATCATCAAGCAACAAGTGTTCAGGGCTGATTAATCGAAGCTGGTGCTAATTGTGCTGGTTTCTAAATTGCCATGTTCCAATAATCTGAATTATGTACTTAAAAGTATTACTATATTTCTTATTTTGCCTATTCTTCCCTGTCTGCAAGTATCGTGGTCTCTGCATACAGTAGTTTACAGCTTATTTTTTCATAAGATTGTGTCGCCCTCCTGAATTCATTACTTGCCATTTATTTCCCTTTCAAATATAAGGTATTTGTAACTCACACAATGTAATCTAGGTATATGTTTTTCCAGAAAATAGTTTACAGGGGTGGCTCACCTTAAAGTTAACTTTTAGTATGTTATAGAATGGCAACTTTTCAATTGGTCTTCTTTATATATATATATTTTTTTTTATTTGTCTTCTTCTAAATAAAAACATAGAAAGTTAGGTTGAAAAAGACAAACGTACATCAGGTTCAACCTTTTTACTTTTTTTTTTAATCTTTTTAACCCCATCTGTAGCCTCTCCAATTTGCCTGACTCCAAAATGGCAATCAGACTAGCCCTTGGATCAACTTGTACTATAACCCTGTATCCCCTCACTTGCTAATAAGCCACCCAACCCCTTTTTAAAGCTATCTAATGTATCAGCCTGTACAACTGATTGAGAGAAATAATTCCACATTTTCACAGCTCTCACTGTAAAAACCCCTTCCGAATATTTAGGTGGAACCTATTTTCATCTAATGGGTGACCTTGCGTCAGCTGGAAAGACCTACTGGTAAATAAAGCATTAGAGAGATTATTATATGATCCCCTTATATATTTTATACATAGTTATCATCACTCCTTAAGCTCCTCTTCTCCAGTGTGAACAACCCCAGTTTGCCCAGTCCTTCCTCACAGGGCCGGACTGGGAGAAAAAAGCAGCCCTGGCAAAAAATTCAAAGCAGCCCAGGTATGGGATTGGTTATCTGGATCCCCATTATCCAGAAAGCTCCAAATTACAGATTTTCTCTGTAATAATAAAACAGAACCTTGTACTTGAGCCAAACTAAGATATAATTAGTCTTTATTGGGAGCAAAATCAGATTGCTGGGCTCATGTTATGTTTACATGATTTTCTAGTAGACAAAGTCCGGGGTGCCCGGACTTTGTTGCCCTTGGATCTACCCTGACACCTGGCCCCCATCAGGAAATCTACCTTGATATTAATAGTGGGCTGTCCACTGTATGGCACAAGCCCAAGTATCCCAAGCCCATAAAATGGTTATAATAAAAGGTTAATTTAAAGGTGAGCAATCCCCCTTTAAAATCAATTAGGATAGTTAAGTAATCTGCATTGTAAAACACTCTCCAGGGTAGTATCCACAGGCGGCAACTGTTTCAATGCTTACAAATAAGACATGTGAGTGGCATGCAGCTGAGCTCTCTAAGACTTATTGGGTTTGGTGGGTGCCAGTGATGTCATTAGTGTGCGTAGATCTTGGGCCTAGGCTCCGCAGCATAGATAATAAAAAATAAAGAAGATAATACAAATAATAATTGAAAAAAATATATAATGGGTACACCAGTGACCCTCATTAATTGTATATTTGGGAGTAGGATTAACCTAAAAGGGATCCTGTGGATAGTGTAGCCTAGGGGCCTCACACCCTATTAATTCACCCAAGGTAGATTTATTCTTAAAGTGAACAAACACGGTGAGATCCGCTCATTTGGCAATGTTGCCAAATGAGCGGATCTCTCCCCGATATGCCCACCTTGAGGTGGGCGATATCGGGCTGATCTGATCGTGGGCCCTAGGGCCCAACAATCGTATCAGAATGGTGCAGATATGGGCGGTTGGATCCCTGGGCCGCATCAACGAATAAACAGGATTTTAGGCCGGATATCGATCAGGGAAGCCGTTGGTGGGCCCTGCGCACAGGCCGATAAGCTGCCAACTCAGTCTGTCTGCAGCTTATAACGTTCCCATGCATGGCCACCATTACACCTGTGAAACTTTGCAGACTACACAGGACTCTGTGCTTTCCCCAAAACTGGATACCCAAGATAACCCAAGGATCAAATCTACCAAAAATGCTCAAGACATGGTACTGAATATATACTGACTATAATAATATTACAAAGCAATCTCCAAAGAGGAATTTTTCTACTATCTTGGCTGGGCATGGAATTAGGCCTAAGAGGATACTGAAAAGCTCCCCTAAAGGGATCTGTACAGTAAGTGACATGCATGGCCAGTACAGTAGGTTGGAGCAGGAAACCTATAAAGAGGCAAGCAGCTATTTGAACAAGAGAAGGAGTCTGGTTTGTCAGTCGCCACAAGACCACCCAATAAATCAGTGAGCAGAGCCTGAAACAGCAGCTTGATAATTACTTCTCTCACCTTAGCAGAAGTTCAGCAGGGAGGAAGGGTAGAAAAGGCAATTGTGAGCTTGTCCCTTGCCAAATTGTGCCCAGAGGCAGCTGACTTGATTGTGATCTGGGTGCAAGAGTGGCAGCTGCTGCACGTATAAGCAAGGGAATGGTTGTGGGCAGCTACTTTCAGGGCAGGATGGGGTGGGGGGGCAGGAGTCGCTGGCTGACAGAGCAACATACACTGTCCTGAGAGGAGCGAGGCAGATGGTTGTGTAGGCAGCACATCTCTCCTCTCTGGGCAATGTGCACCCTAGCAGCCACCTAATCCTCCCAGGATTCAGCCTTTAATGTTAGCTTATTACGCTCATTAACAGCAAAACCCTGCAAAAAAAAGCAAAACTTGCCATCCTGGGAAATCCAAGAACCAATAGAAAGTTTGTAGCCAACCTGTCTGGCCCGCTGAGACACTCACATAGCACACGAGAACAGAGAGGAGTGGGAGGGGCAGGGCCACGGAGGGAGCTAGGATGAAGGAGCGGTCCTAGTGCCCACTGGATTGAGTTAAAGAGCTTGTGAGTAGCAATTTGATTGTCTCTGATCCGCTATTAGTTTTGTATGTGACGTCCCCTCCTCTCTGGTCGTTGCGAGCTACCGGGAATACTACAAGGTTCTACTGGTAGACCTCGATAGACCCCGAGCGGCCCATTTACATTACATTAAGACAGCGGCCCAACGGGCATTTGCCCGAATTTATAGATGTTCAGTCCGGGCCTGCTTCCTCATATCTAAGATGTTCCATACCTTTTACTAGTTGCCCTTCTCTATATCCTCTCTAATACAATAATGTCTTGTTTGAGCAATGGAGACAAAAACTGAACTGCATATTCTAGATGGGGCCTTACCAGTGTTCTATACAGTGGAATGACCCCTTCCTGTTGTGACTCAATGCCCTTTTTATTACAGCTCAAGACCTTATTTGCCCTTGATGCTGCTGGCTGGCATTGCTTGCTACAGCCAAGTTTATTATCTACAGGGACTCCAAGGTCATTTTCCATTAGGGATTTGCCTAGTACAGTCCTATTAAGGGTATAAGTGTCCTGAATATTTTTATATCCCAGGTGCATGACTTAACATTTATCAACATTGAATCTCATTTGCCACTTAGCTGCCCAGATTGCCCAGATTGCCTGGGTGGAATTAATTGGGCTGCATAGTTTTGTGTCATCTACAAACACTGATACTTTCAATACCCTTACAATACCGAGCACTGAGGGACCCCACTAAGGGGTAAATTCACTAAGAGGTGAAGCTGGGCTAGCGCAGCCTTCGGCGCACTTCGCCTGGCAAATTTTCGACAGTGTCCGTCTAATTCACTAAACTGCGAAGTTGCGAAAATGAAGGCGAACGGTAGCGAATTTTCTTTGTCGGACAAAGAGATGTTACGCTAGTGATGCCTAATCTGCATACAGAGCAAAATTTAAAAATGAATGGCAGCCATGCTGCAGAGTATACATAACACTACACCAGCCCAGGGAAAGGGAATTAAAGTTTACAGGGGTGTAATAATGCATACACATGTGCCCACAGTATAACTAAGGTGCCATATGTAATAAAATGTAGGGGGAAAGGTGGGTACCCAAAAAAAAAAAACGTACATTTTAGCCTACCACCCTATAAAAAGTAAAACACGCCAGCGTTTTTTGGGACTGCTCTGACCTTGCCACGTCAACTCTGGCGAAGGGGGTAACATTCAGAAAAATAAAAAACTTTGCGAGAGTGCAACTTCACTAGCGTTAGGGTGTGAAGTTGAGCCACTCTATTTACATCACTAGCGAAAATTTGCCAGAATCAGACATAGTAAATTTGTTACGAGAGTTAAGAAATTATGTCAACTCTGGCGAATTTTCGCTAGTGTTAGCCACTTTGCCCTTTAGTAAATTTTCCCCTAAGAAACTTACTTCAAGTAGAGAATGTACCATTAACAACCACCCTCTGTACCTTATCCTGTAGCCATGTTCCTATCCATGTGCAAACAACTTCATTAAGTCCAACCGACTCTTAGTTTAGAAAGCATTCATTTGTGGGGCACGGTATCAAATTCTTTGGCAAAATCCAAATAGCTCATATCTACTGCTCCTCCACTGTCCAGGATCTTACTTATCTGACATGACCTATTCTTCAGAAAGCCATGCTGATAGCTGCTCACAATGCCATTCAATAGGACAAAATATTCAATGTGATCCCTTAACAAGCCTTCAAATAATTTGCCCACCACAGATGTCAAATTTACTGGCCTATAATTGCCAGGCTGAGATCATAATCCCTTTTTAAATACTGGAATTACATCAGCTTTTCTCCAATCCATAGGTACAATACCAGATCGTAGAAATTCAGAATTCGGGGCTGGTCTAAAATTGAGCTAAGCTCATACCTTTTACTCCTTTCCGTATGTTTGATAATTACATTACTGCTGCTGACCAAGGGGAGGTTTCTGCTGCTAGAAAGCATGCTTTACTTATTCACTCCCTGGGGGCAGAGGGACAGCATATATTCTATACATTACCATCACCTGATGAAACTTATGAAACTGCTCTTACTGCTATAAAGAACTTTTTTGTGCCAAGAGTAAATATGGTTGCTGAAAGATATAAATTCCGCCAACGTGGACAGGGTAATGGTGAATCCACAGAACATTTTGTAGCAGCTTTGACAGAGCTGGTTGTTAGCTATGAGTCTGGGAATCTAACAGATGAAATGCTAAGAGACCAAATAGTGGAAAAAACAAACTC
>CM044439.1:68363980-68382563 GCA_024363595.1 Xenopus borealis
ACATCTTGCTCTACTAGTTTCTTTAGTTCCTGTGAGACAGTCTCCCTTATAGAGTAGGGCTAGCACCTCAATTCCTGGTGTACTGGTTTTACATCTGGTCTCAACTTTACTTTGTGTACAAAGTTCTTTGCACAGCCCAGTGATGTGTTGCTTTGAGGTGAAATTTTAGACATAGGCTGTGTGGCAGGCACTGTTGCTGTAGTAATAAGACCATCAACTAATTGTAGGTTTAATGCAGCAAAGAGATCCCTTCCAAGTATAGCAGTACCTTTATTCACAATGTAAAAGTCATATTTTGCAGTATTTGATTTAAACTGTACAGTCACTGGCAAGCAAGCAGGCACAGGGATTGGATCCTTTAAGTAACTGACCAGTCTCAGAGACGGGGCACCAAGCGTATCTTTTGCAAAGTATTTCAAGAAAGTATCTTTTGGTAGTATAGAAACAGATGAACCTGTATCAAGCATCAGGTTAATGGAGTGTCCCTTGTCAGCAGAAGCATTACTGACACTGACAGTGCATATTAACTTGTCTGGAATAAATGTACCAGCTTTATCCACACTTAATACTGTAACATTTGTAGTAGTAAGTTCATGAACATATTTAGTAGAACAACGGCAGACCGTAGCAAGGTGACCTGGCTTTAAACATTTGCGGCACTGTATAGCTTTTGCTGGACATTTAGCATAGTTATCAAGGTGTTGTGTTGAACCACAGCGAAAGCAGTATTTTTTATTTGTATTAGCTGCATGGTTTTGCAGTGAATCCCTTTCCTTAGCACTGTATTTTTCTTGTGACTCTGTATTATTAGGCCACAGTTTTGAATTCACAATCTGTACATTCCCAGCAGTTCCCTGACTGAGAGTTTTAGCCTCCGCCACAGCTGTTTCAATTTGGCTAGCAACTGTAATAGCCTTTGCAAGGGTTAAATCTTGCTCTAGGAGCAGTCTCTCTCTAATGCGTGGTGAGTTTGTTTTTTCAACTATTTGGTCTCTTAGCATTTCATCTGTTAGAATCCCAAACTCACAGGTAACAACCAGCTCTCTTAAAGCTGCTACAACATTTTTAGTGGATTCACCATTATGCTGTCCATGTTGGCGGAATTCATATCTTTCAGCAACCACATTTACTTTTGGCACAAAAAAGTTCTTTATAGCAGTAAGAGCAGTTTCATAAGTATCATCAGGTAATGGTAATGTATGGAATATACGCTGTCCCTTTGCTCCCAGGCAGTGAATAAGTAAAGCACGCTTTCTAGCTGCAGAAATCTCCCATTGGTCAGCAGCAATAATGTAATTATAAAACATACGGATCCAAGCAGTAAAAGGTATGGTAGGCTCACCGGGGTTTGGTAGAAAAGGTGCAGGCTGCTGCAGAGGTAGAAAAGACATCCATGTCGCCATTTGTTGTGTTTGGTAGCCGAGGATGAGCAGAGTATAACAGTGCTTTATTAGCAGGTTCATGCAGCCATTACATAACAGCAGTAAGTCTTACTTTCACTTTCAAGTTGTACAGAAAGTCCTATGTATGCACAGCGCCACCTGCAGGCCATTTGTATAAACACCACAGTATTTGCACTCCTTACAAATGTTATATAAACAAAAGCTTTGTAGTTTAGCTTTATTTTTGGTACTTTGTTATAACTTTTGACTATAGGCATATAAATAGTCCTTTCCACACTTGAATAGTGGATTGAACACAACTTAGAATACTATTATAATGTATATATATATATATATCTTTGCGATATGAGGACACATATACATTCACAAGTGCAGATGTGATCCCCACAATTTACTACAACACTTTGATTAAAGGTTCTTTAGTCATAATACACACCTTGCACCTCTGTATAGATGTGCTTGGAGCTGCTCAGTCCTTCCTGCCTTCTATTCCAAACTGAGCTACCATTGAGCTACTGTCCCCTCAGGACCAGGCAGTGGCTTCAGAATTCACTTTAGCACCCTGTCTAATTCTCCACAGCTATATTGCACCAAAAGAATAGTGTGCATACGTCAGTCATGCTTTCAACACCAAAAACTATACCAGCAAACAATGGAAATGACTCTAGGCAAGACTTACTGGGAAGCCCAAGCACAATTGCGTTCATTTTAGTGAATCTGACACAAATGCAGTAGGCACTGTGCAATATAATCAAAAACACTGCCCCAATGAAAAAAAAAAACAAGACAATCACACTTTACACAAATTACACTCACGCACTTGCAGATGTATGTGTATCCTACAGTCTTGTCCTCAACAGAATTTATTTTGTCATTACCAACTGGCATTTAATATGTTGCCATACTACTATGGAGCTGCATGCTTTTATGCATGTTTCTTGCCTTTAACCCAAGGAACAAAATAATTATTTTGCCTTTTATGGATACATTGCAAGATTTAAGGCATAAAATGCAGTTTTGGACCCTAGTTCATAGAAAGGATATTAATTCCCGAAGTTCCCTGGTGAGGAAAGAGATTTTTTACTTCTAAAGATAATGAGGGTTTTTTGCACAGAAAAAAAACAAAAGATAGTACTGGAGGAAAAGCACATTACAATACAAAAGGTTCTTTTCTGTGGGGGCAGTGAGACTGTGGAAGGCTCTAGCATGATACTGTGGTGGCAGATCCTTTTAGGATATGCGAGAGCATGGATGTCTTTGGATTGGCTCAAATTCTAGCGTTGCAGATGAGGTGCACAGTTGGAATGAAGGCTTTTCTCCTGCTTAGTTCATGGTACTGTCACTCTGAGACACTACCCTAATCTTAACAATAATATTATCCAATAGATAACAGGTTGAATACTAACCACAGTTTACATGGACCTCTGGCTTATTCTACGACTAAGCACCCTTTAACGAATAAAATGCTTAAAGCTTAGGAATTTTTAAAAGATTTATAAAACAATTATATCCAAATAATTTTTGGGGGTCATTTTCGATCGAATATGGCAGTTTTCGATCGAAAAACGGCTGCATTCGATCGAATGAAAATCATTTGATTCGATCATTCGATTGGAACGATTTTTTCAGAACTATGAAAAATTCTGTGAGGCCCCCATAAGCTAAAATGGCAATTCGGCAGCTTTAAACTGGCAAATAGTCAACGTCGAAGGATTTTTAAAGGGCCAGTACTTTGAAATTCGTATTTTCAAATTTTAACAATTCTAATCGATTTTTGGGCTATTCGATAGTCGAAGTAGCCCAAAATTACTTTGAAATTCGGATTTTATATGAATTTTCACTTCAACCCTATTCGACCCTTAGTAAATCATCCCCTAAATGTACATTCATATGTTAAAAAGTAATTTTTAGTGTCCGTATCACTTTAAGGGGCCGTGTGGTACATATTGTTTACTTGCCACAGGTTATCAGGTAGATCACCCCTATGCTATTACAATTCATAAATAGTTTGCTACTATATGTTTTATCTGTAACTGTTAATTTCCTGTGAGACCTGAAGGAACTTGCATGTAATACATCTCTTACTTCCACACTTACAACAACCTTTAAAGTTCAAAAAATGGGCCCTTTTGATATCTTTACTGAAAAATAGACTTGATGATAATAGGTCACCAAGAGTATGTGGTCTCCTAGCTACACTTCTCACTCTTTGGGTCAATGTTCCAAACAAATCCTCATCTATATACAGTATAGAAAGAAATGTGTTTACTATATTAACAATTTTTTTGTATTGTACTATATATTGTGATAAATGACACCTTATTATCAAATTGCACAGTATGTGTCGTATTTTTGGGGACCAGCATATTGTTTCTCTCTGTATTAGCTGCTTTGTGAAAGGCCCTTATGATATTAGTTTTGTCATATCCTCTCTCCCTAAATCTATTACTCATATCCTCTGCCATAGCACGGAATTCTGTAGCAGCAGAGCAGTTCCTCCTCAATCTGAGGAACTGGCCCACTGGTATTCCTCCTATTAGACTTCTCGGATGACAGGAGTGGGCATGTAATAAGGTATTCCCACTACGAGATTTACAAAGAAAAGTCTCACATCCAGGAATTCAATCGCTGCTTGTCAGAAATTCTTAGTGAAACCTAAATTTAGAGTATTGGTATTAATTATTTGTACAAATTCCGTAAACTCTCCCTTATTGCCTTCCCAAATACACAGCAGATTATCTATATACCAAATATATATTTTTAGATGCCTATTCCATTGTGGAGGGATATGGGTTTCCTCCCATCAACCCATGTATAAGTTGGTGAAGGAGGGAGCAAATCTTGCTCCCATCGCTGTCCTGCATCTCTGCAGGCAGAATTGTGCATCAAATATGAAATAATTGTGTTCTAACAGATACTTTATAGCTGAAAGAAGGAAAATTTCCTTTGAAAAATCACCATATTTATTGAGGTGGCAGGCAATCGCTTCCAAACCTTTTTGATGTGGTGTTGAGGAATACTCAATACTCAATACAGTTAGGTCACATCTACTATGGCCCAGCATCCTGGCCCTCTCCGCCACCCTCATGGACCCCCTAGACTCCCTGTGGAGCAAAAAGGTGAGCGCATGGGGAGGGGGCAGTTGCAGCAACAGTAAACTGCCTCAGGCAGAGGAGGGGCAAGCATCATCCCTGCCAACAGTTTTTTTTTCCTCGGATTGTGTCGCCAGTCTGAATTCATTACTCAGCCCTTCATTTCCCCTAGAAACATAAGGTATTTTTAACTGACAAAATAAAATCTAGGAATATCTTAAAATAGGAATATCAGAAAATAGTTTACTCGAGTGGTTCACCTTTGAGGTAACCTTTAGTATGTTATAGAATGGCAACTTTTTAATTGGTCTTCAATATTCTTAATAGTAGTTTTTTAAATTATTTGCTATCTGACTCTTCCCAGCCTTTCACTGAATGCTTTAATAATTATAGCTACTTTATTATTCATCTTTCTACTTAGGCCCTCTCCTATTCATATTCCAGTCTGTTAGTCAAATCAGTGCACAGTTGCTAGGGCAATTTGGACCCTAGCAACCACATTGCTGAAATTGCAAACTGGAGAGCTGCCGAATAAAAAGCTAAATAATGCAATAACCACAAATAATAAAAAATTCAACCTATTGTCAAAGAATATCACTCATTACATCATTCTAAAAGTTATTTTAAAGGTGAACAAACCATCACTAATGCCTTTACTGCTATGTATAGAAGATGAAAAGAAAGAATTAAACTGATAGCATAATTAAGGGAGGGAGCCTGGATCATGATGGACTCTGCTGCTGCCGGGGTCTGAATTGATCTTACAGTGCAGCCCTCTTGCCTTGCAGCTTACTGGCAAAACATAGAAAATAACTCAAAGAGCCATCCATTTATAGACTGATCTTACTGGCATTTTAGGGGTTACTGGGGTGCTCACTGGCCATTTTTGCAGTGATTTTACTGTGATGAAATACAGGTGTCACAGTTTGTAATGGAATGCTTAGGGTCACAGTCAGGGGCGTTTCGGGGAAACTGCCGCCTGAGGCAGCACTAGTGCGCTTTTGTGCTCACTGCACTAGCAGAGATGAATTTCTGTCTTAAAAAACAAAATTCGGCTCTTAAAGTTACCAGAGGCGGCTTTTTGCTGGCCACTCTGTTCTTACCTTGCCTCATGGCAGGAACGGCCCTGGTCACAGTACATGATGAAAAGGTGGGCCACTGCTTCTGTGTTCCCCAAGGTATATGGTATCACGGGGATATTATTTGGTCTCACGGGATATTATTTGGTCTATCATTTCAGCATTTAGGAAAATGGCATATGATCATGTATCTACACCAACTGAGAAAACAACTAAATACATAATATTTATATTTAGAATTTGCTTGCTTAGTCCTAAATGGTTGCTATGCAGTGTAACTTTTGTTGTTTCTCCTAGCATCTGAGCCTATATCATTTTAATAAAATTTAAATAAATACATAATCATACACAAAAGCATTATATAATCTATTAAATTCTTATTCTAAACAGGATGTTTTCTTCTAAGATCCAGCAAAAATAATGTTAAAAATAATACTAAAATCTCTACACAAGTATATAAAATAATGGCTATATAATCTTCAAATGTAATATTTCCTTGTTTATTGAGAAGAGTTCATGCAAGAGTTTTTTCATATATTTTGTCCCCTTCTATATAATTTTGGTGATCCCATTGGGTAATTTGCTTATACCAGTAAATATACCTGAACAATATGTGCTGCATTCCTGTTGTGCCCACTTGTGCTGCTTAGTATATAGGATACCAGGATAATATAACATACATTCAGAGCCAGGAAGCAGAATTGTCTTCTAAGAAGAACAGCTTAGTCGTCTTCCTAGCTCTGTTTGCACAATTAAACATGAGTGTGGTGTTTGCTGTTCATGCTGCCTGGGCAACAGTTGTTATGTAGTGTGAATACCTAGTGAAATGCTTACAGCACTGTTGCAAAAGGCTGCCTCTGTTTATGGTAGCTTTTTTGTAGTACAGCCATTTAAAATGCAGGGAAAGCCAATCAATTGACTTATTAAACACATTACATGGTAAACTGAATTGTAGTGCTCAAGCAATTAAATAGTAAGCGTGTAATTTTATCTTTATGATGGTAAAACATTAAAAACAAAGAACTGCTGATGGTTTTGTCCTTTCACTATTCAATACATTTATCTATATTAATGACACCTTTTGGCTAGTACTTATTTCCACTCCTTACAAATAGTATATAAACAAAATGTTTGTAGGTTTGTAGTTCAGTTTTATTTTTGGTACTTTATTATAACTTGACTTTTGGCATGTAACTTTGCACACCTGAATAGTGGAGTAAACAGAATTTAGAATAGTATTATAATGTGTATTATTTGTGATATACATCCACAAGTGCAGATGCTATCCTCACAATTTCCCCACAGTTAGTTGTGTGCAACAACACTTTGATTAAAGGTACTTTTATAACAATACACACCTTGCACCTCTGTATAGTTGTTCTCACAGCTGCTCACTTCTTCTTGACTTCTATTCCATTATTCTCTTTAGCACCCTGCATCAATTGCCACAGTAGAGTGGTGCCAAAAGAATAGGGTGCATATGTCAGTCATGCTCTCAACACCAGAAATGACTCCAGAAAACACTGGAAATGGCTCTAGTCTAGACAGACTTGAGGCGCAGCCCAATCACAGTTACGTTAGTTTTAGCAAATCTGACACAAATGCAGTAGGTACTGTACAATATAATCAAAAACATTGCCCAAATGAAAAAATACAATTGCACTTGAGAATGCACTTTGCTCACTGCATTTGCAGACATATATGTGCCCTACAATATTGTCCTCAATTGAAGTTATTTTGTCATTACAAACTGGCATTTAAGATATTGTCATACTACATATACCATGGAGTTGCATGTTTTTATGAATGCTTCTTGCCTTTATCGCATCTTTAGACAAGGAATCATTTTATTACAATAAGGGTTAACTAAGCGCTTAGTGCTGGTGGTTGATCTGCTGCAGCACCAACTTGTATTATGGGATCCACTTGTCCCAAATGTCACGATAAAGAGCAGTAGGTAGTGGTGCTGTCAGGTATCAAGGCGAGTCTGAAGGTATAAGCCTCCCCCACACTTCCCACTGAGCTGCACCCTGGAAGTGGGTACATGACGGTCCCAGATCAGGAATAGCAGGAGTGCCAGGTGAGCCCGCAGGATAACAGTTTGTGAATAAGGACTCAGCACTTATCTGCAATTAGAGAGACAAAGTGAGGAACAGGCCGGGTCATACACAGGGAAGTAATCAGGAAACAGGTGCCAATTTGGGAATAACCAAGCAGAGTAGTCAGGGGAAGCCGAGGTCGAGATCAGAGTAGTAATCACAGAAATCCAGGGATAACCAGAAGAATAGTCAGGAACAAGCCATAGTCGTAATCAGAAGAATCACAGGAGTTAATAACGCTTAGTGTCAGTAGAGACGATCACCTTGCATTGAGCCTAGGCTAAGCGCGGGATGACGTCAGCCCAACCCGGGCCTGCTCTGCTGGGTCCTGACAGGTGCGCTTCAAAGGCTTTATATGTGCCTATAAGGAAAAGAGTACTCTGATGTGTGTGTTAAAGTACAACCTACAGAAGAGAACTCGTAAATAGTAATACTGACAGATGATCATGATATGCGATCACGAATCCCCAATCTTGTACAGCTACATCTAAAGTGTGGGCTATTCTATGGGCTCTAATTGTACTTCACTATATGAAGTTTTTACCTGATAATTATTGTCTGAAGGATGATCCCGTCCAAATTACTTTCTATAAGCGCCAACTGATTTAACCGAGTAATTATAATGTATCACATTGATTCCTCTAATTAAAGATATCACACATCAGTGTACTCTCTTCCTTATAGGTGATATGATGTGGCTTTTAAAAACATTTTAATTAATGATTTAATAAAAGACTTTCTTATACATAAAGCTCCAGTGATACCAACTTTTTACCACTTACCCAAAGTACACAAAAAACAAAGACTACCAGTTGGGAGACCAATTATTTCAGGAATAGGCTCTCTAAATGAACATCTATCAGAATGGATAGATGCTCATCTACAGCCGTTAGTTGTGAGACTGGAGAGCTACATCAGAGATACTACAGATGTATTGCTAAAATTGGAAAATATTGACTGGCAAAAGGAATATAGCTGGGTCACGTTAGATGTGACCTCGCTCTATTCATCAATATCACAAGATAAAGGGTTAGAAGCAATTAAGTATCATTTGGATAAATATAGTGAGCATACAGGTGAGCTGAAGGAATTTCTTCTCTTGGCGATCAGATTTTTATTGGAGCATAATGACTTTCTTTTTGATGCATAATACTATCTGCAGCGGTGTTGGACAGCTATGGGAGGGAAATTTGCCCTCTCCTTTGCCAACCTATATATGGGTTGGTGGGAGGAAACCCACATCACTGCAGACAAGGAGAAATTCCTTAGACTATATATTCGCTAAATCGATGATTTGCTGTGTATCTGGACAGGGAGTAAAAAGGAATTTAGGGAATTTGTACAGAGAATCAATATGAATACCCTGAATCTGAGGTTTACAGATAATTATTCATATGTGGGAATTGAATTCCTAGGTGTGAAATTAGGTCATAAGGATGGCAAAATCAATTCGAACATCTATCGAAAACCTTGCAGTGGCAATACCCTGTTACAGTCTAGCGGATGACATGAATGACCAGTTTGAGGAGAGGGGATATAGTAAAGACATGATTAGGAAAGCTTATTTGAAAGTGGAAAATACAAATAGGGAAGGGTTACTATTTCCCAAAAAGAAAAAACAGAATATGGTGAGAAGTTATCATTTATTACAAGATACAGTAGACAGTATAAAAAAATTGTTGGTATTGTAAAAAACTGTTCTGTATGCAGACAGTGACTTTTTTGATGCACTGAGCCGGGAGTGAGTGGGGTGGCACGACAGGCCCTGTTGTCCCCGAGTCTATATAGATAAAGAAAACAAAAACAGTGGAGTGGATTTTTGAAATACACTGGTTGCTTTAAATGCGGAAGGAACCGCTGTATAACATGTAAATATATTAAGGTTTCCAAAGAATTTAGCTCTACAGTGACCAATAAAGTGTATAATATCAAACAACATATTAAATGCTGTAGTAAAGGAGTTATATATTTAATTACATGCACTAAGTGCAAAAAGCAATATGTGGTGTGTACTACAAGGTCCCTTAAAGAATGAATTCGGGAGCATATTAGTCAAATAACTAATGATAAATATAGCAGCAAAACCAATGTCACCAGGCATTTCAAAGAATGCAACAAGAGTAACTTAAATTTCTTCTCTATACAGGGGATTGAACAAATTAAAATTGGAATCCAGGGGGGAGATTTTTTGATTAAACTACTGTATATAGAAGAGAGGTTTTTTGGATTTTTTACTTCAAACCAGGTTGCCACTAGGTCTTAACTTTACTTTTGATGTTACATGTTTTATATAACTTTGAAGCTATGTTCAGATAAAATGTTCTTAATGGATGAATTGTACCCCGTAATAGGGATTGTTCAATACACAACTAACATAATAGTGTTTCTTCTTAATTAGTAATATATGCAACAGATTTGTTGATTAGTGAATGATTTGAATTGGGGGAGTGTTTATTGGAAATGCTATTTAAGCACTAGCAAAGACAGAATATTTCAGACATTGACAATGACTAAGTGCTAGGTAAGCATGAAATGCGTTAGGCTCCATAAGGGGTACTGTTTGATATTTTAATGATGTAATAATAAAAATGCTTTTTATACTTTGATAGCATGCACCTGAAAATTTTTTGTATTGCTCTTCCTTATAGGCACATGTTAAGTTTTTGAAGCGTACCACTACTTATTGCTCTTTAAAGGAATATTTTGCCTTTTTTAGACACCTAGCAAGACCTCACATAAAATGCAGTTTTCAATGCTCTGCCATGATACTGTGGTGGCAGATACTTTTAGGATATGAGAGCTTTGTTGTCTTTGGATTGGCAGAATTTCCAGCATTGTAGAAGAAGTGCATATTCAGAATGAAGGCTTTTCTACTTCTTAGTTAATGTTACTATTAAGAGTCACCTTGATAAATTAAATGTTAAAAACTCCAGGACTGGTTCGCTGTCACCCTGAGAAAGGTTGTAGGAGAGCACTCACACATCTGTAATATATTCTAATACTTAACAAGCTTGGTGCCCAGTGATAGAGGACATGACAACCTCCCAAATACATATAGTGAAGTAGCATTCTGGCACACAGGTTTCGGGCTTTGCCCCTTAGTAAAGCATAATGGATCAAGGTGCAAAGGTACATTTAAAGGGAAAACAATTAAGATGTTTAAAGTTAATTTACATTTAACACAATGTCAAAAAGTTAGTGCAATCCAGAAGTTACTAAAGTCCATAATTCCGGAATTAAATATAATTTTGAACAAAAAGTTATAGTCTGTTCAGTGTTGAAGTCCATAGTGATAGAGTACCAATTTACTTGAAAATTAGTGTGGAAGTCCTACCTAAAAGACACATAATTAGTTACATTTTAGTTATAAAGATAAAAAGTAAAAAGATAATCTCACCCTACATATAAAAGGAGGGTAAAAGGATTAAAAGAGAAGGAAAGACTTTGTGCACTTGGAGTTGCCAAATGTTAGACACACCCTACTGATTGTATTGACTTACCTAAAACCACTAGGGTAGCCACCTTTTCTGGAAAAAAATACCGACCTTCCTATATACAGTATTTATATTTTTTCCCTATTAATAACATTGGGATCAACCATCATTTTTACCAGCCAGGTGTCAACCTTAGCTACCACCAGGGCCAGAACCAGGGGTAAGCAGAAGAGGCACCTGCCTAGGGAGCAATGATAGAGGGGAGCTGGGCAGGTCCCGGTTAATGCCTACCCCTAGTTACTACCGTCTGCTGCTGTCCCCTCCCTCTCCTGTTGTCCACCTCTGCTGGTAGTCAGCTGGGTGGATGTGTCACCTGGTCAGCTTTAATCCATTTTACCGGCCAGGTGGCAACCCTAGCTCACAAAGATCATATTTTCGACACTGGTTTACTAGATCACTTGAAAATTCAGGGAAACTTCTAATAAAAGTATGTTGCAAGGCTGTTTTGGTAGGGTTGCCACCTGGCTGGTATTTTACCATACCTCCCAACATTTTGGAAGTAAAAAGAGGGACAACATTTTTTTTTTGCAAGTGGCGCTGGTAATTTTTGGACCATGCCCATTTAAGTGGCCACACCCCCTAATTACCATGTTGATTTTACAAAATTTGGCAGATTATATATTGAAAATATTTCTCCAGGTACAATTGCTTATTTTCTTAACTCAAAAGTGTTACAAAGTATCTTATTTGCACCAGTTGTTCTGGTCTCTCTGCCAAAATCCAATTAAGTTAGAAACTTTGTTTTTTTTTCTTGCTGTTCAGCGCAAAGAAAAGAGGGACTTTCCAGGACAAATGAGGGACTGCAGGTTGAGCTGTCAAAAGAGGGACTGTCCCTCCAAAAAAGGGACAGTTGGGAGGTATGATTTTACATATGGCCTGAAGTTGCTTCAGAAGAAAACATTGGATGATTTTGAATAAACAAATTGTTGCTTATATTTTGCCATAGTGATAATGTAAATCTCCAGTGGTAAAATCTTATGCACCTGCAAATACGGTTGCCAAAAATACCATTCTTCCTATATATTTATCTTTTTTCCCTATTAATAACATTGGATCAACCATCATTTTTACCAGCCAGGTTGGTAAAAGACCGGCCACCTGGCAACCCTACCTGCAATAAGGGATTGGCAACTAATTTGTTTTGGTGGTGTGTCACGTCACGTAGTACCTGTTAGCAAACTTACGGCGACATATTAACATGGCTTCTCAATTGAAGGCACTGCTCTGCATAGCATCCAAATTAGCGAGGCAAACACGCTCATAGGGCCAATTAACTTGATTACAGATGCACTTCAGTTATAGCACTAGGAGCAACGATAAAAATAATTGCTTTGTTTACGTATCACATTCAGACATCGCGTAGCTATCTATCAGAGCTGAGGCCCATATTATGCAGGCCTCCGAACAATAGCAACCTCGCTTGATTATTACTAACGCTTGCTATTGACTTTACGTGCACCCATTCAACAATGCTTCGTTAGCATCAAGCGCAGCTATCTATGTTCCTAACGTGCCACGTTTGTCTTACTGATAAAGCTTAGCAAGACGAAAAAAAGAATAATAAGCAACGTGTGCGTGTGTCGTGATTGGTCAGTAGCCTTGTGTCGTCAAAGGGGAGTGGTGACAGGGGCGGGGCTACGTGTCTGTGTTTCTGTGTGAATGTTTGCCATGTAAATGGCCTGAGACAACAGGCAGCGAGTCTAGGGCATCAGCTGAGAACAATATATTGGAACACTTCAAGGATGAGGCCTAGTTCTAGTGTCCCGAAATTCCTAACCAAAATCTGGGCTTTGGTAGAGGACCCGATAAACAAGGATTACATCACCTGGAGTCAGGCAAGAATGGGGTAAAAGAAAAAGAGGTGGGTGGGATGGGGACTAAACACAGCGGAGTCATAGCAGCCATAGGTTATTCTTCCAGTCCCTTCAGTAAACCGTGAATGGCTAATGGCTGACCACTGGTGGCATAACTAGGGTTATGGTCCACACGCGAGCACAGTGTCCTTTGAATGTAGTAAAAATATTTTGAGTGTTATTTTCCGTTCTTATTTTACCAATCTTGACCAAACTGTGTAGTGGAGCAGGCAGCCTATTGTACAACACAACATAACGTCTCTTTTTTCCATGTGTGTTGTTTGTGTTGTGTTTTCCATGTGTGTTGGTTTGAGTCAAAATTCAATCAATCTATCAATGCCACACAGCATGTTGCCAGACAACATTCAAAGAAGAATATATTAAACAGAATTGTGGGAAAAGTGGTAAACCCCCTCCATTGTCATTTTCTTCTGAGGCTGCATTCTAGTCCAAAATAAAGGGGAGGAATACCATATAGCAGGATAACAAAAAGCATATATTGTGATAAGGAACCATCTCCCCCACCAAGAAAAAATGTAATTGTCCGTATAATAGAAATTTGATGCCAATTCTGGGTGCCACAGACTGCTCTTGCTTATTTAAGCTAAGAATTAAAGTATATATAGGCCCTTCACATTGTTTTCAAAACCACTTATGAACTTAAGATGGCCAAACACCTAAAGATCTGCTAGTTTGGTGGGTGACCCATTACCCATTATGCCTATTTTGAGTTGATCCAAGGGCCAAACAATCCGATTACTGAGATGGTAAGTGCTGATTTACCAGATTCCTAAACTTGCCTAATCGTTATCTGCCCAATAAGCAACCGAGGACCTATTCAGCAGCTTTTATGGCCACCTTTAGTCTGCTCAGATGACTACTGTCTGTAAATATTGTACTTCCCAATTTTGTATTCATGTACAAGTACAAATGTCAACACAAAAAATGTGTGGCTTTGTGTGAAAATCTAACCAGAACGTATCTCCTGCAAATGCTGAATTTGCCTTCCTAGTTATTGGCAGTCAGAGGCTCTCCAGGTTTTGTTGTCCTCCAACTACCAAATGGCCTTCAGCAGTACTTGCAGTTAGGGATACAACGTGGCCAGTAAAAATTATGGTTGATCCCAATGTTATTGATAGGGAAAAAAAAGATACATTTATAGGAGGGCCCGTATTTTTTTCCAGAAAAGGTGGCAGCCCAACTTGCAGTGCGTCACAAAAAATATTGGCCACTTAGCACATGATCCTGAATGTGATCTCATAGCAAACCCTCAACTGACTTCACCAACTACAGGCGTCAGCCTTACAGATCTATAATTAATTGTATTAGTCAATCTATCCATTCTTAATACTGGGTTATGTCTGCTTTCTTCCAGTCAGCCTCCAAATGGAAAAAGTTTGAGAAAGTTCTACTACATAATCTATTTTGAACATAAACTTCACAGTGCCAGTCTGAATAGGATTTTTGATACCAATGTTATGTTTTTTGTGTTTGGTTACAGGATGGAAATAGCTTTATTGTGGTGGATGAAGAAAGCTTTGCAAAAGACATCTTGCCCAAGCATTTTAAACATAGCAACATGGCGAGCTTTGTAAGGCAGCTCAATTGGTGTAAGTATTCCTTCCCTTACCTGTTATATTATGGCCCTAAAATGTTTGAGAATATTTCAACTGAATGTGCTTCTGTTTGTACTGAATCAACTATTCTTTTATTTTGAATATTTATTCAGTTAAAAATTGGAGTAATGAAGGTTGGATTGGCCTAAGGATTTATTCGTTTGTGATAGTATTGCTAAATGCCTGCTTTACAAAAGATGCTCATGAAGATAATAAATGTCAGCCTAGATGGAGAAGTAAACTACATGCTAAACTGATGCAGGTAGGAAAAAGTTGTCATAGATAGATTTTATGATCCAATTCCTTCAGTTCTTTAGTTAGCAACCATTATAAAAAAAGTATGGCAGTGATATAGAAGCTTGTATGATACTGATACAGAAGTAAAGGAATCCTTTATTCGTTTGGTATGTACATTGAAAATTCTTTATACCCACAAGTCTGTATTATTTTAGGACAATTAAAATGTTTTTTTTTCCAGATGGCTTTCATAAAGTTGTAAATGAAGAACCTGGTGTGGTTAAGCAAGAGAAGTATTGCTCAGGCAGATATCAGCATGCATTTTTCAAGCAAGGCCATGAAGACCTGCTTACTAAGATTAAAAGGAAGGTAACAGATCGTTTCATATACATTATGTATATATCTGAATGTACAAAATTAAATCAACATGTTTATTAGAAAACAGTGTTATGTAATAATGTTTTTGTTTTTTTTTTTACACAAGTATTTTCATTCACATAGCCAGACAAAATTACATGGTAAACTGTTTAATTTATTGCAAATTGCCAGGTACCTGTTCCTCGAATCGATGAAGGTAAAAATGTGCCAGATGATAATCACAAGATATTGGCGTTCCTTCATCAGTTGCAGGGAAGACAGGATGTAATTGAGTCTACTGTGGAATCTTTAAAGAGGTAAGGGTTTTTTTTTTTTTTAATTTAATAGCTCAAACTTCTTATCATAGATTGAAATGGACAGTGTGTGAGTTGTGGGAACTCCTCAAACAGAACCGGGGACCTTATCGGCCTATTTGTTAAAATGATTAATAACAAAAAAAAATGTGGTGAAAAACTGTGTAAAATAAATTACGAATTTATCAAGTTGTACATGTTGTTTTGTGCTGCAAGATTCAAATCAGCCTATCATCTACTGTGCTTATAGAAACACAGCCGGTGCAGGGACATGATCAATGCCAATGTACTTAAATGTTATCTATGTCCAATCTCAAGTTAGTGTTTCACAACATGTTTAACTGTCTTATTGTCTCTAAAAGCTGTGCTAATAGCTGATCTGTGTCGGTCTATACAGATCCTCAAAGTTAAATCTGTTTTGCCAATGTACGCTAAACTGCAAGGACAAGTGATCATATATACAACATGTGTGGTTTACAAGTAATACAGTGCTTGATCTCTATGGTTGGTCCTGTATGTGGATGATGGAAAGACGTACCAGGGGACATATAGCTGCAAGAAATACAGCTAGTGCATCTGAAACATCCCGGTTTATCAGCCAGGATGACTGTTGTTTCTGGTAACGTCTCACCGGGTCAGTTAATACCAATAAATCTCGCCAATTCTGTCCTCTCGTATGTACCATCCTGGGGGGATTATGACACAGTTTGGCCAAATCTTTATCTGCCCTAATAATATTCCTAATATTCTAGCAGACAAAGTATTATACCTAGTCACAAAAGTCATCTGACCACGGACAGAATTGTCTCGAGGTGATCATACCCTTTCTCGGGCAATAGTTAAGGCTTTCATAAGGGTAGTAGCCTCTATTCCTGAATCTCTCCCACATTTCCTTTAGCTGCTCCTCACCTCGCTCTATGTTTGAATTATTTTGTAAAACCCTGCAAAACTGGGAAGGTTCGCACTAGTGTCCCCACATCTCCCGGTAGCTCCGATTATACGTAACCCCATGTTTACACCGGGGATCCCCTTCCAGACTTTCACATGGTGGACCTCTAGAAAATTAACCAGACTAGATAAGTTATGGAGCATGGGCCCCTTACAGTGCATAAATTATCTACAAGAATCCCAAGACCTTCCTAATTCAGAACTATTTAGAGCATCCCAAGTGCTACATTGGGTTAAAGAAAGATGGAAATGGAAAAACCCAGACACACCAGCACAAACCTTCTTTGAGAGATGGTGCTCAAGGGAAGATATACCTCCTAAAGCAGTGTCATTATTATATAAAAATATGATTTCTCCCAAGATGACCACTGATTTAGGATATATTAAACTCTGGGAAAAGGAATTAGGAAGTTCTCTAACTGAAGAGGAATGGTTCAGGGTCTGGTCTAATTTGAAATATAGTTCCATCAATACAGTTCTACAGGAAGCAGGATATAAAGTCCTAACAAGGTGGTACCTAACACCGGCCAAAATAGCAAAGATATACCACACACCAAATAACCATTGCTTCCGGGGATGTGGGATAGCTGGTACGATGAGACATATCTGGTGGTCGTGCCCGAGAGTAATCAGGTTTTGGACTAGGGTCTATCAAATGATATTCTCGGTCTTCCAGGTAAATCTAAGAAAGAACCCTTACGAAGCCTTAATGGGACTACCCCCAAAAAATATTAAGAAAATCCAATGCAAATTATTAAATCACATATTTCTAGCGGCCAGACAAACAATTGCGAAATGCTGGAAATCCCCAAATATTAACTACACGATATTTAAAAATAAAATAGACTGGATATACGTCAATGAAAGGCTTTCGGGATTGACCACGGATAGATTTCAGACAATAAATAAAATCTGGCAACCTTGGGTCAGATATAGGTTCAATGGTACAGAAATAGGGGGCATTTAAAGAATTAAAGCTTCCAGGCTTAAAAACACTCCATACATACATACATACATAAAAATCAAAAGCAATCTACAAAAAGATGGTCTCCATTAGTTTGGTTATGATAACCGGTTAGTTTATTTTTCCGTTGGTGTTTCTATTTTTTGTTTCTTCTGTACTCTGCGCATATACTGTACTAGAATACCATAACACGGAAAATAAGGAGAGAAAATGTTATGCAAGTATATTTAAACCGTATTATGTAACCATGTGTCAAGGTGAGAACTTGAGCTGGGACAGACGTCGACTGCAGGGAAATAAAAATCACGATCGTGAGAGAACAGACAACGAGACACAGAGTGTATCTAATTGTGCTGCTCTGCCATTGTAGCAGACAGATCTCTTTATTTATAGGTTGAGTACATACATAATTAGTCAATAATTATTAGAAGGTGGTTTTAGGGTGGTAGTCCCCTCCAACCAATCAGAGAAAAGCATTATTGCTGGCAGATAGCCTTAACACATGCTAATACACTGTACCCTGCAATAGTTGATGTGTCATGTACAAATGTGATAGCAGTATGTACATTGTTAATATCTCTGCGGAAAACTACATAAATAAAAATATTTAAAAAAAAAAAACCCTGCAAAACTGTGAAATTGGTAGGGATTTCTTTAGAGTAGCTGGGTGACAACTAGACTTATGGAGCAGAGTGTTCCTGTCTGTAGACTTACAGAATAAAGAATATTGTACCGCCACGCCAAAGGGGTCCCGACCCCTAGGTTGAGAACCACTGACTTAAAGGAAAACTATACCCCCAAACATTGTAGGTCTCTATTAAAAGATATTGCATAAAACAACTCGTATGTAAAATCCTGCTTCATGTAAATCAACCATTTTCATAATATACTTTTTTAATAGAAATAGTGGTTCAAGGCAAGAGAATTAAAAGGGCAATATGTACTTAAATATATATTTAAGTTTTGTAAGATTCTTTAATATGCCACTTAATTTGAAATAAACTATAATTTGATATAATCTGTTGCTCAAGTATTCATTTTGGTGGGTATAGCTTTAATGTTCGTATGGCCTCCTTCTCGTGTGTGTGTGTGTGTGTGTGTGTGTGTGTGTGTGTGTGTGTGTGTGT
>CM044439.1:68390164-68422926 GCA_024363595.1 Xenopus borealis
GGGCACCTGGAAAACTGAGAATATGTCTAGCCCCATGTCCGATTTCAAAATTAAATAATAAAAAAAAAATTGCTCTTTTGAAAAATGGATTTTGGTGCAGAGCTGCTGAATAAAAAGCTACATGACTCAAAAACCACAAAAGAAAATTAGAGCCAAAGTTGAACATCGGAAGACTTTTTTTTTTTCCCCCCTTGAAACGTGTTCTCCTTAAATGTACAATCCAAAGAACTGACCAACAGGTGGTGCTGTTACAAAGTTCCATTTAGCAGGAGAAGGAAAACTTTTATTGCTGGGGGAAGTAAGTGTTAGGCAACATGACCCCCCCTGCCCCCCCAGTGATTATAATCACTGAACTGATCCCCCTGTGTCAGTGCTGCTGAAAACTGTGAGCACTCCGGAGTCCTTCCTGTTGATCAGTGAACAGTAGAAAATGCTGATTTACATGCTTATGTAAATGTAATTATTGTCTGGTGTAATATAGAAAGATATTGAAGATATATGAAGTGGTTTCCTGCTACTTATTTACATAAAAGCATCTTTTACCTTTTTTGTATTTAGGTTGCACCATCTCAGTCATATGATAGAATGCCATCACATGAGTAAGTACTGCTTTTGAACATTAATATCAAGTACTGGTGCTAGAATTATAACTTTGTCCCTTAAGTGAAAAGATATATTCATGCTGTGGAAATACACTGGAAAACAGTCACATAGTACGTTAGATTGAAAAAAAGATGTGTCCATCAAGTTTAACATTTTAAGCCTGTATATAACCTACCTAACTTTTATTTTATCCAGAGGAATGCAAAAAATAACTTTTGAAACCTCTCCAATTTCCCTCAGGGGGTATAAAATTCATTCCTGACTCCAAAATGGCAATTGGACCAGTTCCTGGATCAACTTGTACTATGATTTATCTTTCCTAGCCTTGTATTCCTTCATTTGCTAAAAAGCCATCCAACCCCCTTAAAGCTATCTGTTGCATCAACCAGTACAACTGATTCAGGTAGAGAATTCCACATCTTCACAGCTTTCACTATAAAAAACCCCTTCTGAATATTTACACGAAACCTCATTTTTTAAATTGGAATTGGTGCCCTCTTGTCAGCTGGAAGGACCTACTGGTAAATAAAGCATTATAGAGAGGCTATTGTTAGAACCAGAGGGTGCATTCCATGTGGCCCTGAAACTTGTTCACTTTTTGTTCACTTTTTGTTCACTAACTTTCTGGGGTTAGTCTTAGCCACTGCGGCAATGCCCTCCTCATTTTCATGCTTTGCATTCTGGATTTCTGTTTTACAACATTTATTGCGTTTTAAATGCCTTCTTTCTTTCCTGTTAAAGGGATACTGTCATGGGAAAACATGTTTTTTTCTCAACGCATCAGTTAATAGTGCTGCTCCAGTAGACGTCTGCACTGAAATCCATTTGTCAAAAGAGCAAACAGATTTTTTTTTATATTCAGTCTTGAAATCTGTCTTGGGGCTAGACATTTTGTCAATTTCACAGCAGCCCCTGGTCATGTGACTTGTGCCAGCACTTTAGGAGGGAACTGCTTTCTGGCAGGCTATTTTTCCTTCTCAATGTAACTGAATACAGTGGGATTATTAACTGATGCATTTTGAAAAAAAATTTTTTTCCCATGACAGGATCCATTTAACTTCTATATTTCTATATTAAGCCACATAGTTTGGCTCTTGGTGCTTCTACATTTACTTCTTAAAGGGGTGCTTCACCTTAACTTAATTTTTAATATATTGTATAACTTTTCTATTGGTCTTAAATATATTTATTTGTACTGTTTTTTTAATGATTTGCCTTCTTCTGACTGTTTCCAGCTTTCAAATGGGGGTCTCTAAAGCAAATGCTTTGTAAGGCTACAAATGTATTCTCATTGCAACTTTGTATTACTCCTCTTTCTATTATGGAACTCTACTATTCATATTGCAGTCTCTGCCAATCAGTGCATGGTTGCTATGGTAACTTGGTCCCTAGCAACCAGATTGCTGAAATAGCAAACTGGATAGCTGCTGAATAAAAAGCTAAATAACTCAAAAACCTCAAATAAAAACCAATTGCAAATTGTAACAAAGTATCACTCTCTACATCAGTGATCCCCAACCATTAGCTCGCAAGCAACATGTTGCTCTCCAACCCCTTGGATGTTGCTCCCACTGGTCTCAAAGCAGGTGCTTATTTTTGAATTACTGGCTTAGAGGCAAGTTTTGGTTGCATAAAAAAACAGATGTCCTGCCAAACATTCTCTCCTGTATGCTGCCAGTCCATATAGGGGTTACCAAAAAACCAATCAGAGCTCTTATTTGACATCCGCATAGACTTTTTCATGCTTGTGTTGCTCTCCAACTCTTATTTAAATGTGGCTCACGAGCAAAAAAAGGTTGGGGACCCCTGCTCTACATCATACTAAAAGGGAATTTAAAGGTGAACAATCCCTTTAAGGGAATAAATTGAGAACCGTGACCTTTCAATGTCATTTTAAATTATAACAGTTGCTGTTCTGTGTTTTTAGCAGAAAACATAATGGCCCAATCTATGCTTGAATGGCAGCCTTATATTTGTTTTTTTGCACCAGACATCCAGAATAGCATTTTTTATGGTTGGCTCTTCAACAACTTGTGCCATAAAATTGTCATGTAACAAGTTGATAAACTTCCAATTAAATGTACTGGCAGTAATGTTACTCCAATCAGTATCTGGGCAATTTAAAATCCCCTATTATCATTCCTTTCCCAAAACTAGCAGCCGTTTCTATTTGCATCAGGAACTCCGCCTCCTCCTCTTCACTTACATTTGGGGGTCTATAACATACTCCTAGAATTGATTTGGACTCTTAACAATCAGTTAATAGCTCCACCCAAAAGTCTTCAGCTCCCTCATTTTCTAACATCATCTCCTCCTTTATATAAGCTTTTGATTCCTGCTTAACAAGCAGACATCCTTTGTCCCTCCGAAACAAAGTATAGCAGTTGATATTAACTGCCCAGTCATGAGACTCATTCAGCCATGTTTCAGCCACACCAATCACATCATATCCCAGTAACAGGAAAACATAATTTCTCTCACCTCTATTGGGGGACACAGGCACCATGGGGATGAAGATCCTGCAGCTTGGAGCGTGGACACTAACATGTTAAACTTGACTCCTCCTCCTGCTGTGGGCTTCATCCCCTGCCTCCTCCTCCATATTCAGTTTCTTTTAGTGTCCTCAGAAGGAGACATGACACTGATGGTGGCTGGAGCAATTGATCCAAGGACTTTGGTTAGGGTCATGCCACAAAGGGGGACAGAGGGCTTTAGGACCCCAGGGCCCCACAGCCAGCTAGGTATCACACCTAGAGAACGTTACTGCCCTTTGCTTTAACGCTCTACAGAGGACTGCAGGCATGCTCCTCTCTTTTTCCGTGGCTCTATTGAGGCCTGTACCAGCCAGCATATGGAAAACTTATAACAAGGCAAGGGTTAACTGGCTGAACAGTTAAGCCACCTGGAGGGAATAATTTTAATATGGGGACTACCTGTTCCATTATCTTACTTCCTCACCCTTCTCCCTCCCTCCCACTCTAGGGAGACGCATGCTTTTCATCCCCTTACTCTCTGACATGTCAGCACACCGCTATCTGAATGAATGTTCTCCAAGGAGGATTCATTCAGATCTGACAGAAGGGGTTACGGCGGCGCACTTTCCACCATTCACTATCACGCGGCTAGCCACGCCCCTTCTTCCTTGTTGGGCGCGGGTTCTCTTTACACGCTTCCTGTCTCCCGCGGCACTTCCCCAGCGGCGCGGCTTTGCAGAAGGCTCCTTTTCCTCTTATTGGATCTCCGGGTGATAGTGCGACTCCTTCACAAGGCAAGTCAATAAGGGTTATTCACAGCAGCGCAATAGCGTTCCTGGGCCACAAGGCAAGTCACTCCCATAGGGGTTAGGCACAGCAGCGCAATAGCGTTCCTGGGCCTCAGACTTACATGTTGTCTCTCTCTGTCTTACAGACACAGACTGCTACAGGCACGATCGTATCCAGTCCCCTGCCTCTCCTATATAGAGCGATAGACGTTATGTCTGACCTATCAGAGGAGGCAGTTCCGACCAAAAAGGCCTCAAGACTTACTTCTAGAGTTAGTCTTACCTTGCTTGTTCTTCCTGCAAGGCCAGCCTCTGCTGATCCAGTGTGCACAGCATGTAGAACCAACCCTCTCACACCTGCTGCGGAGCCTAGCACAGCCCGCCTCATCGCTTGCTGCCCCCGAATCTGAGATAATGAGGGCATTTTCCCTCTCCCTGGCTGGCTTACAAAATTTAGCCTGCATCCCTGAAACTCTGGACAGAGTGTTAGAGCGCCTGTCTGCTCCAGAAACTCAGCCCAGGCACGCAACAGCTACCAAGCGGCCCCCTGATTCCCTTCAGGAAGCCTCGGGAGACAACATCCCTTCCTCCGATGAGGAAGGACTACTCCCCTCGGAACTAGAACCCGAAGTAGATACGGAGACTCCAAGAACACCGGGAGAAGTTGAAGGACTGATACAAGCAGTACTTAAGACTCTAAATATTGATGACACAACATCAACACAGGACACGGGGAAGAATATTTTCAAAAGACAAAGAAAATCTTCCTGTGTTTTTCCAGCATATGAACAACTTGAAGAGATCATTAAGGCTCAGTGGAAGACCCCTGACCATAGGGTCCAGGTTTCCACACTTTACACAAACCTATCCCTTTCCGCAAGAATGTATAGATCTCTGGGCATTGCCCCCCTGTGGGTTAATGTTTCAATGGGAGGTGTTTTTTCTATGGGTGGTTTCTTTATTTCCCTATTTATGGGTGGGGGTTTCTGTGTTATCTCATGCTTCTGAGGAAGTGGCGAGACGCCACGAAACGCGTCAAGCATGGGACTTGTCACACTTATAATTTCTGATTTGAATGTGATTTAATAAAAGAGGAATTTTTAACTTCAAGAATACCGACTGAGTGCTCCGCTAATCATTCAAATTACAAACTTCAAAGGAACCAGCCTTAGGTGAGAGCGTGTGC
Organism: Xenopus borealis; assembly: GCA_024363595.1. NCBI lineage: Eukaryota > Metazoa > Chordata > Amphibia > Anura > Pipidae > Xenopus > Xenopus borealis. The sequence continues at coordinate 68,395,216 of CM044439.1, forward strand.
TCCCTTCTCTCCCTTTGACTTTGACAAGCAACGCTTAATCCGGTCGGGTGAGCACCTCTCCTGTTATACATATATTTTTCAACATTACTGATCTCGTTATATTGGACATAATTGATTGCATACGAAAAAGTAATGAGTGCACGCCGTAAAAAACAAGCAGAGCAAGTATTTGCCGAATCCCCTGAACCAGGGGAGCGGTTTGCTTCCAGTACACCAGATGATGTCGATTTAAAATGTATTTATAGAAGTCTGGAACGAGCGATGCGGAAAGAAATACGACTTTGGTGGGAAGTATGCTCACTGGAAAACTATCTTAAATGTGCACGTATACCTAGAGGTCTCCGTTTACGCAAGTTTCCCACGTTTGAAACCATCTCCCCTGACTTTGAGAAAGCATGGAATCAAGCTCTAACAGATTGTTCTATCCAATTAATGCGGCTAATTTTGGAGAGAGACAAGAACGAGTTAAAAACCACACAAGAGGAAATTATTCATTTGAATAAAGTGATTTCCGATTTTTCTGTTCCAACGAAGGACTGTCCTGATTGGGCATACATTGAAGATCAATTAACTAAATATGAGTCCAATGTAAAAAAAATATAAAGAGGGAGAAATTTCAGAGAGATAAGAGAGACTATGATAATCATCTCATGTACAATTGGAGGTCCGATAAATGGGGAACATATCGGCAGAAATACATCAATACTGAGTATACAAGCGGGAGAGGCGGTGGAAGCAGCACTCCCCGACCCATTTTGAAAACTACAAGGTCGGTACAATTCGTGGGGAGAGAAAAAGATATATCATGCTCACGATCCTTGTCACCAGTCTCTTCCGCCAATTCTTTTTTAACATCGGAACCGGAAGGAAGAGAGAGCGAGCTAGAAGATACCAGAGACCAGGGCTACGGGAGAGACCGCTACAAAGACAGAGGGTATGTCCGACAAGATCCGATTTACACACGGAGCTTCGGAAGCACACAAGGAGAGGCGGACGCAGGCGCACCCGTGGGCTATTATCCAGGGAGAGGTGGAAAGCGCAATAAGAAATCGATACATCAACGCTGGTAACTGATTCCATCGAGGCCAGCGAGTCTCCAGGATCGGACTTGATTTCAGGTCACCCCCCATCTTACGTCCACATGGTAAATATATCTCCCCTTGAGACTGAGAATGTCATTAATTTATCTACATACTGTCTATCTAAAAATGAACTCTCCTTACTCTCTAAGGGGTTAAACTATGTACCAGATACCCCTGTAGACCCTTTTTCAGCAATTTTGGATTTGAATAAATTTGTAAGACTATTGACTTTAAAAAGACATTTTGCTTCAATTAATATTAAAGGGTATAACTCCCTGCCTAATGCTACTGATTCAGAAATTGATGTCTCCGATTTAGATGTAAATGGGGATCCCAATGAGACACAAACATAGGCATGGGCTCAATTTAATCTAGATGCTGACTTGGATTGTGATTTTGATTTTCAAGATGAATGTACTTTAATTAATTTGCATGATTTATTACAAGAAAATGTTGAACTGAACCCTACAGATTCATCTCCTTTTATACATACCAATCTCAAGAAAAGAGTAATGCTATTGACTTGTTTCAGAGATTGGTACAACAGGATATTGAATCTTTAGAGTTGCATAATGGCTGCAATAGTTACAACAATGGAAAAATTACCACCACATATAGTTGTAGGAATTTACACAAGAATGAATATAAAGCTTTGAAATCCCTTAGCATGAACAAAAATATTGTTGTAAAAAATGCAGATAAGGGTGGTTCAGTGGTGGTTCTAGACGCCAAAACATATGAGTCGGAAATCATGCGTCAACTGTCCGGTAAAGAGACATACAGGGTTTTAGATTCAGACCCCACTATGATTTTTCAGGAAAAATTAAGTGAATTGCTGTCTGCAGCACTAAACGCTGGCATCCTAAATACAAAAGAATTTGAGTATCTTTATTGTGAACATCCAGTTTTGCCGATTTTTCACGTACTTCCTAAAGTGCATAAAACCCTACAGGATGTAAAAGGTCGCCCAATTGTAGCAAGTATAGGCTCCTTGACATAGACAAACTACTGTTACCAATGGTTTTCAAATTGCCTACTTACCTCAGAGATACCACAATGTGCATAAACAAACTGTCCCATTTACTATGGAAACCAACTTACAGATGGTTTTCCATGGATGTGGTGTCCCTCTATTCTTCTATAGACCATGATGTAGGCCTTAACTCTATACGTTTTTGGCTGACTTGGTCAAGTTCGTTCCCCCCGGCCCAAAACGAATTCATTTTAAATGGGATTGATTTCCTATTACATTCAAATTTATTTTCTGTTCGATGGTCGGTTTTATTTACAGCAGCGGGGGGCCGCCATGGGCGCATCCTTCGCCCCAACCTATGCAAATTTGGTTATGGGTTGGTGGGAACGAACCTTTGTCTATAGCAACACAAATCCCTTTAGACAACAGATTGTACACTTCTATAGGTATATCGATGACTGTATAGGAGTATGGGATGGGGATGCCACTACACTAGCTTCATTTGTTCAATACTGTAATGAAACGGTTAAATGCTAACAATTTACTTATGAGACTCATATCTCAGAGATAGCCTTTTTAGACGTGATTTTTCGAACACAGGATAACCTTGTCACCACAGATTTACATCGTAAGCCCATTACCCGTAACACCTCGATACACGCCAATAGTGCCCACCCTATATCATGTTTGAGAGGTATCCCGGTAGGCCAGTTCCTGCGCTTGCGCAGGATATGCTCCTCCTGGGATACCTTCAACAAGCAAGCAATGTTATTGTGGGACAGATTCAGCGAAAGAGGGTACAGTTTTGTGGATATTAAAACAGCATATGAGAGGGCGGTTTCTACTGATCGCCAACATCTACTTAAACAAAACCACAATTTTCAAAAGAAAGATATCATCTGCACGAAAGGAACAGGGAACAGAAATAAGATACCATCAAAGGTCCGCTTCTGCACTACTTATAATCGGGGCGCACACGCTATCAGTAACAGTGTCAAAAAATATTGGAAAGTTTTGCTCCAAGATCCTGTCCTAAAAAATATTTTGGAGGATAAACCCTCCTTTGTATTTAAAAGAGGTAAAAACTTGGCAGATCATATTTCTAAGAGCTTGTATACCACCAAAACCCAAAAGGAGGATAGTGCCTGGATCAAATACAAGGGCACCTATAAATGTGGCCGTAATAGGTGTAAGACCTGTTCATTGATTAATGTATCTAAGTCATTTAAAAGTACGGTCACCGGTGTCACTTTTCCTATCAAACAGTATTTTAATTGTATGTCCAAAGGGGTTGTATATCTAGCATCTTGTAGATGCGGGGCCCAATATATAGGGAAAACTACCAGAATCATTTGTACCCGGGCTTTGGAACACATATCAGCCATAGATCATCAAGACAGAAAATCTGCCATAGCTAAACACGTTATTGAGGTACATGATGGAGTCACAGAAGTCTCCTTTCAAGTGATAGATAGACCACGCCGCAATATAAGAAAAGGAGATTTTGTTTTGAAACTAAGCAGGCTTGAAGCTTTTTGGATATATAAATTAAAAACCGCAGAGGGTTCAGGGGGGCTAAATAGAGCTGGCTTGCTACTGCAATTAAACCCATATAAATGTATCTAGGTTATATCAGACTTAATTTAATCAAATAAATACTAATATAATGAAATAAATAAATAAATATAATTTTATCAAACCATACCCCATGAATTTGTATTAAATTAAATTTAATCAAATTATATCAAATTATATTAAATTGTATTATGTGGCAGGTTGTATCTGTTAGATAGAGATGTTTCTCTATATACAAACATATGTTTTGTTACTCATTTATAATTGTTTCTATTTATCCATTTTTATATACATTGTATCTTAAAAGCTTCCATCTCCTTTACTGAGGCTATGATTGCTACTTTTCTTGAACAAATGTATTTATGGTTTTAATTGCACTTGGTTTCATTGTATCGATTGCTGTGAAATATTTAAACATCACCCCTGTGGGTTAATGTTTCAATGGGAGGTGTTTTTGCTATGGGTGATTTCTTTATTTCCCTATTTATGGGTGGGGTTTCTGTGTTATCTCATGCTTCTGAGGAAGTGGCGAGACGCCACGAAACGCGTCAAGCATGGGACTTGTCACACTTATAATTTCTGATTTTTATGTGATTTAATAAAAGAGGAATTTTTTACTTCAAGAATACCGACTGAGTGCTCCGCTAATCATTCAAATTACCCCAACAGTGGACCCCCCGGTTTCCAGACTATCCAAGACCACCACCATTCCAGTAGCAGATGCGGCAAAACTAGTTGCCAAAGCTTCAGCACAGCCCATAGCAGCTCGTCGTTTTCTCTGGCTAAAGATTTGGACGGCTGATCTTACATCAAAAAGGTCCCTCGTAAGTCTTCCCTTCCAGGGAAAACAGCTTTTTGGGGCAGAGCTAGATAAAATAATTTCTCAGGCTACAGGAGGCAAGAGTACCCTACTCCCTCAGAATAAGCCCAAGAGACCTCCCTTCAAGCGACGACCCTTTTTTTGTCCCTTTTGACAAGGACAAAGAGCCAAGACACATACGGAACGAAGCAATACCAATTCTCGCCCAAAGTACCATAGCAGGCGGGGATCCTCCTGGAACTCCTCCAAGGCATCAGCCAAAGCCTCTCAAGACAAGCCCACCTCCATCTGAAGGTGTGCCCACCCCTGGAGGGATACACTTAGGCGGCCGCCTAAGAACCTTTCAGGAGGTGTGGCGCAGTCAAGTAGAAGACCAGTGGGTTCTACAAATTATATCCCAAGGATATCTGATAGACTTGTCACAACTTTCCCTCCAAAGGAGAGCTGTGCACGTGAGCTGGACAAAAGGCCCACACCCTAGCTCCTCTGTGCACGTGAGAGGAGACAAGGTTTTATGTGACTCAGCCAATCAGGGCAGACTTTGCTCCTCTCCCTCCCCTCTCTCTGCTGGAGGGGATTCTAAAAACACTACCTGGGGGAACAAAGGATCAGAAACTATCCTGTACTGGACTAGAGCTTTGGTTCAGTTCAGCCGTGGGATTATAACTTTATCCTGTGTGGACTCATTTTATCCTGTGTGGACTTTATCCTCTGTGGACTCATTTATCCTGTGTGGACTCATTTATCCTGTGTGGACTCGTTTATCCTGTGTGGACTCGTTTATCCTGTGTGGACTCATTTATCCTGTGTGGACTTTATCCTGTGTGGACTTTATCCTGTGTGGACTTTATCCTGTGTGGACTTCATCCTGTGTGGACCCATATATATTGTGCCATACTCTCATCCAAGTAGGCTATCCCTGTATGCCTAATCTGAGTGCTCTACAATAAACGGGTGTGTTTCTGTATAACTCCTGGTGTATTCCCTGCCCTGGTGTCGAGTGTGCATACACCTTTCATTGAACCTATAACAACTACCCTTTGGCCTGTCTTCAGCACCCCGCATATTCACAAAGGTCATGGCAGCAGCACTAGCAGGACTCAGACTCAGGGGAATAACAGTAATACCCTATTTAGACGATCTGCTAGAAAAAGGCACCTTCTCAAGAGTTGGCGAGCAAACACACCTCTCAAGTAATCCATTCACTGACTCAGATGGGCTGTATCATCAATTACACCAAATCCAATCTGATTCCAACCCAGAAAATAGAATATCTGGGAATGATCCTCGACTCCAGGAAGGGAAGGGCCTTTCTACCACAGAGCAAGGTCAACACTCTGCAGACCAGAATCTCGAGAGAAACCAGACAGTTCCCCTCCGAACAGCCATGAGAACCCTAGGGACAATGGTAGCATCATTTCCCACAATACCCTAGGCACAACTCCACACCAGACCCCTGCAACAGCTGATACTACGATATCAGAGGCAGGATCGAGAGAACCTGGACAGACATGTCAATCTCAGAGGGCGTCAGACTATCACTCAGCTGGTGGCTCCAGCCTCACCGCATGACGTCGGTAAAGCTCTTCCCCAACCATACTTGGACAGTAGTAACCACCGACGAAAGTCTAAGGGGTTGGGGAGGGGTCCAAGGTCAGCAGACGGTCCAGGGAGTTTGGAACCAGAGGGAACAACTTCTCCCGATCAATGTCCTCGAGCTCCGAGCGATAGCATACTCCCTAAAACACTGGACAGCTCTCTTAAAGGGAAACCCGGTGAGAGTCCAGTCAGACAAAATGACAGCGGTGGCCTACATAAACCACCAGGGAGGCACCAGAAGTCCGGCCGCCCTTGCAGAAACAAGGAGGATATTGACTTGGGCAGAAGACAACATTCTGGTGATTTCAGCCGTATATATGCCAAGAGTGGACAACTGGATGGCAGATTATCTATGCAGAGAGACTATAGATCAAGGCGAGTGGAGCCTCCACCCAGAAATCTTCCAACTGATAGTAGACAGATGGGGAAAACCAGAGGTAGACTGCATGGCCTCCAGATACAATCACAAAGTACCAACATTCATAGCAAAAAGCGTAGGCCCACAAGCGTGGGCAGTGGATGCGCTGGTAACCCGCTGGAACTGTGCACTAGCCTACGTCTTCCCTCCGTTGGCCCTTCTACCAAGAGTAATAAAGAAGATAAGGAAGGAAAAGACTCCGACCATCCTAGTGGCCCCATACTTGGTTCGCAGATCTCCTAGTGATGGCAGCAGACAAGCCTTTTCACCTCCCTCTCAGAGAGGACTTGCTCACACAGGGTCCAATTGTCCACCCGAATTTACACATGTGGGCTTTAACGGCGTGGCTCTTGAGGCCTTAGTTCTGGAAGCATCAGGAGCTCCAACGGATGCGATTCCCACCATGCTACGAGCCCGTAAGCCAGTATCAGCAAAGATTTACCACAGAGTCTGGAGAACCTTTATTGGATGGTGTGAATCAAGGAGCATAGACCCCAGAATGGCGAAGGAAAAGCAGGTACTATCCTTCCTACAGTCAGGCCTCACTAAGGGTCTAGCATTAAGCTCTCTGAAGGTTCAGGTTTCGGCCCTATCAATTCTTTTCCAGAAGAAGTTGGCACTGAATAGCAACATAAGGACTTTTCTGCAAGTAGCAATCAGAATAGTTCCACCATACAAGGACCCGGTTCCACCATGGGATCTTAATCTCATATTGTCTGTGCTTCAGGAGGAGCCTTATGAACCGTTAGTCAGTTCCATTATCCACATTAACAGAAAAGGCTGTTACATCGGCACTCAGAGTCTCCGAAATAGCAGCAGTATCGTGTAGAGCTCCCTTCACCGTAATACATCAAGATAAGGTAGTACTAAGACCTACTCCTGAATTCCTTCCAAAGGAGGTATCTGAATTCCACCTAAATCAAGACTTAGTGGTCCCATCTCTCTGCCCAGAGCCGAAGAACGGTATAGAGAGGAAGCTCAACAAACTAGATGTTGTTAGGGCCCTAACTACCTACCTAACAGTAACAGAGAAGATCAGAAAGACAGATTCTCTGTTCATCTTCACAAATGGCCCCAAGAAGGGAAAGAAGACTGCCAAAACAACCATTGCCAGATAGATTCAGTCCACTATCATCAGAGCCTATGCAGTGAAGGGCAGAGCACCTCTGTTCAAGATTCGTGCTCATTCAACATGATCAATGAGCACATCATGGGCTGTTCGTCATCAAGCATCAGCGGAGCAAGTCTGTCGGGCCGCCACTTGGTCCTTCCTACATACCTTTACACGCTTCTACAGGCTGCACACACTGGCCTCAGCAGATGCCAGTTTTGGGAGGAAGGTGTTACAGACAGTTCTTGAATGAACACCTGATATAGGGGTAAGTTCCCGCCCTCAGGGGTTGCTTTGGGACATCCCCATGGTGCCTGTGTCCCCCAATAGAGGTGAGAGGAAGATTTTAGACTTACCATTAAATCCTTTTCTCTCATCCTACATTGGGGGGACACAGGCCTTCCCTCCCTGGACTCTTACCAAAAGTTAGGCTTAGAGGCCTACAGTTATGTTTTATAAGATATATATATATATATATATATATATGTAAAACTTATATATATGTTTTGATCTGTAACTGGGATGAGTGCTAGCAACATTGAAGGTCTGACCCATCTGCCACAGGTATGCAGATTTGTAACAAGAGATCCAATATGCTTACCTCTGTGGTGGATGTGAGCAAATTGCCACTTTGGCGGCTCGAGTTAGAGCTCTAGAAGAACAAATTGCAACACTACGGTCTTGAAAGGAGTTTCGTGCTTACTGAGCAGGACCTAGCGGGGTCAGATATTTTGGGGGGAACAGAACTGCAGCAGGATGTTGAGGCAGCTAGCTGGGTGACAAAAAATCTAAGGTGGGCAAAAGGAAAAGGGAGACTATTCCTGGGTTTATACATCCTAACAGCTTTGCCAGATTGTATGATGGGAGTGTGAACTCTGGATTGGCAATTCTAGATGGGGCTGATCTCTCTAACAGCCGGGAGACCAGTTTCTCTAGTAGTGATGGGGAGGATAGCAGAGTCAGCCCTAAGCAGATTGTGGTTGTAGGTGATTCAGTTATTAGGAAAGTGGATATGGTAATCTGTCGTTCGGATCGCTATAACCGAACGACAGATTACCATATCTACCTGGTGCCAGGGTTCAGCATTTGGTTGATCGGGGTCTTAGTACATATCTGTACTAATGACAAGATAAATGGTAGATGGAAGAGCTTAAAGAGTGAGTTCAGGGATCTAGGCTCTAAGATTAAAACTGGCCATAGAAGTAAAGATTTTTAAAAGATCCAGTGGTTATCGTGAGACCACAATTGTCTCAAAACGATCGTTTAAATGTATGATGTGTCGTCCAACTAAAAAGACCTTTTCAGGCGATATTCTCAGCAAAACTGAAGGGTAGCTGCCTGCTTGGCCCTGCAAACATAGATAGAATGCACGGGGACCAATAAAGATTTTTTTAACCTGGCCGATCAATTTTCAGACCAATGTCGGATGAAAAATCGTAAGATGTACAATCGTTCAAATCCCACTAACCGCACAATAATATGCCAGATTGGTCACACTTCGCTAAAATCGGTCATTCGGCAGAGAAAGATGGGGAGCTTAAAGTGGACCTGTCACCCCCAAAAAAATATTCAAAATCATATTTTATCACATTAGTCAAGCTAAATGAACATTAATTACACTATATAAATTATTTTTATCTTGTTTTCTTCAGTCTGGGAATTCATAATTATAGCAAGCAGGCAGTAGCCATTTTTGAAGGCAAGCCTTCCATCATCTCAGAATCTTGTTTGTGCACCAGAATGGGGGACCCGATGTCCATCCCCATGCCCTGGCTACACAATTAAATGGTTAAGAGAACTAGGGGAATGTGTGGGGGAAAGTGAAAGTAATTATCTGCCCTGCCTCTATGCCTAAGGCATAGAGGAGTGGCAGACAATATTTGATCTTCCATTGTAATTTTTTCTGAAATTTTCCCTGTGCCACGTGCACGTTTAGGGAGACAGTGGGAGCTTGGGGAGCTAAATGTGTGGCTCAAGTGTAGGAAGGAAGGGTTTGGGTTCCTAGAGCACTGGGTTGATTTTTCTTTGGGGTACAACCTATACAGTCATGGCGGATTTCATCTCAATGGAAGGGGGTCCACTGTGCTAGGGGAAAGAATGGCCAAGAGGTTTGAGGAGTGTTTAAACTAGGGAAGTGGGGGATACGTGAGAGAAAGCATGATGGGGAAGCTAGGGTAGATGGGGTAGTGGGATTAGTAAGTGGTCAAGTAAGTAAGCCTGAATTAAAGCCATGCACTAAAGAGCCATTGCTGGCACTGGTGAGGGTGTGGAATACCTCTGGGTAGAGATTTTGACTGGGCAAAAGATTACAAAGAAATTTTTCAGTGGTATATGCTATAAACCACCTGGTATAAGTGACAAGTATGAAGCCCAGCTTCTTTTACAAATAGAAGCAGCTTTACAACTAGGACATGTTATTATTATGGGTGACTTAAATTATCCGGACATTGACTGGTTGCCAAGACAGATAAAGCTAGTAGGTTTGTAAATATGTTCAATGACACCGTTTTATCCTAGCTCGTTCAAGAACCTACTAGGAATAACTCTCTTTTGGATCTTGTAATAACTAATAATACTGAACTCATCTCTAGCATTTCTGTGGGTGAGCATTTAGGGAATAGTGATCATAACGTGGTCTTCTTTGAGATTCTGTTGCAGAGGCGATTCTATAAGGGAGTAACTAAAACATTGAATTTCAGGCGTGCAAACTTTTACTGTATAAGGGCATCACTGCAACATATTAAGTGGGAAATGCTTTTCTCAGGGTTAAACACTGAACAAAAATGCAAAAAATCAGGCAAGCTAAAATTAATATGGAAAAGGATATTGCAGTAAGCCGTAAAAAAATCCCAAATTTTTTAAATATGTTAATAGTAAAAAAAAAAAAGCAGGAAGGGGTAGGGCCTTTATTATCAGAGGACTGGTCAGATGGTTGATGAGAACAAGCAAAAAGCTCAGATTCTGAATGCATCCTTTTTGTCTGTCTACAAAAATGAGGAACCAGCTAATGAAGGTTTCCCAATTCTAATAATACATCTAATGATTCATGGTTCACACATGATGAAATTCCAAAGAGACTAGAACATTTTAAGACAAATAAAGGTACAGGGCCAGATGGGATTCGTCCCAGGGTACTTAGCGAGGTTAGCTCTGTGATTGCCAAAGCTCTCTGCTTAATTTTTCAGGATTCATTGAGGTCTGGCATGGTGCTGAGAGACTGGCCAATTGCTAATGTGGTGCCGCTATTCAAAAAGGATCCCGTTCTCGGCCAAAAAACTATAGTCCAAGTTAGTCTGACGTCGATGGTAGGAAAGCTTTTCGAAGGACTAATAAAGGATAGGATACTGGACTAAACAGCAAATAACAATACTATGAGTTTGTGCCAGCATGGTTTTATGCATAATAGATCTTGCCAGACTAACTTAATTTCTTTTTATGAGAAGGTAAGCAGGGACCTCAATTCTGTGATGGCAGTGGATGTGATTTACTTAGACTTTGCTAAAGCATTCAATATAGTGCCACAGAGAAGGTTACTGGTTAAATTAAGGAATGTTGGCCTGGAACATAGTATTTGTACATGGATAGAGAAATGGCTAAAAGACAGTGGGAGAGTGATGGTAAATGGAACATTTTCCAATTGGACCAGTGTTGTTAGTGGTGTACTGAAGGGCTCCGTACTGGGTCCCTTGCTTTTCAACTTGCTTATTAATGACATGGAGGTGGGCATTGAAAGTATGGTTTCTATTTTTACAGATGATACTAAATTGTGCAGAACTATAGGTTCCATGCAGGATGCTGCCACTCTGCAGAGTGAGTTGTCCAAGTTGGGAAACTGGGCAGCAAACTGGAAAATGAGGTTCAATGTTGATAAATACAAGGTTATGCACTTTGGCAAAAATAATATAAATGCAAGTTATACACTAAATGGCAGTGTGTTGGGAGTTTCCTTAAATGAGAATGATGTTGGGGGTTTTATAGATAACAAGTTGTCTAATTCTGGGCATTCTGTAGCTACTAAAGAAAATAAAGTTCTGTCTTGCATAAAAAAGGGCATAAATTCAAGGGATGAAAACATAATTATACCTCTTTATAGATCCCTAGTAAGACCTCATCTGGAGTATGCAGAACATTTTTGGACTCTGGTCCTTAGGAGGGATGTAAATGAGCTGGAGAGAGTGCAGAGATGTGCTGGTTAGAGGGATGGAAGACTAAATTATGAGGGTAGATTGTCCAGGTTGGGGTTGTTTTCTCTGGGAAAAAAAAAGGCGCTTGTGAGGGGACATGGTTACACTTTACAAATACATTAGTTGGACATTATAGAAAATTATCAGGGGACCTTTTTACCCATAAAGAGGATCACTGCACCAAAGGCCACCCCTTCAGACTAGAAGAAAACTTTGAAGCAGCATAGGTGGTTCTTCACAGTGAGGTTGTGGAATGCTCTGCCGGGTGATGTTGTGATGGCTGATTCTGTTGATGGTTTTAAAAGAGGCTTGGATGATTTTTTGGACAGACATAATATCAAAGGCTATTGTGATACTAAACTCTACATATATAGCTATGGGCACATACGGTTTGTGTAAAAGAGTGGAGGGGTGTGTGTGCTGAGTTTTCATTTTTAGGGGTTGAACTTTGATGGACTTTGTCTTTTTTCAACCTAATTTAACTATGTAATGAGGAACATTCCCACCCACAAAACACAAAAAAGTCGTGTTTGTGAAAATGTTGTTGCAAGCCCGGGAGAAAGGATTTTTCTACTTTATGATTTGCTCTCACCTATTATTATGCATAAGTTTGTGTTTAGGTGTTTGTTTTTTTAATTCTTATATATGCAGCCTTGAAGTTAATTTACATAGCTTTTTATTAATTTTAATATTTGTAGGCCACTTATGATTGATAATACTGGAAACTACAACCAATTGTCTGTTCCTAAAAGTCCCCAGAACACCGAACAGGTACCATTAACAAATCTCTTTCTCAAGGAAATAAAAATGAAAACATAAATGAAGCATTTAATAGGATTAAAATGTATATTTATACTTTCCAATATGTATTTCATTTTTGAGTTAGGTCATTTGCCATTTATAATTCTCTGAAGGCAGTGCAGTATGTTAAACTGTATTCAAAATTTCATCTTTGGTACAAAGCATTTAGCAGATATACTGATAGTTGCTCAAAAGTCCAAACTGATCTCTGTTTTTATCATTAATATGCAATTCAGACATAATTTAGGTATTTGTTTCTTAGTCTATATATACCTGTATGGAGGAGCATGAAAGATACAGTATCTGGTATCTCTACCTTTCTAACAGTGCTCTTGTACATTTGAAATGTTATTTCTTTGATGTATTTGAATGTATTCTTTGGTTTTATTAGGTGTTTGAGAACACTCCTACATGGTCTGTGAATGGGGATGTAACCAGGGGCACCAAAAGAACCTATTCAATGAGAGAGGACCATTTGGAGAGTTCCGCTGAGGAATCTAGTGGCCAGTTAATGAGTGTAACAATGTAAGTTTAACAATGTAAGTTCTTGCATTAAACATTCAATAAAAAATATTGATCCAATAAATTACATTTGAGAGCACTGTTGATCCACAAGCAAGCTTTTTTCCTAATCTCATGGTGAACAGCCTCTAGCTTTTAAAATAGGTGTATACATATGGGGCAGATTTGTGGTGTATTATCCTAAAAATGCATACAGAATATCTTCAGTCTAAAAAGTAAAACAAATTTTAAAAACTAGGTCCTATCAACTGCTATAATACTTGTTACATTACAGGCATGTGCTTAGTGACATTTCTTCTATGTATATTTTCTTTTTTCCAACACAGACCCGAAATGTATGAGAGTTATCAAGCTGCCGATTCTGACCATAAACCAGATACATCCTCAAGCGAAAGTGAGGAAATTGCCAATGAAGATACTGCTCCAGAACGAAGCCCAGCGTTACCTGCCCGGTATGTATTGAATTTTTATTTTATTTATTCTTTTCAATAAAATGTGTGTCTTGCGCTACAAGAAATGTTTAGGCTGTATTTCTCAAATTATGACCACATGACTGAATTTAACTATTTGCATTGTATGATTGCATGTGTTTTTTCTTTATTTATTTTAATTTAAAGTCTACACCTTCCAAACAAATTTAAGTCTTCAGTTGTTGCTTCTGTCACACTTTGTTCCATGGCTCCAAATGACCTTTGCTTAGTGCTGAGAACTAGTGTTTGCTGCTGTGGTGGAGCTAAATTAATTTTTATTAATTTGTGGTTTTACAAGAATTTTTCTTTATCTGGTATTGTTTTTTTCCATTAATTAGTATCAAGACATTTCACAGGAATAAAAAATCAAAAAGAATAGAAAGAAACCGAGATTGTGATGAATATGTAAGTACGTTGTCCAAAATGAAAATTAATATTTCTGTAACTTAATCCGATAACATTATTCTTTGCCAGTTTTGCTCATGTGTAGGTTATCAGATTCTAAGTGGTGATAGAGTGCCATAAAATATGATTGCAGTACAAACACATAATGTTGATACCGTTCTATCCCTGAACTTCGTTGCTGGGTTCCGAAAATGGTTATAAGCAGTGATTCAGTAATGACTTGCATATTGTAAAGCATTATATTTATCATAAACCTTTAACCCTATTTCTTTATAACCCTTACAAGTAGTTGTTTATTGATCTTTCTGTGGAAAGTCAGCTGCTAAGAACCACAGTCTGTACTTGGTGACCAGGCCAAAGAAGATGCTTACATGCATGGCCAGCTGTAGCCAGATTTGTATGTTTTAGCACTACCTTAGATCAGGTCTTAGATCAAGTTAATGCAATATTCTGATTTCATCTTGATCATCTTTTTTTTTTTTTGTCTTCATCAACACTTAGGGGCAGATTTATCATTGGTCGAATTTCGAATGAAAATTTTTTTTAATTTGACCATATGAATAAAAGGGAAGTAAAATCCTTCAAATTAGAGTATCGAATTAGAAGGATTTTACCGCAATTCGATTGATCGAACAAAAAAAAACGATCGTTCGAATCGATTCAGTAGCTTTGTTCTGGCGAAGTAGGTGGTCAAATAAAAATTTAAAGGGGAAGTAATTCGACCATCGAATATTCGAATAAAATTTTATTCGAATTCGACTATTCAAATTCGAATTATTGATGTGAATTTAGTAAATCTGCCCCTTAAAGAAGAATGAAACAATCCACTATGCATGTTCACCATCCGCATCTGCAATGATGCCTGGCAATTTAAAGTTCCCTCATCCCCCAGGCCAGCAATTTAACTGCTGAGTAGTGCAGCTGGGTTGGTTGCCACCATCTTTGCTCTACTTCTGCCAATCTCGCCATAATCACTAACCAGGAGCATGTGTACTGGAAGCCAGAATCAGAACGGTCTGCTGCTATGCATGGTACTGTTTGGCAGGGACTTCTAGAGAGCCAGAAACAGGATGTTACATGTCTGAAAATGACCACAAATCAAGTTGCACTACTACTAAGTTACGTTGCTGGGATGAGAGACTTTTAGCTGTATGTATAGCTGGAAGCTGTGGCATAGCCACAAAAAAAAGGGGGTAGAGGTTTTTTTCATTGAACTATCTATTAAAAACACATGGTCCTGTGTTTCATTTTCCTTTAAATAAGTAGACGCTTTAGGTTAGTACTTGGGGGTTCTATACAGTAATAACACAGTGGTTACTAAATAAGAAATCTTGTTTGAAGCAAATTTTTTAATATGTTCTTTTTTTGTATATATTTTAGGGGGCAGTGTATAATTATGGCTGTAGTGGATCAGAAGATGCAGAGGAAACTAAGCCTACTTTTGCAGACTCTGGTAAAATATTCATCATATATGCATTAGTAGTTTTTATTGAGCAAGAAAACCTTCAATGCGGGGCATATTTAACAAATATCACTAATTATCCCAACCACAAAATAGCAAGTTTTTTTTAAAATTTGTCAATGGGAATTCTCCTTCTGACCTGGATGTATGAATGTATGTATGTATAACTTTATTTGTAAAGCGCTGTTAACGAGCCTACAGTGCATAAAAGTACAATAAATATATACACCCAAAACAGGGGTTATTTTGTTACAAAGTTATGATCATAAAATTGATAAGCCACCATACCACGTAAAGGTAAACCCCGAATGGCGTTCCCTAACTTGTTTAATTTATTATGTGCATTCTAGCATTACCTGTAATCAATGTCCATTGAACGCAGTTTTTTCACTGAGGGCTAAATCCTCCCCAGCCAGCAATCAGGCTTTTATAGGAGAGATATTCCGAAAACAAACGCCCAATTTTAAACGCATAGGATCACCACTAGTTTAAAGGGGGGTATGGGGTGCTTACAACCACTGAAGCTATGCCACAGCTTCCAACTATACATACAATATCCAAAAGCCTTTAGAGTGCTCCCACAACCCCCCTGTTTGGATAATACACACACACACACACGGAGCTCCCTGACCCGTAGAGCTTAGTGGATTTGAGGCTAACCTACAGGTACAAATTGTAGATGAAAAAGTGCACATGGTAAGGCATAATCAATAGGCACAGGATTAGTCTAACGTTCTAGTGCTCAAAAAGGCTCTTAGTTTTTTCTTGAAGAGATTGAGAGAGGATTCCTGTGGCACATGGATAGAAGTTTTTACACAAAAATGTAAGAATCACAGTCCATATATATAGCTGGAAAATGCACGGAAAAGAGCAAAAACGGCTGTATATTTACATGGTTCTGAATGTGTCTTTTGTATTTAAAATCAATTGCCCATTAATATACTCTTATTTGGTATTCATTTTTTTTTTTTTTACATATCAATGTAGTCTTGCCACGATTTTCATGTGATATGTGAAATTTGGTGCCAAATAACTGCAGAATTCATATAAAAGGCTGTACCACATACAACTCAACCAGAAACAAGTTAAAAAATAAATTGTTTAGGCTAGTACATTTCAGTGTAGGGATGCACCTAATCCACTATTTTGGATTCGGCCAAACCCCCGAATTGTGAAAGATTCGGCCGAATACTGAACCGAATCCGACCCCTAATTTGTATATGCAAATTAGTGAGAGGAACGGTAAAAGCCAACCATGCATGAAGTGCTTGGCAAAAAATGTTTTACTTCCTTGTTTTGTGATGAAAAGTCACGTGATTTTAAGGATTCGGTTCGGCCAGGCACAAGGATTCGGCCGAATCCTGCTGAAAATGGCTGGATCCCGTGCATCCCTATTTCAGTGCAATGCATTCTGTGTATTGTTTTATGGATTTTTTTTTTTTTTTTTTAAGGATATTCAAAGAAAAGCCATAAATCCTGCAAAGCCTCCTTTATCAAGATCAATGACAGGCTAAGAAGAATGCATGAAGAAAACACTATGCTGACTAAAAGAATGATCTATTATGAGAATCAGTCTGTCCAAAAACTTTCTGAAATCTCAACAGTGTTGTCTACATTAGCCAATTTTATTATGAATTCAGGGAATGCACAAAAATCAATTCCTCCAGTTTCTCTGACCGCAGACATAAGTGAAACGCAGTATGTGAGCCGAGGCTCTCAATGCCATCGTTCTGGAATGTGGTCTGCAATGGCAGATAACACTCGAGCCAAGAAACAACTACACCCTAAAATAGAAGATACAGATATGTAACACTGCCATCATTAACCTTTATAGATTAAATGGCTATATTCTTCCTTTGTGCTGCCTTGCAACTCCCAGTGTTCATTAATACTGTATGAATGCAGTTCTTTTAGATTCCTTGTTTGCTGAAAGTTTAGTAGCATGTATGCATTTATTGTTGGATATTCCCTTACTATACATCAGTCAGTTAATTTGGCATTGCAGTGAATTAGGAATTAATAAAATAAAAACTGTATACAAAAATATTACTTTCAGGCCAGTGCATACTGTAAAAATAGCCACTCCTGAGAAAGGGTAGAATTGCTTGCATGAGCCAGAAAACACCAGTAATTCTGCATTTATGGTTTTGCTGTGTTCTAGACCCATTTATTTGCTCATTCACTTGATTTTGCCTTTTCATCATGTGACTTGTACCTCTGTATTCATCTGTGTTATTTTGGCCTGTCAAATTTTCTTTTACTGTGTTTCCTTAATATGCTTTTGTTTTGATGGATACCAGTAACTTATCTGTTATTTTCAAGGATTACATATTAATGCCTATTCTCCCATATAAGGTAAGATTATCTCACAATTGAAGGAGTGTTTATGGAAGGCATATCCAGCCTTCTGTTGTCCTGATTTGCAGAAGGACTTTTAGTATCCCTCTGAGGTCAGCTGGCAGGAGGTAGTTTGAGATACAGGCCCACACTCTTATTACAGGAAGCTTTTTAACTTGCTTATGTCCATTGTTTTTTTACCTTGTTCAGGTTTTTTTATTCCGTGATCATGTTTTAACAAAAATAAAAGGCCTTTTTTTTTTTTTTTTTTTTTTTTTTTAAAAGAAAACACAAAGATTTTTTTATTGGATTCACATTCAGAAAATCATGTCGTTTTTTTTATCTTGCTTTATATTTAGGATTATTTATTGTGAAAGCTATTTTTTCCATAAAACAGAGAATTTCTGCAGATTAAATTTTCCTTCATTATCTGGCAGTACTTTTGAAAGAGTTATGAAATTCTAGGCAGAATCTACAGAATGTGATGTGGACTGCATCTGAGCTCACCCGGTTCACTGTGTCCTTTCAGATGCTGCCCTCGCGAGATGCTGGCTTCTCCGTGCGAGTATACTTCTGTAGCCATAGAAACTTCCACATCAATGAGTGCTGTTCCCAGAAATCCATGTAGGGACACAATCCTTATCTTTATAAACTGGCTTTGAGACACAACCAGTGAGACATATCAATATGTCCCACTGTGTGTCTAATAAAGCCGTTTTATAAGGATTGTGTCCCTACATGGCTTTCCGGAACAGAATTTACTTCTTTAGCCAGCAACTACACTGAAGAAACTTGCTATATAGTTCAATATTGAGGCTAACAAATAAGTCTGTTCACTTGATCGGGGTGGTTCACCTAAAGATTAACTTTTCATGTGTTAAAGTGGACCCGTCACCCAGACACACAAATCTGTATAATAAAACTCCTTTACAAATTAAACATGAAATCCAATTTAAAATTTTTATTAAACCATTCATAGCTGTTTTAAGCTAATTTAAAAATCTCAGCTGTCAATCAAATATTGTCTGCTACTCCTCTATGCCTTAGGTATAGAGGTGGGGGCAGATAAGTAGTTTCACTTTCCATTCAGCACTTCCTAGATGCCACTGCTCCCCACACATTCCCCCAGTTCTCTTAACCATTTAATTGTCTAGCCAGGACATGGGGATAGACATTGGGTCCCCCATTCTGGTGCACAAACAAGATTCTGAGATGATGCAAGGCTTGTCTTAATAACAGTGTCCACAAAATGGCTCCTGCCTGCTTGCTATAATTATGAATTCCCAGACTGAAGAAAACAAGATTAAAATAATTTATATAGTGTAAGTAATGTTCATTTTGCTTGACTAATGTGATAAAATATAATTTAGAATATTTTTTTGGGTGACGGGTCCACTTTAATGAATGGCCTATTCTTAGTAACTTTTCAATTGCTCTTCATTTTTTGTTGTGAAATTTGAATTGTATACTTTTCTCTTCTGACTCTTTCCAGCTTTTAAAGGGGGGCCACTGTCCCCAGCAGTCAAAAAACATATTGGCCTTGTTAATGTTCCTTTTTATTACTTATCTGTCTATATAGACCTTCCTATTTATATGTATGTCTCTCTTTCAAATCACTACCTGGTTGCTTGTTTTGAACCCTAGATACAAGAAAACATCTGGAATTCATGGTGAGCTGCTAAACAAAAAGCTTAATTAAAAAATAACACAAATAATAAAAAATTAAGATTAATTACAAATTGTCTAAAAAGAACAAAATCCACATCATATTAAAAGTTTGTTTACACAATAACATAGTAAGTTAGGTTGAAAAATGACACACATCCATCAAGTTTAACTTTTTAACTTTTTTTTTACCCTGCCTAACTGCTAGTTGATCCAGAGGAAGGCAAAACACCCCATAAGAAGCCTCTCCAATTTGCCTCAGAGGGGGAAAAATTCCTTCCGGATCCACAATGGACTAGTTTCTGGATCAACTTGTACCAAGTTGTCTTTCCTAACCCTGTATTCCCTCACTTGCTAAAATGCCATCCAACCCATTTTTAAAGCTATCTAATATATCAGCCAGTACAACTGATTCAGGGAGAGAATTTCACAGCTCTCAGTGTAAAAAAAAAAAAAACTGAATATTTAGGCAGAACCTCTTTTCTGCTAATCCGAATGGGTGACCTCGTGTCAGCTGGAAAGACCTACTGGAAATAGAACATTAGAAATATTATTATATGATCCCCTTGTATATTTATACATGATCATATCACCCCTTAAAGGAAATGTAACACTAAAAATCTATTCTACCCTGCACTAAGGTAAGCTCTGTCCTGCACAAAGTTTACCACTTGTAACTGCCACCCCTTCACCTTTATGCTGAGTTATATCATGGTTTGATTTAATAAAGCATTGCAAGTGGTAAACTTTGTGCAGGACGGAGCTTATCTTAGTGCATGGTAGAATAGATTTTTTTACAAAAACTTTTTAGGGGCACATTTACTAAGGGTCGAAGTGAATTTTCGAATAAAATTTGACTATTGAATAGCCCAAAATTCGAATCACATTGAAAAAATTAGAATTTAGAAGTACTGGCCCTTTAAAAAAAAAAATTTTTGAATTCGACACCTTAAAGCTGACATATTGCCATTGTAGTATATGGGGGACCTCTTGGAAGCTTTCCTGTAAATTGTCCTGGGTATTAGATGAGGCAGCTTGTGCCCGATCCTTCCCAGTAGCAGAATGGTCTGTGTGCGATCTGTACTCCAGCACACCAGCTGCTGTTGTATCCCGAGCACTGGTTACTCCAGCAGCGCCGACATCGCCTTCCACACGCTATAGTAGAATATGGGAGAAGAAATCGAGCACGTCGTTGCCCTGTTACCTTTTCTGTAGAGGACAGGAAGCGGAGTTTCTGTAAGTTATTTCTTAATAAAGGCTTTGCTATTGTCTTGTCTTGGTGCTTTTGTTTTGTTCTATACTAACGATTTTTTTTTTATGTCACTGGTCCTTTATTGCCTCTAACTCTTTACTTACCCCTCGGTGCAGATTCAGGGCATTGGAGTTCATGGGCGCCATCTTCTGGCTCTTCGCTCTTCTTCCGTCACTTCGGCAATTACAGTGACTTACGGCGCATGCCCAGTTGTTGGGAACTGGAAGATTGCAACAACTGTGCATGCACCAACACACTGCTCTCTTCCCGAAGTTAAGAAGATTTTTTAATGATTTAATGATTAAAGTTTTTTAATGATTTGCAATTTTCTTCTGTTTCTTTTCAGCTTTCAAATGGGGGTCACTGACACCATCTAAAAACAAGTGCTCTGTAAGGCTACAAATGTATTGTTATTGCCACTTTTTATTACTTCTCATTCTATTCAGGCTCTCTCCTATTCATATTCCAGTCTCTTATTCAAATCAATGCAGGGTTGCTAGGGTAATTTGTACCCTAGGAACCAAATTGCTGACTCTGCAAACTAGAGAGTTGCTGAATAAAAAGCTAAATAACTATAAAACCACAAACAAAAAATGAAAACCAATTGCAAATTGTCTCAGAAAATCACTCTCTACATTATACTAAAAGTTAACTCAAAGGTGAACAAGCACCTCTTCACCAGCATGAACAATTTGGCCAGTCTTTCCTCATAGGTAAGATTTTCCATACTTTTTACCAGCTTAGTTGCTCTTGCTCTCTACCCTCTCTAATACAATAATGTCCTGTTGGAGCGCTGGAGACCAAATACTACGGCATATTCTAGATGGGGCCTTACCAGTGCTCTATAAAGTGGAAAAAGATCAACTACAAGGTCCTTTTCCATAATGAATTTGCCTAGTGCAGTCTAGTTAAGGGTATAAATGGCGTGGCTATTTTTACATCCCAGGTACCTGACTTTAAATTTATCAACTAGCAGGCAGTTAAAAAAAAGAGGTAGAACTTGGACATGTCTTTTTTTCAACCTAACTTACTATGTAACATTGAAACTTATTTGGCACTTAGCTGCCCAAACTGCCCGTTTGTCAGGATCGTGTTGCAAGGATGCCATGTCCTGGATGGAATTAATTGGGCTGGATAGTTTTCTCATCTGCAAATACTGATACATTATTTACAATTCCCTCCCCTAAGTCAATAATGAACAAGTTAAATAAAAGTGGACCTAATACCGAGCCCTGAGGGACCCCAAGTAGAGTATGTACCATTAACCACCTTCTGTACCCGATCCTGTAGCCAGTTTCCTATCGATGAGCAAATGACTTCATTTAAGCTCAACAGACCTAAGTTTAGAAATCAGCCGTTTGTGGGGCTCGGTATCAAACACTGTGGCAGAATACAAATAAATCTACTGCTCCCTCACTGACGAGCATCTTACTTACCTCATCATAAAAAAATCATCAAATTTGTCTTGACATGACCTATCTTTCATGCTTATTGCTGCTCATAATTCTATTCACTAGGACAAAATTTTGAATGTGATCCCTTAACAAGCCTTCAAATAATTTGCCCTCCAAAGATGTCAAACTTACTGGCCTATAATGGCCAGGCTGAGTTCGTAATCACTTTTTAAATATTGGAATTGACATCAGCTTTTCTCCAATACATACAGTAAGTACCAAACCCGATGAAAGAGAATCTGCGAAAATCAGGGGCTAGTCTGAAACTGAACGAAGTGCTCTTAGAACCCAGGGGGTATGCCATAAGGCCCTGGAGCCTTGTTTACGTTATTTTTTTTATAAAAGTTTTATGAATCATATCCTGAGTCAGAATGCGCTGAGCCACCAGTGCAGCTATGAAGTGAGCCTGGGAACTAGTCTCCTCTATTGTATACACTGAGAAAAGAACTGATTTAGCACATTTGCCTTTTCTGTTACAACCATACTGGTACCGTTATTTAAAGGAGCAACACTCTCAACCAGCATCTTTTTTACTATTAATATACTTAAAAAAGTTCAGGTTAGTCTTGGCCTCAGCCACAATGCACTCTTCATTTCATTTCTTTGCCTTCCGATTGCTGATTTATGTTTATATTCATTAAATACAGCGTCTTTCCCAACAGACTTGTAGTTTTTAAATGCCTTTCTCTTCTTTCCTATTAACTTACCAAACAAACTATAAAGTTATGTCACATGAGCCAATTAACAGACTCAGTTCTGTCTTTTGCTTCCACACTTCTTCCTGTTACAGTTGAAATATTTCTGGTCAGGTGATCTCTGAGGCAGCACACAGACCATCACGAAATGGTGGTTCAATGCAAGAGATGTAAAAGGGCAATATTTACTTAAAAATATATTCCAGTTTGGTAAGATTCTTTAATATGTCACTTAGTTTGATATAAACTATCTGTTGCTCTAGTATTCATTTTCGGGGTATAGTTTTCCTTTAAGCCACATAGGGTGATTCTTAGGGGGAAATTCTCTAAAGCGCAAATCGTCTAACGCTAGCGCTAATTCGCCAGCGTGACGTCAATTCGTAACTTCGCAAATTTCCGAACACCGACTGGCGAATTTTTGCTAGCGAGGTAGATAGACTAGCGCAACTTCGCACCCTTACACCAGGCGAAGTTGCGCACTGACGAAGGATCATAATTACGCAAATTCACTAAGATGACCATTTTCCTGAACGTTACCACTTACGCTAGACTTTACTTCGCCAGGTCAGACCTGGCAAAGTTCAATACAATAGATAGGAGTTTGAAAAAAAAAAAAATGGAAACGCTGGCGTGTTTTACCATTCTAGGGTGATAGTCTGAAAAAGATTGATTTTTTTTGGGGGGGGGGTTACCCTCCTTCCCCCCTACATTCCCTAACATATGGCAACTCAACTATAAAGGAGGCACATGTTGGGCAATAGGACAACTTTATTTTATTTATTAAAGGTTTCCTGGGCTTGTGTAGTGTAATGTAGTGGTTGTAACATATACTTCTATTATACTCTTAAGTTCGCACCATATGCAAATTAGGCCTCGCTAGAGTAAATGCGCTTTGCCTGGCAAACTAATGGTAGCGCTATTTTGCTAACGTTCGCTGCCCTGAGCGCAAATTTGCATCTTAGTGAATTTGCATATTGCTGGTGAAAATTTGCCTGGCAAAGTGCGATGAACGTTAGTGAAGGCAACGCTAGCGAATTTTCGCCGCTTAGTGAATTTCCCCCTTAGAGCTTTTATATTTACTCCCTAAGTGAATATATTGAGAACCGTAACAATTTAATATTGTAAATGACAACAATTTCTGTTCTGTGTTTTTAGCTGAAAATATTGCCCTAATTAATGCTCTGAAGGGCAGCCCTCAAGGCACTAAAATGAGCTTTTCTGAAATTCATGTTTTTTGTTGCCCCAGTGTATATTTGTTTTTTGCACCAGACATTAAATGATATAACATTATGGTCACTGTTACCCCCTCACTTACATTAGGGGGTCTATAGCATACCCCTACAATTAATTTGCTAGACTCTTTACAATATGTGAGGAACTCCACCCATAAGACTTCTGCCTCCTCATTTTCTAACATAACCTCTAACCTCCACCTTTATATAAGCTTTTAAATCCTGCCTAACTCATTCAGCCGTGTTTCGGCCACACCAATCATATTTTCCCTCCAGCTCTCCCATTTTACCAGTCAGACTTCTTGCATTTGCAAAAATACATTTAATAATAGTACCAGTAAATAACCCCTTTGATACTCTTAAACCATTTGTATCACCTTTTCATATTTCTATACTATTACTTCTCGTAAACAGAGCACTCGCATAAACTAAAACAGTGAGCAAACTATCCATTATACAATTACCCTATAGTTTTGGACAGTTCCTCTTTTCTTAGTCACTCCTCCCTGTCAGTACTGCAGTAAAAGCCAGCCAAAAATATAATGTTGGGGGGGGCGTGGCTGACTGCGGAGCTGCATGGACGCGTAACTGCTGAGCTCCCTAAACATCATCCTGTTACCGGCAAAATCTTAAGCAGCGAGATGGGCAAAACAAATAAAAGCGGAGAAGGAGAAAACACCGGCGAGACAACATCTCCCGGTTTCCAAAGACATAGCGCCATTATTTTTCAAGAAGAAGGACGAGCGCGCCTCTGCCAAAATGGCGCCGGCTCGAGCAGAAGGAGAGGAGGAAGCTGATTCCTACAGAGAACAATCAGAACAAGAGAGCAGCGCAGAGGACGAAATGGATCTGCATAATTATATCGCACAACTCCCTTCCAAGGCAGATATAAAGGAAATGCTCAAGGAAGTTACAGCAACCATAATGAGGAGATCCAGGATATTAAAAAAGACATTAACTCACTAGCTGCTCGCACAGATGATATGGAATACAACATAAGTAAGTTTGCTTCCTCACATAAAGCAATCTACAAACACATGAAACAACAAGATACAACCATACAAGAACTGCAAAGACAAGCAGAGGATCAGGAGAACAGAAGCAGGCGAAATAACATTAGAGTGAGGGGAGTGCCTGAAGGGGTCACAAATGATGGAATACGCACAACTTTACTACGTATTTTCAACAATATCCTACAACGAGACCTAAACTCGGAGATAAAAATTGAAAGAGCACACAAAGTGCAAAAACCAAAAGCAGCACCTCTCAATGCACCTAGAGACATTCTTTGCTGCCTCCACAACTTTGCACTGAAAGAGGAAATCTTGATGAAAGCAAGAGATACTAACAACCTAATATACGAGGATAACACAATAAAACTCTTTCAGGACTTATCAAGGATTACACTATACAAAAGAAAAATGCTGAAGCCTCTCACCGATCAACTAAGGGAAAGCAACACACCCTACAGATGGGGTTTCCCTTTCTCATTGACAGCAACCAAAGATGGCATTATGGCAACTTTACGCATACCAGAGGACACAGAAACTTTTATTTCTAAACTTCACCTACAATCAATAGACCTTCCTGGCTGGAAACCAGACTCCATACCCTTTCCTGACCTGAGAATGGACATTGGAGGGGAATGGTCCCAAGCTCCAGCACCAAAGAGGACCCCACGCACCCCAAGAACCCCTAGAGAAAGACCACGTCTAACTTAATTCTGGTATGACTTTTCAAGGGAGACAACCCTCACAATAAGACTGTGCCAAATAAGCTTTGCAAAACTTTAAAACAATTGCCAAAGATATGGAAAATATCTTTTCATAAATTCTGCGAGAATGACACACGTGGTGGGGTAAATATGACTTATTACAAAGTTTTATGTATGTTTATGTTTACGTATTATGCTATATTCTATGTACTCCCATGGTTATTACCAATCCAATAATGTCTACTAGTTAAACATTATTTAAACCTACACACTCCAGGTTATCTTCTCAGGTAACATAACAAAGTAATATAATCTAGTGGGAGAAGTTATAATGTTGTCACAATACCCTACCATATGCCCAAACTCGCACCAAGTTTAATATGTTATAAGAGCCGGTACGGAGACTGATGGATACATGAATCAGACAAGGAAAAACACATCCTGATTCTCCTTATGTCTCCATTAACCCCCCAAGTTAAGGTTCATAGCAACCTCATCGCCACCCCTCTTTCTTGGCCAAGGTACCTTACCTCAATAAGCCCAAGGTGGCAGAATAACCTTTGTAAATACTTTCTTCTCCTACCATGTACCAACCCCCACCCCCCTACCCCAAAAGCAGACCTACAATAAGTCTAAGCACAGGTATGCAAGCTTAATGTACCCTATTGAATATCTCAATGGCTGAAAAAAATAATATGGAATGTACAGTACTCTCATACAATGTGAATGGTATAAATGAACCCATCAAAAGAGCTCAGATACTCTACGAGTGTAAAAGAAAAAAGGCTAAAATTGTAATGTTTCAAGAGACACATTTTAAAGAAGAACATCTCCCCAGGTTAAATTTAAAAGCATACTCCAAGATTTACACAAGTAATAACCCATTGAAAAAATCATTGGGAGTGATGACCTTAATACATAATGACTTACCCTTTAAACATATGGAAACATTTAAAGATGGGGAAGGATGCTATATCATAATTAAAGGCCTTCTAGCGAATCAGATGTGCACTATCGCTAATGTATACGCTCCTAACTCTGGTCAAGTATACTTTCTCAGAAAGTTCCTGAATGTGTTAGAAAATGTGGGGGAAGGAATGATTATTTTAGGTGGGGACCTTAACCTCACATTAAATCCAAAAACAGATACTTCTACAGCTAAAAATAATGTCTCACATAAAGGTCTTAAGGAAATCAAACAGTTATTACAAAATAGATGTCTGGTAGATGTAAGGAGAACAATGAATCCTGAGAAAAAAGACTTCACTCATTTTTCCAAATCACATAACGTTTATTCTAGAATCGATTACATCTTTATTTCACAACAGTGGTTACATTTAATGAATAAAGCATATATTGGTTCATCAATACACTCAGACCACTCTCCAGTAATAGTAAATTTCCTTATCCCTCATACAATGTAACAAGATCTCAACTGGAGATTTAATGATTCGTTTTTACACAAAACCAGTAGAAAACAACAAATACATAATTGGATCAAAGAAATCATCAGCCAAAACATGATAGGGAATATCTCAATTGCATCTGTATGGGAAACGTTAAAATGTGTCCTCAGAGGAAATCTTATCTCCATGGGTAGTAACCTGAAAAAAGAAAGAGAAAGAGAAGTTTACACTCTACATAAAGAAATAACTCTCGATCAAACACATAAAGGGACCCTAGACCAGGATACTTACCTGAAATTAGAAAGCAAACGCATACAACTAAAAAAACTATTAGATCAAAAGGTTCAGAAAGCTTTCATGTGTTGTAAACAAAAACATTATGAACTTAACGACAAGTGTACCAAACACTTTGTCAGGATCCTAAAGAAGATCCAACCCATTTCTCAAATTATGGCCATTAAAGATAAAAAAGATGCTATACACCACAATACTAGAGACATAGCAAAAATCTTCCAGGAGTATTACCAATCTCTT
>CM044439.1:68427752-68440785 GCA_024363595.1 Xenopus borealis
ATAAAGCCATGCTGATTGCTGCTCATAATGGCATTCCCTAGGACAAAATTTTGAATGTGTCTTTCTGTGTTGATTCTGATTGGAAAACTAAAACTACTTCTACAGGCCAGCTAGCCAGTGTTGTTATTACACCTAATTGTAGATATCCCACATATATATACATATCTCACATTGATTAAAAAAAAGTATGGGAAACAAAATTAAAACCGCAAATGGTCAAACAAAATAAACAAAAGAAAACCAAAAATAATAAGTCAAAAATCTAGTCATAACTTGAAGCAAAATACCCTTTTATATAAAGTGAGAGATACTGAATCTGGTATTAAGATCCTGAGGGCTATGTATATTTAAAGGGAACCAATCATAACTAAAATCATTTAATCAAGTAAATACACTATGTGAAACATCAAGAAATCCAATTTTTAAAACCGTTATAACTGTTTGTATAATGTAAATCATCAGCTCACTATACCTTCTGCAAAATCTCCCCTATCTCCACTGCAGTTCTAGTTGAGGCAGGAGTCTTGCAATTCATTGACTCCTCTTATCTATAGCTGATCTAACCGATTCTTCATGGATCTGACGGTGATGGGCAGCACATGCACAGTAGGAGGCTGGTACTACTGCACATAAGCACAAAGTTCATGAAGTTCTCTGATTAAACTTCATGAACTTTGTGCGCATGCGCAGAAGTACCTGTGTACTACTGCGCATGCTCCGCCAACAGAGCCGCATCCAGGAAGAAGGCCCCACGAAGAATCGGTTAGAAGAGAAGATGGCCCCTGTGAACATCGGGTAAGTAGGGACTTTGGGGCAATAGGTAGGTGGGGGGAGGGAGGGGGGCCTACGGGGGTGGGGTTAGCACCCAGGGGGTTGAATTCCCCTTTAAAGGGCAATTAACCTTTATTAGCAAAACTTTAATAACACATAAACCCTGACCCTAAACCCCCCAGAAATGTGTTCAAACTTTCCATGGCCATAAAATGTGATTGTTCTTTTTGTCCATCTTTATATGTTTTAAATGTTGGAAGGTATGAGGGGGACTGCTGTAAGATTCCATAGAAAGTCACTATTTATTGGGCTGGTGGAGACCTGCCTGAAGTAAGCACCAACCATTTGTTTTTTTGTGTGCTATCACCATTAATGCAGATATGGTTTTAAAAGTTCTTATGGTAACATGGGTGTGATTTAAAAAGTGGAGTTTTCAACATTGACTTCCATTATCTGTTTATCTCTTCCATTAAATCATTACTTAGCCACCTTCTGGGCTATCACTTCCTGCACCTCTCTTCCTAGGAGCTAGTTTGCGGCTGAGGGAAGACAGGAGGAGGGGAGCACTTTTAACAGGGGACACATGGAGCCAGGCAGGTATCTGGGATTGGAGTTTGTACCCTGGAGCTGAGCTGGATCGTAGCTGGTGCACCTGTTTAACTGCAGGTCACAAGAATACAGACAGGGTTGGACTGGCCTGGCGGGATGCCGGGAAAAAAACCCGGTGGGCCCCGGCGCACATGGCCCGCACTGGGCCAGACCCCCTCTCCTGACCCTATAAAGAAAAAAGTTGTGGTGCTGCGTCATTTGCGCATGTGCGCAGGGCAGCTTCTCTTGCGCATGCACTCATCATGGTTCCGCTTGTGCATGTGCGCGGGGACAGGAGGGGGGCACTATACATCGGCCCTAGATAGGAGTCCCGTGGGCCCAGGGCCCCCCAGGCTGACCCTGGATACAGGGAAGGGTACAGGTTGCTACAAAGCAAAAAAATTAAAAATTAGTTTTCCACTGGGTAAAGGCAGAAATGCCAGGGATCTCCCAGGGTACATTTGTTTATTCAGCATCATCAGGAGCCAGCTACAATAAATGGTACAGTGAGAGACTGGGCTGTGATACTGGGAATTTGGGCAGGGCAATAAAAGCAGTTGTTTCCTTTGAGATAGTGAGTGATATTCATGAGTTTGACATGGTTGTTTATTTATTATTATTTGTGGTTTTCTGAGTTATTGGCTTTTTTATTCAGCAGCTCTCCCGTTTGCAGTTTCAGCCATCTGGTTGCTAGCATCCAAATTACCCTAGCAACCATGCATTGATTTGAATAAGAGGCCTGAATAGAAAAAGGAGTAATAAAAAGTAGCACTAACAATACTTTTAGTCTTACAGAGCATTCGTTTTTAAGATGGGGTCAATGACCCCATATAAAAACTATATTTCGGGTCTCCAGTCTGAGGGGCCATGAACTGGCCCACTGTTTAAAAGGTTTGCGGACACTTGACTTCCACAATTCCCCTTCCAAATTCAACTCAGCACACTCTTAACCACATCTTAGCACCCCCTGCTTATCCAGCTCTCAGCCACCACCACTCCCATACAACAACCCTCTATACAGTTCTCAGCAACCTACCACCCAGTTGTCAGCAGCCAGCCCCCCACACAACCACAGATCACTGACTAGGGTTGCCACCTTTGCCAGTGGTTAAACCAGAACAAAGGGGGTGGGGAAGATAGTATTGGTAGTAGGCAGTGATGATGGAATGGGCATGATGACATCAGGGGAAGGCACAATGATGTCAGTGGAGTTATGATGCTGGGGCGGGGTTAGTGCATTACTTACAGGAAAGTGACTTGATTTCTGTAAAATTTTCTGAATGTTTTAAACCAAAGTTTTGAACAGACAGCCCTTTGAAAAACTGAGATGTCCAGTTCAAAACCACAGAGGTGGCAACCCTATCTCTAACTATATTTTTTCTGATGAGTAAGCCCAAACCTCTAATTACAGGTATGGGATCTATTATACAGAAATCTGTTATCAAGAAAGCTCTGAAATTTAGAAAAAAAACGATTTCTCATTTTTGATTGATTGGACATTGGTCTTTTTTCAAACCAACTTAACTCTGTATCTTAGTATTTAAATGTTCTTAAAATGTTCTTGGCTAGATTATTGTTCGGGTTTCAGATGGCTGAAAACAGAACAGAAAGTTGAGACCCAAACAGACCTTAGAAAAACCGAACAGGTGGCAACCCTATCACTGACTGTGTACCCCACCACACCAGCTCTTCGCAATCCCCTACACAGCCCTCAGCAAACCGATTAGACAGCTGATAAACTATAAGTATATTGAAATAATATAGATATATAACTGCTCTGCAACCCCGTTAAGCCGTGAATGATAATCTCGTTTTCAAGTTTGGCACTATCGGGCACAGAAACAAGACAAATAAGCACTCCCGCTCCTAGTTTTAATATATACCACGTGACGATGACGCCACGCGTCACATGTTACTGACGTCAACGGAGAGCGAATCGCCGCTTCGAAGCAGCCGCAATAATTAATTGAGAGCGGTGTGTATTTGTGGCCTGAAAGGAAAATGAAGCAGAACTCGAATGTTCCGGCATTTCTCAGCAAGCTTTGGACCTTAGTGGAGGATTCTGACACAAACGAGTTCATTACTTGGAGTCAGGTACAAAAACAACATCTTATAGCTTCTAGTTCAGAGGGCATGCACATGGCGCTGCTACCATTTTGGCAAAGGATAGCATAGGTCGGAGCGCTAGCTTGCAGAGAGCGGAAGTCTATTGCTAGAGCGAGTTAATGATGGACTTGGCCAATCGTTATGCTCTAGGTCTCGGAATGGCACCAGTTACATAACATGCAATATCTTGCCTATTCTTCATGGATAGTTGCAGCGGAGTGGGTCAAGCGAAGTCCCCTCTATTTACTGCCACCTTATAATGATCACTTTCCGTTGATTTATAAAGTCGTGTATTTTGCCCAAAATTCCTTGCCATAGACAATTCTGAGAATTGGCACTGCTAGAATACCCGAGTGTGCGACGAAGTGATTTGCGTGTTTTAGCAGCCATTTCTCAAGCAGGGTGTTTTGTAGTATAGTGCATTATAAGTTGTCTTGGCAACAAATAGCAGTGCCTTTATGTCAAGAATTGTCTTTCATAAGAGTTTTGGTACACTGTTGTACCACAGGCGACATTCCCTGAACACATTTTCACACTGGCATTAATGTAAATATCTGGTGGGAAAACCTGCTTCTTGCTTCAATGTTACCTTCATTACATTACTTATCAGTGCCATTAAAGGGTGGCTCACCTTTAAGTTAACTTTTACTGTGTTCTAGAAAGCCCTGTCCCTAGCAACTTTGCAATTGTTTTCTTTTTTTTTTTAATGCTGTGTTAGGCTTTAATTTTGTTACTGTTACTTTTTATTACTTTTTTTCTGTTCAGACCCTCTCCTATTCATATTCCCATCTCTTGTTCAAACCACTGCCTGGTTGCTAGGGTAAATAAGACCCTAGCAACCAGATAGCTGCTGAAATACCATACCTTCTAAACAAAACATTAAATAACTAAAAACCATAAAAATGACAACCAATTGTAAATATTACTGTCTACATCAGTGATCCCCAACCAGTAGCTTGTGAGCAACATGTTGCTCTCCAACATCTTAGATGTTGCTCCCAGCGGCCTCAAAGCAGGAGTTTATTTTTGAATTTGAGGCTTGGAGGCAAGTTCTGGTTGCATAAAATCCAAGTGTACTGCAAAACAGAACCTCACTGTAGGTTTACGATCCACATAGGGGCCACCAAATGGCCAATCACAGCACTTATTTGGCACCCCAAGAACATTTTTCATGTTAGTGTTGCTCCCCAACTCCTTACTTCTGAATGTTGCTCACGGATTCAAAAGGTTGGGGATCCCTGGTCTACATCATTCTAAAAGTTAATTTAAAATGTGAATGACTGTTAACAGCACAGCTGTATTGGTGCAAACAATAGATTTTGATAGATTATCAACTGTGATTTTAGAGTTATGTAAAGTTTGAGTTGAATACTTCCACTAGAAGTGAGTTTAAAGGGGATGTGAAGGCAAAAGCATAAAATCCCATTTTTACTTTCTTTAATGAAAAAGAACTCTATCTCCAGTATACTTTAATTAAAAAATGGGTACACTTTTTGTAGAAACCTGACTGTATGCAGTGAAATTCCCCCTTCGTTTTACTTGCTCTGACAGCTGCAGATAGGAAACTTCAGACGGTCCCTAAACTGCTCTGCAGGGAAACTTCCCAGAACTCTCCCTGTAACTTTCCCTGTAAAGCAGCCGCCGGCCGTGTATTTTCAGACCCAGTGTAGTCTATATATTCTGAATAGTAATTTCTTTCTGTATTGGCTTCTATGGCAGATAGTATTTGACTTGTGCTGTTTTAATAATTTATGACGATCCCTAAGCTTAAATTCCCAACTACGGTTGCCACCTTTTGTGCCGGTGGAGACTGGACTGGGCAGGGGGTGGGGCCATGACACAGAAGGGCATGGTTGTGAGGTACCAGGGGCGGGCCGTGATGTCAGGGGTGGGGCTATTACATACATATAGTTACATAGTCTTGGTCTTGCTAAGATGTTTAGCAAAGTTACACGTTGGCCCTGTGGCCAACGTTGAACACATAAATCATTTGTTTAATTAGGCTTCTGGTGCAGTAAGTTTATGGTTAGTATACAAAATACAGCATTTCTAACATTATTCTATTTTAGACTTTAGTTCTCCTTTAAAGGGCAAGGAAAGTGTAAAATAGAATAAGGCTAGAAATGCTGTATTTTGTATACTAAACACAAACATGAACTTACTGCACCACAAGCCTAATCAAACAAATGATTTATGCTTTCAAAGTTGGCCACAGGGGGCTGTCATCTTGTAACTTTGTTAAACATCTTTGCCTGACACTGGCACTGCACATGCTCAGTATGGTCTGTGCTACTTAGGGATCATCATAAATGATCAAAAAACAAAGCTGTTTGAGTTCTGCATGGCTGGTAAGTAAGGCAGGGGGCTCCCCCTGCTGTTCATAAGTATTATTGTTTCCCTGCCAGAAGTTAGGGACCGTCTGACAATTCCTATCCACAGCACTAAATGAAGGGAGAATTTCACTGCATACAGTCAGGTTTCTTATAAAAACGGTACACATTTTTAAATGAAAGTATATTGGAGATAGATTTCTTTTTCATTAAAGAAAGTAAAAATTGGATTTTATTTCTTTGCCTTTCCTTGCCCTTTAAG
The DNA here is from genome assembly GCA_024363595.1 of Xenopus borealis. NCBI lineage: Eukaryota > Metazoa > Chordata > Amphibia > Anura > Pipidae > Xenopus > Xenopus borealis. The sequence goes on from CM044439.1 coordinate 68,433,810, forward strand.
GAGATCTTTGTAAAATTATGGACATGGGCACAGTCCATAGTAATTCTATGTGTTCTGTAATTATCCTAATCTCTGGTTACATAACAGGAACAATGTTTTTGGTGCTTAGAAGATACAGCCATGTTGTTCCATCTACTGCCCTATCCTAGACTAAACAGCACTACAATACTCTCATAAATAAAATCCAACCCAAGACGATTGTTTTCAATATTCAACTCGCTACTTCATCCCTCTACAAATGACTCGGTAACACCTGACCATACCCCCTAGGATGTTGCTGACTTCTTTGAAAGCAAAATTGACTCCATCCACAAACAATTTTCCCACCCCTCAGATACCATTACTCTCATTCCCCCTAAAGCTTCTATTCCCATCTTCAACTCTTTTGATCATGTATCTGAGCCTGAAGTCTCTAAACTTCTCCTGTCCTCTCCATCAACAACTTGATCCTATCCCATCACCTCTACTAAAACAGTGTGCCCCTGTCCTTACTCCAGTCCTTACTCCTATATTCAATTCCTCACACACTTCTGCTACTTTCCCCTCTTTATTCAAACAGGCCTGTGTCAAGTCCATCCTGAAAAAGGCTTCACTACTGTCCTGTCTCTCTCTTACCACTAGCCTCTAAACTTCTGGAACGTCTAGTCTTCTCCACTAAATTTCTCTGCACCAATAATCTACTTGACCCTATGCAGTCTGGCTTTTGACCTGCACACTCCACTGAGACTGCCTTATGTAGAGTTGCAAATGATCTCCAGACTGCTATGGCCAAAGGTCATTACTCTATTCTCATTCTCCTGTACTTATCCTCAGCTTTTGATACTGTTAGCCATTCTGTTCTAATGCAAGTGCGGGTACCTCAAGGTTATGTACTTGGACCTCTGTTATTCTCCTTATACACTCTCTCTTTAGGAGACCTTATATCTTCTTTTGGCCTTAAATATCACCTATATGCTGACGACATTCAGATATATTTAGACACGCCCTCACTAACCACTGACGTTCAAATCCAGATAGCAGACTGCTTAGTAGCTATTTCTTCCTGGATGAACCAATGCCACCTCAAGCTCAACTTGGCCAAGACTGAGCTCATGGTTTCTCCACCCAAACCAAGCCCATCTCCTACTTTCATCATTACTATTGATGGCATGACCATTAACCCGGTTAACTCAGCATGCTGCTTAGGGGTCATCTTTGACCAGTCCCTCACCTTCTCTAATCACATTAATAATACTGCCAAAACATGTCGTTTCTTCCTCTGCAACATAGCCAAGATATGCCCATTTCTTTCTCAAACAACAGCCAAAACACTAATCCATGCCCTTATCTTATCTCGCTTAGACTACTGCAATCTCCTCCTAACTGGTCTTCCTGACTCCCATCTCTCTCTCCTCCAATGAATCTTAAACTCTGCTACCAGGATTCTTCTACTCTTTCCTAAAACAGAATCTGCTCAACTCCAACTAAAATCCTTAGCATGGTTGCCTGTCAAGCAAAGGATAACATTTAAAATCCTTCTGCTAACATTCAAAGCCCTTCACTCCTCTGCTCCTCACTACATCTCTTCTCTTGTCTCGCTTGGTCATCTTCTCCGCTCTTCTCAGAGCCACCTTCTCTTTACACCACCCACATCCACTGCCACCTCTCGTCTCAGACCCTTCTATCTTGCTGCTCCTTACCTCTGGAATTCCATTCCTGAATTCCTCCGTAAGGAATCCTCTCCCAATCTCTTCAAAAAAAAATCTAAGAGCCTACCTTTTGGAGCACTAGAACAGTAGCCTAGCCCTGCGCCTACTATGCCTTACCATGTGCACTTTTTCATCTCCAATTTGTACCTGTATGTTAATCTCCGATCCACTTAGACTGTAAGCTCTATGGGGCAGGGACCTCCTTCCCACTATGTCTCTTACCACATAGCACTTAACCTCTTTGTCCTATGATTCTGTATATATTTATGTGATTTGTCTCCCCATGTATACTTTTATATGTATTGTACTTTTATGCTCTGTACAGCACTGCGGCTCCTTAACAGCGCTTTACAAATAAAGTTATACATACATACATAACCTAAAGGTAGAATGTTTTGAACAGACTTGATATGTATTATGGGGGGCTGCTCAGATTTGGGCGTAGTCAAAATATTACATGGTAGCTTAGGGAAACTTGGAGTTTATCTAATATTATGGTATTTTTGAGTGCTGTTGAAAAAGTATTAAAGTGATTAATTGTAGATTTTTTTTATTTTCTTTCCAGAATGGACAGAGCTTTTTGGTTCTTGACGAGCAGCGGTTTGCTAAAGAGATTTTACCAAAGTATTTCAAACACAACAACATGGCTAGCTTTGTAAGACAATTAAACATGTGTAAGTATTTAGAATTTTGTTAACTCTAAATGCAATCCATTTTACACCGGGTTTTTTTTTTATTTATCAAGTTGATGTACTTACCTTAGCAGGGATTTGGTTGACACAATGTATCTCTGTCTCCATGCACTGACAGCACCAGAGCCATGTGTTGGGCGTGTGTATATGTGGAGTGCGAAGATTGCTGCCTTATCTGTGTGTTTGTATCAGTTATAATATACACAGTTATGTATTTTAAAAGACTACATTAATTTTTATACATTTTAAGATGGTTTCCGTAAGGTGGTACATGTAGACTCTGGCATTGTTAAGCAAGAGCGGGATGGACCAGTGGAATTTCAACACCCATTCTTTGTCCAAGGGCAGGATGAATTATTGGAAAATATAAAAAGGAAGGTAAGTGTCTTTCTGAATAAAAAAACAGGGGGGGGGGGCTTTTACTTTTATTGGCCTATATTAGGAAGGAAAGCTAACTGAGGCAGTTTATTGCCAATAGATTACCTACAATAGTGCTATAACACTATATTTATTCTACAGAATACTTTTCCATACCTGAGTAAACAGCTTTAGAAACTCTCTCTGTTTAGTATACACTTGACATATTACCTTGGTGTGACATCACTTCCTGCCTCTCCCTGCTCACTCATAGCTCTGGGCTCAGATTGCAGTTGGGAGGAAAGAGGCAGAGAGGAGCAAACTGAGCATGCTCACTCCCAGGGCAAAGAGGTTTAAGCTGAAGGCAGGAAGTCTGATAGAGAAGCCCACGTGTAAACAATAGAAGGAAAGTTATGCTGTGTTTCTTTTGATAAATAAACTTTTTGGCTTCATACTTCCATTGTCTGCATTGAAAGTACACTGAAGTAGAAGGCTTACTATGGCTGAAATGAAACCAGCCAATAATACATTATGAAAACACTTTTACATAAGACACCCAGAAACTAAATCTACCAAGGAGACCGTGCCACCACGGAACAAAAACATTTTACAACTTTCCTGGAGAGACTCGGCCACTACGAGTGCAGCCATGACTCTCAGTATTTAAAGAGCAATGAAAGCTAGAAATTAAAGGAAAACTATACCCCCCGAACAATGTAGGTCTCTAAAAATATTTTGCATAAAACAACTCATATGTTAAACCTTGCTTCATGTAAATAAACCATTTTCATAATAATACACTTTTTTTAGTGGTATGTACCATTAGGTAATCATAAATAAAAAATAGCCACTTTAAAAAAATAAGGATAGCCTCCTGGGATCGTATGGTTCAACGGTGCACACAAACATACCAAACAAACTATAAAGTTAGGTCACACAGAGTTGTGTCTTTTGCTTCCACACTTCTTCCTGTTACAGTTAGGGGCAGATTTACGAAATTCACGTGAAATGATCGAAGTTCGATCGAATTTCGTCGAGCTAATTTTGGGGAAGAATAGTAAATCTGCCCCTTAGAGTTGAAATAATTGTGGTCAGGTGATCTCTAAGGCAGCATACAGACCATCACCAAATGGTGGTTCAAGGTAAAAGATATAAAAGGGCAATATATACTTAAATATATATACCAGGTTGGTAAGATTCTTTAATATATCTGTTGCTCAAGTATTCGTTTTCGGGGTAAAGTTTTCCTTTAAGGGCTATATTTTTTTTATTTGCCACCGACTTCTGAGCACAGTTGTGCTCTTGCACAAGTCTCATTAACTTTGGGGTGCTTATGCCAACATGCAGCTCATAGGCTAATGAATATTTGGGTGGGGCAGATAATTACTTTCACTTTCCATTCAGCACTTCCTAGATGCCACTGCTCCCCACACATTTCCCCAGTTCTCTTAACCATTTAATTGTGTAGCCAGGACATGGGGATAGACATCGGGTCCTCCATTCTGGTGCACAAACAAGATTCTGAGATGATGCAAGGCTTGTCTTAATAACAGTGTCCACAAAATGGCTCCTGCCTGCTCGCTATAATTATAAATTCCCAGACTGAAGAAAACAAGATTAATTACACTATATAAATTATTTTAATTTTCATTTTGCTTGACTAATGTGATAAAATACGATTTTGAATCATTTTTTGGGGTGACGGGTCCACTTTAACAAGACTCCAAGTCAACCATCCTATTCCTTACAATAATATAGGATGTTGATATAACTTTTATAGGCATGTTAATAAAAATTAGCTTGCAACAGTGAACAATATAGTAACGTAGACTAAAAAGAGCACCTGTCCATTGATTACACCAGTTTGTATATAAAACCTGTCTAACTTTTAGTTGATCCAAAAGAAGACAAAATTCCATCTGTAGCCTCTCCAGTTTGCCTCAGAGAGGGAAAAAAATCCTTCCCAACTCCAAAGATGGCAATTCAACCAATCCCTGGATCAATTTTGTACTAAGATATTATCAATAACTCTGCATGTCCGTACTAGCTAAAAAGCCATTCAACCCCTTCTTGAAATGGTCTCTAATGTATCTTCCAGTACAGCCACTTCAGGTCAAAGTGCTTACTGTAAGTAAAATAAAAGCAAAAAATTATTTTTGAATATTAAAGGGATGTTTTTTTCCCCCAACCTAGATTACTATATATTCTACTAAATATCAAAGTATTTGGATATTTTTTCTCGATTAAATTGAAAAATTAAGAGGTTAATTAGGTACTGAGTTATTTTTTCACTCTACAAAATTTTATACTCTTTCTATGTCCAGGTGTCCTCAACAAGACCAGAAGAAGGCAAAGTGCGCCAGGAAGATATATCGACAATTTTAAGCAATGCTGCAAAGGTTCAAGTCCAACAAGAAACTATTGATTTGCGATTGTTTACATTAAAAAGGTGACTAGCTTTGGTGGATCTGTATTGCTAACAGCACAGTTCTTAGAAATTGTTTATTTTGCATAGGTTCTCATTTCTATGTGTGCACCTGAAATTTCTTATGCAGTCATACTTTCTGTGGCCAATCATTGAAGTATTAAAAGGTGTAAGTCCAATTTATTTAGATGTTTCCAGTTGTAGCAATAATGTAAAAATTCTAAACAAGTGATAGACACTCAAATGGAACATCTCTGCTTAATAACATTTAAACATACCAATACTTGTCTGTTCCCATTTCTTCTAGGGACAACGAAGCTTTGTGGCGAGAAATATCCGACTTGCGTAACAAACATGTCCAGCAGCAACAAGTTATTCGAAAGGTAAATATATGTGTACATTAGCATTCTAAAATACAGTGAAATGTTTCCATATCGTTTTGCACAGTGATGTCAGACAAATATAAGGATATACATAACCAGTGCTTCTCTTCCTATGCTCAGCCAAAGTTGTTGTACCGTGTTAGCCAGTTAAAATGTTAGAGGGCATCCCTTAAAATTTAAAATAAAGTGGTATAAAGATGATACCTTTATTGGCTAACTAATATAATCATAGCAAGCTTTCAGGACATTTTAGTTCCTTTTTCAAGCTGATTTCAATGAAGCTGTGGTGTTCTCTGCTATTCTTCTCAGCCAATAACGGATATGAGTTGTAGAATACAGGGGCTTTAGTTCTTACATAGGAAGTGAAATGGGTCAGATACTATTCATGGCTCATTAAAATAGGTAATTTGTTACCAAGAATGGTTTATTTGTAAACCGATACAAACTTTTATACTTTTTGGCACTGCTAATTCTTTAAAGGGATCCTGTCATGGGAAAAAAAATTTTTTTTCAAAATGCATCAGTTAATAGTTCTGTTCCAGAAGAATTCTGCATTGAAATCCATTTCTCATAAGAGCAAACAGATTTTTTTATATTTAATTTTGAAATCTGACATGGGGCTAGACATATTGTCAATGTCCCAGCTGCCCCAAGTCATGTAACTTGTGCTCTGATAAACTTAAATCACTCTTTACTGCTGTACTACAAGTTGGAGTGATATCACCCCCTCCCTTTCCTCCACCCAGCAGCCTAACAAAAGAACAAAGAGAAGGTAACCAGATAATGGCTCCCTAACACAAGATAACAGCTGCCTGGTAGATCTAAGAACAGCACTCAACAGTAAAACCCATGTACCACTTTGTACTATTCAGTTACATTGAGAATGGCTAGCCACATGTCAGATTTCAAAATTGAAATATAAAAAAATCTGTTTGCTCTTTTGAGAAATGGATTTCAGTGCAGAAGTCTACTGGAGCAGCACTATTAACTGATGCCTTTTAAAAAAGTTTCCCTTTAAAATAATCCAATAGGATTGTTTTGCCAACAGTATCTCTGCTAGCTTAATTATTTAAGTTACTATCTAATTATTATCGACGAAAAACACATCCAGAAAAGTATGCGTTGTTTGGGAAATGGTAATTTTAAGTGTTGGAGCTTTCTGTATAATTGATCCAATATCACCTGGAGCATGGCAGGAATGTGTTGCCAAACTAGGGGACCCATTCGGATCTATCTTTCAGATAAGGGCACCTCTGTGGCCAAGGAGACCATGCCATCAATGGTCGGCTATTTTACCTGCGCTAAATGTCAGGTCAGATTTTCTAATTGGCTGTTTTCCTTGTTTTGAACCTTCTAGTTAGAACCCAAATCGGGAACCAGCAGAGTAAAGGTTGGCCATACACGGGCCTATTATTACTACTAAAAATCCCG
>CM044439.1:68460519-68470979 GCA_024363595.1 Xenopus borealis
GTGGTGTCCTCCAGTATGCTGATGCGCCTCTCCGCTTCTAGAGTGCGTTCTCTTCTTCTTTGCACGTCGTGTTTCAAGAGGGCAAAATCCGATTTAAGATCATCAATCCTGACAATAGTGATAACATGGTTATTACTAATCAGTGCCATTAGTTCAGCAAGAGAGGGCTGTTGTGCTGCTGTTTCAGACATAGATGCCTCTGGAGTGCTGGCTGGTGATGGCACAGGGGAGGAGTATGGGGTTAATATCAGCACTCACGTACTCTTGGTTCCCCGAGAGGATCTCTCACATATTTGCCCAGCTTCTGTGCTGCTGCTGCACCTATGCTTCTTCCAGAGTCGGCTTGCACAGTACTGCCTTGTGGTTTGTGTGGTGCGCCACTGCTGGGTGCCGACGAGTGGGGGCCACCATCTTGCGCTCCTGGGGCCGATAGTGCGCTTCCCCCTCTAGGGCCCACAACTCTGTTTTTGCCCATATGGATGACCGGATCACTTGTGCACCGGTTCCTGGAATGGTCACGTCTCTTTCCAGGTAAGACCGGATTGGCCCCCATAGGATTAGATGCAGGATAATAGAGCACGTTCACGGAGCTGCTCTAACACGCACCCGTCCTGTTCAGCACGCAGCCATCCCCCCAAAAGATTACATTTTTTGGCTAATTAACTATATTAGAAACATTTTAACTCCTTTTAAAGGGGTTGCTCACATTCTAAACACTTTTCTGAGTTCAGTTGTTTTCAGATTGTTCTCCAGAGTTTTTTTCAGTTACCAGTCCCTGACTGGTGGATGAATCTGACAACTCAGTAATTCAGGTGCAGACTCTAAAATGTTACAATTGTGCAACATATAGTATCAATTCTAACAGCTGCCTTTAATGAAACTGAGGGATTCTGCTTAGCAGGGGCAAAGATAAGAAATGTGTCAACTAAATGTATCAATTTAGAACAATTGACGAGTTGAACCCTCCCCCCCCCCCCCCCCCCCCGAGCTGCTTTAGAAGGGGAAAAAATTACACTTTATGCTTCAATATTAGAAAAAAAGTCACAGAAAATTGAAAGTGATTGGAAAGTCTTTATTTCTGGTGAACTATCTGAAACCAACTGAACTGAAAAAAAGTGTTGGTAGGTGACCAACCCCTTTAAGAGGAGATATAACTGTGTAAATATATAACAGGGCCATATAATAATAACCAAGTCAACAGCTTATCTGCCCATGTATGGGGTCTTCCGATGGGGCTACCTGATTTGCATGTTGGATCGAGGACTGCATCTGCTCATAGATGTGATCCATCCATTACAAGTGGCTCTTGTAATGTATGACTACCTTAATAAACCTACTTTTTTTCGGATTAATTTTCTTGTTAAGGTGTTTATAGAAAAGAGTTTTAAAAATGTTTTTTTTTTTTTTTTAAGCTGGAAACTAAAGGTATTGAATCTCTGAAGAGCTGTGGTGTTGTCCCAGGATCTGAAAATTCCAGTGGGGATAACCATAAATCTGGTGAGTCTACAGTATTTTCCTGCACTGAAGTAGTCATGGCTGTATACATGTGTGTTGCGCATATATATATCCACACAGTGGAGATAAAAAGTCTACACACCCCTGGTAAAATGTCAGGTTCCTGTGCTGTACAAAAATCAGACAAAGATAAATCATTTCAGAACTTTTTCCACCTTTTAATGTGACCTATAAACTGTACCACTCAGTTAAAAAAGAAACTGAAATATTTTAGGTGGAGGGAAGAAAACAAAAAAAAAAACTAAAATAATGTGGTTGCATAAGTGTACACACCTTCTTCTAATTGGGCATGTAGCTGTGTTCAGAATTGAGCAATCACATTCAAAATCATGTTAAATAGGAGTCCGCATACACCTGCCATCATTTTAAAGTGCCTGTGATTAACCCCAAATAAAGTTTCAGCTGCTCTAGCTGGTCTTTCCTGACATTGTTTTAGTCGCATCCCACAGCAATAGCATGGTCCACAGAGAGCTTCCAAAACATCAGAGGGATCTCATTGTTAAAAGATATCTGTCAGGAAAAGGGTACAAAAGAATTTCCAAGGCATTAGATATACCATGGAACACAGTGAAGACAGTCATCATCAAGTGGAGAAAAAAAGGCACAACAGTGACATTACCAAGAACTGGACGTCCCTCCAAAATTGTTGAAAAGACGAGAAGAAAACTGGTCAGGGAGGCTACCAAGAGGCCTACAGCAACATTAAAGGAACTGCAGGAATATCTGACAAGTACTGGCTGTGTGGTACATGTGACAACAATCGACTGTATTCTTCATATGTCTGGGCTATGGGGTAGAGTGGCAAGACGAAAGCCTTTTCTTACAAAGAAAAACATCCAAGCCAGGCTACATTTTGCAAAAACACATCTGAAGTCTCCCAAAAACATGTGGGAATAGGTGTTATGGTCTGATGAAACCAAGGTTGAACTTTTTGGCCATAATTCCAAAAAATGTTTGTCGCAAAAACAATACTGCACATCACCAAAAGAACACCATACCCACAGTGAAGCCTAGTGGTGGCAGCATCATGCTTTGGGGCTGTTTTTCTTCAGCTGGAACTGGGGCCTTAGTTAAGATAGAGGGTTAGGGTTATGAACAGTTCCAAATACCAGTCAATATTGGCACAAAACCTTCAGGCTTCTGCTAGAAAGCTGAACATGAGGAGGAATTTTATCTTTCTCTCACCTAGATTGGGGGACACAGGCACCATGGGGATGAAGATCCTGCAGCTTGGAGAATGGACACTAAGATTTAAAAAAGCTGACTCCTCCTCCAGCTCTGTACTTCATCCCCTGCCTCCTCCTACTTTCTACCAGTTTCTTTTAGTGTCCTCAGAGGAGAAGACGGACATTACAGTGGCTGGAGCAAATGACCCAACAACAGTAGGGGTCAGGCCACAGGGGGTCAGTGATACGGCTATCCAGTGCCCCTCAGCCAGACGTATTTGAGTGCCATCAGCCTTAACGCTATCCGGAGCCTGCAGGTTTAGCTCCACATTTCCCCCCTGAGGCTGCTGTTACCGCTCCATGGAGGCCTGCACCAGTCTTGTCAGGGGAGGGTTAATTCCTCGATATGGCACATCTTACTGGTTGTGCAGGTAAGTTTTGACCTGCTTCCCACCCATTTCTAGTTCGCTACACGGCACCCTATACACTTGCGTTCCACGCTGGAACGCAATGCTGCGCGCCCCGGGGAAATTGGCACCATTTTGAGTGCCGGATTTCCTCCACTCTTCAACGCCTCCTTCTTTCTGCTGCGCAGGAGACTCTAGCGCCACTCAGCGTGGATCCCATCCTACACAACAATTATCCGGCTGAGGCTTCCGTCACCGACAATGACTGCAGCAGCTCCCTCTGCCCCCCGCTGCGATCCCCACACGACAGTTACGCGAGCCCGCCGTTCTGTCAGGTTGGTTTACCGTTTTTTTGCGGAGGTTCTCGTTTACCATTCCCAGCCCCTTATCTTACACACATTTTCGCTTCATTCCCTGCAGACTGCGTTCTCCAAGGGATCCCACTACCCCTCTGCCTCCTCCACTTGGTTCAACCATGTCAGAAACCACAGAGGAGGTAGTCACTGACAAGCACTCAGCTCCTGCATGCAAAACACCTAGGGTGTCATATTTGGCCTGTGCAGGGTGCAAAAAGAAATTCTTAGCTGCTTCAGCTGAGGCGGTGTGCGCAGCATGTAGACCCATCTTACCTACCCACAGTGCTACCCCCCCTGACCCTCCTCCTACCACACACTAATACAGCGGCACCCCAGGATTCCCAAGCTGACCTTATGCGTGCCCTTACGCTGTCATTGACAAGCCTTCAAAATTTGGCCCGCATCCCAGAGACTTTGGACAAGGTTCTACTACACCTATCTAACCCAGTGCAGACACAGGACAGATGTCCAGTTATTTCAAAGCGCCCACCGGACACCCTTTTTTCACCCCTTTCGAAAAGGACAGAGAGCGAAACCACAGACCGATAAGACGAACACGAATTTCTGCCCAAGATATCACAACAAGAGAGAGTCTACCTGGTCCTCTTCCAAGGGATCCACCAAGCCCCCCCAAGACAAGCCTTCCTCCGCCTGAAGATGTGCCCACCCCTGGAGGGACTCTTCTATGCGGATGCTTACAGGCCTTCCAGGAGGTGTGGAAAGATCTAGTCAGAGACCACTGGGTCCTACAAGTAGTATCGAAGGGATACTTGATAGACTTTACTCGGCATCCTCCGACCAGATTTTTCGTGTCCAGGGTTCCAATGGAAGCTCAAAAACGGCAAGCTTTTCTAAGACTGGTTCTAGAGTTAGCAGACTCAGGGGTCATCCAGCCAGTTCCACATACGGACAGGGGAAGGGGCTTTTATTCCAACCTATTCATGGTCCCCAAAAAAGACGGCTCCTACAGACCGGTATGTCGGTTATCGACATAAAGGACGCCTACCTCCATGTACCCATTCATCCATCCCATCACAGATTCCTGAGATTTTATGCAGCAGGCAATCACTGGCAATTCGTAGCCCTACCCTTCGGTCTATCTTCGGCCCCACAGATCTTCACGAAGATCATGGCAGCAAGCATCGACCCACAGGCCTGGCCGGTCGACGCCCTGGTAATTCAGTGGAAGTTTTCACTAGCCTATGCATTCCCTCCCTTGGCTCTCAAGAATACTCAAAAAGATCAGGAGAGAAGGGACTCTAACAATCCTGGTAGCTCCTTACTGGCCTCGAAGGCCTTGGTTCGCGGAGATAGTACAGATGGCAGTGGACCACTACACCTCCCCTTAAGAGAGGATCTTCTCACACAAGGACCGATTGCCCACCCGAATTTACAGCTATGGGCTTTAATGGCATGGCTCTTGAGGCCCTAGTTCTGGAGGCTTCAGGAGCTCCCAAGGAAGCAATACCCACAATGTTACGCGCTCGTAAGCCGGTCTCTGCGAGAATATACCACAGAGTTTGGAAAACCTTAATTTCCTGGTGTGAGTCAAAAGGAACGGATCCAAGAAGGGCAGAGGACAGAGACATTCTATCTTTCCTCCAGGAGGGTCTCTCAAAGGGGCTAGCCCTAAGCTCTCTAAAGGTCCAGGTCTCAGCACTTTCTATCCTTTTTCAACAGAATATAGCTCAGGTTGACAACATCAGGACTTTTACAGGGGGCCACTAGACTGGCACCGCCTTACAGATATCCGGTCCCTCCATGGGACCTAAACCTTGTTCTATCAGTTCTTCAAGAGGAACCCTTTGAACCACTTGACACAATCCCACTACTCACACTGTCGGAGAAGGTGGTATTCCTATTGGCTATCACATCAGCCCGAAGAGTATCAGAGCTAGCAGCACTATCATGCAGGTCTCTGTTCATGATATTCCATTGTGTCAAGGTGGTCTTGACACCTACACCCGATTTCTTACCTAAGGTCGTTTCGGAGTTTCACTTAAATCAAGACATAGTTGTCCCGTCGCTCTGCCCGAACCTAAGAACACACAAGAGAGACTCCTGAGAGCTACAAAAGATATTAGAAGGTCTGATTCCTTGTTTGTTTACACGAAAGGTAAAAGGAGAGGAACGAAGGTCAGCAAGTCGACCATTGTGAAATGGATTCGCTCCGCGATCATCAGGGCATATGCGGTAAGGAAAAAGCCTACCCCATTCAAGATCAAGGCACACTCTACTCGTTCAGTAAGTACATCCTGGGCCGTTCGTCACCAAGCTTCAGCAGAACAGGTCTGTCGGGCCGCCACTTGGTCTTCCCCACACTCCTTCACGCACTTCTACAAGCTGCACACCCAAGCCTCGACTGAGGCCAGCTTCGGGAGGAAGGTTTTGCAAGCAGTTTGCACATAAAACTCTAAGGGGTACAGGTCCCGCCCTCATGGGTTGCTTTGGGACATCCCCATGGTGCCTGTGTCCCCCCAATCTAGGTGAGAGAAAGGAAGATTTTTGTACTTAACGTTAACCTACATTGGGGGACACAGGCCTTCCCTCCCTGTTATGTTTAAATATTGACCCAAGGGTCTTAAAAGTTCTCCCTGTTGGGAGCGAGTTTTATAAAATTAGTTTTTTCACTAGTTTATCTAGGGTGGGAGACTCCTCGGTTTTTGGGTTTTGGTTGAGTTGCTCCTTCTTCGGCCAGAAACTGGTAGAAAGTAGGAGGAGGCAGGGGATGAAGCCCAGAGCTGGAGGAGGAGTCAGCTTTTTTAACTCTTAGTGTCCATTCTCCAAGCTGCAGGATCTTCATCCACATGGTGCCTGTGTCCCCCAATGTAAGATGAGAGAAAAGGATTTAATGGCAAGTACAAAATTTTCCGTTCAGCATGACATTGACCCAAAGCATACATCCAAATCAACAAAGGAATGGCTTCACTGGAAGAAGATTAAAGTTTTGGAATGACCCAGCCAGAGCCCAGACCTGAATCCGATTGAAAATCTGTGGGGTGATCTGAAGAGGGCTGTGCACAGGAGATGCCCTCGAAATCTGACAGATTTGGAGTGTTTCTGCAAAGAAGAGTGGGCAAATCTTGCAAAGTCAAAATGTGCCATGCTGATAGACTCATACCCAAAAAGACTGAGTGCTGTAATAAAATCAAAAGGTGCTTCAACAAAGTATTAGTTTAAGGGTGTGCACACTTATGCAACCACATTATTTCAGTCTTTTTTGTTTTCTTCCCTCCACCTAAAAGATTTCAGTTTCTTTTTCAATTGAGTGGTACAGTTTATAGGTCACGTTAAAGGTGGAAAAAGTTCTGAAATGATTTATCTTTGTCTCATTTTTGTACAGCACAGGAACCTGACATTTTACCAGGGATGTGTAGATTTTTTATCTCCACTGTATACACCTAGGAATGCAGAACCCCATGTTTTGCCACCCAGGTATTCCCCCTTGAGTGTCTTGTACATCTTGTAGCACATTTGTCCAAATGTCCTATTGTCTTACTTATACTGTATTTCCACCATTAATACCACATGGCAGCTCCACTGCCTTTTCCAAGTATGAGACAAAGACTGAAATACACTGCATAGTACCCTGCCACAGTTATTTGGTCTGGTAATGGCTTTTAGGGCAGAGGCCATTTTGTCCATAAGAATACAAAATAATTGACAGAGTTTACAGAAAGAAAAAATACAACTTATAATAAAGGAATTCCAGGAATTACATTTTTCCTTGTCCTGAAAAAGAGGTCTACCTTGGAAATTTTTATATGTGTAAAAGCTCTGACACTTTTGTTGCTGTATATTCACAGATCATCAACTTGTGCAATATACCTCGTTTCCACTTCTGGCTCTTTTTGATGGGGACAGTGGAAATGTAACAACAGACACACCACCAGACAAACCACTTGAAGACCAGCTGCTGGAGTCCAGTGTGGACTCTCAACCACCACAAAGCAAATTAATGCGCCTTGAACCGCTGTCTGAAGCAGAGGCCAGTGAGGCTACCCTTTTCTATTTATGTGAACTGGCACCAGCCCCTCTGGACAATGATATGCCACTGCTGGATTAAATGTTTGGGATCTGTGAACAACTGTGTATATATTCATCAAAATGATGAACTATTTATTTAAAGTATCATTATGGTACTGTATTTTATTTTATCTCTGTTTTTCTGCAATTTTGTTACAGAGTGAATTGACGGTTACACCTATCAAAAAAAAAAAGTTACAAGAACAAAGGTTGTGGCTTCAGATGGTTTCGGCTGTTCATGCTTATTTTAAGTTTGCTTCTTTTAGAAATAGGCTAGAGTGTACAGTTTGTTGTTTTTCAGTACAGCTTGTTATTATGCAGGAATAGCAAAACTGATTATGTAGACCCTTTTTGTATTTCACCAGCTACAAATGTCATAGCAAGATGTTAGTTTTTTTTTGTTTAGATTACTGTCATATGAAAAGGGACTTGTTTGCTGAATCTAACTGCTGTTAGAATGAAACACCTGTTTAAATGCAGAAGCATGAATGTTGCTCCTGTCTAGTCAGTTTGTGGATTATGCAGTTACTAGTTTTCTTCCCATGACGAGTAGCTGGATGCCTCTTATGTTGCAGCCTTAAAATCAACCCCCGCTTACCTGAAAGGGTTTTCGGAAGCCCTTCTCTTCTTGTACTAAGTGGCAGCACATTCTACCTGTGCTATGGCCTGGGCTAAGCATAGTTTTTTTGTGCCCCGGATGTTTGTTTTTTTTTTTTTGTTTTTTTTTTTTTTGTTTAGATCACGGTCATACAAAAAGGGCCTTTTTTGTTGAATCTAATTGCTGTTAGAATGAAAATCCTGTATAAATGCAGAAGCATGAATACAGCTTCTGACTAGTCAGTTTGTGGATTACGCAGTTACTAGTTTTCTTCCCATGATGAGTAGCTGGATGCCTCTTATGTTGCGGCCTTAATCAACCCCAGCTTACCTGTAAGGGCAGAACTACATGGCAGACTTCCGTGCGTTTCTGTCGGATCCGGCACTGGCCGACCAAACACCTGCATCGAGTCGGATCCGACAGGAACAAGGTAAAGTAATAGGAAGTCGGACAGTGTCGTGGGGTTGATCAGATGCGGCACGACTGATGAAAATGCTGCAAGCTGCGTCTTCATCAGACAGTTGTCGCTTCAGATCAACCCTGCGATATCCTCCTATTACTTTACCTTGTTCATGTCGGATCCGACTTGACACAGGCGTTTTGTCGCCCATCGTTGGATCCGACAGAAATGCACGGAAGTCTGCCGTGTAGTATTGCCCTACAGGTTTTCTGGAGCCCCTCTCTTCTTGTACTAAGTTGCAGCACATTCTACCTGTGCTGTGGCCTGGGCTAAGCATAGTTTTTTTTTGTGCCCCAGAATAGTGCACCTGTATAAATGCAGAAGCATGAATGCAGCTCCCAACTAGTCAATTTGTGGATCAGGTAGTCGCTAGTTTTCTTCCCAATGCCAATCCAGTAGCTGGATGCCTCTTATGTTGCAACCTTAAAATCAACCCCTGCTTACCTCTGAGATTTTTCTGGAGCCCCAGGATTGTGCACATTGCATGCATGGTGCATACAAGAGCATTGTGCTGGAGGGTGCAGAGTTAAATTATAAACCACAGCACTTTTGCTACTGAGAATTACACTCAAGACCAACTAATTTCTACATGTCTGAGGAATGCAAATGCTTGTTTTTTTTCTCTCCAGGGATAACTGCAGTTAAGCAGGGCATACATGAGAAGATTTGCTTGTTTGGTGAGGTCACCAAATGAGCAGATCTGTATCTGATTTTCCACAAATGGGTTTGCCACCTGGCTGTTTTTTTACCGGCCTGACCGGTATTTTTGATGGCAGATCCCAATGTTGGGAAATTGGGAAAAAAATTGGGGAAAATAGCTAAATATATAATTTTTTTTTAAGAAAAGTGGCAACTCTAGCCACAAACGCCGCTGCATTTGTGTTTTTACAACTATATTGGAGTTGTCGGGCCATTTAGATTTTAATGAAAATACACCTAGAAGAATTAAGTGCCTGTCTTGTTTTTTTTTTTTTTTTTTTTTTTTTTTTTTAGTGTTAATATTGCTCTAGTTTTTCCTCTGTTGGTTATTTGGAGGGACCAATGAGGGTTGTAGCCTAGTAATACATTGGGTCTTTTAAAACCCATTGATGCACTACTGACCGATGGTTATATTATGGTATTGATATATACAAATAAAAAAAAATCTGTCCAGCATTATGCAGTTTAAAATGTTTGTGCAAGCGTATTATTTATAGTATGCAAACTTTTAAATTATGATTTCCAGTCCCCCACTCTTGGCAAAAGTATATTGGTGAAATGTTTAATTCAACCAATATAAAACCAGAGCTTTTATGACAAATACAGCACTAGCTGACAATATTTTCTCCATTTATTAATACAGGTATGGGATAAGTTATCCGGAAACCTGTTCTGCAGAAAGCCCCAAATTATGGAATGCCATCTCTTAGACTACATTTAGTCAAGTAATCAAAATTTTAAAAAAAATGTTCCTTTTTCTCTGTAATAATAAAACAGTACCTTGTATTTGAGTAGACTAGAAGGTACGAAGATCCAAATTATGGAAAGATCCATTGTCCAGAAAACACCAGCTCCTGTACCAGTACCAACTAGTGGAGAGTGAGCTTTTTATGCATCTGACTTAACCTAAATGTTCATAAGAACAAGTAATATCTTGAAATTTGTCCCTTTCCAAACTCTTGGTTTCACCAAGGAAAGCGTAGTCCGAATATATTAAATATGCTAGCCTCCAAAGTCTAGCTAAGACAGTGTATGGTTGCCATTGATGGGGAACACTTCTGTTATGTCTGTGTTACAAAAAGGCAGAAAATTATTGCCTCAGTTTCATTAAAATGACTTCCTAACACATTGACATAACAGAAGTGTTCCCCATCATCGGCAGTTAGAGAACATAGGTTCAAACCACAGTGTAATACTTTTTGTCCTCCAAAACAGTAGCAACCAGGGTTCTCT
>CM044439.1:68476522-68487292 GCA_024363595.1 Xenopus borealis
CACAGTGGCTTAAGGAAAAGGTCCATAAGTTCTGATGTGAATGCTGCTGTTGCTCTGCAGGCAGGTGAGTGAAAGTGAGAAAGAACAGCAAGGTGTCTCTCTGCCTGGAGATCTGCTTCAGGTAAGTCTGTGGGCAGAGAGGGGGCAAATGTGTGGGGGTAAAAGCAGCTGTTTGATGTGAATGCAGATGAGGTGTTGGAGGAAGATTTTTTCAAAAGAAGGAATGTGGTTAAAATCAAATGGATGAGAGGGAGGATTTTCCAGGCTGGTGCTTTGTGGCAAGAAACTTGATTAAGGGATTTACCCCTGCTGATGTGTATGTCCTACTAAGTATCACTGACACTGAGTTTGACCGAAGTTACAAACTGCCATAGGGGCTGGAGGAATTCTTGAGCATGTACCATCTGCAGAAGGGTGGGAGGGTTTCAGAGGGACACCTGTCTCTAAGCCACAAACTCTGAGTGTCGCCATAATCAAGAAAAGTGAGTCTGTGCACCCAGAAGACACTGCCATGTGGCAGTGCACTGTGTTGTCTCCCCACTTCAAGACATTTGATGGAGCCAAAGCTGTGCTTTTACCATTTTGCTGGGAAATGTATTGTACAAAAGTGTGCTTTCTATGGGAAGATTGGGCAAGGAGTGTGTGAATAAGATCAGATGACCCAATCTGGCAGGATTTTGTTATATGATCCCTTTTATTTATTAGTATAATGTATTTCTAGAGCGCCAACATATTGCACAGCTCAGTAGATCAATGTATCTAATAACAGTAAACATTATCCCTATATTTGCATCACTATAATGTATAATAATATATCAATATCAGACATCTCAATGGTGAGCTGCCTTACCGCAATAGTATCATACTGACGAGTTGGTTATCACAGGAAATTTTACATCCCTAATTGCTATACGGCAGCAGGTTGCATTAAATAAGTGTGCTAAGTAGCAGCAAAACATTTTGATGGTATGCTGTAAAAGAAATACACAGTATTCTAATAGGGAATAAATACAGAACAGCTGTAGGTTGCAGTGATGCCCTTAGTATTAACATACTAATACTGTAGATCATGAAGATTTCTTTCTCCACATTGTATATTAAGTTCAGTTGGACTGCCTCAATTAGGAAAGTTGTAGAAATACGTACTGTATCAAAATGGAAATAGTATGGACAGCTTATTGCAACTTTACATATGACAAAGAAGAACATCATAACCGAACAAGATGAATAAAAGTGCTGCAGATAAATAGCAGACATAGCATCGGCATTGAAGGAAACCTAATAGAGCATTGACCCTGACTAATGTAGCAGGGATAACTGCAATAGCACCCCAGAATTCATATATACTATATTTGGTGGAACATCCTCAATTTAAATAGCCTGACCCTAGATAGGGAGGGAACCCAATATCACTGTACACAACAGAATTATATATGTATTTTTATACGCATTACCACGATGAAACATATTAACTACATAAATATTATTGAGCATAATAAACAAATTGACATTCCAAGCAGCTGCACCCTGGAAATAGTTTAAACTCCCCATACTCACAATGCTGAATATTTAACGTGGTATTAATGATACTTACCTGCCTGTAAAATGCAGGATAGCATAGGAACTGTGACATAAATGATAGAGGTCCTTTTGAATACTGTACTACAACAGATGCCCATCTAGGGCATTACCATACCATTCTATACAGTATATAAGAAGCTGCCTCATGGGAGTAATTAACAACCTTAGATGATTAATAGAACATAGCCACACCTATATGTTCATAATCCAAAGGTTTCCTGCACATATCAACATTAGTACCCTGCAAGGTCATGATATAATGGTATTGAACTGTAGTATAAAATGTAATACTGCATAGTGGACAAGGTAACACACTAGCTGTGAATATGCACACTATACGTAGCATGCGGAGGCAACGTATATAAGAATGAAAACTGCAATACATGATTACCCCATTATCTAAAGTCCTTAGTAAGAGAGCAGTGAGGTACACTGTATTCAATACACTTAGAAGCTGTATCACTAGTTAAGAAGAATGCACCTAAAAGTTATCCCATACAATGGAGTAGTTGTATCGTGGGAATAAGACAACATTTATCTTCCCAGGATCAATATATTTTGAATTACAAGATGAACTGCTAGGCCTCGCACCTGTAGGTGCAACACAGTAAGGGGCAAATTTACTAAATTCACGTGAATAGATCGAAGTTCGATCCAATTCCGATCTTACGATTTAATTGGATGTTCGAATATGCAAATTCGATCAGCGAATACCGGAAATTCGATAGATCGAATGATCGGATAATTCGACCATTCGATGATCGAAGTACTTTATCTTTAAAATTTTATTTGACTGCCTACTTCGCCAGATTGAACCTACTGAATTGTTATAGAAGCCTATGGGAAGCCCCCCATAGGCTTTTTTTTCTATCACCTGCTCAAATACCATTCGTACGATCAAACTGCACGATCGTTCAAATCGTACATTTTTTTTTAGTGAAATCGAATGATCGGTATACAATTGTACGATTTTATCGAGATATCCAATATCAAGGTAAAAATAGCCTAAAACTATTTGATTTGATAAGCATTCGATAGTCGAATGCATATCGAATTTCGAGCGAATTGGTGAATAGTAGTAAATTTGCCCCCATGTGTTGATATGCTTAACTATTGAACACAAGTTAAGACCTGCAGAGTTGCTCTGTATGGTAGAATAACGGTAAAGGCCATTATAGGGT
The DNA here is from genome assembly GCA_024363595.1 of Xenopus borealis. Lineage (NCBI taxonomy): Eukaryota > Metazoa > Chordata > Amphibia > Anura > Pipidae > Xenopus > Xenopus borealis. The sequence continues at coordinate 68,479,285 of CM044439.1, forward strand.
TCCGTCCAACAACCAGTATAGTTTATTAAGCCGTTACAAATTACAGTGAAAAAATCGATACCCCTTATCTCCAAACTGTTTGACCAATTGAAAGGGGCTAAGATCTTTACCAAGCTGGATCTCCGTGGGACATATAACCTCATCAGAATCCGAGAAGGTGATGAATGGAAGACGGCATTCAATACCTGGGATGGGCATTACGAATACCTCATAATGCCCCTGCCGTCTTCCAGAAATTCATGAACCTCATCTTCCAGGACCATCTGGGAAAGTCGGTAGTTGTGTACCTGGACACCATTCTAAATATTTTCCCAAGATTTTGAGCAGATGAAGGAAGTACTCTCTTGTTTAAGGGGAAACTCCCTCTCGGCCAAACTGGTTAAGTGCGTCTTTGAAGTGCCTAAGATTCCATTCCTCGGTTATATTATTTCCCCTGAGTTGTTCGAGATGGATTTATCCAAGGTTTCTGCTATTAAACACCAAGGCAATCCAGAGATTCATTGGCTTTGCAAACTATTACCGGCAGTTCATCAAGGGGTTCTCCTCCCGCATTGCACCCATCCTTTCCCTCATCCGTAAAGGAGGTAAACCAAATTTTTGGCCTCCTGCGGCCCTTGGGGCCTTCCAATCCCTGAAGGATGCTTTTACTTCTGCCTCATTACTCTGTCATCCTGAACCGCACCTACCCTTCATTGAATTCGATGGTTCCGGTGTCGGTGCTGGCGCTACTTTTCTAAAAAAATTTCCCCTGCGTAGCAAAACTACGACACTGAGAACCATGAACTCTTGGCAGTGAAGCTTGCCCTTGAAGAGTGGCACCACCTCTTAGTGGTGGCTCCTCAACCAGTCACGGTCTACACTGACTATAAGAACTTAGAATTTATCCAGACTCTTAAGAGATTAAATCCCTGGCAAGCAAGGTGGGCTCTTCTGCCACTTCAATTTCATCCTGACCTACTGTCCTGGCTCCAAAAATCAGAAGGCAGGCACATTGTCTCATAGCTTCACCCCAGTGGATTGTCACTCTGAAGAGCAAGATCTGATAATTCCTTCTTCCAGAATCATTCCTTTACTGTTTCCCGAATTGTGGTCAATCCACTGCTCCTGCTGACACACCAATTGAGATGGCATTTTGTACCCCCTGAATTATGCCTCCCCATTTTACAGCAGACTCATTATTCTAGACAGGCCAGTCATCCTGGTCCAGCAAAGACTCTTGAACTTTTACGACGTCTAGTCTGATGGCTAACTATCTGTAAAGATGGCTGCCTGTACAGTTTGTGCCACTACTAAATCTAGCCACACTCACCCCAGCGGGTTATTGCAACCACTACCCATTCCCTCCCAACAATGGTTGCCACCCTCGAGAGGGAGCAAGAAGGCACACTTCATCCCTTTGCAGAACTACCCTCTGCAGTGGAACTGTCTCAGCTCTTCATCCAGTATATTTTCCAGCTGCATGGCATCCCAGTGGAAATAGTTTCTGATAGAGGATCCCAGTTTGTTTCCTGGTTCTGGTGCTCCTTATGCAAAGCTTTAGGTATCACTCTCCAATTCTCCTCTGCCTATCATCCTCAAACTAACGAGTGAACCAAGCCCTAGAACAATTCCTAACAATCTCCTCCTGTGGGCAGAATTCACTCGTAATAATGCACATGTCCACTGGAAGATCTCCTTTCTGGTCGGTGTATGGTAAGCATCCACAGGTGTTTCCACATGACTTCCACATAGCCATCAGCGATAAAAACTGTAAACCCCCCACACGTTATAAAAAGCCATTGATGGTCAGGGCCCCCCTACTAGAAAAAAAAACATTGGTGCCAGCCCCCCCCCCCTTACAAGTTAAAAAAAAACATTTGGGCACTAGAGAATATTTAAAAAAAAAAAAAAAAACATTAGTGGTATGGGCCTATTGAGTATTAAAATAACATATTTGTGGCCATGGGTTTGTGACTTTGGGTGTTTTCACCGCTTTGGGACTTGGACTTTGGGACTTCGGCTGTTCAGGATATGATAGGTCATATACATATGAGCCATAACAAGTAAACAGATATCCTGTAACACACTTGGATCCAGTCCAGCTGCAAAAGTTATATTTTTCCAAAACATTTTTATTTCATAGATAACAAATAAGACCACAGCCACCCCACAACCCCAAATAACCATTAATTGTTAAAGGAAGCCATGTGACCATAAGCAGTTCTATATTCGATAACTAGAAAAACAGGCTAGTCGTAAGGGATTCAAGCCATTCCTTGACAAAGGGATCACCTCTGAACCAACTTTGATGTCCCATGTGTCTGAGACCCCTAGAATTGGCAGTTTTCTTTTAATTCTCCTGTTTGCCCATTGCAGCTTCATATTTCAGGGCCACGTCCCCCGCTCTTGCTCCCCAGGATGACTGATCCTCCCCACGTCTAATTAACAGATGCGCTGCTGTCCTGTTATTATTATTGCTCCCCTCCACGGCTCCCTGACTCATTCCACCCCCTACAGTCCCTCAGCACATATCATTGAACGGAGCCATGTTCGGCCCTAAAACTCGCAACGCACCCTCAGCCAGCCTCCTGCTCTCCCAGATGCAGCTGCACTGTTCCACGCCCAAGTAACTCTGCTTTGGCCTGTCCCTGCACCTTTCTACCTACCCACTCGCATACCCTTTGCAGGAATCATCCCATCTGCAGCGCTTTCCTCGCAGGCGACGGGATTACCTCAAACTTGTACTTTAACCCCAGAAGCTTCCTCCTTGGTCCTGACAACTCCCGCCACAAGACCCCCCTGACACCAGGAGTCCACTGAACAGTTTGATGCCCAATATGTATTGGTTTACCTAAGTATGTGGCATATAGGAGCCCCAGACAACCCATTTGAGCTATCCGTTCTGCAATTCCATGTACTGCAAAATCAACACATTTACATCATTTTGAGGAGGGCAAAGGTACAAAAAAGTAAGTTCACCCCAGAAAACCATATATTTTCAGAAAGTACAAATTCCTCTGAATCCAAATTGGGTATGCATGTCTTTCTACTCCAAAGCACCAAACCACAAACCTATACTAAATTTGTCGATTTTAGTGACATTTCCAAAAATCACCTCAAAATTTTCACCCTGTAGCACCTTATTTCATACATACTATAGTTATCAAGATAAATCACCCCAAAAATGAAAGCCCACTGAACAGTTTTATGCCAAATGTACATAGGATTATCGAAGTACATGGCATGTAAAGACCCCAGAATCTACCTTGTGTACTTATTTGATGGCTTACATTTACACTAATTTATAAACATTGCCCGTGTTATATGGGATAAAAGATACAAAGGGGCAAATTCACTAAGATCCGAAAATTCGCTAGCGTTTGCTTCGCTAGCGTTTGCCGCACTTCGCCGGAGGAATTTTCGCCAGCGATATGCAAATTCACTAAAGTGAGAAGTTACTCTCAGGTTGGCGAACGGTAGCGTAGTTGTGCTAGTGTTACTTCGCCAGGCAAAGTGCAGTTACGCTAGCGATGCCTAATTTGCATACGACGGGAGAGTATAATAGAAGTATATGTTACAGCCACTACATTCCACTACACAAGCCCAGGAAACCTTTAATACATTAAATAAAGTTGTCCTATTGCCCTACATGTGCCCCCTATATAGCTGTGTTGCCATATGTTAGGAAATGTAGGGGCAACAAAATAAACAATCTTTTTCAGACTATAACCCTACAATGGTAAAACCCGCCAGCGTTTTTTTGGGACTTTTTTTCCAAACTCCTATCTATTGTATTGTACTTTGCCTGGCCTGACCAGGCGAAGTAGAGTCGTTGATCTTAGTGAATTTGCGTAATTACGATCCTTCATCAGTGCGCAACTTCACCTGGCGTAGGTGGGTAGGGGAGTCTATCTACTTTGCTAGTGAAAATTCGCCAGAGTCGGTGTTAGTGAATTTGCGAAGTTGCGAAAATTATGTCATGCTGGCGAATTAGCGCTAGCGTTAGACGCTTCACACTTTAGTGAATTTGGGCCAAAAAGTTATTATGCCCCCTAAAAACCATATATTTTTGGAAAGTACACATTACTCAGAGTCCAAATTGGGTATGTCTTTCTACTCCAAAGCACCAAGCCGCAAACCTTTCCTAATTTTGCCAGTTTTTACCTACCATACTGCAAAGCTACTCTAAGTAGTGGTTTTTATTACATTTCTGAATATTGCCTAAAAATATTGCAATTGGTCATATTTATCTCATCCAATTTGTACATACAATTGTAAAACACCTTAAATATTGACACCAAGGGTCTACTGAACAGTTTGATGCCCAATATGCATAGATATACCAAAGCAGCTGGCATTTGAATTTTCTCCACTGTCTTTTCGTCTTCTGTGAAGAATGACCCGTGACTGTGTATTGTGCCACATGCAGGCCCGGGCTGGGAATCTGTTCGCGCGGGAAAATGCCCGAATGGCCCCTCCATTTACTGCTTAAACGGGCCGCTTCTTCTTTATGAAGTTAAACTGCAGTCTCTTCCGGGCTGCGATTATGTTTCTCGCGGGGGCGGCTGGGCAGGGCTAGAGAGTACATTGGGCTTCTCCCTTCACATACAGAGCAGCCTTTGTTCCTCCCATGATTGCCCATCATGGAAATGGCAAACGAATGTCGACACGCCCACACGGGTTAGGAAGCATCTCCCCCAGTTGGCCTGGTGACTGGAGTTAGTGGGGGGGGGCTCCGGTAAGGGAGCAGAAACATGGCTTCTTCATCTTACTGCTGCTGCCATCGGGTGCTGGGTTGGATTCCCTTGCATGTTTATGCTGGAACTGTGTGATCTGTTAGTAACTGCTTCCTGCTTGGGGGAGGGGTTGATTTAGGGAGGAGGATGCCATGCAGGTGCAGCAGGGCAAGGGAGGGCTCTACTTTCTGTGTCAGTTACAGATCGAGTGTGTGAGTAATTTGTGTGTGAGTTACTGTCTGTGTGAAGTACTGTGTATTACTGTATGTTACTTTGTATGTGCGTGCGTGTGTTATTCTGTGTGTGTTAGTGTGTGTCACTGTGTGTGTGTTACTGTTTGTCGGTTTGTGTCTGTGTGTGTGTTTACATGTTGGCTGCTTTTTTTTTTTTGCACAAAGACCCCCCCCTCAAACCATGTATTTTTGGAAAGTATACAATCTGATGAATCCAACATTGGTAATTATGTCTTTCTACTCCATATTGAAAAGCTATGCTAAAGAAAGAGGTTTTTATTACATTTCTGAAAATTGACTAAAATATTGCAATTGGCCGCATTTATCTCACCTAATTTCATACATATAATAGTAAAACACCCTAAATATTGATGCAAAGGGTCTACTGAACAGTTTGATGCCCAGTATGCATAGATATACCAAAGCAACTGGCATGTGCCGCTGTCTTTTTGCCTGCTGTGAACAGACCTGTGACAGCATATTGTGCTACAAGACACAAATATGCCCCAAAACTATATATTTTTGTAAAGTACACATTCTGTTAAATACAAAATTGCAAAAAAGAAAATCCTGAAAAGAAAAAGAATAATGTTAGTAACTTAGTAAAATGTGTATTTCTATATGAATGTATGTGTGTGTGTAAATGTGTGTATAAGTGTAACATAAAAACAACTTACCGTTCTGAAGTCCAGGAGGGTCCTTGGAAGCCATGGGAGCTCCTCAAGCAAAGTCCACGCAGCAGGGAGTTGAGATCTGGCTGGAACAGGCAGAGAGGAGACGCAGCAGAGGAGCCGACGTGTCTGCATAATCGTAGGCGGGTCCCGCGACAATTGAATCACAGGACCCATGTGACCTCCCCTTCCGCTCAACTTTCTCGTTGCCTAGATGGTTGGGAGAGCACTCTGCAGAAGCGGTGATTGCCGATAATGCAGAGAGGAGCCCTTTACAGCCAAGAATGTAGGTACTACGTGCTTGGCAGTTAGGGCTTTTCCCTGCAAGAATGTAGTACCTACATTCTTGGCAGGTAAAGGGTTAAAAAACAGGAGGACCCACTTTGTTACCTTTGAATACCTGAGAAATACAGAGGCAGCCATTATTTTCCCACAGGAGACCAGACTTTCATCCCAGCAGGAGATCAGGGAAGCAAAGAGAGATTGGAGGGAGGGAATTTCCTTTTGGTGCATAGCCTTGAACTAGCGCGGGAGTAGCCATTCTGTTTAAGGGCAGTAAGCACTTTGTGGTGAAGAAGGTGGTGAACATATAGGTGGGCAGGTGTATGATGCTTGATATTCAGTATGAAGGGAAACTACTAATGTTAACATCTATGGGCCCCAGTCTATCTCTGAGAGGAGGGCTTTATTGACTGATGTCAAGCAGATTCTATACACTTCTGTTCCAATCATTTTTGCTGAGGATTTTAACCAGGTCTTAAGGTGGCTATACACAGAGATCCGCTAGTTTGGCGATGTCACCAAACAAGTGGATCTCTCCCCGATATGCCCACCTTGAGGTGGGCGATTTTGGGATTATCCGATTGTGGGCCCTAGTGCCCAATGATTGGATCATAATGGAGGCCATACGGGCGGTCGGATTGCGGGACCGCATCAACGAACAGATGCAGCCGTGATCCGATGGGATTTTTAGTCCCGCCCGATCAACATCTGGCCGACTTTTGGCCAGATATCGATCGGCAAAGCCCGTCGGAGGGCCCCATACACGGGCCAATAAGCTTTTGGCAGCTTTTATCGGCCCGTGTATGGCCACCTTTAGGTGCGGAGGACAGAACTAGGAGGCTGAATAAATATGAGAGCTTGTTCTTTAAGGCTGTGATAGACGATGCTGTACTGCACCATTTGTGCACTGTAAATGGGAGAAAAGAAAAGCACTCCTGAAGGTGCGGGGAACGCATTAGCAGAATTGATATGGTTTTTATCAAAAAGAAGGAAAGTTATTCTAATTTTCAGGAAATAGGGGTCAGTTAGGTAGGATGGGTTTTGGCAGTGGACATTGGAGGGTGGGGAAAGTGCTGCTAAAGGAGGACAGTGTGAGAATGACTTTTAAGGATCTTTTGCAGAATGAAGTATCTAAGATAGAGTTTTTGATTGTGTTTCAGATTTGTGAGAATCAGCTAAGGATACTTTCCGTACTTCTTTCCAAACTGCATCCTTTAAAAAAGAGAAAGAGAGCTGGTCTCTAAGAAGGAAACTTGAGATCTGTATTTCAGATGGGGAGGGGGGAGAAAAGGTTAACTTGTTGAGGCTTAAGTCCCTGGTTCTGGAGATGGACATGGTACCTCAAATTCCCCAGACCCTTACCAGAACTGTAAGAGATGTTTAAGAGGAAGCGGGTTAAGGGCCTTTACAACCTTCCTGGTGAATTGAAAGTGTCAAGGGAGGGTATCTTTGAGGTTGTGATGACCTACTACACTGACCTTTACAAAGAAAGCACATTGAGTAGGAGTAACAACAGCCTGCCAGAAAGCAGTTTCATCCTAAAGTGCTGGCTCTTTCTGAAAGCACATGACCAGGTAAAATGACCTGAGAAGGCTGCCTACACACCAATATTAAACTTGCCGTTTCAGGAATTAAACTTTATATGGTAGAGTGAATTATTTGCAGTGGAAACAGTAATTTAGAAATAAAAAATACATAATAAAAACATGACAGAATTTTGTAAGAATATATTTTATGTGGCCCGAAGTAACAAACAAAAAGCCTGAAATAGATGTCTGTGAGATTTATTATGTAGTGTAAGAAACAGTGTGTAATTTATGTACGTGTTTTTTCTTTGTGCAACTTCCACTGTAATTTACTTACAAAGGTCTGAAGCAGTGTACAATAAGTACACACCTTGATAAGTTTACCATTTATTTTACACAGCAGGCTCATATAAGTGATACTGACACTAAAAAACAAAATATAAATATACACTAAAAGTTACATATAGTTCATGTTGATCATTTGTCATGGATAGGTCTGGATTTGTTAGTTAGAACAATTAGTTACTTGAAGTTCATAAACCTGACACATGTTCAGTTTACAGTATAGGTTGACATTTACA
>CM044439.1:68498544-68512758 GCA_024363595.1 Xenopus borealis
ACTTGTTCTTTAAGTGGAGGCATTTAGTGTTGATGGGCACAAGGAGATATGTGTGTTTGAAAGCGCACTTCTTTGGATATTAAGTAATAGAAAAGATCACTTATTATATTTATTAAAATCAAGGAATTGCTCACTATAGCTCACTTAGTTTGTAAAATACATGGTGTTGAAATTTGACTGTCTGCACTTTATTTTGTGTGAACTAGATAAGTGAATGCACCACCTGTATTTCTGTGTATATCTGCACAGACTAGTGTGATAGCACAAATCACTTAAATATATGATCACAAGTCCGTAAATCAAACATACCAAATTTTTCTTTCTTTCCCCATTTCCATACTTCAAGCACTGGTTTATCTTTAATCGCATTGATGTGCGTTTTCTGGAGGAAAAAAATAATCTTTGTGGGACTCTTGCTGTTTTGTTTATATCATATATTAAAATTCACCCATTTCAAACCAACAAAGTGTCTAAGGCAACTGAAAAATAAAACTGTGTGGTCTGGTTGCAAAAGCTGGCAATTAGATCTTATTTCTCTTGCCTAGAATGATGGACACGCACCATGGAGATGAAGATCCTGCAGCTGGAGAGTGAACACTTAACAGTTAAGTGATTTCTCCTCCTGCTCTGGGCTTTATCTCCTGCCTACTTCCTGCTCTCCCAGTTTTATTTTAGTGTGTTCAGGAGGACTGACACTAGTGGCTCTGGAGCAAGTGGTTAGGATACTTTCCAAAAACCATGCCAGACAGGAGCCAAGGTTCTCTTTCTAGAGCCCCTCCAGCCTTTTATTTGTTTACCCACTGCCTTTCTGCTCTCTGGAGGATAAGCTCCACAGAGGCTGTTACCACAGGGAACCACCTTGGGTACTTCAAGCTGGCAACAAGTATTACACCCTCCACTTCACCCCAAATGGCTTCCTCAGGCAGTGGGGCAGAGGATCTATCAGTGGCTTTTATGGTCCCCCCACCTGCCTTACCTGCTAAGCATCTTCTGCCTCCTACCACCTTCTCTTTCGCACTCTATCACCTTAGTGTTGCAGTTTCTCAGTCTCCTCATGGCTTCCCTTGGGGAGTACAGATCTCGCTGGCCATCTTGGATCAAAAAAGATTTCGAGGCCACCATCTTGGATCATGCAAGATTTTGCAGCAGCCATCTTTGATTACATGAGACTTATAGCTGGCCATCTTTTACCAACTCTGCGTCGCTATCCAGCCTCCCCAGTCACTTTCTTCACAGCATAACATGTATAATGTGTAAAATGACTCATCAGTCGAGATTTAAAAAAAAAAAAAAAAAAAAGTGGTGCATATCACTATCATCCACACATTAGTGGCCTATTTTGCCTGTATATACTGGCAAATCTGGTTTCCCAGCACTTCCACTGACCCTGCACAGGCCCACCCTTTCCTTGCCTTTTGGCTATGGCTCTACCATATGGCTTAGGGTCCACTACGGCCAATCAATGAGCTTGGACTCTGAACTGGCTTCTGCAAAGCTATAGTTACTGACCCAGATAAAGCCTTGCATCCAATCTTGCAATTATTCCAGTGTGGGTGGAGCAAGTTGCCAAGCTTACTGGTCACATGTTTTGACCACCAACCTCCGTCTCGCAAAGGGTCAATGTGGTCATATATATTGTGACACAGCCCTAGACCCAGCTGTTTATTGTGACCTGGTCAGCAGACCTAACTTTCGCCAAAGTCATAGATTTAGGGAACAAATGGAGAATCCACAACTGGCAGGTCAACCAAATACTCCTTCACATAGAGTTGTTCCTGGTCTTTGACCAAGAATACTACAAGTCTTGCCCAGGAATAATCCTCCAACATTGAAGGTGTACTCACCCCTGAGAGAATTCCTTTAGGCGGCTTCGGGTGGAGTGGAAACATCAGAAGTTAGAACCCCTGGGTCCATCAACTCATATCTCTGGGATATCTAATATAATTTCCAAACCTTCCTCCTTCACTAGAGTAATCTTCAACCTCTCCTCTGCAGGAGGGGTTTCAATGGTTCCCCCATTCTAAAAGGGTAAGCTGGAGAAAAGTGTTGAAGGATGTGGTTTTCTGAACATAAATAGGGCAGATGTCCCACCCTCATAGGAAGCTTTCAGACGTCCCCATGGTGGCTGTATCCCCCAATCTAGCCAAGAAAAGAGGGATTTACGGTTAAATCATTTTATCTTTGCCTACATTGGGGACACAGACCTTCCCTCCCTGGTTATCTGTTATCTAATTCTACTCTATGCTAGGTTAGAGGTACCTGTTTGCTACTGTTGTTCAACTATGCACTCTGAGGTTAGACTCCTCCTCTCATTAGGGTTCCTTATAAATACTTGTCCTTCCTTCTTCAGTGCAAAAACAGAGGAGAACAGGAAGTAGGCAAGGGATAAAGCCCCTTTATGATTGATAAATCCTTTTTGTCAACTTGTAGGCACTAAACTAGGGGGCAAATTCACTCTATCACTTCAACACTCTTCGCCTGGCGAATTTTCGCCAGAACTCATCCACTTCACTAAATATCAAAGTTGCACTCAGGGAAGCGAACATAAGCAAAGTTGTGCTAAGGCGAAGTGGAGCTGCGCTAGCTAAGTGCAATTTGCATATGGCGCCAAATTTGAATGGAAGCTGCAGCATCAAACACATTACACTACACAAGCTATTTTTCAGCCTATCACCCAAAAAATTTGCCCCTAGGTGGTACTAAGTGTTACATAGCATATTAATTGTCTAATTTTTGTAAGGACCCTGATGGTCTAGTGGGCAGCGGGGTCCGCCGCCGCTCCATCAGCGTGGACCCCGCTGCTCTTTTGCCTGCCTGATCTACTGTGTTCTGACCCTTGCCTGTCTGTGACTATTCTGCTCTCTCCAATCCTGACCCCGGCCTGTCTGACGATTCTGCTCTGCTTGTGCTAGCCCGGCCTGCCTGTTTTACTCTGTGGCGCCTGGTGGTGTTCTTCCATCCAGTATCATTGGTGAGACGATCATGCCCCTTTGCTCGTCCAGAACCTTTTAGCTTTGCTCCTCTCTCAATTAAGACCTGGCAGCATCCAATTAGCCAAGGGCTCCTCCCGAGGTGAAAGGTGGAGGTTATAGACAGTAGTGAGAGCAGAGACTGGGGAGATTAGCTTGGGTTCTGGATTTAGGGTGCTGTTCGTGACAATTTTACACTGAATTAACTTCATTGACAAGGCCATGGGTAATGCGATATTACTCTACAACTCAAACGTAACACTGTTTCAACTATTTAGAGTCTAGCAAAGCTTGAAATGCAATGCATAAAAAGAGAACATAGGTTCATAATAAATCACTTTTTAGTGCATTTAGTACTGACTTTGTTAAAGTGAAGCAGCAAAAGAAATATTTTTAAAGATATTTAAATCTTAGCTAAAATGAGGAACTGCACAATAAAAAAGCAGAGGATTTGTTTTAATTATGTTTAATAAGATACCACCTTAATAGACAGGTTCACAAAGTTAAGTCGAAACAAGTTCTCTTATGTTAAGAAGTTACTAAATAGATTACAATACAACTATTTACCTCACAATAATTCAAAGGTTAAATTGAATAACTACACAACTATCAAATTGGCTGTAGTCACAGATTCAAAAATCCGAAACAAGGTCCAGTAACACCAAAAAGGGAAATGATGTGTGGCAGTGGCAGTCAAAACACCCCTATTACAGCTCCACATAGTAACTCTATGGGAAACACACAACCTTTCTGGAACAAAGGTCAGACTATCCTAACATCTTTCATAGGAAGGGTAACAAATTGTCGAGCATTTTGATTGCTGTTCTTGTGCATTACCTTAGGGGCCAACATTTAAATTTTCAGATAACCGATAAGGCATGAAGGATTCAGTGATTACAGGTTGGTATAGTGCAAATGACATTCATGGCTCTTTCAATAGGACAGAAATTATTCTTGCATAAAAGTGGACTGTTGCTGCAAAGAAATACTGTATATACAGATGCTGGACAAAAGATATAGCATTTTCACTTTCTGGTATTACTGGTCACTTCAGGCTCTTTAAAGGGAAGAGTTTGAAGAGAAGATGACCCCTGTGAACTTCACTGGAGGGGACATACACAGAGGGGTAAGTAGAAACTAAGGGGGCAATAGCCGGAGAGGTAGGCCGGGGAGAGGAGTTAGCGCTGGGGGGTTGGATTCCCCTTTAATACTATTGTCTTTGATCTAGCTTGTCGTCTGTATGTCTTTCCAACCATATGGTTGAAAAGAGGCCTTCAAGTCTATGTCAGAATGCCTATTTACATGCTCCAACTATGAGGGGGCAACAGATTTGCTTTTTTCTGATCATTTGGACTGTCAAATCCTTGTTTTCATGCTGCTAGGAAATTAGTCAAAATAATTTAAAGATTTTAAAGGATTAGAATAAAAGTGAGTAAGCTACTGGAAATCAATGTGTACATCAGTGAACCAGAAAAGTATACTATAAATTACTCATTTAGCAAAACAAATCAAAGTAAGAAAAACTAACTAATGTGCAAAATGCATGAAGTAATAAAACTGCTTTTCCATCAAACACTTTAAAAGCAAAGTAACCTCAACTCCTGTTTATTCATTTGATAGGTTGCTACAACATAATCTCAAATTCCAAATACCATAACATGCTTTTGGGAGAAATGTTAAGATGTAACATGCAGAAAAGGCAAATACTGTACAGCCTGGTGCTCCTGGCACATTTACGCTGAATAAAGCAACGCACAAAATCAACCAGACTAATCAAATTCACGATTGGTCAGCACCAGTGGGGCAACCAGTGTCCAGATGTAAAGCACAAAACACACCCAGCTGGAGGAGATCTTCACCCAAACAGAAGGCCATTTACTGGTCATCATTTCATAGGATGAGTCAGGACTAGGAGGGGAAAATGGCATTACAAAAGATTAGTTACATTGCTCTCTTAGGAGGTAATACTGAACAACAATGAATAAAGAAATAAAAAGCATTAATACAGGTTATCATTTAGTTATTCCAACTAAAGTTAGCTGTTCATTCCAGTATGTCCCAGTATGTATCTGCTAACTAGTGTATTTTTCAAATGTTTCCCTCCAACAGGGACATAACTCTCAGTGCTGATACTTCTATAAAGTTTAGCATTGTAACTACTTTATTTCTGCAGTACACTTGTGCTTTTGCTCAGTGCTGCATTTTCTAGCAATAATACAAGTGCAACATTAGGGAATTTTTATTTAATGGAAAGATATTTTGAGGTATTTTGCAGTCAGTATAGGCCATGTTTACAGAGGTCTGATCAAGTTTTAAATACAAGAGTTTGATAATACTCCCCTTTAGATGTGATGAGACAACAGGAATGCAAAAATATAAGGTGATCACCATATGAATGTAATTTATTGAGATGGATCAGCTGCTACCCTTATCTTGTAACATTGTACACATATTTAAAACATTTAACCTGCTTTCCACCATATGACATAAACAAAGCAGCACTGCTACAGTATCTTGGGAATAAATCAAATAAAACACCTACCTGTACCAGTTGGTTAGAGTCATCATGATATAAAGTGATGCCAGAAAAAGCATGAAGTGAAAGAAGGAATAGCTGTAAGTAACTCCATCCCTTTCATTATCCACTGCTCGGTGTGCATTATCAGAATCATCCATAGAACCCTCACTCCTTCCACCATCTTCTATAAGGGTTGATTCATCACTGGTTAGAGTGAGTTTGTTGACTTGGCTGTTGTTGGAAGTACGAATGCTGGAGATACACAGGGAGATTAGATGATAAAAAACACTGACAGAAAAAACAAGCAGACCTTGAACAAGAAAAATTATATTTTTAAAATCCATTAACAGAGTGACATAAAAAATTGAAGTCTGTTTTGTAAAAAGTCAAAAGCTAAAGAAATACCTACACAAATGCATGTTTTACTTTTCACTGAAGACAAACATATTAGCAGAATCATAAGGAGGTAATTATATCTGTGCTGACCCAGCAGTTAAAAGTTCATGTTAAAATGTATGTTTAATGCTTATGCTGCCACCTGGTGAAAAGCTATTTGGCTGACTCTTACGGAACGCATATTAGGACATCCTTGCTAAAAACCGCTGTCCTATATGCGCACTCGTAAGGCTGTTGAATGCGGCGTCCTATGTTTTTATATTCACCCGTCTTAAGAATCTTTAGTAAGGGATCGGTCCTCGCTCCTCCGTCTTGTCGTCACCCCTCCCTCCTCGCAACTCAGCCCTCCCTCCTTCTAATTCAGCCCTCCCTCCTCGCAACTCAGCCCTCCCACCTCAATAGTCAGCCATCCGAACTCAGCCCTCCCTCCTCCTAACAGCCCTCATTTTTTCAGTTCTCTGCCTTAGGTCCATAAATAAGTTAACCTACGTTCTCATTCATAAGCTGCAGATAACTGAAAAACGAAGGCTGAGTTGGGAGGAGGGAGGGCTGAGTTGGGAGGAGGGAGGGCTGAGTTCGGATGGCTGACTATTGAGGTGGGAGGGCTGAGTTGCGAGGAGGGAGGGTTGAGTTGGGAGGAGGGAGGGCTGAGTTGCGAGGAGGGAGGGGTGACGACGCAAGATGGAGGAGCGAGGACCGATCCCTTACTAAAGATTCTTAAGACGGGTGAATATAAAAACATAGGACGCCGCATTCAACAGCCTTACGAGTGCGCATATAGGACAGCGGTTTTTAGCAAGGATGTCCTAATATGCGTTCCGTAGACTCTATTTTCTTGTTTGTAAACCTTCCTCCTAGTCCTTCCTCATGTGTGATGTCAGTTCCTCCCATCATCCTCTTGTGTTCCTGCCTTTCATCAGAGAGGAGCTACAGCTCAGAGGGTTAGGAAAGGAATATTCTTTTTAACCTACAGCACTTGTACATCCATCGCTACATTTGTCCATCCAGCTCAAATAAAGCAGCTTTGTGGATTCCAAGTGTCTGGTGAGCTATCTAGCAAACAAGAAAAAGTTGTGCTCACCACTAATTTTTAAAACTATTAAGCGGGGGTGCAATGAGGCTGTGACCACAAAATACATAGACAAAGACAAGAGGTCCTCTGCACTCAACCCATTACCAATATATTTAAGACATTGAGACATTCTGTGCATACAGCTACTAAAAAATGCCTTACCCTTTAAACAACAGGGATTGTTTGTCCATATATTGCAATATATTTAAGCTGGCCAACTACGTCAAAGTCATCCCATATCTGGCCAGTCCTACGCTCAATTTTCATCTGATTCATTAAGAATTCCACTACTTCATTAAACATTTTACAAAGGGACTAAGTTTTACCTGCAACTTACTTGCTGCTTTCAAAGTAAAACCCAATCCCAAACCCAAATCCCAATCATGGATGCCCTTTTATTAGACACCAGTGGGATCACCTGACTATAGCTGGGAAGGCTGGGGGCTACAACAAGGAGCTGGTCACTGCTCCAGTATAACTACAACACACAAGAAAAAGTTGTGCTCACCACTAATTTTTATATATATATAATTTTTATGTGATTCGTCTCCCTGTGTATATATATTGTACTTTTATGCACTGTACAGCGATGCGGCTCCTTAACAGCGCTTTCCAAATAAAGTTATACATATATACATAATATTCCTCTCAGCATCTGTTTCTCTTCATTCTGTCTTCATGCAGCTGTTGGATGTCAGATAGTCATTGGCAGTTAGGGGGACTCCCTTTCCTAGCAGAAGTATTAGAGCTCACTCCAACAACTGATTCCAGTACGAACAAAATAACTGCCTTTTGCACAAATCCTGCATATAGAGAGACATGATGTCTGGTGTTTTAATAGAGTGAGCTCTAATATATAACACATTTTCTGGGTTTCTAATGAGATGTGGGTATGTCTTAATGGTCCCTGCCAGAGGCACTGTTGGAGATTGTCCTGCAGTTACACAAAACAGGTTTCAGTTGTCTTTCTGCTGATTGGTTCCTATACTATAGTGCATTGTGCTGAGTGCCACCAGCGCCCCTGCACATACCAGGGAATGAGGCAGCAGGAAGTGGAAAAGATGAAAATTTTAAATAAATTAACCCAAAACACTACTTTTTTAAGCACATTCCTTCTATATTTAAAGGAGTATAATGCACATTCTTGTTTTTCACACAATATGGGTCAATTACGGCATTAGAAAGTAAAGGGGTTGTTAACGTTTGTAACACATTGACAAACCAAACAGTTCACATTAATAGAACAAACTTTGCCATAGAAATAGTCAACAGGAAAAGTACAGTTGAAGAGATATTCACCTCAGAAGTTTCCCTGTACTGATCCTTCAGTTTCACATGGACCCTGTGCTGGGGGTGGGGACACTACAGTCACTACTCCACTTCCATGACTTCACACATTGTACTGGCAGCTAACTTAACTCCTATTGGCTGTGTCTGCTGTCAATCTGCCACTGCTTCCTGTGCTGGGGAATTTGAGCAGCATTCAGGTACTGAAGAGAAACTGTTAAAGTTTGTAAGGGGGGGGGGTGTTGGCTTTGTGCTGCAGAGTGCAGATAGGGGGATCGAGGTGCTTGGGAATTATATACCTGGGGTTTTCCAGATAATGGATCTTTCTGTAATTTGGATCTTCATACCTGAACTCTACTAGAAAATCATGTAAACATTAAGTAAACCCAATAGGTTTTGCTTCCAATCAGGATTAATTATATCTTAGTTGGGATCAAGTACAAGGTACTGTTTTATTATTACAGCGAAAAATTTTAAATTTAATTATTGGATTATAATGGAGCCTATGGGGGATTGCACTTGTACTTTCCAAAAATATATTATTTTGGGGGAGGTGTCAATGTATTATTTTGTGTTTTTACCCCATAAAAAATCATTATTCAACAGCTGACGCGACTTCCAGGACTATTTGTATGCGCTTGTGGCTTTACATTTTTTTGCATAAAGTAAAATATTTTTCCAGAAGTGGAACACTCAGGTTATCCTGAAAAAAGGTAAGCTACCACCCCCCAAAATGCCTCTAAAGGGAGAGAGCACAAAATGTTCAAAAACCAGCTTGCACTTAAAGGGTTAAACCTACCTGAACTTGTCACATTGCTCTGCCCATCACCAACTCATCCCTTTAAACCGAATACATATGGAGTCCACAGCCTGCATGGCTAATTAGCAATTCATTTAGATGCATGATGCATGGCTGCATACAAATCAGTTCAGTCTGCATCATGCATCTAAATGAATGTGTTGGTTTAAACGGGTGATGTGGCAACCCTACTGTCACTGCTTGATGTGTACGTTACATAAGTTTCTAAGCAAGTCAGTGCTGGTGTTGTTGGAATTTTATACATAAAAGATACATAAATATATAAAAAAAAGGGGGTGTGGTCTGGATG
The DNA here is from genome assembly GCA_024363595.1 of Xenopus borealis. NCBI lineage: Eukaryota > Metazoa > Chordata > Amphibia > Anura > Pipidae > Xenopus > Xenopus borealis. The sequence continues at coordinate 68,507,896 of CM044439.1, forward strand.
TTGACCTAGTAAGACGCATTGCTGAGTAGCTCCCGTTAATAAGATTTCTTATCCACAACTTTCAGCAGCACGGGACCCTGTAATTGTCTGGAATGGGGAAAGACAGTAAGAAAAAACACCAAATACCGAAGCAAGCTACTTTATCACAGCCTAAAACACCATCGGTAACTACATTTTTTGAGAAAGCGGAGGGTGACGCACATACTCAGAGGCGGGACGAACTGCTATCATTGCTCCCGACTAAGTCGGATCTGCTGGACATGGCAAGTACTATCAAGGCTGCGCAAAAAGCAGAATTGGCGGGAATTAAAGACATGCTACAGGAGATTGGTGAGAAGTTGGGAGAGATGGAGGCACAGACCATTGCTAACTCAGTTGCCATTAAGAGAACCGTAGAACGATCAAATGATCATCATAAGCATATATACTTCCTACGACGACAATTGGAAGACCTGGACAATGGACAATCGAGGTAGACGCAACAACATCAGAGTGCGCGGCATCCCTGAAACGGTCACAGGTACTGAAATTGAAAGTACACTACAGAGCATTTTTAACTCCATTATGAAAAGGCCGCTGGACACTGTTATAGAATTTGACCGGGCGCATAGGGCCTTAGGCACGTTACAGAGAAATGAGAGACCGAGAGACATAATATGCTGTTTACACAGTCACAAGTTGAAGGAACGGATTATGCAAAAAACCTGCACAGCGGGCCAGATTATGTTCTCTGAACAAAAGATAGAGGTTTACCAAGATTTGGCTTGGATCACTTTACAGCAGAGACGTGCCCTCCGACCCCTAACGAAAACTCTACATGAGAAAGGCGTAAAATATCGATGGGCTTTAGTAGCGCACAAAGATGGTCGCTCTTATACCCTAAGAGAACCTGATGACCTACGCCAATTTTGCAAGGAACTAGACCTGCCGGTTATGGAGACTGAAGAATGGAGACAACTGATATACAATGGAGACGATCTGCCTGTACCGAGGGTGCAAGAATGGGAATCACCAATGAAGAGACAACGGGCTAACAACAACAGATCCAAAGACTGACCGAATTGGAAGGCCTCAGGAATTTTTTCACTCTTCTCTTTTTTGCTAGGCAAGAGATGGTGCTCTCCGTGAGAACGGGACTTGCCGGTTCACATGCATTGACTTTGAAATGCTTTGATAAGTATTGAATTCTGTTTCTCTCTGTTTTGCTTTCTCTACCTCTTTGTTTCTTTTCTTCTCTCATTATGGGCCTACACACATTGTGATTAATTTAAGGGTGATAATGGGGTTCTATCATTCTGACTTCTTGTATGAGTATGGTTCGGCTCTACAACAGCTTGCTACTTTTATACCTATAGGTATTTCACTGCAGGATATTACTACTGTTTAATCGTGCCCATTTACTCAACAATGCGGTAGGCCGGATGAGGGCGCGGAGAAAGGGGAGAGTAATGGCGCACTTAGATAAGTATAAGTACAAAGCTTTGATTCGTATTTGAAGGTCTCATCCCTGGGAGTTACAGGAGAATACAATTATAATGATGATGTGGCAGCTACATTAGGCATGTTAAGTGACAGTATTTTCTGATCACCTTGTTGGGTTCATAAATCCATCTCACGTACCCTAGCTATTCTACCCGCATCGAATATTTCCCTCACAACATTGTAGGGAGGTGGCGGGACATTTTAGACCCAAAATGTTTTTTGGGGAAGACACTAAAGATTTGATAGGCGGGAATACTCATATATTGAAGGAGCGTTACTTTGAGTGTCACTGTTTAATGGTTAAGTTTTGGATAATGTTTTTTTTTGGATTATGCTATTGTGGATTTCTGTTACAGGTCTAATATATATTATAATACTTTTGGTCGGCATGGAGGGGGCTCGTTGGGAGGACAGATGTAAGCAGGTATTAGACAAATTTTCCAGTAGTATATTTATACATGGAGGATAAAAAATTATGCTGCATGTCCTTGAATGTGAAGGGCATTAACACATTTCACAAAAGAAACAGCTTGAAGCTGGAATTGAAGAGACACAATATAAAGATTGCACTGCTATAAGAGACTCACATCAAATGTAAAGCCACAACGAAGCTGTATTTTAAAGGATATACTAATATTTACATTAGCAAACCTCAACCAAGCAAGGTCCGCGATAATGATTGCGGACTGTAATAACTGGATTCTTACAGATCAAGTGACACTATAATGTAGTAAAAGGACTCATAAAGGGGAAACAGTACACAATAGCGTCAGTATATCTTCCCAATGTAGGACAGCACCAGGTTTTAAAGCAATTCCTACACTTTGCTGAAGGGTTTGTTCTGATAGGAGGTGATTTGAATTTTGCACTCGATCCGGCTATAGACTGTTCTACAAAGAGATCCTCTCTCCCAGCTCGGTATATCTAACAGTTAAAATCTCTAATTAACAGTTGCCATCTAATCGATGTCTGGAGAATTCACAATCCTACAATTAGGGATTATTCCTTCTACTCAAATGCTCATCACCAATACTCCCGCATTGACTATTTTTTAGTACCACATTTTAGCCTACCAACTATTCTTAAAGGGTTTGTTCACCTTTGAGTTAACTTTTAGTATAATGTAGAGAGTGATATTCTGAGACAATTTGCAATTGGTTTTCATTTTTTATTGTTTGTAGTTTTATAGTTATTTAGCTTTTTATTCAGCAACTCACTAGTTTGCAGGGTCAGCAATTTGGTTTCTAGGGTACAAATTACCCTAGCAATCCTGCATTGATTTGAATAAGAGACTGGAATATGAATAGGAGATGCACTGAATAGAATGATAAGTAATAAAAAGTGGCAATAACAATACATTTGTAGCTTTACAGAGCATTTGGTTTTGGATGGTGTCAGTGACCCCCATTTGAAAGCTGCAAAGAAACAGAAGAAAATTGCAAATCATTAAAAAAACTATGAAAAATAAATAATGAAGACCAATTGAAAAGTTTCTTAGAATTAGCCCTTCTACAATATATAAAAGTTAACTTGAAGGTGAACCACCCCTTTAAAGCTTCCATGGGGTCAATTACATCGGACCATGCTCCAATTTTTTTTACAGATTGCGCTCGCTGAACCCAGAATGGAAAAGTGGCATTGGAAATTGAACGAATCGTCGCTGAACGATAGCACTGTGATGGCAAAACTTAGGAAAGTACTTCAAGATTATTTTGCTGAAAATTGCAGGACGGGTACCAACCTTCAGATGATATGGGAGGCTCATAAATGTGTGATTCGGGGAGAGTTAATCAAAGCTGGGATGCATAAAGAAATGGAGAAAATGGAAAAATATAATAATCTACTTTCAACCCTGCAACGTTTAGAAACTGAAAAAATCTTCAATAAATACAGCTGATGCAGCTCCTCACTGAAACGAGAAAGCAATTGAAAGCTATTCTAACTAATTACACGGAAAAAGCCATTTTCTATCAGAAACAGAGATACTATGAGCACGGGAACAAGTGTAGTAAGATGTTAGCTAATGCACTGAAACGGAAACAGCTATCTACTCAGATTACAAAAATCAGAACATATAAAGGAGACACCACGACAAATACTCAGACCATAGCGCAAACGTTCAGAGAATTCTACCAATCTCTGTACAATTTGCATTCTTCTGCTCAGAATCAAGATTCTCAGAAGGAAGCAGGCGAAGACTTATCTCCACACATCAACCTTGCCACTGATATCAAACAAACTCAGAGATCGACTGGAAGCCCCGATTACCATGGCAGAAGTTGAATTGGCTATAAAAAAAAACACCAAACGGAAAGGCACCTGGTCCTGAAGGATTTACTGGCCTCTACTATAAAAAAATTTAAGGATATTTTGCTCCCACATTTTACGGCAAATCTGCAGACTACACAGATTAAGGGGACACTACCACCAGATACTACGATGGCATACATTACATAGCTTCACAAGAAAGGCAAAGACCCTTTAGATGTGAAAAGCTACCGACCCATATCGCTGCTAAATGTAGATACGAAACTCTATTCTAAAATCTTGGCGAATCGCCTACAAACAGTGATAGCTTCATTTATTCACCCCGAACAGGTTGGTTTTGTTCCCAGGAGAGAAGCACGGGACAATACACTCCGGGTCTATGGAATTGTGAGGTACTGTAGGAGAAATAAAATACCACTGGCCTTACTATCGACTGATGCAGAGAAGGCCTTTGACCGCGTATCTTGGTCTTTCCTCTTTCAGTGCCTCCAGAAGATGGGTTTAGGACCCCAATCTATTCAAAGCATTAAGAGCCTGAACAAAACTCCCAGAGCATGCATTAGGGTTAATGGAACATTGTCGGATCCGTTCGACATCAAAAATGGTACACGACAGGGGTGCCCGCTGTCGCCACTTTTATATATTATCACTCTCGAACCATTTCTACATAGAATCAGAACAAACCCAGACATCACTGGGGTTCCAATAGCCCATATTAACCACAAAACAGCGGCTTATGCCGACGACATGTTGTTCTTTGTCACAAATCCACACATTTCCCTGCCAAATTTGAACTTCAGCAATATGGATCGGTCAGCAATTTACAGATTAATTATCAGAAATAGAATCTGCTAAATATTTCCTTATCAACCTTACAAATAGACCATTTAAAAAGTTATTTTGCTTTCTCTATAGAGGATAAGTTCATTACATATCTGGGAGATAATATACTTCCATTACTAAAACGAACGCAGGAGGATCTTGCTTCATGGGAGAGGCCCGGTTTTTCATGGTTTGGCCGCATGAATATCATTAAGATGGATGTATTGCCACGGTTCCTACAGTGGTGTGAAAAACTATTTGCCCCCTTCCTGATTTCTTATTCTTTTGCAT
>CM044439.1:68526511-68537969 GCA_024363595.1 Xenopus borealis
ATATATATATATATACACACACACATACAGAAACCCGCAGATATGCTCTTTATTACCATATAACTGCTGCATGATTCGGTAACCTCTTGGAAGTTATGACATTTTTTAATTATTCAATTCAATCAGAGGAGACGCTGAAAATTACTAACGCAACCAACACACTAGCAAGTATAATGTACAACAGCTAGTGTGATCAATGTGATACTAAAAAATTAAAAGTTCAGCCTGTAACAGATCTGTTAATTTTGTACCTAAACAGATTTAGTATATGCCTATGCCATCAAATACTAATTATATATATATATATATATATATATATGATATTGCTTGACAGAGATTTCAAATATTATGCCAAAATAAATAAAAAATTACCGACTAAAAAGTGTGTCATTCCGACTAAAAAGTACTTCACAGTGTCAGTAATTGAAAGAACAATCAGCAAATTACTTGGATGTTAAATCAGAGTTGTATTATGTCTATCACAAAGAGTCATTGCTATAGAAAAACCTATGACGAAGTGTTCAAATGGAGCAAATGATCCTAACAAAAATAATGTAAACCTTACAATAACCTCTTCCCAGAAAGCCCAGTGCTTACTAAGCAATACTAAAACAATTGTGGGTTAACACCACCCATATTGTCACATGTAACTGTGATATGGCTGCCATAATCACGTACAGTAGGAAGTTATCTCTTATCCCCCAGAAAGCACCCAGCATTCATTACCCAACTAGCAGCAGTGCAGAGTCCCAAGACGCCCCCCATGTTGCTTGCTCTTGATGCTGTGTAATAAAAATGGAGGCTTTCTCTTTTGCTTGTTTACAAAACAGACAGCTGACTTGGGTGGAAACAACTGCAATCGTCACTTCCACTATTATGAAGCAATGGCAGTGAGCTGAACATCATGTGACTATGTAACCCAGGAAGTAAAGAAAGGGAGGAGGTTAGGGTTTACGATGACCATGTTATAGGACATTCTCAGGAGAAATCACTCTGGCATAAGGTCTTCTCACTGGCAATTATAATGCAGTCTCAGCAGGGATTTCACTCATACATACGGCATGCATTTTACGACGATGTCCTAAAATGCGTTCGGTACACACAATGCAAAAACTCTAATCAGTGTCGCTCCTCCGTCCTGCCTCAGTCTCAGCTCTCCTTCCTCCCCCCTCCACCCCCTCCCCTCTCCTCTCTCCTCTCCCCTCTCCTCTTGTAATTTACTGCTCCTCGGTAATGCTTTTATGTCTGTGCTACTCCTGCCTCCTCTTAGTACTTTTCCTTCTCCTCCGACCAGGACTTTAGCCTTATTTAACCTTTTCTCTGCCAGCCGATTTGTCCTAAATGTGAACATCTAATGCCAAGCAGTTTTAGACATTTTGTACTCTCAATTTATGGGCTTTTCCTGGGGGATACTTTTTTGGATACTTCGACCATCGAATAGGCCAACATTCGATTCCATTTGAAAAAACTTTGAAATTTGAATTTTCAGAATACTGTCTCTTTAAGAAGACTTCGATACTTCGCCATATTAAAGCAGCCGAATTGCTATGTTTTTATAGAACCTATAGTCAAAATTTGGCTGTTTTAGAAAGTTGAAGTTTTTAAAGGGGAAGTAGTACAATCATATGATTAAATACAATTTAATGGTACGATTGTACTATTTCAATTCAAGTGAATATGGCCAAATTTGGACAAAAAAAAAAACTTAGACGGCCAAATTTGGCCAATTTGATGGTCGAATTTCGAAGTTTTTTAAAGAGATACTGACACCTTAAATTAATCTTGGCTTTGAAAGCTAATTCTAACTTTGCCATAAAGTATTTGCATGATGCTTTTACATTACCTGTCTGATCCCCCATGTTCCTGTATGAGGGGGCTGCCATATTTGTGCAGCAGGAGTCTGTTAGCATTAGAAACTGTAACTAACAGGCTGAGATGGGACAGTCAGGTTGGCAAAGTCAGAGAGTCAGGCTTAGGAACTTCAACTAACAATTATATACAAAAACAAACTTCTCCGCAAAAAAATTACCAACATGAACTATAGGTAACATTTAATGTACATTAATATGTTAAAATTAATTTTTTAGTGTCAGTATCACTTTAACTTGAAATTCAACCCTTGATAAATCTGCCCCTGATCTGGAAAGTTCTATGTCTCCTGAACACAGCCATACCAAATATATAAAGTATGATGGAGATTTCTCACTTTTATAGAGCGAAATCTCTAAGCAGTACACTACTAAATTGCGATAGCAGCGCTACACAAAACGGCATACTTCTGATTTCAAGGCCAAACACTCCACTAACAGTAAGTTTACCAGAAAAAAAAACTATGCATAATTAGAAAGAGCAGCAAATCAAAAATGGTTAAATATAGGAATGTATGCCAAACTACCAAGTTGCAATTCTTTCTTAAAGTTATAATATTTTGTAGAAATTGGTGAAATTTTGGAAAATTACCTCAACGCTTCCAATATACATCATCATATTTCTCACACATCATTAGGTAACAATGTATAACCCTAAATATGAATGTCAGGAGTCCGCTGAACAGTTATGTATATGTATAGGTTTACCTAAGCATGTGGCATACAGGGGTCCCAAAATGTAGACACCCTATTTGAGCTATCAGTTCTGTCATTCCAGACACTGCAAAATCAAAACCTATACATGGTTTTGGAGGGGGGCAAATGTAGAAAAAAAGTAGGTTACCCTAGAAAACCATATATTTTCAGAAAATACACATTGCCCTGAATCCAAATTGGGTATGCATGTCTTTCTACACCAAAGCACAAACCTTTCTTAAATTTGGTGATTTTGGTGACATCATCTCAAAAATCACCTCAAAACTTCCAATTTATGACATCTTGTTTCTCACATACGGTTAGGTACCAAGATAAAACAGCCCCAAATATGAAAGCCCAGTGTCCGTTAAAGAGTTTGATTATGCTCAATGTACATAGAGTATCTCTTATCCCCAAGAAATTATTACTAGCAGCAGTGCAGAGTCCCAAGACGCCCCCCCCCCCCCCCCCCCCCAAGTTGCTCTTGATGCTGTGTAATAAAAATAGAGGCTTTCTCTTTTGCTTGTTTACAAAACAGACAGCTGACTTGGGTGGGAACAAATGGAGATGTCACTTCCGCTATTATGAAGCAATGGCAGTGAGCTGCACATTATGTGACTATGTTATCCAGGAAGTAACGAAAGGGAGAAGGTTAGGGTTTACGGTGGCCATGTTAGGACATTCTCTGACATGAGGTCTCCACTGGCAACAGAATGCAGTCTCGGCAGGGATTTCACTCACACATAGCAAAAAAAGCTGTATTCTTGCATATATATATCATGTTCCTATCTCCTATCCTCTCCCTCCTCTAAATCTAGTGCTCCTCCGTAAAGCTCATAATTTATGTCCATGCTCCTCTTCCCCTCAATCTTAGCACAGGTATGGGACCTATGATCCAGAATGCTCAGGACCTACTACTAGAAAATTATGTAAACATTAAATAAACCCAATGGGCTGGTTTTGCTTCCACTAAAGATTAATTATATCTTAGTTGGGATCAAGTACAAGCTACTCTTTTATTATTACACAGAAAAAGGAAATCATTTTAAAATATTTTAATTATTTCATTATAATGGAGTCTATGAGAGATGGCCATTCCGTAATTATGAGCTTTCTGAATAATTGGTTTCCGGAAACCTGTACCTGTACCTGTACTATTCTTTCTCCTCCCACAACTTCAGCCTTATTTAATCATATTTTCACTGCTCATTTTCTATGTGGTGCCCATTTTAACTTTCTGCCCATAATTATTTTACAAAGCTGTGAACTTCTAACCAATAGCCTTTTAATGTGCCAGAGAGTGATTTTTCCCGAGAATACTAGAAAGAAGCAGGTGCTTTATACAGGACTAATAGAAAATACACATTTCTCTGTGCAAGCAAATATGGTTAATACATTATAAGTTTTTCACAATTAAAGTCATAGTCTATTTAAAAACCAACCAAAGGATACCATAAATGCTAAAATAGAGGGTTTGTTCACAGAAAACCAATACAAAAACTATAAAATCCAAATTTGATTATACAGGATCCAGTGCAGTCTGGGTCCTGTGTAATCAATGGGTCCTGGGACAAAAATTGTTAACTGAATAGTATTACTCTTGCATAAATAAAGTTAAAAACCATCTTCCTTACATATATTAAATCTACACTAGCACAGTACAATTAGCTTTAAGTCAATGTTCACCACAGCTGTGCCGGTGTATCATCCCAGGAATAATTGTGTTTGTGCAGCACCTTGCATTTCCAGAAAAAATGTCACACCACTACTACAGTTGCAGTAGTAAATGATCACCAAAATCACCTTTTTGCACCTTTATCAGAGGGCAGTTTACAAGCAATAATTGTACATTTACAATTAGCAGATCAGCAGTACTTGACTAAAACAAATTTTGTGATATGCAGCGACGCCCCACATACAGAAAACTGCACATCTGGTTTTTACTACCATATGACTGTGCATAATTCAGTAACCTCTTGGAACATATTACATTTTCATTATTCAATTTCAGTAACAAAATAAATACTTTACACTGGATATTGCAGTCATGGGAAAACATCTATGACAAAGTTATATGTTATAGATGCATGTGCTTGGATGGACTGTGAATTTAAGTGGTTACACCCTTTTTAGGAGGGACAATGGGATTAAAGAGTGTGTTTGTATGTAAAGTCTGAATTAAAGCCATGCGCTAAGAAATAACCATTGCTGGCACTGGAGAGGGTATAGAATCCCTCTGGGTAGAGATTTTGACGGGGCTAAAAGATACAGAGAGAATTGTTATTGGTGTATGCTATAAACTTCCTCGTATAAGTGACGAGTATGAAGCCCAGCTACTCTTGCAGATACAAGTGGCTTCACAGCTGGGTCAAGTTGTTGCTATGGGTGACTTCAATTATCCAGACATTGACTGGGGTAATGGGGTTGCTAAGACAGAAAAAAATAGTAGGTTTGTAAATATGCTGAATGACAACTTTTTATTCCAGCTCGTTCAAAAACCTACTAGGAATAACTCTCTTTTGGATCTTGTAATAACTAATAATACTGAACTTATCTCTAGTATTTGTGTGGGTGACTATTTAGGGAATAGTGATCATAACATGGTCTCCTTTGAGATTCTGTTGCAGAACAATTCTATAAGGGACTAACTAAAACACTAAATTTCAGACATGCAAACTTTGATAGTATAAGGGTATCTATGCAACAGAGGGAAATGCGTTTCACAGGGTTAAACACAGAACAAAAATGGGAAGTCTTTAAAATGCTGCTTAATAAATATACATGTCAGTATATTCCCCTTGTAAACAAGGAACTTTGTTGCAAAGCAAACCTTTTTGGTTTAATAGAGTTGGTGTTGAGGTGGGTAAGAAAAGATGCACTTTTAAGGATTTTAAGTTAGCTGGGACAGCCAAATCATTTCTAAGGTGCAAGAAGGCAATAAATCATGCAAAAAAAAAAAAAGCTATAAGGCAAGCTAAACTTGATATGAAAAAGGATATTGCAGCAAGCGGTAAAAAGAATCCAAAATTATGTTTTTAAATATGTTAATAGTAAACAAATGAAGCAGGAAGGGGTGGGACCTTTAATATCAGAGTGGGGTCACCTGTTGATGAAAACAAAAAAAAGCGCAGATTCTGAACTCATATTTTTCTATATCTACACAAAGGAGGAACCAGTTAACGAAGGTTCCATCTTAATAGACCCAATTCTAGTAATATAACTGATGCATGGTTACCACCTTTTCAGGAAAAGAATTACCGGCCTTCCTATATATTTATCTTTTTTCTTTACTAATAACATTGGGATCAACCATCGTAGGCAGTTCCGTCCCAGTGTTATAAAGTGATTTGCTAAAAGTTGTGTCTGATTCACTGGTCTCAAATGCTTTCTTAATTGAAGAACTGTGATTACCCATTCGTTCACATATTTTGTTCTGAGCCTTACCAACAATTCACATGCGTGGATGTACATGTGAGGCGTTGTTTGATAGTGCTACGCCTACCAGAATGGGGATGATGAAAGGTAGTACCTGTTAGAATATTACGACATCTGGTAAAGCCTGCACATTTAAAGCAGTCTTTCTTCAGGGACCCTAACACCACTTCATTTACCTGGTAACATCATACAGGGTCAGTTTTCATTAATAAATCTTTCAAGTTTTACCATGTCTATATCCCCAAATGGGCCTAGACTTAATGGTTTTAGACAAAGATTTATCACTTTCTGTAATGCTCCAATGTTGATTTACGGTTTTTTAACCACATGGGAACATGTGTCAAACCTTTGTAGAGATTATAAATTTGTTTTCATCACTCCATTGTTTCTTTATACTATGCACTTATTCAAGTGCCTTAGAAAGAGAATTATCCAGCACGTCCAGTTCATACCCCCATTTATACCCCTGTGACATGCCACTGGCCTGCACATGCACTTTTTGGGGGGATTAGCGTTTAGTATGCAGGTAGTGTAGGATTTGGAGCTTAGAGACAGGGACACCAAGGCTTAGGAAAAAACACAGGTTTATTAAGCACTGGGCATTCCCAACAAAAATGCAACAGAAAAAGTTCAGGTTATACCAACAAATTCACTGTAGAACATGCAGGGTACAGTTCAGCAACTACACTGCAAAACATTCAGGGTTTTCCCCCCTCTGGTCGCTCACCATCAAGGGAAATGCTCACCCTTTGGAACTTTTGGGCTTCACACTCAGCCCTGCTGGCTTACCCTCCTGGGACTTGGACTCACTAGCCTCTGCCAGTCCTTTTCTCTTTCTTTCCCCACAAGGGATTTATGCTCCAACCTCTGGAACTCTCTTGCTGGCAGCAAAGCTCCTTTTGCCCAGCACTGTCTCTCACAGTACCATACTTCCCTCCACTCTAGCAGGTATCTGGAGAGCTCTGAGATATGGTAACACGGCCCCTTTACATTTTCAGGTAGCTCCTCTCTCAGCTGCCATTGCTGAGAGGGAATATTAACCCTACCTGAGCTGACTATTCCTTTGCAACACATACAATGCAGTTTAAACACACTCTTTTATGTGAATTTTCTTCTAAGACAGTGGTGCTTCCCAAACTCCCTGTCACACCCCTCTCTACGAAACAGTTTCTCATATCCACCAATTGATTTTTACAGATATCTTGATCTGAATCATTCCTCATAGTTCTTAAAAACTGGGGATATGGTAATCATTTTTAAATAAATTATTCCAGTCTGTATCCTTACAAAAAAAGTATATATCTCTGAATGTTCTCTTCTCTGAACACCTCTACATCCAAAAAATTAATTCTATTACTATTGGCGAATAATGTGAACCGAACTGGAGCCCATTTAGGTAATTTACTATCTGGTTTAAGAACTCTAGATCCCCCTTCCACACTATGAACACGTCATTGTGTATATATATATATATATATATATATACAGTTACAGATGGGGCCTTTATTAAGGATAACGTGCATACACACAAGTGGATGTTAAATACATTTCAAAATTGGCGCCAATCCATGACGTTATAGCCAAAAAAAACTCATTAAAGAGTAAGTGCATTCATTTGTATAACTATAAAGGTATTACCTTTACTTCTCACCACTAGGTCAGTGCTGCAACTGCAATCATCGTGTCCATATAAGTGAAACAAAAGTGTCCAAATAAAATGTATCCAGTGTAGGAAGTCAACAAGTTCACTTTAAAGTGAGGTTCACTTTAAACTATAATGCAGATAGCATAGAATTTTTGGATGTTAAGATTTATAAACAATTGGGCAAGTTGCAAACCTGTATTTATGTGAAACCCACAGACAGAAACAAGTTGCTGCATTACCAAAGTAATCACCCTAGACATTTGTTAGACGCACTACCAAAATCGCAGTTGTTGAGGGTAGTGAGAATTGACAGTGAAAGTAGACAAAAAAGTGAGGATTTGGACAGTATGTGTCTAAAATTCCTGCAAAGGGGTTATCCGCAAGCTTTGATCCAGAATAACAGAGAGGGCCGATAGCTTGGATAGAGATAAAGTTCTACGTGAGACAGATATTGTTAAAGGAAAAGCAGATGGAAGTGATATGTATTATGTGTCACAATATGGGGAATCTTCCAGATACATGAGAGAATGTGTGTTGAAGCATTGGGCGCTGGTCAAGAGTGATAAAAGTTTGGCAAGAAAGCTCCCGAATAGACCCAAATTTAGCTATCAAAGGGGGAGCTCTCTAAAGGAGATTCTGAGCCCCTCAGACCCAGTGAATAAATATTCAACCCCTCAGATGCAGCATTTCTTATCACCACGACCGGGAGTATACAGATGCACAGGCTGCGTTATGTGCAGTAGTTTAATATTGGGCAACCATTTTCTGCATCCACACACAGGAAAAAAATATAGTATTAGGCAAAGGATGACATGTACAACCAGCATGGTTGTGTACATCATCAAATGCCCGTGTGATTGATCTACTGCGGTAAAACGGTGAGAATGCTTAAGGAGCGAATAGGCATGCATAGGGCAAGCATTAGAGCTGCCCTAGATCCTGAGAGAGAGGATAGGGCAAAAGGCAAAAAGCAAGATATAGTGCAGCAGCTGCTAGCCAGGCATTGGGCAGAAGCTAAGCACAGCCCGGCAACTTTTAGGTGTATGCCTATAGAACATGTACTCGCAGAGCAAGAGGGGGTGATTTTTGACAATGCCCTGCTAAAAAGGGAAGCCTTTTGGATACATGAGCTAAACTGTGTAGCTCCAAAAGGGCTGAATGGACAATTAGTGCTTACCTGTTGACCTGAAATCCTCTATAACTCGGAACAAAATTCACGTACAACACCGTGCGACAGGTCCGGACTGAGAATTAAAATAGGCCCTGGCATTTCGAGTACACAGAGACCCAATCAGCACAAACAGCCCCCACCAGCCCACTAAATAGTGACTTTTAATGGCACCTTATAGCAGCCCCTCTGGCATTTGCCAGAACCCACAGATTGCCAGTCCAGGCCTGCCATGCGATGGTGGATTAGGATTATTAAATATAATCAGGAGTTAAATTTAAAAATAAGAGACAAAGTAAAAGTTAAAATACTTTATTTAAAATACTTTATTTAAAATACTTCATTGAGAATTACTTTAAATGGATTTACATAGAGAATTACTTAGCATTGCATTCCCTTTTCTGCCTATCAAGTAATTAAGCAACAAAGTAACTTGATTTTATGGACTTCCTACACTAGATACATTTTATTTGGACACTTTTGTTTCACTTATATGGACACATTGATTGCAGTTGCAGCACTGACACCTAGTGGTGAGAAGTAGGTAATACCTTTATAATTATACAAATGAATACACTTACTCTTTAATGAGTTTTTTTGGCTATGACGTCATGGATTGGCAGCAATTTTGAAATGTATTTAACATCCACTTCTGTATATGCACTTTATCCTTGATAAAGACTCCAATGGGGGCCGAAACATTGGAGATGCATTGTGAATAAAAACTTGGAAGTTATTTCACTGAAAATTCAGTGCGGGTCCATCTGTAACTGTGTATCAACGCACGAGAAGATTGATGCAAAATCTGGAAGGAGTGCGCAGTGAGATGTCGATTGAGGCCTATAAGCAGGAGCTACTACACTTTAAACGGGAGAAGCTCCGTAGAGCAGAGGAGGACTTCATCGGCTTTAGAGTATATCTCTGGTTGATCGGTGAACGGCAACATCGAATCATAATATGCGCTACTGCAGGAGTCCTCGCCGAAACTGCTGAATACAGTGGACACAAGCTCAGGCTACTCCTAGGGGGAAGAAGATGTCTCCCAAGCGGGGTCACAGCCAGTCGCCACTACTAATGATGTTCCATATAGAAGTGGCTCCCCCACAGATAATGGCCAGCCCCCCGTCAGTATAGAATTACTGTCTATTTTCTATTTGTAACCGTTTTTCTAATATTGAAGTGTAAAGTGTAATTTTTCACCTTCTAAAGCAGCTCTGGGAGGTGGGGTCGCCGACCCCCCCAACTGTTCTAAACTGATACATTTAATGGATACATTTCTTATCTTTGTCCCTGCTGAGCAGAATCTCTGGGTTTCATTACAGGCAGCTGTTAGAACTGATACAATAGTTGCTAATACTCAGGAGGTTGCTGTGAAATGCATCAATTAAAAATTTTATCAGTTTAGAGTCTGCGCCTGAATTACTGAGCTTCCAGACTCAAACACCAGAGACACCAACATTCAACTTTAAACTTAGATTTTGGAAAAACAGTAAATAATAAATAATGGAAAGTAATTGAAAAAAGTCTTTATTTATGGAGAACAATCTGAAAACCACTGAACAGAAAAAAGTGTTTGGAAGGTGAACAACCCCTTTAAATTATTTCCGCTTTTTTCACCTTCAAGTGGCAGGCACGGCGATGGCACCTGCATATACATAAGTGACTCGTTTAAATACTTGTGCCTGCCTTACCCCCTCCAGTAATGTCAGGGATGTGGTGGGTCAGGTGCAATGAACTAGTGTTTATGTATGGGGTGTTTATGTATCCACTAAACAAAAACTGTGGTAACGTGTTAGCCAGCAGCAAAAATAACAAATAAAAAAAAAAAAATACAAAAATTATTGTAGAATTGATACCTATATGCATATCTTATGTGGGACAGTTTTCATCCTCATCACATAAAAAAATCAATTGTGTTTACCAGGCTCTGAGATACCACCGGATTTGCTCAAACCTTGATGACCAAAATAAACATCTCCATTCCTTACGGAAAACTTTTGTTAATCAGGGATACCATCTGCAGGTAATTGATGATCAAATCCATACAGCAACTCAAATACCCAGAGACACACTCTTGGATTACAAAGAATAGACAGAAAACAACAGGGTACCTATTGTAGTTACCTACAACGCACAACTGAACATTATTAGAAAAATAGCCTGAAACCTGCAACCCATGCTCCATACAGATACCCGACTAAAAGAAATATTCCCGGAACTACCTCTATTGTCTTATAGACAACCACCTAATCTGAGGAACATGATTGTCAGAAGTGCTCTTCCTAAAACAATTAAAGCAGGTACATTTCCCTGCAACAGTAACAGATGTGAAACCTGCAAATACATCCTGTGCAAAGATCAAGTTGCTATACCGAATACACAAAAAGTATACACCATTCTGGACTACTATTCGTGTGCTTCATCCAATGTGGTGTAACATGATTACATGTACTACAGTGGTGTGAAAAACTATTTGTCCCCTTATAACTATGAAGATTCTCATTCATCCAGGTCATGGTATATATATATATATAACTCAGCAAGTCCAGTTGCTTTGAGTTACTTTTTATATATATGTCCCCTTCTTGATTTCTTATTATTTTGCATGTTTGTCACACAAAATGTTTCTGATCATCAAACACATTT
>CM044439.1:68582250-68592397 GCA_024363595.1 Xenopus borealis
TGAGAGTTTTAGCCTCTGCCACAGCTGTTTCAATTTGGCAAGCAATTGTAATAGCCTTTGCAAGGGTTAATTCTTGCTCTAGGAGCAGTCTCTCTCTAATGCGTGGCAAGTTTCTTTTTACCACTATTTGGTCTCTTTATCATTTTATCTGTTAGATTCCCAAACTCACAGGTAACAACCAGCTCTCTCAAAGCTGCTACAAAATATTCTGTGGATTTGCCATTACGTTGTCCACTTTTGGCACAAAAAAGTTCTTTATAGCAGTAAGAGCAGTTTCATAAGTATCATCAGGTAATGGTAATGTACTATAATGGTAATATACGCTGTCCCTCTGCTCCCAGGCAATGAATAAGTAAAGCATGCTTTCTAGCAGCAGAAATCTCCCCTTGGTCAGCAGCAATAATGTAATTATCAAACATACGGATCCAAGCAGTAAAAGGAATGGTAGGCTCACCAGGGTTTGGTAGAAAAGGTGCAGGCTGCTGCAGAGGTAGAAAAGACATCCTTGTCGCCATTTGTTGTGTTTGGTAGCCGAGGATGAGGAGAGTATAACAGTGCTTTATTAGCAGGTCATGCAGCCATTACATAACAGCAGTAAGTCTTACTTTCACTTTCAAGCTGTACAGAAAGTCCTGTTTATGCACAGTGACACCTGCAGGCCATTTGTATAAACACCACAATGTTGCCTTACACCAGGGATCCCCAACTATTTGAACCTGTGAGCAACATTCAGAAATAAATGGAGTTGGGGAGCAACACAAGCATAAAAACTGTTCTTGGGGGTGCCAAATGGGATTGGACTCATGAGGCAATTTGCAGCGACTTACAGGGCCGCGTGTGAATAGGTGCAGGCGACTTTACATTCTAGCAGGCGAGACATGGGTAAGCAATTCAGGGAGATTAGTCGCCCCAAAGAAGCAGCAATTAGTCGCCTGGCAACTAATCTCCCTGAATCTTCCCTTGTGGCCTAGCCCTAAAGTATAAAGCTAGGAGGTATGTTGGCTGCAGACTCTCAAACAGAGACATGCCTATTGTATCTTTTCCTATAGGTCAGTAAGTCACCTGACCTATAGAAAGTGTTGGCTGGGCTGATATGCTGAGTGACTATGTAAATTTGCAGCAGTTCAGAACCTGGGAAAGGGGAGGGAATTCTTTTAAGTCAGCTTCTACACACAGAAACACTAAATGCTGTAAAGGCTCAAGTGAGTACTGATGTTCCAATTGCACTTGCACATCAGTCTTGTAAGTGGGCAACTGGGCAGATGCCCCCTTATTAAAGCTACCCTGCTGGTACATAATTAAAAGGCTATTAGTTGGAAGTTCACAGCTTTATAAAATAATTATGGGCAGAAAGTTAAACACCACATAGAGCTGTGAAAATATGATTAAATAAGGCTGAAGTCGTGGGAGGAGAATGCAAAATACTAAGAGGGGTGGGATCGGGAGCACAACCACAGACATAAAAGCTTTACAGAGCTGCATTAAATTACCAGCAGGCAGAGGGGAGGAGGAAGGTCTGTTAAAAGAGTACGGAAGAGGAAAGAGAACTGAGACTTGGTGGGTGAGCGTGATGGAAACATGATATATAGACAGGCCTGAAGAGTGACGACAGCTTTTTGCTATGTGTGAGTGAAATCCCTGCTTAAGCTGCATTCTGTTGCCAGTGGAAACATCATGCCAGAGAGTGATTTTCTCTGAGAATGTCCTAACATGGCTACCCTAACCTCCTACCTTTCTTTACTTCCTGGGTAACATACTAGTCACATGATGACGTGCAGCTCACTGCCATTGCTTTATAATAGCGGAAGTGACGGCTCTAGTTGTTTCCACCCAAGTCAGCTGTCTGTTTTGTAAACAAGTACAAGAGAGAGCCTCCATTTGTATTACACAGCATCAAGAGCAACATGGGGGGCGTCTTGGGACTCTGCACTGCTGCTAGTTGGGTAATGAATGCTGGGTGCTTTCTGGGGGATAAGAGATAATTTCCTACTGTACGTGATTATGGCAGCCATATCACAGTTACATGTGACAATATAGGTGGTGGTAACCCAATTGTTTTAGTATTGGAAAGCTGGGCTTTCTGTGAACAGGTTATTTTTTCTCGGATCATTTGTTCCTAGTCAGGTTCCATAACCATTTGAACACTTAGTCATAGGTTTCCTGCAGCAATGGCACTTTGTCATAAAGGTATTAGCCTCCGATTTAACAGCCTCTGATTGTTCTTTCATGTATTGACTCTTTGTGAAGCACGTGCAGGGCATTCTAGATTTATTGTGAAATATCAGAATGACACGCATTTTTAGTCAGTAAACCTTTTTTTTTCTTTTGTCATAACGTTTGTAATCTCTGTGACGCATTATCAGATATATAGTATTTGATGGCACAGACATATAATACATCTGTTTAGGAACAAAAGTAACAGCTCTCCTGTCTGTAATCTGTTACAGGCTGAATTTAGTATCACACTGATCACACTAACTGTTGTACATTATTATACTTAGACATTGTTAGTGTGTTAGTTACATTAGTAGGGTTGCCACCTGACCAATATTTTACCGGCCTGGTTAGTAAAAATGATGCTTGATGCCAATGTTATTAATAGGAAAAAACTGCAAGAATATCGTAAGGCCAGTATTTTTTTCCAGAAAAGGTGTCAACCCTATGCATTAGTAATTTTTACTGTCTGCTAAACAAATTATATTTCCAATGACTGCAATATCCAGTGTAAAGTATCTCTTTTGTTACTGATAATGAATAATGAAAATGTAATAACTTCCAAGAGTGTAAATTTGTTTCTGGAAATGCACGGTGCTACTTGCACCTGACTTGTAGCATTTGTGTTGTCCTTGTTTGGGTTTTAAGTAGACTATCACTTTAATTGTGAAAAACTTATATAGGGGAATGTAATTTTGCGGTAACACAAAAACTATTAACAATGCGAAAAGTTAAACTTTTGCGCAAACAAATCTTGCTTTTCGTGAATGCAGTATACCTTTTGCAAACCTGGAAACTGTTTAGCGACCACTTCCGCTAACAGAATTTTAGATTTTGTGTTAATGCGAATGTAACTGTCTGTTTATATAACCAACATTTAGAGCTAGCTGATCATGATAGCTAGAGTTGTAGCGTATCACCAGTTTGATGCACCCAACTAAGAGCAGTGCAATGGAAAAATATTTTTAATATAGTTAACTATATTTAAGGGTGCCCCTTGTTTAATTTGAGATTAGTGAATACTTTTTAGCTATTCCTTTAATGACAAATAACCTTTTTTGCTAATTCTTGATAACTAGCTTAGCTGATGTTGTAAAATAGCACATGTGAATATAAAACACTTCCCTGTTACTTCTTTTTAATAAAAAATAACAGAAATATGTATTTTGTTTAAAGGCAGAATGTATTTTTTGTTATAAAGTTCTGTCTAATTTGCCCAGGTTTAAAAATGTTATAAGTATATACTTCCCCTTTAATCCTATGTGTTATATTTTTTTTTTGTAGCTGCAGGACAGTGCTCACTCCATCAAAGTATCCACTAGCTCAGCTAAAACACTTAATGAATGTAAAACAATTAAATATGTACGAATAAACAAATATGTATTTTGTTTTCTTATGAAAAAAGGCAGAATGTACTTTTTGGTATAAAGTTCTATTTAATTTGCTCATACTGAAAAAGTGTTCTGTATAGATGTATACTTCCCGTTTAATCTATGAGTCGTTTTTTGTAGCTCTCTACATCAAAGTATCCACTTAACTATCAACTTTTTTTCCAGATACCATGTCTTTGTGGAAGTGCCCCATGCCTGCTGTGCCGATGCTGCCCCAGTGGAAACAATTCAACAGTTACCCGGCTCATCTATGCCTTCTTTTTGCTTATTGGAGTGGCTGTTGCATGTGTGATGCTGATGCCAGGAATGGAGGAACAACTAAAGAAGGTTAGAAGAAATTTGAATTCACTAAGAGTAAAAATTCTATTTCATTTTGATCATTTGAATTAATAAAATTCTCACTGCTTTTGACCCACAATGTCAAGTGGCACTCCATGTTTCTTCCTTAATTTGTCAGTTTCACTATGACCCAGTAGGTATTTGAGCTGTGGATTGTGTGTAGTTTTTACAGACCTGTACATCTCAAAAAGCTTGGTTAATTAATTGTCAATCAATTCTAATTTACTATGGGCAAGGTTTATCAATCTTACGACTCCTCCAGCAACTACACAGTTCGGTATGTATGAATATGGATATGCTCACAATGAATCAATGAATACATGTTTCATAGTTATCCTGTTTTCTTTTTTTTAAAGTAGTGGGTCATGTTTTTTTTGCGCCAGTAGATGCATTTAACTTCTGCACTAATTTGCTTGCCTGCATTTCTGTTACAGATACCTGGCTTTTGTGATGGTGGTATGGGTTCCTCAATACCAGGAATTAGCGGTCACGTTAACTGTGATGTGCTGGTTGGCTATAAGGCTGTGTACCGAGTTTGCTTTGGAATGGCCATGTTTTTTCTTCTCTTTTCCTTACTCATGATAAAAGTGAAGAGCAGCCAGGATCCCCGTGCGTCTGTGCATAATGGGTAAGACACTTGCAGGGATGGAATGTGATACCAAATAACAATTGTGACTAGTGAATATTGACTACCACATGGTTCTGTATTGGATCCACTTTTATTTAACGTATAATGTATCTGTGAAGATGACACAATACTGTGGAGCCTTGTAATTCAATTCAGGATGTGAAATCCTTACAGAAGGATCATTACAATATGGGAAGGGGCACAAAGGGCTGATTATCAGGCTTCGTGTATATGCAGGGCAAGAATCAGTATTCTTTTGTGACTGCATCGGGAGCTAATGTGCCAGTCTGGATATAGGTACAGCTACAGTCTGGTGCAGAAATGCATACTCGTGTGCCAAAGCTCAAATCCGCTCCATGTGTCTGCATGTGGACTCGTGTGGCATTAAGCTGGCCATAGGCGCAAAGATCCAATCATACGAATCCTCGATTCATACTATTTTCGGATTGTGTTTGGAGTGTCCAGACATTTGTCTTGCCATGGCGATCGGTCATTCAGTTGATTGGACAGGCTACAAGATGTTGATAATATCTCTGCGTGTATTGCCGATCTGACGATTTTCAGTGGGAAACTGCCACCAGCTTTGTCGGACATAAACTTTCGAACGATTGCTGTATGGTGAGAACATTGCCTTATCTGATCTTTTACTACTTTATTTTGGATCTTTGTTTCTATGGCCAGCTTTAGACTCCGTGTTCTCCCCAGGCTGTTATGGCTGTTTCCCCTGCTGCCCAGCTCCTCCCACCCCTGCACAACGCCCACAAGCATGCAGCATTGAATATTTTGCTGCCAAAGCCAATAGGATTGTGCAATGTGTTTGCTGAAGCACACCGTCCTATAGAGACATTTGTAAAAGATAATTATTGTAGTGCGGTAGTGTTGGGGTGGCAAATCATTTCTGCCCCCTGTCCGTTTTTTGGATAACGTTAATGTGAATCTTATAGCAAAATAAACTTGGCTGTACAAAGTGATGCCTGTCAGCAGCTGCAAGAGCTGCCTTAAAAGAGCCATAGATTTGTGGCAGGACATGGTCATTATTCCCCTTAACAAACCACTGGTAAGGCCCAATCTAGAATATGGCATGCAGTTTTGGTCACCAGTGCTCAAACAGGATGTTGTTGAATTAGAAAAAGCTCAGCGGGCCAACAAAGCTAGTAAAGGATATGAAAAGTATTATTTATGAAGAAAGACTGGCCAAGTAAGCTGGCCATGTTCAGATTTTATTCCTAGTAGAATGAAAGTTCAGAAATGAAATGTTCATTCCAATGCCACAATCTAAAACTAATCATTCAGATTTAAAATGTATGATAAACAGGAAAAATAACATCAGCCAATGTTCTTGACCTTAATTAACAGACAGCATACATACAGGTTATGTCCTGGACATTGTAGTAAGTCACAAATCGATATCATCAGATACATGTAAAGATACATGGTTAAATTGGGTTGAAAAAAGACAAAGTCCATCAAGTTCAACCCCTCCAAATGAAACCGCAGCATCCACCCCCCCCCTTAGCTTCACGTAAATTATATATGGCCATATACTAACTATAGAGTTTAGTATCACAATAGCCTTTGATATTATGTCTGTTCAAGAAATCATCCAAGCCCCTCTTAAAAGCATTGACTGACTGAGCCATCACTACATCACCTGGCAGTGCATACAACAACCTCACTGTCCTCACTGTGAAGAACCACCTACGCTGCTTTAAATGAAACTTCTTTTCTTATATTCTGAAGGGGTGGCCTCTGGTGTGGTGATCCTCTATGGGTAAAAAGGTCCCCTGATATTCGTCTATAATGTCCTCTAATGTATTTGTAAATTGTAATCTTGTCCCTTTGCAAACATTTTTGTTCCACCCCAACCTGGACAATCTACCCTCATAATTTAAGTCTTCCATCCCTCTAACCAGTTTAGTTGCACGTCTCTGCACTTTCTGCAGCTCATTTATATCCTTCTTAAGGACTGAAGTCCAAAACTTTACTGCATACTCCAGATGAGGCCTTACTAGGGATCTATAAAATAATTACGTTTTCATCCCTTGAGTTTATGCCCTTTTTTATGCAAGACAGCACTTTATTTGCTTTAGTAGCTACAGAATGACACTGCCCAGAATGAGACAACTTGTTATCTATAAAAACCCCAAGATCTTTCTCATTTAAAGGGGTTGTTCACCTTTGAGTTAACTTTTATTATGCTGTAGAGCAGGGGTCCCCAACCTTTTTTGCTTGTGAGCCACATTTAAATTTAAAAAAGAGGTGGAGAGCAACACAAGCAGGAAAAAGTCCATGTGGATGGAGCTCTGATTAGCTTTTTGGTAGCCCCTATATGGACTGGCAGCCTGCAGGAGAGAATGTTTGGCAGGACATCTGTTTTTTATGCAACCAAAACTTGCCTCTAAGCCATTAATTAAAACCTGCTTTGAGGCCACTGGGAGCAACATCCAAGGGGTTGGAGAGCACATGTTGCTCGCGAGCTACTGGTTGGGGATCACTGCTGTAGAGATTGAAATTCTGAGACAATTTGCAATTGGTTTTCATTTTTTTTGTTAGTGGTTTTATAGTAATTTAGTTTTTTTTATTCAGCCGCTCTCTAGTTTGCAGTGTCAGCAATTTGGTTTCTAGGGTACAAATTACCCTAGCAACCCTTCATTGATTTGAATAAGAGACTGGAATATAAATAGGAGATGGACTGAATAGAATAAGTAATAAAAAAGGGCAATAACAATACATTTGTAGCCTTACAGAGTGTTTGTTTTTAGATGGTGTTGGTGACCCCCATTTGAAAGCTGCAAAGAAAAAGAAGAAAATAGCAAATCATGAAAAATAAATAATGATCAATTGAAAACCTTCTTAGAATTGGCCCTTCTACAATATACTTAAAGTTAAATTGAAGGTGAACCACCCCTTTAAGGAAGCTCCCAACACACTGCCATTAGTGTATAACTTGCATTTATATTATTTTTGCCTTGCATTGAACCTCATCTTCCAGTTTGCTGCCCAGTTTCCCAATTTAGACAAATCACTCTGCAAAGTGGAAGCATCCTGCATGGAACCTAAATACTATTTAGTATCATCTGCAAACTTAGAAACCGTACTTTAAATGCCCACCTGACTATCCAGTCTTAACATGTCAGTGCGAGTTTTTAATGCTAACAGCCTGCTGCAGCCCAAATATGGCAGCCCCCTCATAGGGTTATCTAACTTTTTATTTAGTATTCTCCAATTTGGTATTTCAGCAGCTGGTTGTTAGGGTTTTATTTACCCTATTAACCATGCAGTGGGAATGTAAACAGGAGAGGGCTTGCATAAAAAGATAAGCAAAAAAAATAACAATAAAATTATAGCCTCACCGTGCAATAGTTTTTAACTGCTGGGTCCGTGGCCTCCATTTGAAAGCTGGAAAAAGATGAATAATCAAATAATTCAACAACTATTAATAAATAAATAAATAAATAATGAAAACCAGTTGCAAAATTTTTAGCAATAGGGTATTCCATAACATACTGAGAGTTAACTTGAAGCTTAACCACCCCTTTAAATTTCTCCGGTGGGAGCGCTTCATTTTCCGGTCAACTCACGAGGAAACTCTGGGCAATTTCGGAAAACGAATCGGGGGTTTTCCCTCTGAAGATAGATATGGGGATGTTTTACTGTTGCTCTGGATCAACTAGCAGTTAGGCAGGATTGTATCCTAATTTACTATGGACATATTTATATATATTTATTTATGTTATATAAACTATTTATATATTTTTATTCAAAGATTTTCTAAAATTAAAAAAGCTAAATTAAACTATTTTTGACTTTCTGTGCTGTGAAAAAAATATCACAGAAAACATTTTAGCGTAAGATGTATTACTCACTTGCAAACTATTTCTTTGCTTGTTTATTCAATAAAATCTTGGTTAAAAAAAAATCAGAGAACTGGTCAAAAGTCTAAATATATGAAGGCATTGGCTATTCGATATATATATATTCTCTAATGAAAAGTTGGCACTTGATAAAAACTATACTATTGATATAATTTGCTTTTCTCAGATTCTGGTTCTTTAAATTTGCGGCAGCAGTTGGAATCACTGTTGGAGCATTTTTTATTCCTGAAGGCCCCTTTACAACAGGTGAGAACCGTAAAATCCCACCTCTTTCAATTCATTAAGTCTTGTTTCTTTCATATTCATTTCAATAGAAACCCATTTTCTTACATGTTTTATGTATACTATAAAAGAGGGTGGAGTGATTATTTTTAACTGTGTAATAATAATGTTAACCCTGCATCTTTTAGATTAAGTGCCAAGTAAGGAAGACCTCTGCTTTTACTTTTAAGGGCACCACCTATCAGATCTCACAGGAGCTTCTCAATGCTTACTTAGGGGTAGATTTACTAAGGGTTGAAGTGAAAATTCGAATAAAATACGAATTTTAAAAATTCAAATTTCGAAGTAATTTTGGGCTACTTCGGCTATCAAATAGCCCAAAATTCGATTCGAATAGAAAAAATTTGAAAATTCGATTTTTCAAATTACTGTCTCTTTTTAAAATCCTTTGAATTCAAATATTCACCACCTTAAAGCTGCTGAATTACCATTGTAGCCTATGGGGGACTTCCTGGAACCTGTCCTGAAAATTGCTCTAAGGTCTGAGAATTCGAAGGATTTTGGCTGAAATCATTTGAATCGAACGATGCATTTGAATGATTTTAATTTGATCAAAAACTGACCTTTTCGATCAAATATAGCCTTAAAAAAAATTTGATGGTCGAATTTCAACGTTTTTTCACTTCGAAATTCGACCATTAGTAAATCCGCCCCTTAGTGTCTCGCAGGAACTTCTCCATTAGTCTCATTCCCTCGTTGCGGGACTATGTCATGAAGTGCGGGAGGAGTAGTTTTTCTGTCTAATCTTGTGGGACCAATCTGATTTCAATTCCTTGCTCACCTTGAGAAGCTCCCACAAGGTCTACACACGGAAATGACGCGGTGGTGTTTAAGTATTTTTTCAATTCATGCTAATCTCCTCTTCTTCTATTTCAACTCCAAGGGGCAGAGGATTTGTGGTTTTTGAGGCATAGCTATTATCCTAGTTTCTTGCTGGTCACAAATTCCATCTTTCTATTTATAAACTTTAAAGAACTGGGAAGAGGATCAATATACTATTGATTTGCAATGCACTTTAGATCAACTGACGTCAATTAATTCATCTGATTAACTCGTAATGAATTTTTGTCTGTACTTTTATTAAAAAGCAATTCAATGATTTATATATAATCACTTGAGGAAATAGATTTTTAATTATAACCATAATTTAAATTAATGAATTGCAAAACATTGCACTGCACTTTAGAAACATATTTAAGCTATGTGTCAAATATGACCAATATCAACCACTAAGGTGTGGCTATTAGTGTTGTTGTACAGTTAATTACCAATTTTTGCAATAACACAGTCAATATAATTATATAGAAAGATAATGGTTCCTAAGTGACCAGTTGGATGTGATAACTTGTTATAAGTGGGGGTACTTTTATCTGTACATTTTTTTTTAAATGCACTGACCTTTTGTTACATAGTTACAT
>CM044439.1:68639687-68662531 GCA_024363595.1 Xenopus borealis
CCAAAACCGATCGGCTCCCGGATCGGTAAGTATGACCGGTATTGCTCGTTGCCTAGGAGGTTCTGAAGAGAGCAGAAGCGGTGCACAGCTTTTTAATGCGCACCGCTTTCTGCAGGGAGGGAAATGCTGCCGAACGTAGAATCTACGTTCTGTGGCATTTCAAGTACCTTTGCCACAGAACGTAGATTCTACGTTGGCTTAAAAGGTTAAACATTTGTTTTATCACTGATAATCCTGATAATCTGATAATTAGATAAAATCAAGTTTTTGGTGCATCAATCCTATGATTTGAATTGAGGCACAAATTTGTTGGGCCATTATTTTGCTCCTACTTTACCAAGATGAATTATTGATAAATGTGTGGATAGGAGTTAGGTAGACGTTGTTTTAAAAAATTAAATAAACTTGAGCTTTAATAAACAACCCCATCAGTTCATCTTTGCCCCCCTCTCGGATGTCCATGGTTTCTGTCCAATGTTATTAAATAACCTCAAATGTCTGGACATTAAAAAGTGGCAGATTTTAAAGGTAAATGCTCAGTCTTATTCAGAAAATAAAATTCTTTTGCCATGTTAGCACCTTTAAAATAATTAATTCCCTTTTAAAATAATTAATTCACTGTAAATCACAAACAGTTTAAAATAAAATGCAAAAGAGGAATTAATTAATGCATCTGTTCATGAAATCGCAATGTTGTTATGTAAAATATACGTAGAAACAGCATTTTCACTTGCTAAGCAATTTGTAAATATTGATGTTATTTCATAGGTTGGCATGCACCTGCTCTGTGTTTGGGTTAAATGGAATTCAAATGAAATTCAAATATGGGATACATATGCAAAGTAGGTGGAATTAAGTAAATAGCAGACTGAAAAAGAACACATAATGGGGCAGATTTTCAAATATGCAAAGTAGGCAACTTCGACCAGTGAATTCTGTATAAATTCGATCGAATCAAATGATTCGAATAATTCGAATAAAAATCTGTTAGAATATTCGGCTATCGAATTACTTCCCCTTAAAATTTTTATTCGACTGTTTAGTTCGCCAGTTTCAACCAACCGAAGTGTCTTTGCTGAATTTCCATCAACTCATAAAAATTCGATTGAATGGTTAAATTAGTTCGAATCGATCGATTCGAACAATTTGATCGTTCGATCGAACTTTTATAATTCAATCGTTCAACCAATCGAATTGTGGTAAAATCTTTCGAATTCGAAGGATTTTAATTCCCTAACTATTCCCATTGTCGAATTTCGAATTTTTTTAAATTCAAAATTCGACCAATAGTAAATCTGCCCCATAATGTAGGCTATTTTTGTCTTCTCAAATTTAAGCAAGCTTACTATGATGAAGTCTTCTACATTTTGTTTCTATGAGCTTCAGTTTTGGTGAAGCTCTTTCCAATTGCTCAAAACAAGCAGGCTTTGGGGCTCCCATTCAGTGTCGGTCTGGACACCAGGGGCCCACCCAAAAACATTAGCCCAGGAGCCCACCATAAAACCTTAGACCAGGGGCCCACTCTCAGTACTAATATTCTTCATCTCCTCAATCAAACTATATTCTCCTAGTTTGTTTTCTTTACATACTATAATCAATCATTCCATCTCTTTGTTCTCATAGAAATAGGAAATGGCCATGAAATAGGCCAAAATCTTTGCAGCATGAGGGCCCACTGACACCATGGCCCACCGGGAGGCTTCCTGGTATTTTGGTTGGCCAGTCTGAAGCTGCTCCCATTCATTTTCTTCTGTTATTGCACCAGCACTGGCTGACATAGTGCACTGGAATACTGAATTTTTACCTGCCTGATTGACAAACCTACTAATGTCAATGGTGCATAGCTATTGGTTAGGATTGTCCACTATGTCGTCATGCACAGTTATACAAAAACTTTGGGTATAGCCCTTTGCAGACTGATATATTTGAACAGCTTTTTAAATCTCTGTAGAAATTTTGTATTACAGCAACCTAAATCTAATTATTAGAAACCTTTCAGCCAGACATTTGCATAGGGAAATCACAGGACAGATGCTATCTGCAACCTTGCATCTTCACATTTCACCCCAATTTGCTAGCTTGAACCCAAGCCTTTGCTGCTCTCTTATAATAATGATATTAAGGCATATAAACTTAGTTACGTTTCCTTGATGCCTCTACAGTTTTCAGTGCTCTTTACACTTTGGTCATCAGTGGTTGAGGGAAGGCAATGTTCAGAGAAAAATGTACCAATTGTTACCACAGTTTTGTTGATATTATGAAAATTCAATTAATTTTGTCCATTTCCATATGTGCTCCACAATCCTTTTCCTTACAAGGTTTACTGAATTCGCCTATTATTCACCTCCCATGTGAATAAGTTCTCTCTATATAAACAGCCCCAATCAATAATTATTTTCCTTATGCCAGGGGAATGGTAGTCATGACTAATTCATGTCCATAATCTTAACTTCTGAAAGCTATTGTTTATGTTTTTTTAGAGTTGATATATCCATTGTCATACAAATGCTGATGCAAGGCATAACTGTCAGCGGGGGCCAGCGGCACCCACAAGGGGGTAGTCGGGATCAAGGAGGAAGCCTCTTCCAGAGAATCCAGGCAAAGTACAGTACAAGGTGAAATCCAATAGAGAGGTCAATGTCCAGGCAAGAGTTCAAGTTGGCAGGCAGCAAAGGGTCAAGGTCAGGAAACAGGCAGTAGATCAATATCAGGATAACAGGAAGGCAGGAAGACCCAGGAACACAATGTAATATTGAGCTATACTCAGGCATCAAACCCGGGTCTCCAGCGTCCTTTTAACTTTGAATTTGGCGCCACAGTGCGTGACGTCATTGTGCTGGTGCTCCGGCGCCGGCGTCCTTGCGCCCACGTGGAGTCCTGGGCGCCGCCATCTTGGATCCTGCGCTGCCGCAAGGGTAAGGGGCGCCGAGCGCTCATGACAATAACAGTGTTTACATGGCATGAATTTAAAATCAGAAGTCAACAACATCAGACCTCCATAAAGCACCTGCTCACAGGTGCACTGCAGCCCAGGGCTAAAACTAGGGGTAGGCTGAAAAGGCATGTGTATAGGCTGCAACATTTGGGGCATGTACCTCTTCTGTTGCCTTTGCCTAGTTTGGAAAAAGGAGGGTTGGGGGAGCACGCCAAGGCTAAGAAAAAATATATAAATACAACAGAAGTGCTACTGATCTGGCCAAAATAACTACAAGTACCCAAAAAAGAGGGAGGATTCATCAATTCACATTCCCTGCTCCCCTTTCATAATTAAGCTAGTATAAATGCAAGTACATGTTTTTACAAAAACAGGGGGTTTTAGTTACAAGCTTATGATCATAAAATTGGTAAGCCACAATACCACATCCAAACCCCATATGGATAACCACACCTGTCACCACACCTTTAAAAATGGGTCTGGGCAATCTCTATTTCTTAATAAAAAGGATTAAGCCTGTGAAACCAGTGCTGTGGTCTTGCAATTTCTCTCTTTTGAAAGGCTTACGCCCTGACTGAAACCAATGTCTATGTCAGGAGACCGTTATCCCAAGAAATTCTAACATGCAGGGAGATGCCAGCCTTTCAGTTTGTGACCAGAGGTAAATAGCTAGCGATCACCATAGGGGGTTTACCTTGAAGTGGTATGGTGGCTTATACCTAGTCTGGGGCTGGGCCCATGTTCCCTCACTGGTCCCTGGTATTAAGCACTCCACCATAGTCAAAGCACCCAGCCTGGGACTGTTTCAGCCTTTTATAATATGCACTTATATTAATACTAAATATTGGCTCCTTCCCCATACATGAAATTAGACTGCAAGTTCAATGATTCCTCATATTGATTGTTATTGACTTTGACAAGAGATATCAAATCCCTCACTGATGACAATATTTTTATAAGTGCAGCTGTAATCAAAAGGTTTTACTCTATATATAGGAGCTATAATAGATTAATAGGTAAGGACTGGGTTGGCCTTCACCTGCTGGTGGTGCTCTCTGTGCAGCATTCTCAAGGATGCAATTGCGGTTAATGACTCATATAGTCTTTATGAACAATGTTCTTTATGAATAATATTTCAGTTACTGGCATAAATTCATTTTCATTATCAGACAAGGGTAAAAATAAAGAGAATTTAACTGACACTAATGGATGCTGTTTAAGGGCAGATTTTCATGCGATTTCGGCAGATCCGACACTGGGCGACAAAACAACAATGCCAAGTCGGATGCAACAGAAATAAGGTAATAGAGTAAGTAATAGAAAGTCAGATGGTGTCACAGTGTTGATCCGACATGACACAACTGTTGCATGCAAACGCTGCAAGCTGCAGTAGTGTCGCATCACATCAACGCTGCGACACTGTCCGACATTCTATTACTTACCTAACCACATGATAGCGATAGCGAAATCGGACAGTTCATGAAAAATTCGTGAAATTTTACAGTTTTCATGAAAAATTTGTGAAAATCGAACTACTTCACTATAAATTTGTGAATTTCAAGCAATTTCATTATAAATTCGTGAATTTTGAACTATTTCACTAAATTCGGGAAATTCAAAAGTTTTAACTATAAATTTGTGAATTTCAAACGTTTTCACTATAAATTTGTCAAATTAGAAAGTTTTCACTATAAATTCGTGATTTTCGAAAGTTTTCACGAAAAATTGGTGAATTTCGAACGATTTCACAAAATTTTTTCGGAAATTGATGCCTGCAAATTTTCTCTGGCAAATTTTCACGGCCAATCGCGTGAATTTGCTGCGAATTTGAGCTTTCACTAAGCTTCATGCTTCACATAATCAATTAAATTCAATGGAGAAAATGAAAATGGTAAGTAAGTTGCTTGATGGAAAACCATACAAAAAAGTCATGATGGATGATCGCCGTTTTTTCCAATAACATTTTCAAACAGCTGCTTAAAGTTACACTGGCTATATTTCCAGAGGTACATGGTCACAGAAAATCATACAGCGATGCCTGCCAATGTTTGGTGAATTTTGTCACCATATTTTGTTAAACAGCATACTAAATAGGACTCTGTGTGTGGTTAAAGTGTGATGGGGAGTGTATTTATTCCGTTGTTTCTCAGGAACTCCTGATAAATGGCATCAAGGTAACTTCAAGCAATAGGGTAAATGAGTACCTATAATAAATTGTCCTGCTAATATAGCATTCATGCGCCATAGAATGCAAGTTACATGCAATGGCCTACATTAGAAAAAAGAAACTGGAATATTTTTATTTTGCTATTTTCATAGACCATGTCCTATCAGGTATTTTGCTGTTCAGTATCATTATGCACTAACTCTATATATAAATTCTATATATATTCATTTTTTGTTTTATTTTACTTAATGTTATTTGCAAGTATGATTTCTTATTAAGAAATCATGCATGCAAATAACATTAAGTAAAAACAAAGCTACAAAGTAAGCAGGCATGGGTGAAAATTTACTAAAGGGTGAATTTTCACCTCGGAAGGCTCCGCCACACTTCTCACAACTTCATCGATGTTAATTTGCAACACATATGACAATTCATCAAAATCCGAAGTTATGTCTCGGCAGACGAACACTGGTGGAAATTAGTCAGTGCAAGCATTTCATAGCGAGCTTTCACTACCATTACTTCTGCATAGCAAAACTTAATTAAAGGAAAAGTTCAGTGTAAAAATAAAACTGGCTATATAGATAGGCTGGGCAAAATAAAAAAAGTTTTAATATAGTTAGTTAGCCCAAAATGTAATGTATAAAGGCTGGAGTGAATGGAAGTCTAACATAATAGCCAGAACACTACTTCCTGTTTTACAGTTCTATAACTTTGAGTTAGTCACTGGCAGGAAGGGGGCCACATGGGACTTAACTGTTCAGTGAGTTTGCAATTGATTCTCAGCATTCAGCTCAGATTCAAAATTATATTATAAACATTTTTTATTTTGCACAGCCTATTTACCCAGTTTACCCAATTTTTATACTGAACAATTCATTTAACACACATGGGGAAATGTAATTAAAGTCTCCGAGAGAAAAACAATTTGCACCAATAAGAATAAAAATAAGAATTAAAATCCACATCTCGCAATGTAATATTG
The DNA here is from genome assembly GCA_024363595.1 of Xenopus borealis. Classification (NCBI taxonomy): domain Eukaryota; kingdom Metazoa; phylum Chordata; class Amphibia; order Anura; family Pipidae; genus Xenopus; species Xenopus borealis. The sequence continues at coordinate 68,645,775 of CM044439.1, forward strand.
TTGGCGCCTACATACATTTGTGTGAGTACAGCCCCATTGAAAATAATTGAGTGCGTCTATACCTGCGCTCCCTTGCGGCTGAACGCAGCAAAACGGAACGCAGAGGAGCGCAGGTAAAAACGCCCTTGTGTAAGGGCCCTAAAACAGTTACTGCATTGCGAATTTTAATTGCGCAATGCGAATTTTAATTGCTCACTCGAAACAAGTGCTTGAAGGTGTCGTAATCTTTTGAAGCAAACAACTTTTTCAGTAAGAATTTTTAATACATTTATTGTGCATTGTCGTAAACTATAACATTCGCAAATGGTTTTCCACTGTCGGAAGTGGTTGCTAAACAGTTTCCTGATTTGCAAAAGCTATATTAAATTTGCGCAAAGCTGAATTTGTTAGCCCAAAGGCATAACTTTCCACATTGTGAATAGTTTTTCCGTTCCCGACTTTTATTACATAATGTTACTCTTAGGTCATTTTGAATAGGGGGGTACATATAGGTTATTGATATGCGAAGTTGCATCTCAGCAGCTGAACACTGGCAGATTTTCGCTAGCACTACTTTGGCAGTGTGAGAATTTCATAGCGAAGTTTCCCTAGCGTTCAATTCTCCCTAGAAAAACATTGTTATATGGATGTCTTTATTAGTGATGTTGGTGCAAATGTTTGAAGTGGCCATTTTTTATTACAAATGTCCAAGGAAACATAATAAAGACAGAACATATCAGCTAATGCCCTAGACATGAGTCCACCCTAAAACAAATGTGCCATGCCCCTCAAATGTGTGGGAAAAAACTGTTAACACAAAAATCTTTAATAGTTCTGACTTTTGAAGACAACCCCTCTTTAAAAAAGTAAACGTCAGCATTTTTTACAACTTTAATGAATTTCCTGCATACAGGATATGATGTCACTTATATAAGACTGAGGAAGATGTAGCTTCGTTTTATCAGTTTGCCTGTTCTGAAGTGGCGAAGTAAACTCTGGTGAAAGTGGCAGGCTGAGGTGAAGCCACAATGGCCTGGGCGCAGGGCGGCACGATTTCAGAGGCGACATGCCGCTCAGCCACACCATCTGCCATTGCAGGACTGTATGCATGGTAAATCTCCTACTTACTTTCCAGGCGCACGCAGTCCTCTGTGCAGACAAGGATGGGGAAGTGTGTGTGTGCACGCATGCGGGTGTGCTTGCGCACTGGGGAGGATGGGGGCAGAGCAGAAAGACTGTGAGGTCTCTGACTGGTCTAGGGTGCCAGAAAGAGAAATCCGGTCCTGCAAAGAGGTAACATTCACTAAAATACGCATCTTAATGAATTTGCGGAGTGACAACTGTTCGCCAGAGTGAAAAGTCACCTGGCGATAGGGTGCAAATGATCTTGTTCGCTAGCGAAGTGTCCTCTACACTGGTGATTGAATTGGCAATGTCATGTCATCTAATAAAATTGTGGATGTCCCGACGAGGTTTAATTTTGACAAATTTTTGGTATTGAATCGCGATGACTGTTTAGTAAATTTGTACCATGTTTGCAGTAAAATGATATCCTGTAGCAGAGGGATCCCCAACCTTTTGAACTCATGAGCAACATTCAGAAGTAAAAGGAGTTGGAGAGCAACACTAGCCCGAAAAATGTTCTTGGGGTGCCAAATAAGTTCTATGATTAGCCAATTGGTAGTGCACCTGGTTTTTATACAACCAAAACTTGCCTCCAAGCCAGGAATTCAAAAAATAAGCTCCTGCACTGGGAGCAACATCCAAGGGGTTGGAGAACAACTTGTTGCTCACAAGCTACTGGTTGGAGATCACTGCTGTAGCAGCGTACCTCCCATCTGTCCCTTTTTCTGAGGGATAGTCCCTCTTTTGACAGCTCAACCTGCAGTCCCTCATTTGTATTGGAAAGTCCCTCTTTTCTCTGCACTGAACAGCCAGAAAAAGAAATAACATTTCTAACTTAATTGGATTTTGGCAGAGAGCCCAGAACAGTTAGGTGCAAATAAGATGATTTATAACAATTTTGAGATAAGAAAATAAGTAATTGTAATTTGTAACAGTTTAGATAAGGAGAAATATTTTCAAACTTTCATAACCTGCCAAATTTTGTAAAATGAACATGGTAATTAGGGGGTGTGGACACAAAAATGGGGGTGGTCAAAATGTCGTACTACGCATGGCAAATTTTTGTCCCTCTTTGGCATGCCAGAGCGGCATAGAAAGTCAGTATTTAGTGGGCTGGTGGGGGCTGATTGGGCATCTGTGTACATGAAATGCCTATTTTAATTCTCAGTTCGGACCTGTGTTGGGAACTTGGGAGGTATGTAGCAGAACAGGTAACGAGACCAGAGCTGTGCAAAGGCTAGGGATAACCTATGTACTATAAGTACATGGGAGTACTTCCAGCGCCCACACGGGGGCATTGCAACCTTCAATTCGTCCTGGGGGAATGTGTGGATTCAAGTCACATAACAACGGCAGTTGGCTGAAAGTAAAGGTGCATGTGCTGAATGACTGTGAGTGTGAGGATCAGCTGTGCGAGGATCTCAGAAAACAGGGAAGGGAACGCTGCTGTTGCTGGGTCAGTCATCTCCTTTGTGTGTTATCCTTGCTGCTAAAATGGGTTCCCCGGCACAGTGCAGGGGCTCTGGATTATAAATGCCGAGCCTTGTGCTGCTTGTCTGCGTGTGAAGAGGGCATAGAGCGGCTTTCATTGATCATCTTCTTGGTAAGTGACACTCGGGCAGTAAACTAAAGGGGCAGCGTGTGGGTTATACAGCAATATCCTGTGGAATGATGTGTTGGAACACACTGTGAACGGTAGCGATAATTTTGAGGAATGGTGTGGCAACAGATGGAAGCAAGTTAGATTGCGGCTGCTGCTTTTCCTGCTGTTCAGGTGCACGGGCTCAGCTGTACGAGAATGGATGTGTTGGTAAATGGAAAGCATGGGATGATGCCTTTGCGCTGTTTTCTCTTCTGCATCTGAGCGCAAGACACCAATCGACGTGATTGTTCTTTGTGCAGAGACGTTCCTCGTTTCATCTCTTTTCTCACACGGGTGCTAATTTTGAAACGAAATTTGATCTAATGCAAGGGGATTTTTTTTTTTTTTTTTACATAGAATACATATATATTCTCATTAAGTATCTGAAAGTGGGATTGATTTGACGCTATGCTGTGCCCTAGAAAAAATGTTTTTTCTCATTCACGGCAGACCTGTTGCTTAGTTAATATATTAAAAATGATGGCATTTATTAACTATAACGTATACATAATACATAGTTTTATGTAATAGTGGAAAGATTAGCAGTCGAATATATGTGTATTTTCTGTAGCATCCAATAGGATGCAGGTGTAGAAAACATGTAAACAAGGGCTTTGTATATTATGGGTTGACATCTGAATTATACATTGCTCTGCATTTACACAGGGTTTTTGAATGTATTCATTCAGACCTTATTATGTTTTTCATATCTTAAGGCAATTCCCCAAAACAAGCCACAATTTCATTTGTAATGATTGTGTATCTGCCAGATATCATGTACCTGGATGGCAGATTTGATGCTAATAAACAGACTGGTGGTTTGTGCAACTATTAAGAAGACTAATCTTGGTTGCATCAGTTTAATGAGTCATCTGATTGTCGCTCCCTTGAAATTTCCATCATGTGCTGTAACTGATAATGGTGTTTGTTTGTATAAATAATATGGGCTAGGGCTCTGGCACTTTCAGAGAATGACGCACAGGGATACTACTGGCTGAAAGGAATTAACACTTTGGCTCAGCAACAAATGTTGTCTTGTTTATTCATTATCAATTTATGTCTTGTCAACAGGTTTGTGTAAACTTTTGTTATAGTGTACCAGTAGTTGCTTATTTGTTAAGTTGTGCCTAAATTAAGTAGGTTCTTATCTAAAAGCTGTTGTACCAAGTAGAGCATTAAAGTTGACCGTACAATCCTATCTGCTGTAATGATGCAAGTCATACAACTCAGTTTGTTTAACACAAATATAATGCACAATTGGCATAAAGCTAATGCACTCAGTGTTGGACTGGGCTGGCGGGGCATTGGGAAAATAAATCCTGCTCTTGTGGGACCCCCCAGTCCAGATTCGCTCCCTGAACAAATCATCCTGGCACAACCTCCCTTAATGGGCAGATCATTGCAAATGCAAAGCACCCATGTGTGGAACGGCGTGGGGGGAGGCTCAGTGGGGGAACTCGGCAGGAGACCTGGAGAAGGGCCCTGCTACCGCAGCCCATTAGGCCCCTGACACTCCAGTCCAACCCAGAATGCACTTATTTACACTGAAACAATTTAGTAAAAAAACCTTTTGCAGTTTTCTTCATTGAGAACATATGGTTAGGTCTTGTGAATTATTTGTTTCTTTTATCAATGATATAACAGATGGAGAAGGAAATAAGCAGCGCAGTTGATTAGTATCAAAAGGTATCAATAATCGTAATCTTACATACACCAATGTATTATTTTAATACTCTTTAGGTCCCTGCCACCAATGTTTTTTTAAAACTTGTAGGGAGCCCTGACCAGCAAAGTTTATGGGGGGCCCTGGCACAGTTTTTTTTTATTTATAGGGGGGCCCTGACCACCAGTGACTTTTTTTAACCTATAGGGAGGCGTGACCACAAATTTTTTTTAAATTTATGTGAGACCCTGGCCGCCAATTTTTTAAAAATTATTGGCTTTTTATAACTTGTGAGTGAGGGGGTTTACCAATTTTAGCACTGGTATAGACTTTTTACTGTGGGGTGGGCGGGGACCAGCTGAAATAAAAATCTTGTATAAAACCAGGGGCACTCCACCAATGAGGTGAGTTGAGACTCTCGCCTCAGGTGGTGGTGCAACCCTGGTTGCCAGGTGCAGCAGAAATGCCGCTCCTGGTAACTTTAAGATCCGGCTTTCAACCCAGAAATTTGTCTTTTCTAGTGCAGAGATCACAATTGCTGGACCCCCCGACCGGTGAGTGCCATGGGGGGGATGGCAAAATGGGTAGGATCGCCCCTGCATAAAACACAGCTGAGAGAGCAGTTGAGCCCTCTACTTTACTTAGCTTCTTCTAAAGTAGAAGTCTCTTCTGTCCCCTTACACCATTCTACCTATTGTGCGAGGTAGGGATGCTGCTAGAGCTGCATAAATAATCAACTGTTTGCATTTCATTCTGCCTATGGGTGGCATGCCAAAACAACATGCAAAACATACAGTAAAATGTTATTGTTTCATGTTATTGTTTTTGGCACACCTTGCCTAAAGCAGGTTTTGATTTGATTAACTGAATTTCTTAAAATATGTATTTGTTGGTGTGAAGCCCAAGTGGACTTCTTTCTCCTCATTTATGGCTTGAGGCAAGGTTTAATGCAATGGTCTTTTAATGTACATTGTATATACTAGGGGTCCCCAACCACTGGGCAGCAGACCAGTGGCAGGCAGTGGGTTGTGCCAAACTGGTCTGCCTCTGGTCCCAGCTGCAGTCTATAATAGCTGCCGTGGTGTAAAGGTTGGGGACTGTTTGTATATAACATACACCAATTGCTTCTCACAGTATTAATATGAGGTCTGGGTGTAGGCTCCAGGGGTGCTCCGCCAATGAGGCGACTTGAGAAACTCTAGGTACAACACCAAGCTGCGTCAGGTGGTGGAGGGGGGAGAATTGCCCCTGGAAGCCTCTTATAAAAAGGAAGGTGGAAAAACTTGGTAAACATTAGTTGGGGAACCCCTGGTCTTGAATATAGCAGAGAAAGGTGGTTAGGGGAGGGGCAGAGTACCTGATACTCCTCTAAGCGAGTTAGAGTAATTGACAACCCAGTTACCCAGTTCTTAGCAGCAGTAAAATAGGAACTAACTACTAATTTGTATTTTGACCAGCCATATACTGTATATAAAACATTCCGTCTTTTTTGTTTTTAATTAACTTTAAGATTTATAGATAATGCACATTTTAGGTTGAATTCATAAATCTGTATTATTGTAAAGGTATTTTTACATATAGCTTAAACTGAAGCAGTGTCATTATTCATGCACATATATGGGCATTTTAACATTTTGCTGCTACTTTCCCCTTAAAAAATGGCTGCTGTCATAAGTGCAATGTTTGAGTTGAGGCCTCTGAATGAATAATATATCTCTCTTATTGCAACTGTGGGGTTAAAGTAACTGCTAGCAGAATGTGTTCTTTTAGTTGACGTTGCTAGTGCAACAGGCATCAAAACAGATTTATTTTCTGTGAGTAAATGGTAAAAGCAAAGCAATGTTTCATTTCTCAAGATCTGTCACTTGTAATAATGTAAGTGTGAAAGTACCTCTGCTAACACCCTGGAATACTATTTGTTCCATAAATGCCACAGCTTAAAAATACATCATACAAAAGTGTTCATTTGATAAAATCACACCACTCCTCTTCAAATTGTTATACAGGCTAAATATTCCTTTTAGATGGATGTTTAACCCTTTCCCTGCCAACAAAGTGAATTCTACATTGTTGGCAGGAAAGATCTAGATTTTACATGATTCTAAACTTTTATCTGTTTCAATTTAAATTAGTATATTCCATAGCTTATCAGTGTTACCAATAATAATAATAATCCTGCTAAAGCCTCCACCAATCAAGTATTACTTATACAACCTGACACTTAAAAGTGCTCATCAGAGAGAACCGGGTTTGAAGGTCACACTGTGCTAGGGGCAGTTTTCTGCCGCCAGCCCAATTAAAGCAACAGTAAGATCAAAATAATTAATGCTTTTAAAGTGAGAAAAATATTGTGCAATGTTGCCCTGCACTGGTAAAATTTTTGTGTTTGCTTCAGAAACACTACTATTGTTTATTTTACAAAACTGCTGTGTAGCAATGGGGGCAGCCATTCAAAGGAGAAAAGGCTCAGGTTACACACGATAGCAGATAAACTCTGGAGAACATAAAGTTGTTATCCTCTATTTAATCTTTGCCATATAGCCGTTTTGAAAAATCTTCACCAATGCTACAAAAGTAGCTTGTTTATACGAACTACACTAGTGTTTCTGAAGCAAACAGATCAATTTTGCTGATGCAGGGCAACATTACAATGATATTTTTTTTACTTTCAAACACTTTCATTTTTTTTTTTGTTACTGTTCCTTTAAGTTATACCTGCTTAAAGTTTCTGTAGCTGGTGGGGGATTGAGTTAAGGGGGAATTAAAACAAGGATCATGGGTTACTTTCTTTCCGGCATTTTTGAGTAGTTGTATGCACAAAATGTCTGTGTCCTAAATATATTGATAATGGTTTGCGCGCAGAGGACCTCTTGTATTTGTCTATATGTATTTTGTGGTCACAGCCTCGTTGCACCCTAGCCTAATGTTTTTAAAAATTACTGGTGAGCACAACTTTCCCTTGTTTGTTATAGTATATATATTGCAATGTGCTATTTAAATATGGAATAATGCCCTACACTACATTTGTAGCTGAACTTGAGATCTGAAAATTTGTGATTTTGTCCCATTCTTACAGGCATATCTGCTCCAGGTTAGAGTGATTAAGGAAATGTTGAAAAATATGTTTTTTCTATTTAAATTCTCAATAAATGGAGATGTAAGCTCCAGGAAGGGGATTTCTCTGTTCAAAGACTTTAGCTGTCAAGTCCTGTTAGCTGGAGTATTCTGGAAGGAAAACACAAGCCAGTTACTCCATTAAGTTCAGCTTGCATATTGGAGCTTACTTTCCATAGGAAGGTTGTCCTGTGGAAAAGTATTCAATAGTGATGGGCAAATTTATTCACCAGCCACAAATTCACAGCCAGCGAATACATTTGCGCAATGGCCCCAAAAATTTAGCGGTGAAAATTCATCTGCGTCAAAAATTCCTTGGTCCTGGCAACAATTTCGAGCCGTGCCTATCGACCAATGCAATAAATGCGCGGTAAATTGTTGTCAGCATCAAAAACATCGTGGGTGCCATTTTTGATTCTGCAAACTGTTGCCAACATCAAAAGTTCTGGTTTGCAAATTTTTCGTTGTGAAATGTGCGAAAATTACGGTGAAACAGGATCAATTTGTCCATCACTAGTATTCAATTCTAGTGAGACTTTCGGGAAGCTGCTCAGTTTAGTGAGGGAACTAGGGTTGCCATCTATCCGTTTTCGACCCGGACAGCCCGGTTTTTTGAAGGGCTGCCCGGGTCAAAACTGCCTGCCTGGTTTTCAAAATTAGGAAAATCGGGCAGGACACCCTATGATTGACACGACGGTTTGCCAGTCGATGATTGTGGTGTTATAACCCCTCCATGTCATGACCCGTCCCCTTTGCGTCACAGCCCCAACCCTTGCCTGATCTCCACTGGGCTAAAAGGTGGCAACCCTAGAAGGAATTCATCAGATGTGTGAAGGTAGAGCCCAGTGGGCAGGATTTATTTTTATGATTTATGTTTTGTATGCTGAAATGGTCACCCCGTGTGTAAATACACTTCCTTAAAGAGTAGAAAATGTCTGTTGTGGATCTCGAAAGCTTACAATATGTATATAATATACTATACAAGCTAATTCAGACTAATTGCAATTTTTCCACAATGTTTATAGCTAGCAGAGAAATGCCTGAAGCAACCCTTGCAACTTCCTATTGTAAATATAAACTGCCAGTAGGTAGTCAGTGGGGCTCTTATATTAAACACAGGGCAAATTTGCTCTGTAACCAATAGCAACCAATCAGCTTTTTTCAGTCAGCTGCAGGTTGAACACTGAAAGCAATGCTCTGATTGCCATGTGTTACTGCTCAGGAGAAAATTTGCCCAGTGTTTTTAAAGGAACTGTTCAGTGTAAAAATAAAAACTGGATAAATAGATAGGCTGTGTAAAATAAAATTTTTCCAATATAGTTAGTCAGGGAAAAATGCCACCTTTAAAGGTTGGAGTGACTGGATGTCTAATATTATAGCCAGAATCCAACTTCCGGCTTTTCAGCTCTATAGTTAGTCAGCGACTTGAAGGGGGGCCACATGGAACATAACTGTTCAGTGAGTTTGCAATAGATCCTCAGCATTCAGCTCAGATTCAAAAGCAACAGTCATGGCCCTCCCTCAAGTCAACGATTCGTTACTGCATGGTCACCAGGGCAACCAGTCAGTGGAAAACAAGAGAGCTGCAAAGCAGAAAGTTGGATTCTGGCTATTATGTTAGACATCCACTCACTCCAGCCTTTATACATTACATTTTTGACTAACTATATGAAAAACATTTTTTATTTTGCACTGCCTATTTAACTAGTTTTTATTTTTATACTGAACAATTCCTTTAAATGAGTCACAGTGATTAAAGGTATCTAAAATGCCAAATTGCCACTTCTGATTAAATCTTTCTTGAAGGATTCAGGGTTCGGCTGAATTCAAAATAGTAAATTCTGTGCATCCCTAGTAAGGTTTACAATGGGTTTGTGTGGCTACATACTGTTGTGTCATTCTGAGGACGGACCTCTTTGAAGAAGAGTTATGGAAATGTTGCGTCATCCTCAGTTTATCATACGTTGCTAATTACTAATTATTTTGTGACATGGTCAGCCTGAGCACAAATTTTGCACTGTGGCTATGATACTGTACATATGCTGTGTTTAGATAAAATACAGATGATACTAAATTGTGCAGAACTATAGGTTCCATGCAGGATGCTGCCACTCTGCAGAGTGATTTGTCTAAGCTGGGAAACTCGGCAGCAAACTGGAAAATGAGGTTCAATGTTGATAAATGCAAGGTTATGCACTTTGGCAAAAATAATATGAATGCAAATTATTCACTAAATGGCAGTGTTTTGGGAGTTTCCTTAAGTGAGAAGGATCATGGGGTTTTTATAGATAACAAGTTGTCTAATTCTGGGCAGTGTCACTCTGTAGCTACTAATGCAAATACGGTTCTGCCCTGCATAAAAAAGGGCATAAGCTCAAGGGATGAAAACATAATTATACCTCTTTATAGATCCCTAATAAGACCTCATCTGGAGTATGCAGTGCAGCTTTGGACTCCAGTCCTTAGGAGGGATGTAAATGAGCTGGAGAGAGTGCAGAGATGTGCAACTAAACTGGTAGAGGAATGGAAGACTTAAATTATGAGGGTAGACTGTCCAGGAATGGAAGACTTAAATTATGAGTGTAGACTGTCCAGGTTGGGGTTGTTTTCTCTGGAAAAAAGGTGCTTGCGAGGGGACATGATTACACTTTAAAAGTACATTAGAGGACATTATAGACATATATCAGGGGACCTTTTTACCCGTAAAGAGGATCACCGCACCAGAGGCCACCCCTTCAGACTAGAAGAGAAGAACTTTCATTTGAAGCAGCGTAGGTGGTTCTTCACAGTGAGGACAGTGAGATTGTGGAATGCACTGCCGGGTGACTGATTCTGTTGATGCTTTTAAAATGGGATTGGATGATTTTTTGGACAGACATAATATAAAAGGCTATTTTGATACTAAACACTACAGTTAGTATAGCTATGGGCATATATGGTTTGTGTGAAAGAGTGGGTGTGTGTGTGTATGTTTGCTGGGTTTTAATTTGGAGGGGTTGAACTGGATGGACTTGTCTTTTTTCAACCCAATTTAACTATGTAACAATAATAATAATACAATACAATGATCTTTGACATCTGAAGAAAACTGTTTAAGCATAATTAGTGATGCTCATTGCAAAAACATTAGATGACTTTGAAATGATTGCTACTTTTCCCTAGTTTATTTCAATAAATTACATTTACCTTGCAGAGGTTTGCTGTGAATCATATTAAACCTAGCTGGAGAATATAAATTAAGGCCGTGTTTGTCTAATGTACAGTATGTGCGTCTTGATTTTACATGACTTTTAAAAGAAGTGAATCATTATCATAAATAGTTGTGTTTAAAAAAAACTGAGAGAAATTACTGTCTGAAGCTGAGTAATTATTTTTTACAGTTAAGCAAAGTACTGTATGTTACTGTAACATAAAACATAAAGACATAAAATGATTCATGTTTAAAAACAATGACGTGTGTGTTTGAAAAAAAAAGACCTTGCTGCAGAACCTCTGCAAATTGAACTCAAGGAATTTTAAAGGAATTGTTCAGTATAAAAATTGGGTAAATAGATAAGCAGTGCAAAATAAAAAATTTGCATTGCAGAGGGATAATGTACTAACAAACTGGTACAAAAGTGCATTTAGACTGCGTTCACTTAGCACTATACCTTGCCTGCCTAGTGCTAAATGCCCACTGCACCTGGGGCCTGCTAAACATCTTTTGGCGCATTCACATCTAGGCAAGTTTCCAGAGCACAGTGTTCAGGAGCTGTTGAAAACTCTGTAGTTGATTTCTGGGTAAAATGAGAAGTAACCCCCCCCCCCCCCCCCCCCCCCACTGCTAAAAACCCTATTCACCACCCTCCTTCACAATCATGCGCATGTGCAGTTGGATCTGGAAAGCTACCTAAATTACAGAGAGAATTCCTAATAGAACACTATGCGGGGAGAAAGAAAGGAGGGGGACCAGGGAGGCGAAAGGGGGCTTTTAACAGTAGGGGGGTTTGCTTCTCCTTTAAGCTATGGCTCAGCACATAATGCTTGATGTAGCTTGCATCAACATATGCTCCTCCTTGTGCCTTATGAATGATGCACTGGTAAGGCATGTTCATTGATTGTACCTTACATGGTGAGCCATTCTCTTTCATACTGGAGGTGCAAAGATTTGCTCCTTACAGCAGTGGTGCAAGAAAGTTGAGAACTAGGTGCATTGTGGCTAAAGAAATAGGGCATTATTACTTAATTTTCCACTTTGCACCTTGTCACCTTTAATGGGGTTGTTCACCATTAAATTAACTTTTAGAATGAAGTAGACATTCTATTAGTGACATTCTAAGACAATTTGTGGTTTTCAGAAGACAAAAGGAAGGCCATTTAAAAAGTTACTTAGAATAAACCATTCTATAGCATACTGAAAGTTAACTTAAACCCTTTAATATATGAGCCCTTATATTTACACTTAGTTTTTCTTTGATTGTCTTGGCTCCTTTTACAAGTCAACAGCTAATTGCTGACCTCTCAAGCAGGAATGGATTTATAGAAATAAGATCTAAAAATACAGCTTGTGCTATATGCTAATCTCCACTAAACCAAAAGACTTAAGAAGCTCTTCTCCAGTTTACATAATACAGTCTCAATGACAAACCTTGTTAACTATGTGCAATAAGGACAACAGCATGTGCAACACTGGGAGGCCTATTTTTCAAAATTCAAATTTGTGTAGTTTTAGAAGTGTTTTTTCAACCCTTGACTGCTTTTTGATGGCGTACATTTACATTTGAGATTTGTGTGGTTTCCACACTTAGTGAAAATTTCACGTTTTCAAAACACTCTTTACATGCAGGATTTTTAGCTCTAAAAAGTAAGAAAAAAGAAATGAATAAATATAGGGGCCCAAGGAGCTGATTTATTAAACATTTGTACTTTTTTCAAAAACACAAAAAGGCACAAATGAGAATATATAGTTTTTATTCCTTCATGCTTTTTATATTTTAGCAGGGCTGGGGTGCCCCAGGCTACTCCCACCCCCTGCCCTGTGCCTTCCTGCTTGCACCCCCACCCTCTTCTATATTTTGAATTTTTTTAGCAGCTGCTATTGGTGACACTGTTCAATGGATTGGCTGCATGGGAACTTGGAGAACCAAAAAATATATATACCACCAAGAGGGCAGTCTTTGAGAGACCTCCCTGCAGACTGATCAGATCACAGTCAGTCTGTCAAGAGAGAAAAATTACATCTGCTGATGTCAGTTCCATTCACATCTGCTTATTTGAACCATCAGCTGGAGTGAACACATTAAAGGCCCTTACACACGGGCGTTTTTACCTGCGCTCCCTTGTGTTCCGTTTTGCTGCGTTCAGCCTCAGGGGAGCGCAGGTATAGAAGCACTCAATTATTTTCAATGGGACTGTACTCACACGAACGCATGTAGGCGCCAAACGCAGGAAAAATGCAGCATGTTGCGTCTGAACCTGCTTACACGCGTCTCGTGGGTACAACCTCATTGAAAAGAATGAGGCGCGGCTAGACCTGCGCTTACCTGCGGCTGAACGCAGCCAAACGCAACGCAGGGGAGTGCAGGTCCAAAACGCCCGTGTGTAAGGGCCTAAAAGGGTTGTTCACCTTTGACTTAACTTTTAGTATAATGTAGAGAGTGATATTCTGAGACAATTTGCAATTGGTTTTCATTTTTTATTGTTTGTGTTTTTGGAGTTATTTAGCTTTTTATTCAGCAGCTCTCCAGTTTGCAGTGTCAGCAATTTGGTTTCTAGGGTACACATTACCCTAGCAACCCTGCATTGATTTGAATAAATGACTTGAATATGAATAGGAGAGGGACTGAATAGAAAGATAAGTAATACAAAGTGGCAATAGCAATACATTTGTAGCCTTACAGAGCATTTGTTTTTAGATGGTGTCAGTGACCCCCATTTGAAAGCTGCAAAGAAACAGAAGAAAATTGCAAATCATTAAAAAACTATGAAAAATAAATAATGCAGACCTATTGAAAAGTTTCTTAGAATTGGCTCTTCTACAATATGCTAAAAGTTAACTTGAAGGTGAACCACCCCTTTAATGCTATATGGATGGGCTAATCAAGCAATATCTGATAACACAAACGGCCGGTGTGTGGATAAAATAAGACTTTAAACACATTTGCAACTGCACTTCGTGAAAAGTGATTAAGAGGGGTCTTGTTCCAACATGTCAAGCATTGCAAGGCATTTCAAAACCCAAGCATGGTAATGTCCAATACTCATAAAAATGGTTTTGTGGTTCAATATGTTGGATTGTATCTATGATTATATTTCAGCAAAGTGTTTTATCATCAGTTAAGTTTTTACAGCTTAGTTAGTGTCATTTATCGTTTAGAATAAAGAAAATAGTTAAAAATAATTATAATTATTTACTCAAAATAGACTCAATAAGATATGGCCTTCCTGAAATTAAGTGCATTCTGGATAACTTGTTTCCACAAAAGGGATCCAATACCAATATAGAGAGTGCAAAAATACTCTATATAGTAGAAGAGGTATAATTATGGCAGAAAAAGCTCTAGATCTTAGGGCTGGTGCAGACAGGGAGATTCTGTCGCCTGGCGATTCTGCGAGGTGACAATCTCCCCGAATTGCCTTCTCCCTGTCCGCCGCCTGTTTATGTCAAAAAGCGCCAGTGCCGGAAATCGCCACACCGTGTGTGCATTGGCACTGGCGCTTTTTGCATTATCGGTAAATTTGTATTTCTGTCTCGACCCTAGCTAGTGATTTACAGGCTAGACTGGTCACGTACCAGACAGGTAGTAATCCCACCTCAAACCCCTCCAAACCCACCTCCAAACTCTGGAGCATTTCATTTACAGACACTTGCCAACTGCACCATACACCCAGTAACGTAAATTTTTTTATTTAGAGTCATTTTGGCGCATCTAAGTTCGGTGATAGTAAACAGTTAGTCAACCTGCATATTACTATTAAATAGAGGCTATTATGAAATGCTTTTGAAATATTCCAATGAGAAAGCAGCTTACTTCATATTGCAGAATACATTATTTTGCTCTTTTGACACATTAGTCTTCTTAGAAAGCAGTAACCCATGGCAACCAATAAGATGCTTGTAATTAAACAGGTTACTAGTAAATTCAACGTGCTGATTGCTCTTGGTTACTGCCCCTGTGTAAACGGGGAAGCAAATTTATCAGCAATTGAATTTCTAATTCATGTGAGTTTTTAAAACATCCCATTAATTCCCATAAATTCGAAATCTGACCATTTGAGACATATTATTAAAATCTAATTTTTAAAACTCTGATGAATTGAAACAACCCCGAAAATTCTAATTGAATTGAAACCTGATTTGAGTTTTTTCTCCTACAAAAACTCAAATGTCAGGAAGGCTGCAAACCGCTCCAAATTAATCCCTGGACCTCTCCCATTGACTTAAAAAGCTATTTGGCAGGTTTTAATGGGTGAATAGTCGAATTCGACAGCAGCTGTTTTGGAGGTAGAGCAATTTAATAGATACATAGATTAAGATGTTCCTTATAAATGCAAATATACAGATATTTAGCCACACCCTGTCAGTGTCATTGTGCTGCTCCACTAATCTGTATGTACACCTGCCCTAGGACATTATATATACAGTACCTAGGGTTGCCACCTTTTCTTTAAAAAAATACCGGCCTTCCTATAAATTTGCCTTTTTTTCCTATTAATAACATTGGGATCAACCATCAAAAATACCGGCCAGGCCGGTAAAATACCGGCCAGGTGGCAACCCTAACAGTACCTGTAGCCTGCCTTAAAGGAACAGTTCAGTGTAAAATTAAAAACTGGGTAAATGTAGGCAGATAGGCTGTGCAAAATAAAAAAAATGTTTCTAATATAGTTAGCCAAAAATGTAATGTATAAAGGCTGGAGTGACTGGATGAGTAACATAACAGAAAATAACTCAACTTCCTGCTTTTCAGCTCCCTAAATCTGAGTTAGTCAGTGACTTGAAGGTGGGTCACATGGTACATAACTGTTCAGTAAGTTTTCCATTGATCCTCAGCATGCAGCTCAGCTTCAAAAGCAACAGTAATGACAAATGTGGCCCTCCCTCAAGTCACTGATTGGATACTGCCTGGTAATCCGTGTAAACCAAGAGAGTTGAAAATCAGGAAGTAGTGTTCTGGTCTGTTAAGTTAGATTTACAGTCACTCCAGCCTTTATACAATACATTTTTGCCTAACTAACTAAATTGAAAACATTTTTTATTTTGCACAGCCTATCCATTTACCCAGTTGTTAATTTTACCCTGAACTGTTCCTTTAAGTACCTATTAAGTACCTCGGTTGCAAATACTTGCTTCTTGGGATCACAGTGCATGCATGAACTGAAATAGCTGGGTGACTGTAAAATGCAAGTACTGCAACACTGTGGGGCAGATTTATTAATGATCGATTATTTACCACCTAAAACCCGCCGAATTACTGTATGTCAATTAGTGAGGTCAAGGGATCAATTTGGTGATGTTTGCAGCCTTCCTGACTTGCAATTGAGTTTTTCTAATTTAAATCAAATTCGATTTGAGTTTTCGGCTCGATTCAGTCATCCAAACTGCGATAATTCGATTTTATTAATACATTTTCGAATTTATGGAAGTGTATGAGAGTTTTAAAAAACTCAATGCAAAACAACCCTTGATAAATGTGCCTCCCCATATCGAAAAGAAATTGGAGGCAAACAAATTCTTTTTTTTCACCACCTTGAACTGCTGCGCCTGGAGTTCTGAGTAGTTGACTCCTGTATTAAAAAAAAATAATTCAGAAGGAAAATGTTGATTTCCCTCACGTCCCTTGGCAGCACTTACTATAGAGAGCTCCTCCTCTGGGTAGGAAAACACCGCCCAACATAATAAAAATCTCCTCCCATATCTCCTTATAAAGGTACCTCCAGCACAATCCCCTTTAGTGTTTTTTTCCTACCGGATGTGGAAACATCGTCGAACAGAAGGAAGTAAACTATACAGACTGGCAGAAGAACGGGCGCTTTTCAGATGTTCTGCCCCCGTTGAAGTCCAGTGAACGGGCGCCTGTCAGATGGCTGTGCCCCCGCTAATATGTATTTTTACCGAGCGCTGCTCAGATGAACAGCCCTCGGATTAATTGATTGCTGGTCAGGGCACCGCTAGAGTTCAGTCCCCTGTATCCGCGCGTTCCGTCTTGCGCAAGGTGTGACGTGGCGGCAGACGTAGACCGGAAGTGACGCACT
>CM044439.1:68675946-68715516 GCA_024363595.1 Xenopus borealis
TCCCTACCTACAGCACCCAAAGATAGGAAAGATGAAGCAAGCTGCTAACAAATATTTTAGTGATCTGTTCTTCTTATGTCTGAACTGTGTTTTGCATTGTGTCAGTAAGAACCTCAGTGAAGTAGAAATAAATAATGGTAAACCCTACTAAAAATCCACTATTTCTATTTAGTTTGCAATGAAGAATTTTTGTGGCTACAGCACTAAAAGATGCCAAAGATGAAGCAAGCTGCTAACAAATATTCATATTTTTCATTTATTTTCTAATTTTGTTTGGGCCAGTATGCAACCTTCCCCATGGCTTTGCATTTTAGTTTGCAAAGGCTTCCCTTTTTAAACTCAGCTGAAGAAACTTGCATGTACGCGTTTCACACGAGTAGCTCTTTCAGGCCACTTAAATGTAGGGAAAGTCTAATTTTTTTATGCTTAATTAATTTTTTTACACTCCAAGAGAAGTGTGTTTGTACAGGCTATGATATTTTTAAAGTAAATATTTTATTTGGGGATCCATTGCAATGGTTTATCTTGTTATCTTGGTGTGCTGAAACTGGGGCACCAGCTCCTTCTCATTATCCAAGAACAGACAAGTAAAAAATTAGGACTTGCTGCACAGGGTGCAACGTGATAATATATGTCCGCACAGAGACTATTATTGCTATTTTTTTAAACTTTTCTACAACTGCTAAACTGAATTTACCTCTAGTTGGCAAACACGTCTGTGACACATTCTATTAACAATGTTGTGAAATAAATGTGGTACACCTATGTTCTCAACCCAGTTTTTAAAATCATATCAGCTTTATGTTGATGCTGTAAAAAGGTTGAGAACATGGTAGATTACACTGAGAGCTACCAGGGCAGGCTTCTTGGGCCCTAAGTTTCCAGGGGGCCCAGCACAGAGAAAAGGAGGTGAAGCAGGGGGTATGTTGTGGAAGGAACTGGGGCAGGATGGGGAGGAAGTATGTGGAATTTGTTTAATCAACTGTAACTGCAACTCCAAATTATATAGAACTGTAAAGTGTTTTCTAGTAACCTCAGTTGTTTGTGAAAGGTATAACTTTTAAATAACTATACAATGTAATGTATTTGTTCTCCATTTATCACGGGATGAGAAAGGTATGTGTTATTTTGCACCATATTAGTATATGGAGTATGGGAGTGTGTTTATCATTAGCTCTGGAGGGAATATATGTGATTGGTGTTGGTGAGTGGGCATGACTGGGCAGTTAATATCAGTGGCTGTATTTTGTTTTGGAGGGACAGAGGCAATAGAAAAGTAGGACAGGGTATGTCTGTTTGATAGGCAGGATTTAAAAGCTAATAAAAAGGAGGAGGTGATGTTAGGGAATGAGGAGACAGAAGCCTTGTGGGTGGAGCTCTTCACAGATTGTAAAAAGTCTAGCAAGTGAATTGTAGGAATATGCTATAGATCCCCTAAAGTAAGTGAGGAGGAGGCTAAGCTCCTGATGCAATTAGAAACGTCCTCTAGTTTGGGGAAAGTAATGATGATATGAGTATTTTAATTACCTATATATTGACTGGAGCCACAGTACTGCCAAAACAATTAATGGGAACAAGCTTATGAAATTTTATGGCACAGTTTGTCGAGGAGCTAAACAGAATACATTGCTATACTTGATCTAGTGATCTCTACCCAAGGTGTATAGAAAATGTGCAAGTAATTGACACCCTGTGTAATAATGACCAGAATGTGGTCTCATTTAATGTCTGGTGCAAAACAAATGTGCACTGGGGCAACAAAAACCCTGAATTTCTGAAAAGCAAATTTTAGTGCATTAAAGGAATTGGGTAAATGGATAGCCTGTGCAAAATAAAAAATGTTTCTATCTATTATCTATTTACCCAGTTTTATTTTTACACTAAACTGTTCCTTTTAGGCTTGATATACTGTAGAACTAAATAAGTTACTAGGAAAGTAGAAAAAGGCTTTTAATTGAGATTGTTGATCCCTTAAATAATGGTACCAGTATGGTTGTAACAGATACAGTCCTTGTAGATGATAAACTTAACTGTAGCAAGCAATGCCAGTCAGCGACATCAAGAGAAAATAAGGCATCAAGAGCAAATAAGGTCTTGAGCTGTATTAAAATGGGCATAGATTCATGGGAGGAGGGGTTATTTTTCCACTGTACAGAGCACTGGCAAGGCCCCATCTAGAATATGCTGTACAGTTTTGGTCTTCAGTGCTCAAACAGGACATTATTGTATTAAACTAAACACTAAAAATGAATAAGGCTAAAAAGGCCATATTTTATATCCTGAGCTTCTCAATAGCAGCAATGATCCAGGATTTCAAACCTGTCATAGGAGGTCACCATCTTGGAAACTGCTTGCGATACTCACATGCTCAGTGGGCTCTGAGCAGATGTTGAGAAGCTAAGCTTAGGGGTTGTTGCAAATTATCAAGCAGAAAATAAGGTTTTTCTGTAAGATAAGCTGATGCTACATGGCTGATTATTACATTCTGATGCTAGTTGCACTGGTTTCTGTGCTGCCATGTAATATTTATATGTATTAATTACTTATCAGCCTTATATTGTGACTTTTATATTTTCTGTGTACTGTATATTGTGAGTTGGTCCCTAAGCTCAGTAAGTGACAGCAGCACAGAGCATGTGCAGTCTACTTCTCCAGAGCTTCCAGAGAAGGGCAGCTAAGCTGGTAAAAGGTATGAAAATCTTAGCTATGAGGAAAGACTGGTCAAATTGGGAATGTTCACACTAGAGAAGAGGCGCTTAAGGGGTGATATGATAACTATGTATGAATATATAATGGGATCATATAATAATCTCTAATGCTTTATCAGTAAATCCTTCCAGTTGACCTAGAGGGCACCCATTGTGAGTAGAAGAAAGGAGGTTCCTTCTAAATATTCAAAAGGGTTTTTTTTACAGTGATGATGATGTGGCACTCTCTCATTAAATCAGTAATGCTTGCTGATACAATAGATAGTTTTAAAAAGCGGTTGGATGGCTTTTAAGCGAGGGAATACAGGTTATGGAAGACAGCTCATAGTGCAAGTTGATCCAGGGACTGGTCAGATTGCCCCTCTGAAGCTAAATGGAGGGGCTTCAAATGTTTTTTTTTGCCTTCCTCTGGATCAGCTATCAGTTAGGAAGGTTAAATATAGACTTAAAGGACAAGGAAAGTGTAAAATAGAATAAGGCTAGAAATGCTGTATTTTGTAAACTAAACAAAAACATGAACTTACTGCACCACATGCCTATCCTCATAAATTATCTAAACTGCACAGGTCAAATAATATCTGCCAGAAGCTGATACAGCAAGACTGATTAATCAGAATACGCAGACTGCACTGGGTCCTGTGTTGTCATGTAATCTAATGTGGATTTTAAAGTTTTTGTAATGTTTAATACAAGCTTTCTCCAACTCTCCAGAACCAGTGGCTGCAGCAAAATAATCCTCCAAATAGAATCCCAGTTTATCTGTTTAAATCTGGCTCCATGATCTTTGTCCCTGCAGCTGGAGTTGGAAACAGTAAAAGGGGATGTACATACAAAAATAAAATCCAATACATATCTCTACAAAGTCGCCGACTGCTCTACAGGGAAACAAAGCTGCTTGAGTTCTGCACAGCTGGGAAGTAAGGTGGGGCTCTCCCTGTTGTTCATAAGTATGATTGTTTCCTTGCACAGCAGTTAGGGACTGTCTGACAATTCCTATCCACAGCAGTAAATGATGGGAGAATTTCAGTGTATACAGTCAGGTATCTTATAGAACTAGCACACATTTTCTTATTAAAGTATATTGGAGATTTCTTTTTCTTTAAAGAAAGTAAAAATGGTTTTTTTTGCCTGTACATGCCCTTTAAAATGTTGAACTTGATTGATATAGTTATTGCCCAGCATGTTCAGTTTCTATCTGCATACACACAAGGGTATATTTGGTTTATTTACATTATACAAGAAAAGGAAAGGGAGGGAACAGGGATGATGATGATGACAGAAGGCCTAGGGGCGGCCGCTATGTAAATCTAATCCTGTGGGTAGTAAGTGATATTATGTAGCGTTTGCTTACTGTGTGCAGGATATTAACCATTTATCATGTGCATTGTAACACGTCAACAAAAAGCATTGTATGTTGTTTTCATTGGTATGGTATGTTCAAAGTATTTATTGACCCCATTAAATACATTAAATTCTTGCTGTGTGGTGTGAAAAATGTCAAGGCCCCTTTAATTTTTTAAGTCATTTGGGGATTTGTACCAAATGTAAGATGTTTACTAATGTTTTTCTATTCTTAGTCCATTCTGTCTGAAAATGTGAAGCATTAATGGTAAGCATTACTGGCAAGTAAATTTAGGGGGCTTATTTAGTAAATATGTACTATATACTAAATTTAAATATTAAGTGGAAAAAAATTTCAAATTTTTCGAGATCTTTTATACCCTGATGCTGCAGAAAGCCTGAATCCGAAAATCCATCTCAAGGTCAATAGCAGATGTCCCAATAACAATTTGAATATATAATGGTTTGTGCTGGGTTTAGCCCAATATTCTGAAAAAACCAGGGCTTTTGGGCATAAATTGTACGATTCGGGTTTTTGCTTGGTTATTGAGATTTTTCCCGATCTGATTAATTTGAGTAATTTTTAAGATAAATAATCCAAAATCGTTGATGGGAGTTTGGTCTTTTTTAATTTAAAACATGAGCAAAAAACGGATTTAAGTAAATAATCCCCTTAACCTAATAATATTATATAACACTCAAATGTAAAAATGCCACTCTTTTGAGGTCTTATGTTGCACTGATGGAGTTTACTTACAGTTGTATCCTTTCTGATCAGGCGATCCAGTTGTTAGAAGAATGGTTCATCCCTATCTATGATCGTAGCAAAAATACAAGGTTGGAAACCATTTTAGGTCATTCATAGCCAAAAAAACATTAAAAGTGCAATTTGCTATTACTGTCCCATTCTAAAGGCAGAATGCAGGATAAAGGTATACCCCTTATACTTTTTGATTCACTGGCTGAACAGATTTTGTATACTGTATATGTATTTTCAGTTATTAAAGTTTAAAAAAATTATATGAAATCAGTAATCTAACATGTGGTTTGTAAAATTATGGGCAGATAGAAATGCAAGGTTATAAATAAACAAGTTTAAAAGTCAATTGCCTATCAGTTGCTCATTATGTTGATTTGAAGAGCATAATTATTTTAACTCTGCTCTTTACTATAAATCAATTGGCTCAATTTTCTTCAATCCACTCAAAAATAAATGTGCTTAACAGTAAAAGACTTAACAAATTTAACCTATATATTAACCAGTCATTACAGAGTGATGCATATTTATTACATCCTCATACTATATACTAAGCTGTGAGCATCGTCTGTGTCCCACAGTGTTCACAACTATTATTTCAGATTTATTTGGTTGCAGTGCAGAAAAAGATTGCAAGAATCCTTAATACCAGTTTTCAATTTACAGCATGGATTAGGGGTGTAACTGCTTACCACTAACAATACCTTAGGGGGTGGTTAGATAGGATTAATTATATTTTAGTTGGTACTGTTTTTAAAAATTTTAATTATGTGATTAATATGGAGTCTATGGGAGATAGATTTTTTTTTTTAACAAATCATTTACCTGTCATAAAACAATTTACTGTGTTAATCATAGATCATTATAGGACTTAATACACAGGGAGCCAAACAATAATAAAAGCTATTCTGGGTAGTGAAATTGCTGTTGAGGAGTGGTGGTGCTATTAGGAGAAGGGGTCCATCTCTGAGTCTCTGGTAATTTTTCCGTGATGTAGACTGATATAATTTGTTGGAGATACTGCTTGTCCAATGTGAGGGACAAGTCTCTATTGCAGTCATGGATGCGTGTAGAATAGTGTGAAATATTTAGCTGACCTGCTCATCACTTCCAGTACTGCATAAGTATTAGCACAATGTGAAATGATCTTGGCTCCGTGGGTATTAAGTCCTATGTTGGTTTATGATTTATAAACTCTGGATTTTTTAAATTGAAATCAAATTATTATTGCTCACTAGTTTTTTTACATATTAGTAGTAAAACAATTTATTGAGCAGAGCCCTGTAATGTGTACCTATATTTTATATCTAAAAATCAGTTTGAATTGATTTTACTGCATTATTGAACATCCTTTATGAGATGGTTTTACCATAAGGGTTGAGTCATGTGCACACTCTAAAAACACATCAGATATTTGTCTTGACTTATGACGCGTGTGAAATTTAGCTCCTGTATTGGATAGATCAGGTATAGGATCTATTATCGTTATGTAATTTGGATTATCACACCTTAAATCTACAAGAAAATCATGTAAACATTAAATAAACCCAATAGGTTTGTTTTGCATCCAATAAGGATTCATTATATCTTAGTAGCGATCTAGTACAAGGTACTGTTTTATTATTCCATCGAAAAACAAAATTCTTTTTAACAATTTGTATTATTTTATTATAGTGAAATCTACAGCCATTCCGTAATTTGGAGCTTTCTGGATAACGGGTTTCCAGATAATAGATCCCATACCTGTACTATATATTTGTCTTTTTGTTTAAATAAAAAAATTAAAAGATAATAGATAAAGGTTTATGTGCAGTTTTACGAACTATAATGTAGGCAATAATAGTGTTCATAATGCATAAATGAAAGCAGCTACTCATTAATCATTAATAACTGTATTGGAGAAAATGTAAAAAAAAAAAAAGACAAAACCATAACATTTTCTCAGATGGGAGCCATTATAAAAATTGGATAATATTTGGAAAATAATGTTAGTTCCAATGAGTATAGCTACACAAAATTTTTAACAAACATATAAGCAAATTTTAAAAGTTAAAATGTGCTGCTAGGGAGATTTTTCCAAAGGAGAAGCACGAGAAACTACTGCCGCTACATCCAAGTTAAAGTTCTTCCAATATTTTGCAACAGAGCACAAAATCTAGTTTTGCAACTCCTTTCCTCAGGAATTACACTAAGAAATTTTTGCAATGTTGATCTTGACATATATATATTATATATTTGCTAGTGATAAAGCAAAAGAGACGCTTGGTCTGACTCACTTTTGCTTTAATTGTACAGTTTCACATCAACTATGGTCTATCACATAGTCTATCCTACAGGTGGTTGCCACATTCAAAAATTCATTATTTTTAAGATCTCATAAGAAGCAAAGTTTAAAAATCTCCTGGTATAGTCATTCAAGCTTTTTTGTTCTTTCCTTTGTAGTACAGATTCATGTGAAGCTGAAAAAAAATCAGAAACAGCTGAAACTTGAGAAAGAGTTGGTGCTACCAAAAGTAACTTTAAAGCACCTAGGGGCACATTTACTAAGGGTCGAAGTGTAAATTCGAATAAAATTTTAAAAATTAAAATTTCGAAGTAATTTTGGGCTTCGTCGACTATCGAATAACCCAAAATGATATTTGAATTGAAAAAAAAATTCAAATTCCTTCGAATTCGTGTACTGGTCAGTTATACTCAAAATAGATCAGTCATTGGGGAAAATTCACTAATGGTCAAATTGTCGCCAGTGACTGCTTCGCCACACTTCGTGCCACTTTGCCAGGTGTAAATTTGTTACCTCTACACTAGTTCACTAAAAAAAGTTGCGTCGTGGGCACCGAATGCAGGTCACTTTTCGCTAGTGACACTACTTCGGTGCAAGCATTTCATAGCAAAGATTTGCTAGCGTTTGTGCCTAGCGAAACTTTGCTAGTAGTATTACGCTTAAGTCAATTTGAATAGAGGAGGTGCATAAAAGTAGTATAACCGTTTTAAAAATAAAGTAAAAAACAACAATACGGTTTTAGTCTTAGAGTATTTATTTTTTAGACGGGGTGATCACGATTTAAATCTGAAGGCATATAATGCAAGAACTATAAAAAGAAAAGCTTCTATGTTTCTTCTGCTTCTGTTAATTGTAGGGCAATTTATGTTTGAAGGAAAGTATAAATTCTAAGGGGCAAATTTACTAATGGTTGAATTTCAAAGTGAAAAAACTTTGAAATTTGACCATTGCAAATTTTTTGGGGGGTCATTTTCGAAATTTTAATGTTTGTAATTCGAATTTTATTCGAATATTCTCTTCGACCCTTGGTAAATGTGCCCCTAAGTGTGTAAAGTTTTTTAATTTTGAAATTTGCCCATCAAATTTTTCAAAGGCTATATTCAAAAATTTACCTATTTCTGATATCTGATAGGACTGTTTACTATCGAATAAAAATTGTTTGAATCGTACAAATGCATCATTTGTTTTGAACAATTTAAAAAAGAAAACTTAGATTTTCCAGGACTTCGAAATAAATTCAGGATAGTTTCCAGGAGGTTCCCCATAGGCTACAATGGCAATTCGAAGTATTTTAAACAGACAGTACTTAAAAATTTGAATTTTTGAATTTTTAAAAATTTTCATTCGAATTTTGGGCTATTCGATAGTTGAAGTAGCCCAAGATTACTTTGAAATTCAAATTTTTTAAAATTCGAATTTTATTTGAATATTCACTTGGACCCTTAGTCAATGTGTCCTTAAGTGTGCCAGTTTGTGGATATGTTTCATAAGAATATAATTAATTGGTTGTATGGGCAGAAGATTATTAATGAGGGCAACATCTGCCAAAACTAGAATAAGAAAAAAAAATAAGAAGAATCAGACTATGATTACATAATGTACTGTATGAGGAATGGCCAATAACTAGAAAAGAGCCTGAAAGAGATGTCTGATCTTCTCAATAACATCTTTATTTTCAGTATAGATGTAAAAAAGTAAATTCAGCAAGTTCCAAATTGTAAATGTATTCCCTGGTAGAATATTATACTAGTTCTCACTGGTAAAAAATATACTTGCCAGTAAATAGGGGAAGGTTGAAAGTATAGGAAGATATGTGAGACTCATCTGACACTGAAGCTGAGAAATCCTACAGGTGTTATTTTTCATCCATGGTGCCAATACACCGTGGTGGTGGCCAGGACAAATGATGGCTCATATTCTCTTTTATTACCTGAAGGGCAAGGTACAAAGTTAAAAAAATGTGTATAATCTGCCCTATTTTTTACACTTTGCTTCCTGTCCTGCAAGTAGTAGAATCACTGCGGTTCTCTGTGCACCATTTCAGAGTGCAGACACCTATGTCTCACGGGGCCCCGTACAACAACATTTTTGGGTCTCTGTCTGGGGTCTAAGCAAAAACCCCTTGCACTTTTGCAGTGTTACTTCCCTCTTACAATCATTTCTTGCTGAAGATGACTGTAAGAGGGCAGCTAGCTTTGAAACTGTGCTAATTATGAAGGAGCATAAAATTTATAAAGTCACACTTTAATTTGGCTTTTGGAAAACATTTAGGGTTATGGTAACCAGAGGTAGCAAGCTCATCTCCTTCTTCACTAAGACTTGACACACCTTTTACCAGAATATAATGTTGGTGTTGTGACATAGATGAAGCCTGGGTGATGATTATGAGGAGCATGTGAGGCTTGCATAAATAGTTTGAAAACATCTGTCTAATCTATACACAATATATTCATAGTTAGATGGTAAAAGACTTATTTCATACTGGAATATTGTTTACAGGAAGAACTTAATTTTCATTCAGTCACATATTTTTTTGACGCCTGCCACTAAATCAGATTTGTCGCCTGTGTTTTGTTGCTCAGACACAATCCGACAGAAAACGCTTTTATAGTTCAGCCCTTTATTGTGTTTCTTTTATGTAACAATTCATTTTTTTACATAACAATTAATTCAAGATAAAAGTCACTTGTGATATTATGTAGTTGCATTTATCTTCCTGGTAACACAATAAGGGGCTGATTTGCTAAGCCACAATTTTTGTTGGTTGGGCTTCTTGTCTCCAAAAACTCAAAAATGTAGCATAATTGTTTTTATACTTTTATGGGATTTACTATTCAACAACACTGCAACAATTCTGAATCTGAAAATACTCCTGCTCATCATGTAAATGTCAGTGTCAGATCTCCATTTTACAACTCAAAGATCTTTCTTTGCTTTGTAGTTTTCGGGTGTTTTTGACCCTGGGTTTTGTGTGACAAAAAGTTGTAGCAGTGTGAAAAAGTTGCAGTTTTCATAAATTTCCTGCAACATTTATTGTTCGTGTACTTTTAGTTTGCATCTTTTGACAAATGACTGACAATTGTGGAAATTAGTTTATTTGTGGTTTCAATAAGCTCTAATACCACAAAAAATTGACCTTTAATAAATGGGCCTCTGAGAGTATCTGTCAGGTTCAGTTTGCAATAACCAGTCACCAATATTAGCTATCTCGAAATAAAGTACAGTGTGCAAAGTGCAATCTCAGATGCACTTCAGAGAGCAATTTCCTAAGTCTTTTACTTATAATGCATATCTATTTTCATATTTCCAATGTAATTTGGGCTGCAACACAGCAGTTGCACAATTAAACCTGCAGTTTGACACTTAAGTGCAAGTTGTGTGTAACACTCAGGAAGTGATGCAAACCCCCACTCTGAGTGTGTATTCAAAATATAATTTGCATCCGATTCATTAGACATGAATCTGGTGTACCTATGGATGCAAGCCTCTGTGGGAATCTTGGAGCTACTGCCATGTCCAGGGTGATAGTAGCTCCAGGATTTGTGTCAATAAAGGAGTTCTGAGTCTTTAAAATAATCACCTAAACATTTTTATAAAC
Organism: Xenopus borealis; assembly: GCA_024363595.1. Taxonomy (NCBI): domain Eukaryota; kingdom Metazoa; phylum Chordata; class Amphibia; order Anura; family Pipidae; genus Xenopus; species Xenopus borealis. Next base: position 68,686,635 of record CM044439.1, read on the forward strand.
ATTGTAAAAATAAATCTAATTTTACAGCTTTTACTTCATAACCACATAAAAAAATATTAAATCATTGCTTAATCAATCACTGCATTGTACTTGGACATAAATAAACTTGAATATTTTATATATTTGCCCTTTAATAAAGCATTGAGCAGACATTGGCAGTTACATAGTATTTATTCTTTTGGAATGAGACATGCTCAATGTATACCAGATTAATTAATAAGGTTTCTTTCACTTTTGGTTGTTGGATTAAAGGGGTTGTTCACCTTTGAGTTAACTTTTAGTATAATGTAGAGAGTGATATTCTGAGACAATTTGCAATTGGTTTTCATTTTTAATTGTTTGTGGTTTTATAGTTATTTAGCTGTTTATTCAGCAGATCTCTAATTTGCAGTGTCAGTAATTTTGTTTCTAGGGTACAAATTACCCAAGCAACCCTCCATTGATTTGAATAAGAGACTGGAATATGAATAGGAGATGGACTGAATAGAATGATAAGTAATAAAAAGTGTCAAAAACAATACATTTGTAGCCTTACAGAGCATTTGTTTGTAGATGGTGTCAGTGACCCCCATTTGAAAGCTGCAAAGAAACAGAAGAAAATTGCAAATCATTAAAAAACTATGAAAAAGAAATAATGAAGACCAATTGAAAAGTTTCTTAGAATTGGCCCTTCTACAATATACTAAAAGTTAACATGAAGGTGAACCACCCCTTTAACAGTTAACTTTATAAGACGTCATATGATTTATTGTAAGCACTTTTTTCACATTTTTGTATGATACATCTTTATTAGAATTGAAAAAATACAACTTTAAAAAAACAAATACATATTGTATACCATAATTGGTGTACCTGGAATTTGATGAGGTATGAACAGTAAATCAGATTCGTGCAGAAGACAGATGTTCTGATTTTAAATGAGCTTTTTCATTCAGTAGAAAATGTTGTGATTACTTTAGTCAAGCAAATTTGATTTATACACCTTACATATTTACAGTTCTCATTTTTCAAAAAGAGGAAGGTTGAAAGGGGCTCATTTAGCTACACTGGACGAATCTGCACCTAAACACTAACTTGTGGCAACGAATCAAGTTTTTAACTGTTTTATCCACAGGTGGATGAAAAGCACTGCTCACGGATTGGTTGGTAAAAAGCCAATGTTGATGTGGCAGTAACCTTAGAAATCAATCAGCAAGTAGCTTTGATCAGTTGCTATAGTCAGAATAAGGAACGCTATTGAGGCAGTTTTTCCCAGTGTTCGTTAATGAGTCATATAGTTTTTCTTAGAATGTTCGTGACATAGAGATATTAATCTGTGGCAATACATGAAGAATTTAGAAAAATACATTTAAACTGTGACAAAAGTTTCACCCAGTTTGTATATGTTTGTATAGCAACAGCCGTGTTAAGTCTTCAAGTGAACAGTATTTGTTTTCCTTGTACTTTAACACCAAGACAATGAGATGCTAACTGCTCATTGTTATAAACCATCCCATTGGGATGACCATAGTTAAATCAAAATTCGAACATTTATGGAAACCGTATATCAGTGCAATGTTAATAAAAAAATAGATCAATAGCCATAAACAATTGCCTAGTAAAAAATTAAATGAAAAAAAAAAAGATTAATACAGAGTGGTTTTGTTAAAACATATGTTTAACCGTGAATCCTACTACTTTTAGTTCTTTTATATACAGTTCATAGATCCTGGTCTTCTAGTTATTTATCCCAGTTATTTTACTTTCTAAACTTCCTTCCACTGAGGGAAAATAAAACCAGAAGAAAATTCATTTATATCATATCAATGTACCACATCTTTCTGTAAAATCAACATCCTTATTCGTTTAGACAGGCTGAAAAAAAAATTTGGGTGTGGTCATGGGTGAGGGGTTAGATAGATATCAAGCAGATATCTGTATACTGTAAATAGATATATGTGTTTATATTTCCTTAACATTATTTCTATAAGTGTGTGTATAGCGACGCCAGTGACTGTATAAACACCAGTTTTGTATAGTTTATCCAAGTAGAGAATCACTCAAGTCATATCAGTTTAACCAAAACACAGCCCGCTGATGTCAGAAAACTGTAAACTGTTCCATGGTGTTAAAATAGATCTGAACTGTGCTGCATTGTTGGATATGTCTTGCTTACTTCATCTCTTTTGCATTGTAGCACTCTTTTATCTATACTGTAAAGATTTATTTCCTTGTGATTAAAAGGAAGATTTCACAAGATTGTGACATCAATTAAAAAAAAATATCCATTAAGGAAAACAATACCCCCAGAACAATGTAGGTCTCTCTAAAAAGATATTGCATAAAACAACTCGTGTAAAACCCTGCTTCATGTAAATACACCATAATAATATACTTTTTTGGTAGCATGTGTGCCATTGGGTAATCATAAATAAAAATTGCCATTTTAAAAAATGACAGCCTCCTGGCATTGTATGATTCAACAGTGCACACAAACATACCAAACAAACTATGAAGTTAGGTCGCATGAGCCAGTTAACAGCCAGAGTTGTGTCTTTTGCTTCTATACTTCTTCCTGTTACAGTTAGAGTTGTAGTATTTCTGGTCAGGTGATTTCTGAGGCAGCACACAGACAATCACGAAATGGTGGTTCAAGGCAAGAGATGTAAAAGGTCAATATTTATGTAGCCCTATAGTAAACTTGAGTGCATCTTTCTCTGGCTATAGGCTCCACTCCCAATATATTGCTCCGGATGAGACCTTACATCGTAGGGAGTGAGCCCTCGCAGCGAGGTGGAGGCAGGGTGTAGTGCAACTGTAACTGTGTTCAGGGTGCAAATAATTGGGCGCCAGTGGTTCTTATAACTTAACCAAAGAACATATTTATTGACCAGACAATCCACACTGGAGTGTACAGCAATCACATCTGCGCACATGCAGGATCAACAGTGGATAGGCAATACTTACAGCACCTTTGGTCAGAGAATGTCCCCTTTCACACATGGGGGACAATGTATATACAGCATTGAGGAGGTACACCCAGCTTTTTCCCTAAGTGGAACCTGAGGAGACACTTTTTTAATCCTAGGTCTGTACACTTAGTCCCTACTCTGAGGTTCCTACGAGGATTGTGACTGGGATTAAGATCCCGGGTACTAATTGCCCAAACTGCTCAGCTAAATTATCCTATCTATCTGTCACTCCTAGAGCGACCTATAACTGTGACTAGCCTATCTATACTAGGCCTGACCTGTCTAGGTTCCACTCGAAACTCTGCCTGCCTGCTCAGGCCAGAGCTAGCACAAGATGAACCCTGACAACATGGTTTACAATGCTTTTATACTTTAACACAGTGCCATCTACTGGTCACTATGAGTAACAGCAAGGGGCATGGACTATAGCAGGAATAGGAAACAGTTCCCCCTCCTAACTGTATTTTAGGACCCACTTAGGTGTCCATAACACTTGGGGACTGCCTGCTAAATATACTACTGGGAGGTTAATTTACCAGTCCCCTACATTTACTTAAATAAATATACCCGTTTGGTAAGATTCTTTAATATGCCACTTAATTTGATATAAACTGTTGCTCAAGTATCCATTTTGGGAGTATAGTTTTCCTTTAATAACTGCTGGCTTGATTTGCCATGAAAAGAAGCATTACACTAACAATGTGTTTACCTCAGGCTGCCAGAACAGAGGAAGTAGTTTTCAATTGAAATTAATCAGGTGAAAGGGCTGGTCCAAACAATTTCTAATGGAAAATGATTTGCCTCATTGCCTCATTTCTGCCTTGATCTCATCCCTAGCATAAAGGAATCACTAGTGCAATAATTTAGGTTGCTATACTATTGCTATAGGGGTTGTTCACCTTTGAGATAACTTTTAGTATGATGTAGAGAGTGATATTCTGAGACAATTTGCAATTGGTTTTAATTTTTTATTACTCTTGGTTTTTTAGTTATTTAGCTTTTTATTCAGCAGCTCTTCAATTTGAATTTTAAGCAATCTGGTAACTAGGGCCCAAATTACCCTAGCAACCATGCATTAATTTGAATAAGAGACTGGAATATGAAGAGGAGAGGGTCTAATTAGAAGGATCAGCAATAAAAAGTAGCAATAACAATAAATTTGTAGCCTAACAGAGCATTTGTTTTTTTAGAAGGGGACGGCGACGCCCATTTGAAAGCTAGAAGAAAAAGACAAATAACTATAAAACTATAAATAATGAACACCAATTGAAAAGTTGCTTAGAATTGGTAGTTGTATAACATGATAAAAGTTACCTTAAAGTTGAACCACCCCTTTAACAGGCAAATAATTTTTAGGCCCTAATTATCCAGTAATAAAGGTACAAATGATATAAAACACCACTGAAACAATCACACTGCCATAGGCACAAGTATCAAGAATACCAATTAAGCATTCATCCTAAATCACCCCCTAACTGGTTCACAGTCCGCCATCCACATTTTAAGAACTACTGACTTAGGTTTACTGACTTAAGGTTTATTTATTACTGACTTATGAAATAAAGGAAACAGAGCAATTAGGTTATGTAGGAGAATGATAGGGACATATAAAAATGCAAATCCAAGTTTAAGAGAAAGCAGTAGAATAAAAAAAATATATATAGTCCTGCTTCTGTTTGAGAGAGAAAAAAATTCTGACGGTTCATTTGAGGAGATAAGTATATTTAATGTTCATGTAAAATATATATTCAGTACACACCCCATTCATTAAACTAATCTTAAACAAGAGGGTATACTACCCTTTTAATAAATCAAACCCAAAGCAAGAGAAGTGTTTTGGTCTTGCACTCCAAAGTCCCTTGGCAGAGAAATGCTGACAAAAAACTTTAGGAAACTGAGGCTGAAGAAATCATTCTTTGAGACACTGAATCTATGGGCTATGATTTGCTAATGTGTCTTGAAATGTGCATGTAAGGGGTGGTAGTTCAGCTCTCTGCTGAAATGCTGGGCACAGGGTACTATTACAGCCAGTTCCTCCATCTTGCTTTTGGAGTCTGTGATCCTCTCTGTGATTTCTATTTCTGGGTTGTGCAGATGCGCAATAGGGGTGAAAATTTGTCTTTCAATTTAAGAGTCAATATTAAGCATTGCTGAGCTTGTACAAGGAAGCAAAAGATGACAGGACTGTAATGAAGATTGTGGCACTAAAATCGTACCATGGGCCAGTGTTGTGTTAAGCACAGAGGGGCATTGGCCAGGGGCCTGAGGATATTGAGATTCTTTTCCTTGTCAGAGGACATTATAGACAAATATCAGGGGACCTTTTTACCCATAAAGAGGATCACAGCACCAGTGGCCACCCCTTCAGACTAGAAGAAAAGGACTTTCATTTGAAGCAGCGTAGGTGGTTCTTCACAGTGAGGACAGTGAGGTTGTGGAATGCACTGCCTGGTGATGTTGTGATGGCTCATTCTGTTGATGCTTTCAAAAGGGGCTTGGATGATTTTTTAGACAAACATAATATCAAAGGCTATTTTGATACTAAACTACAGTTAGTATAGCTATGGGCATATATGACACTGTAGATCACCCTCTCCTCCTCCAGTCCCTCCATTCGCTCGGCCTTCGTGACACAGCCCTATCCTGGTTTTCCTTCTACCTCACCAATCGTTCCTTCAGTGTCTCCTACAACGGAGTAGCATCTTCCCCCCTACCTCTCTCTGTTGGGGTTCCTCAAGGCTCTGTCCTGGGACCCCTATTATTTTCTCTATATACTTCCTCCCTCGGCAAATTAATCAGCTCGTATGGGTTCCACTACCACCTCTACGCTGACGATACTCAGATCTATCTCTCCTCTCCTGATCTCAACCCTGAACTCCTAAGTCTCCTCCTGCCTGTCTGCTATCTCTACTTGGATGTCACAACGTTACCTTAAATTAAACCTCTCCAAAACAGAAATGGTTCTTTTTCCTCCAACTAACACCACTAACATCCCAGAAGTATCCATCGTAGTTAACAATTCCACTATCACCCCATCTCCCCAGGCCCGGTGCCTTGGGGTTATCCTAGATTCTGCCCTGACATTCACTCCTCACATCCAGTCACTTGTTAAGTCATGTCACTTCCACCTAAGGAACATATCCAAAATACGATCATTTATCACCCCAGACGCTGCCAAAATTCTTATTCACTCTCTTATCATATCGCGTCTAGACTATTGTAACTCTCTCTTAATTGGCCTTCCCCTCCAGAAACTCTCACCTCTCCAGTCCATAATGAACACTGCTGCTAGGCTTATACACCTCAGCAACCGCTCCTCCTCTGCCATACCATTCTGCCAATCCCTGCACTGGCTTCCGCTCCCCTTCAGAATTAAATTCAAATTACTGACCCTGACATTCAAAGCACTTCATAACTCTGCCCCTCCCTACATCTCTGAACTAATCTCCATTTACTCACCCAACCGCCTACTACGCTCCTCTACTGACCTGCTACTCAACTCTTCTCTCATTACCTCCTCACATGCTCGCATTCAAGACTTTGCAAGAGCTGCACCCCTCCTCTGGAATTCTCTCCCACGGTCTGTCCGACTTTCTCCCAATCTTTCAGCTTTCAAGAAATCTCTAAAAACCCACTTTTTTAGAGAAGCCTACCCTCACTGTTAACCACTCAATGCAATACCGCTTACATTACTGCATCTCTCACCCACTTTACTCTGATCTTGCCCTCTCCCACACCTTGTGTATCACTCCCTTCCCGTTAGCTTTTTCTGTACAGGGCCTTCCTCACCTCCTGTACCAGTATTTATTGTGATGCATGCACAGTAACTCCATATTTATTGTGATGTATGTAACTCTTTATGTTCTATATATGTAATTCATGTGATTTGGTTGTATAATCACATTCACTTTACAGCGCTACGCAACAAGTTGGCGCTATAGAAATACATGTTAATAATAAAAATAATAATATGGTTTGTGTAGGGATGTGTGTGTGTGTATGCTGGGGTTGAACTTGATGGACTTTTTTCAACCCAATTTAACTATGTAACTATGTAATTTCCAAAGGTCTTTATTTTCACCCTTGCTAAAAGATCTTTCTTTGAGCTATCAAATGTATGTACCAACTGGGAAATGGGCAAATAAACAAAATAAACAAGCAGGGGCACACCTTGTCTCAGGTGGCACTGCCCTGCAAGTTACCAGGGGTAGGAAAAAAAGCCACTCCTGGTAATTTTAAGAGCCTTATTTCCAGATAATAAACTGAAATGGGGCTCTGCTAATGCAGAGAGCACAACTGAATAGAAACGCAAGATTTTGCATTTTGGGGAGAAATCTGTCATGTCTGCTTGCACCTGAGCAAAGTTTCTGGGTGCAGGCAGAGCAGTGGCAAAGAATAGCAGAGGAGCAGGTTCACTGCAGACAAGGATCCCTTGCTCTGGCTCTAGCTCTAGCCTTAGTGGCTTAAATTGGCCATATTCGTAAATATAGTGAAGCGAATATTTGTTTCCTACAATGTAATGTGTGTGGATCGCCCCAACATTTCACAACATGGCAATCAGTCGTTTAGCTCAGTGGTCCTCAAACTTGGCCCTCCAGCTGTTAAGGAACTACAAGTCCCACAATGTAATGATGGAGTCTGACAGCCACAGTCAGGCAAATGCATTGTGGGACTTGTAGTTCCGTAACAGCTGGCGGGCCAAGTTTGAGGACCACTGGTTTAGCTGATTGAACAGGTTAGAAGATTTTTTGGTACAATCTCTGCATTTATCTGACTAGGTCAGTGGGTGACCGTGACTACTAATTATTGGATATAATTTTCATACGAATTCTGAATTATTGGCCGGAAAATCATCTGATTCGTTCTATTTAATACTTTATTTAATCTGAATGGTTAGTGGTAGGTCGGGATATTGCATAGAAATAGAGTTTATCAGACTTAAAAGACAAGGAAAGGCAAAAAAAATAAAATCCCATTTTTACTTTCTTTAATGAAAAATAAATCTCCAATATACTTCAATTAAAAAATATGTAACATTTTTATACGAAACCTGACTGTAATTAGTGAAATTCTCCCTTTATTTACTGCTGTGTATAGGTATTGTCAGACGGTCCCTAACTGATGGGCAGAAACAATCATAATTATGAACAGCAGGGGGAGCCCCCCTTACTTCCCAGCCTTTCAGAACTCCAGCAGCTTGCAGTCGGCGACTGTGTAGAGATTTGAATTGGATTTAATTTTTGCCTTTACATCCCCTTTACTATTTCCAACTCCAGATGCAGGGACAAAGATCACGGAGCCAGATTTAAAAGGATTCTATTTGGAGGATTATTTTGCTGCAGCCACTGGTTCTGCAGATTTGAAGAAAATTTTGATTTTTTTTTTAGATTACATGGCAATACAGGACCCAGTGCAGTCTGTATATTCTGATTATTAATTAGTCTTGCTGTATCAGCTTCTGGCAGATATTTGTTATATTATGTGCAGATTATGCTGTTTTGATTTATCACAATCCCTAAGCAGCCCAGATCACACTGAGCATGTGCAGGGTCGGGTAAAGATGTTTAACAAAGTTACAAGAGTTAGGCTTGTGGTGCAGGAAGTTCATATTTATGTTTAGTATACAAAATACAGAATTTCTAGCTTTATTCTATTTTAGACTTTCAATGTTTCAATGTCATAAAAAACATTTTATATATACAGTGTACATAATTATTAGCAAACCCAGCATGTTTTTTTTTATATATTTGCTGTCATCATGAACCTGTATTTAATTACACTACTTAATCTCAATCTCTTGGCAAAACATCAGTGTTAGTGCCCTTATAAGTAACTTATTTGAAGTAATAACCAGTCCAGTTCCTGGACTTTCAAAGGCATGGCAGAGAACTTTCTTATCTAAACTCAGTTGGCATAGACATGAGGCAGCTCTGTGCTAATTCACCACTTGAAGTATAAATCCAAAGAGACAAAAGCGTTGTAAGTAATCCCTCCTTCTAGCAGTTGTGAAGTACAATTCAAACGCTATAGTATTTCCTTCTTTGTAATTTCATCTACTCTAGCTTAGGGGCTCTATTGTAATAGGGATGGAAAAACACTTTTAGCAGGGAGTGAAAGATATTAAACAAGTCTTGCCATTTTGTAACTTAAAAAATACTAAGGTTATTCTTCTGATTAACTAACTAATATTATGTTTTTTTGCTGCTGGGCTTCTCTGTTTGCATGGTCAAATGCATTCTTAAAGGAATTGTTCTTAGTAGACATAAAAAGTGCAAACACTCTTTTACACAGGTAAAACTAAGAAAGCAGATCTCCAGATCTGTCATCTGTTTTTTTATATTAAGCTGGTGTCCTCTCTGAAAAAATGGCCAATATTTACTCTAGTTATTTTCAGAGTAAATAACACATTCACTGCAGCAGGCAGAGCAGCTGAGCTACTGAAAATCTGAGGACGTGGGTGTCAGTTCAGTTCATGACCCACACCAGTCACAATGCAGCTCATATTGCTTCTGTGGTCTAGAGTGTATTGCGTAATTGCAAAGTCTGAGGAATAAATGAAAATGATCATTAAAGGACAAATAATCAATTTCCCCCAGATCTTTAGTATGTTATTGAATCCCCCTCTCTGTATCTGATCACTTGTTTTTATTTTAGAAACCATTTTTTCCTTGTGTTACATAATGAAGATGGGCACTGTAACTCTTCTACACATGCGTCAAAGTTTTCCCACCTGCTCTTATGTCACTGTCTGCATGCGATAGTACTAACTGACTAAAACATGCTCCCAAATATAGTTAATGCACATTTTATGCTCCCTCTTAAAGATTTATGTACAGAATTGCAGTCTTAGCGCGAAAGTGATGGATTTAAGGAATTTTCTTTATATAGTTAGTTATTTTTATAATGTGGTGTTTGCACAGCTTAATGGTGGCATATTGAGGGTTTTCACGATTCTCCAGACCGGACGGGAAGTATGACTGTCCAATGTAGACAAGCCAGTTGTGAATGCCCAGATCTGATTCCATCCATGGTCTGTCGACCGCTATGGAACTAGTGCAGCCCATGTGTTACTCCAGAACGGACAAAGATCCCATAGATTTGCAAAATTAACTATAGTGCAATCACACCAAAGAGAAATCATTGGAAAACCTTGCTTCAAAGGTACCTCCAGGTGACAATTTGGCAATTTCTTGGCCCCTAATTTCCATGGTTAGAACAGACGCCTTTATGGGTGCTTAGTCGGGGCCAATAATGGCACAGTGCTTACAACATAGAAATAACAGCAACATGACAAATACTTGCCCTGTAGATGGAGACAGTAGATGAATGACTTATCACATGGTATTATCATCTGCCTGCAGCAGGTATAAATGTCCTGTGGACCCATGTGAGTCCTGTACCAGTTGCCCTTTATGTTTCCCAGGGATATGTTATTTTTGAACTCAGGAGACAAAGTCAGGCAATCAACTTTGTGACCCAGAAATGCATTTAGAACCAGTGATGTACCTCATTTTCATTGGAGTTTTGTGCTGTAGGAAAATATTTGCCATTATTTAAGGAAGACACACTCTAAACAGCATATAAATTCATTTTGGATCCCAACCTATAGATCACAAAGCCCTGGAAAAAGTGGTTACATTTTTGGATGTTTTTTTTTTCATGTAGTTTACCCATCAGATTTTTGTATCCCATTATTTTGTGACCTGTGCAGCTACATCTGATTAGTATGATGTGATTTGTTGATCCAACACCATCCTACAAAATTTCCCATGCAGTTTAACCTTTAGAGCCTGGCAAATTGTAAATCTTTGTGGTACATTTCTGGAAACTAAAGTATATATTACTCATCATAGGGCCAATAGCTTGTATCTTAAAGGACATGTAAAGCCAACATTTTCCTACTATGTATATAAGTTGGGCACATTATTTGTACTGAATATACCCCTCCATTTGCCAGGGCCATCACTTTTTTCTAAAACAAATAGGAACTTTCACCTGGCGGCCATTTTCTCTCTGACACATCGTAACACTGACATCTACAAACAGGACATGTATGCTTTAAAGTTCATGCAATGCAGAATGCATGTTTAAGTGGGAAATCTGTAAGTGGAGTTACAAACACCGGAGTTTCAAACCAAAGGAGGTTCAAACTAGGTCAAAAGTTTGTTCTAAACCCTAATTTTTTTTTTTTATTCCTGTTTTGATCTGTAACTGGCATAATGAGTGCTAGCAAGATTGAATGTCTGACCCAGTGCACAGTCTGTCATATGTATGCAGATTTGGAACAGCAGATCCAAAATGCTTACCTCTGTGGTGGATGTGAGCAAATTGCCAATTTGGAGGCTCGAGTTAGAGCACTAGAGGAACAAATTGAAACACTATGGTCGATTGACAATCTCGAAAGGAGTCTCTTGCTCACTGAGCAGGAACTAGCAGAGTCAGATAGTTTGGGGAGAACAGAACAGCACCAGGATGTTGAGGCAGCTAGCTGGTAACAGAAAATCTAAGGTGGGCAAAACGAAAAGGGAGACTGATCCTGGGTTTATACTTCCCAACAGCTTTCCCAGATGATGGGAGAGTGAAGTCTAGATTGGCAATTCTAGATGGGGCTGATCTCTTTAACAGCTGGGAGACCACTTTCTCTAGTAATAGCTACAACTGAACAGTTTGCTGTCTACCTGGTGCCAGGGTTTGGCATGTGGTTGATCGGGTAGACAAATTATTGGGTGGAGCTGGGCATGACCTAACGGTCTTAGTACATATCGGCACTAATGACAAGATAAATGGTAGATGTAAGACCTTAAAGAGTGAGTTCTTCCAATGTAATTTTTTCAGAAATTTTGCCTGTGCCACGTGCACATTTAGGGAGACAGCGGGAGCTAAATGTGTGGCTCAAGTCTTGGTGTAGGAAGGTAGGGTTTGGATTACTAGAGCACTGGGCTGATTTTTCCTTGGGGTACAACCTATACAGTCGTGATGGATTGCTCCTCAATGGAAGGGGGTCCACTGTTCTAGGGGAAAGAATGGCCAAAAGATTGGAGGAGTGTTTAAACTAGGCAAGTGGGGGGTGGGTGAGAGAAAGAATTATGGGGAAGCTAGGGTAGATGGGGTAGTGGGATTAGTAAGGGGTCATGGGGAGGAGTGAGGGGGGCATACAGTTTACCAGCTAAGGAGGTCCCTTTGTTACAAGGAAAACAGACTAATACTAACTTAACATATAATTCTCCTCAAAGTAATGCACATTTAAAAAATAAAAGTAGTAACCTTCTCTGTATGCTGGCAAATGTACAAAGTTTGTCAGGTAAAATGGGAGACCTAGAATTAATTACATGCTCTAAAAATTATGATATTATTGGTATCACTGAGACCTGGTGAGATGAAACATGAGACTGGACTGCGAATTTAAATTGTTACACCATTTTTAGGAGGGACAGAGGGATTAAAAAGGGGGGAGGAGCGTGGTTGTATGTAAAGCCTGAATTAAAGCCATGCACTAAATAAATAACTATTGCTGGCACTGGTGAGGGTGTGGAATCCCTCTGGGTAGAGATTTTGAATGGGCAAAAGGTTACAAAGGAAATTATCATTGGTGTATGCTATAAACCACCTCGTATAAGTGATGATTATGAAGCCCAGCCACTTTTACAAATAGAAACAGCTTCAACTAGGTCAAGTTATTATTTTGGGTTACTTCAATTAGCTGGACATTGACTGGGGTAATGGGGTTGCCAAGACAGATAAAGCTAGTAGGTTTGTAAATATGCTTAATGACAACTTTTTATCCCAGCTCGTTCAAGCACCTACTAGGAATAACTCTCTTTTGTATCGTGTAATAACTAATAATACTGAACTCATCTCTAGCATTTGTGTGGGTGGGCATTTAGGGAATATCGATCATAACATGGTCTCCTTTGAGATTCTGTTGCAGAGGCAATTCTTTAAGGGAGTAACTAAAACATTGAATTTCAGGCATGCAAACTTTGACAGTGTAAGGGCATATCTGCAACATATTAAGTGCTTTTTTAAATGCTTTTCACAGGGTTAACACTGAACAGAAATGGGAAGTCTTTAAAATGCTGCTTGGTAAATATAGATGTCAGTATATTCTGAATGTAAGCAAGGAACGTGGTTGCAAAGTAAAACCTTTTTGGTTCAATAGAAGTGTTGGTGTTGAAGTGGGTAACAAAAACGTGCTTTTAAGGCTTTCAAGCTAGCTGGGACAGCCGAATCATTTATAAGGTACAAGGAGGCCAATAAATCATGCAAAAAAGCTATCAGGATAGCTAAAATCGATATGGAGAAGGATATTGCCGTAAGCAGTAAAAAAAAATCCAAAATTATTTTTTTAAATATGTCAATAGTAAAAAAAAAATGAAGCAGGAAGGGGTAGGACCTTTATTATCAGAGGGGGGTCTGCTGGTTGTTGTGAACAAGCAAAAAGCTCAGATTCTGAATGCATACTTTTTGTCTGTCTACAAAAATGAGGAACCAGCTAATGAAGGTTTCCTTATTATTAGTCCCAATTCTAATAATAAATATAATGATGCATGGTTCACACATGATGAAATTCAAAAGAGACTAGAATATGTTAAGATAAACAAAGGTCCAGGGTCAGACGGTATTCATCCCAGGGTACTTAGCAAGCTTAGCTCTGTGATTGTCAAACCGCTCTACTTAATTCATTGTCATGGTGCCGAGAGACTGGTGAATGTGGTGCCGCAAGGAAAGGCCACCTAGGCCCAGGCCTAGGGTGACAGGATTTTAGGGGGGTGGCATACCCAGCCAGACCCACATTGGTTCAGAAACACTGGGGATACACATGAGATACTATAGTTTTTAAAATTTCCCATGAGCCAATCCCCATTGCTCCGGCCCTGATGATGAAAATTTGAGAATAAAGGACAGAGTATGGGGGGCGACAAACGGCAGTGGGCCTAGGGGTGCCCGCTATGTAAATCCAGCCCTGGGTGCCGCTATTCAAAAAGGCATCCCGTTCTCCACCTCGTCAGTTAGTCTGACGTTGGTGTTAGGAAAGCAAATAACAATACTATGAGTTTGTGCCAGCATGGTTTTATGCGTAATAGATCTTGCCAGACTAACTTAATTTCTTTTTATGAGAAGGTAAGCAGGGACCTCGATTTTGGAACGGCAGTGGATGTGATTTACTTAGATTTTGCTAAAGCATTCGATACAGTGCCACATTGAAGGTTAGTGGTTAAATTAAGGAATAACAATAACAAATCACAGGCTATTTTGATACTAAACTCTACAGTTTGCTATGGGCAAATACGGTTTGTGTGAAAGAGTGGAGCGATGTGTGTGTATGCTGGGTTTTAATTTGGAGGGGTTGAACTTGATGAACTTTGTCTTTTTTCAGCCCTATTTAACTATGTAACAGGGACCACAGCAGGTCTATAGGGAGTTCCAATAATGGGGACATTTTAAAGATAATATTTTTAGCCCAAAGTAAAACCAGTACCATACATTATTCATAATTGCCTACAAGATTGGAGTGGTTTTAAGTTATACTTTTTTAACACACCTAAACTTTTTTTGGGAGTTCTTCAGGAATACCTGCTACATTCAATATTAGTGTAACCATATCATAGCTAGTATTTCACACTTTAGCGCAGGTTATTCTTTTTTTAACAAGCATGCATTATTTGTCATGTGGTGTAGACCATTTTGATTTTGGGAAATTAATGATTTATTTAATTCCATATGTTGGTCACTGTTTATGCTATTTTCCTTTTTGACTTTCTTTTGACTGTGCATAGTATTGTAAAATTAGAAATTTTATTCTACTGATAATAATCAGGTTTATGCTGAACACACTGATACATGGGGTGCTGTGAGGTTTGTGATCAGAAATTAAAACATCTATCATTAGTGATGGGCGAATTTATTCCCCAGGGGTGAATTCGCGCGGTTCGGCGATGGCGAATAAATTCGCGAAGTGCCAGCAAAAATTCAGCAGCAAAAATTCGCCCAAATAAACGAGCCGCGCGTCGTTTTTGACGCGACGCGTCGAAAACGACGCAACGCGCGAAAAATATGATGCGACGGAAACGATGCGACGTGCCGCGATTGACGCGACACGTGTCAAAAACGATGCACGACTCGTTTCGCTAATTTTTTCACCAATTCTCAAATTTCTATGGAAATTCGAGAATTTTTCAGCTAAGCGAAACGGGTGAGATTCGCCCATCACTATCTATCATCACATACTTTCAGTGACATATGAGAACACCTTGAAGTTCCCCATGTGCTAAACAATTTGGGTTGTGTTAAAAGTATGTCTACAGAGTTGTGTATTGCACCTGTGTATTAATTTAAATGTACACAAATGTATAATGGTGGCAAACTATAGAAAGATCACATAGAATAAATTCCCTACATCAGTACATGCACTCCTGTATTATTGTAAGTTATCATAGGTAAGGTATGGCACCATATAACATATGTATCACAGCAAATGAAAACCACTTCTGTCTACCTCCTGTATTGTTGCATTAAACTTAATTCTCCCTTGTTTGTTTTTCACATTTTGAGAAACTGGCCTCAAAGAATAATAGAAAAAATATAATTGCTCACAAAGGAAACATTTACACTGTTTGCAAGCTATTTAATTGTGTCTTAATTACTGTAGGATATCATGTCTTACAGATGTCATCTGCATATCATGTCTTTCAGATGTCATCTTTATATATTATGATACTGTATACTCTGAAGTTTGAAGGCATGGTTATGGAACAAATAAGCTATTAGCAGATAATTAATAGGTCAAACAGCATCATATTTAAAAGTTTGTCAGGAAATGCTAGATCTCACTGCTTTAAGCCAGCATTTTGGAGCCAAAGTGGTATTCCCACTAGCACTTAGTAGCCTGTTGATCCCCCTCACACTTATTAGCCTGCTGATGCAAGACTAACTTGACCTTCTGCCCTGCTCCTTATAAATGAGAAGAATGAGAATGGAACCACAAGGCAGATATATTATATACTATTGTCTTATTCTCTTTGTATCCTACCTGAATCACCACTTTGTAATTTGAGGGATTCAGAAAGGAATATATTAAACAGAATAAGATGATTGCCCATGGGGCTATGGTGGTATACTCAGATTAAAGTGCCCACACCACCATTTGCTTTTCACCTTATACAGGGGATACAGGTCTAAGGGATAAAGGGATAACTTAGGTTTGCTAACCACAGAATGGCAGAGAATTTGCTCACTAATCTCTTACCATCTCCTGTTTTACTATTGAAAATAGACAGACTTAACTTTATTGTCAAGTTTCCTAAGATGCCATTAGGCTTAAGAAGGTACCACTGGACGTTGAAAAAAATTATAGCAAATGTCATTTTTTATGAGCACTGAAAAGGCAACTGTAGAGCTACTGCCACCAGCAGCACCTGGATCTGAATGGTAGGTAGGAAGGACTGAGCACAACTATACAGAAGTGCAAAGAGTACATTTGGACACAATGGTTTTAGACATAACTCACTGCAGGGAAAAAGAGTAAGTTGCCCACTGCACATATTGTTGACATAAACAAAGCCCTATAATGTTTCTTTTTAACCTTTAAAAGATACTGATACTTTCTTTGATTCCTGGTACATCATACCCAAAACCAGATATCCTGTGGTTGCCCATCAGTGGTTCTGCAGTCTGTAAATATGACATGATTCACTTACAAGCAATTAGAAACTCTGTTTTCTGCACATTTCCATAGGGAAATACAAGGATTCGTGTGGCTTCCCCTTTACTAATGAAACTATGACTTACTGAAATATAATAAGTGCCATCAGTGGCGTAACTACTCCCTGGTGGGCCCCGGTACAGGATGGGCACCTGGGCCCCCCCTGTCAGGCCCTTACCTCTATGAATTGCATGCTGGAATTTTGATGGCATGTGTGCTGCAAAATCTCCCCCTAGATAACTGCCTGTCATAACTATTTTTGTAGCTCCGATGGGCCCCAAGGGGGTGGGGGCCCTGGTGCAATTGCACCCCCTGCACCCCTGGTAGTTACGCCACTGAGTGCCATCCTCAGCATGACATACTTGAAATTCTAACAAACAATAATAAATTGTGTCAATACTTAATAATGACAGTTTCGTTAAGAATGTTAGTTACTCTTAATATATTGCAGTGCTGCTTTAAGACCCAGATTAGTTGGCAGACACGTGAGCATTATATTGTAATATAATCAAGAAGCTGGGTCTAAAAATAGAAATGGCTGCTATTAAGGTGTTCGAGGTCAATGGCACGCAGGAAGAAAGGACAGTACATTCTGATAATTCAGCAGTTACAGATGCACCTGAACACATTATTATTTTTATGAGATGGTCGCATATACTAGAAAGGTCAACAAATTCCCATAGAAATGCAACATATAAATTGAATTCTCCTTTTGAAGAGACAGAATTTCTATATAACACAAATGCAAAGCTGCTGGTTGCTTTTAATGCCTATATATAAATAAAGCTTACTTAAGCTATTTTACATACATCTCCCACCCACCTACCAACTGTAAAAACTTTAGGTAACATAGAGATTATAAGCAGTAGTCATGAGACCCCAGTCATGAGAACCCGCTGATGACCTGAGCACCTTAGGTGGTTGGCCCTGCATTCCAGTAAAATGGTGTTCTAATTATCAGTTGTGGTCATGACCCCGTTCTGCCCTGGCCACTCTCCAATCATGCTAAAACTGCCCATGACCAGCCCAAACCTTTTGCATTCCCCAAATCCTCCCTTGTGCTTATGGTCAGAAAGGCAGTTTCTGACCATACATATAATGAAACAAAGTTTTGAATGTTTTTCTGTACATATATTCTAGAACTATGGTATCTTTGTTTTATGTTTATTGGTCAGTTACATGGTTCATTTGGACTGTAAAAAGTCCATCAGCTTCCACACCCCCAAATTGCACCAATGCACATATTTAATACATACTTGTACAGAACTATATACTGTATACTGTATACTGATTATATATATATCTATAACTATACTGATATTTAATCACAATTGCCTTGCACATTATGCTTTTCAAAGATGTCATTCAACCCACTCTTAAGGACAAAAACAACAAAACCCTGCAGAGGATTCTACAATGTTACTGCCCTTTCGGTGAAGAAACATTTTCCTTGTTTAAAAAGAAAAGCCCTCAGTTTTAAAGTACCCTTTGGTCTTTTTAGGTGAAAAAGATCTCAACTTTCTGCTCTCTAAGATGTTTGCAAAGAGTAATCCTTCACAATTAAGGAGGCCCACCAACACACTGACATTTAGCGTCATCTCTACGGAAAACTTGCATTTATAAACATTGATAACTCAGCATCATCTGGACAAATTAGGTTCAGTCAAATGTATCTGCAAAGCAGCAACATCCTGCATTTCATATTTTTTGCACAATTTATTTTTGCACAAAAATAGAGACAATGCCAATCGCAAGGTCATGCATAAACAAAATAAGAACCACAAGGGTAAGGACATGCCTTTGCTGTACTCCACAACACTAATCCAATTAGACCATGTTCTATTTACTTCCACTCTTTGTAATCTATATTATGTTTCAAGCCAATAGTCCTTTATTTAATCAGTAACCTTGTATGGAACTGTATCATCAGCTACCAAACCAATATCAAAATTGCTGTTCTCCTTCTCAAAGAAGGCTATTCAATTTGTCTTACAAGATCAACTGCATGTAAAACCATGGTGGCACAAACCAATATCTCATTACCTCTCCCCCCTCCAAACTTTCCTACAACAGATGTCAACACTGGCCTATAATTTCAGGGAATTCCTTATTTGAGTAATCACACCACTTTGCCAATTACCAATCTCTCAGCACAAAGTCAGACATCAAAAAATTCTGGCAAAGGAATCCTGGGAACTTTCTTTGCTTTCACATGTTCTGGTCTCTTTTGAACTTCCTTCAATGTCAACCAGCCATGAAAAGTTAAATTATTAGAAAACAGTAACATACAATAGTAAATTAGGTTGAAAAAAGACGCAAGTCCATCAAGTTCATCCAGAGAAAGGCAAAAAAAAAATTCCCTCATCCACGAATTAACCTCTCTGATACTTTTGTTGATACTTTTTTTTTTTACATATTTGGGGTTTATTTTCTGTGGTTTGATTTTCACAATCAGTGCTCAGTCCCCTCTGTACCTTAGTGTTTGAGGGAGTGGACTTGCGAGTTGATGGACGGTGGTGTCGGTAGATGGGGCCTGTTGCAGAGACAGGAAACAATTGGATAGTCGGTGTGTTGTCTCTTGTAATCGGTTGGACATCTATAAAGGAGGGTTTGAGTGGAGGTGATGCAGCTGCTGTGGAACTGAGCATAATTTGGTGTAGGATTTGCTTTTTTAGTTAAGAGTGTCAGAAGGGGATAAGTTGAGGTTCAAACAGTCATGGGGACAACAAATACAATATTCATTAGTGGGTGGCTCAAAGCCTCAAACCACCCTCCTCCAAAAAAAACTGTATATGGGAAAGTGACTAGTAAATATTGGGCCAGTGGACAAGCATGAATCTATCCTTTTTTGTATGTATATACTGTAGAACTCTGCAAAGCTTTGCAGTAGGCTCCTGGGCCCAACTGTATATAATACACTATAGTATTATAACCATTTAATGGGCTTGGGATACTTGTGCTTGTGCCCTACAGTAGATGGCCTAGAAATTAGATCTCCTGATGGGGGCCAGGTGTCAAGAGTTGATCCCAGGGTAACAAATGCTTTACATAAAGACATGCTCCTCTGCTTTTTAATCTTTTTGTTGTCTCAGTTCTCAGTGACACAGCTATATATAGTGAATAGTGTACCTCCTCTTGTAAATGTAAGGACCACCAGGGTGAGCTTTTTTCACCCACAGGCAGGTGTCCTCAGGGCTGCCCTCCCTCCTGCTCCGCGCTTCTAATTTTTATCGTCGGAGAGGGTCGTGGAGGGGCCGCATGCCCGCATCACTAGTGCAGTGAACGCTATTGCGCTCGCTGCACTAGAAGAGCCAAATTTCCATTGTAAAAAACGGTAACTGGCCGCTCCGTGCCGCCTGAGGCAAGATGCTCACCTTGACTCATGGCCAGAGCGGCCCTGGGTGTCCTTCCTACTCTGAGTCCTGCTCTGAGAGAGCTTCCTTACAGCCTCACTAGAAATAAATACCTTTCCACAGTACAGCCTTCCTGTGGAAGGTGAGCTCTAATCCATGAGCTGAACTTCTGGATCGGAGTACCTGTTTTGCCTGTTCTTTCCAGAATACTGCAGCTTCCAGGACCTGGCTAACAAAGCTTTTAAACAGAGAACCTATTCTCTGTTTCTCCCACTATGGAGAACTTAAAGGGAAAACACACCTTTGCCCAAATTTTTTGGTCACTCGACCACATAAAATATAAGGATATTATAAGTTACTGAGGAGTTTCATGACCATATAAAAGGCCTCCGAGTTAACTTCGAATATCCTCATATACACAAGTTTTAGTGAGTCGTGTAACACAAATGACATCACTACTCACCGTTTATAACTGATAACATCAGTACTCACCATTTATGAGGACATAATTTACAAGATATGTGTGGCTTTTGTGTATTATACAGGTACAGTATATCATAATTTTATGTAAATGCAATTAACTTTAGCTCTCACATTTTTCCTGTAAAACTCCATGCATTTGCAAACAAATCATGGAGGTTATAGTTTGGTCTGATATTTAGATTAACTATTGGAAAGTTATAGCTATAGTTATTGTTACATAAATCTCTTGGTATCAGTGGGAGCTCCTTAAAGGAACAGTACCACTAAAAGGAAAGAAATTAAAATATCATGCACTGTTGCTCTAGAGAAAGACTACTGTAATTTAAATTGACAAGTTTCTGTGTAACTGTATGAGCCATACAAACTAAAAGAGGACTAAAGGCACAGGTCTACACAGCAGGAACAAATAAGCATTGTAGGATACAATGGGTTTAGTTCTTACACAGGAAGATAAACAGGGATCACATTCATGGCTCTCTACAGGACTATAGGCTGAAAACCTTTCTTATAAACAATAGGTCATTTGCTGCTAAGAAATTGTTTATTTGTACAATTTTTAGACCATGTACATTTTTTGTGGCCACACTCCCTAATTACCATGTTCACTTTACAAAATTTTATATATTTCTGTGTTTTTTATTCAGTTATTATAGTTTTGCTAATGAATGTGAATTTCCCTTTACAATCTCCAAAAAGACCTGTTTTAGGGGCCTGTTTCTTTCTCTTCCCTCTTCTTTGATAACATACAGTAGAAGGAAACAGAGAAGGCTTTTTGCCTTTGTTCCAGCCACTTTATTTACCCCCCTCACATCCTTCTCCTTGCTGTCTCCTTACCTCTCCAAAACCATCTTTCCATTTGTGAGTTGAAACATAACTTCCACATAGAACAGTTGTGTAGTTAAGCAAGGTTATATTTAAGTGCTCAAAACACATGCATTAAGAATTTTCTGCATCAAGTGTAGAATGTGACACCTCTGTTAAGGCACAATGGGGGGAATGTAATTTAAGTTGCAAAGAACAAAACAATTCACATCAATAAGAATAAAAATATACACCTCACAATGTATGTCCCTTAAAATGGACCTGTCACCCAGACACAAAAATCTGTATAATCAAAGTCCTTTTCAAATTAAACATGGAATCCAATTTCTATTTTTTATTAAAGCATGCATAGCTGTTGTAAGCTCATCTAAAAATATCCGCTGTCTATCAAATATTGTCTGCCCCTCCTCTATGCCGATGGCATAGAGAGGCCTGGCAGACAATTACTTTCACTTTCCATTCAGCACTTCCTAGATGTCACTGTTCTCCACAGATTCTCCCATTCTTTTCACTGTTTAATTGTGTAGCCAGGGCATGGGATGGACATTGGACAGCAGTAAGTCTTACTTTCACTTTCAAGCTGTACAGAATGTCCTGTGTATGCACAGTGACACCTGCAGGCCATTTGTATAAACACCACAATTGGGTCCCCCATTCTGGTGCACAAACAAGATTCTAAGATGATATAATGCTTGCTTTAGGAAGGAAACAAGAATCAAATAATTTATATAGTGTAAATAAAGTTCATTTTGCTTGATTAATGTTATAAAATAGGATTTTGAATATTTCTTTTGGGTGACAGGTCCCCTTTAAACTGTTATTGCATTGCGAATTTGAATTGCTCACTGCAAATTTTAAGGTGTCGTAATGTTTTGGAGCAAACATAACTTTTTCAGTAAGTTTTATTACATTGACTGCGCATTGGCGCAAGCTATAGAATTTGCAAACATTCTTCAACTGTTGGAAGTGGTTGCTAAACAGTTTCCGGGTTCGTAAAAGCTATATTAAATTCACACAAAGCAATATTTGTTTGCACAGAGGCATAACTTTTTGAATTTCCCCATTATAGGGCAAACTGAAAAACCGAAAAACCATTCGCAAAGCGAATTTTGGGAACCCAGAAACTGTTTAGCCACTTCTACCAGTGGAAGAAAGTTTGCAAATTTTATATCTTGCGCCAATGCGCAGTTAATGTAATAAAACTTCTTACTGAAAAAGTTATGTTTGCGCCAAAAGATTACAACACCTTCAAGCACTTCTTAAGAGTGCGCAATTAAAATTTGCAGTGTGCAATTAAAAATCGCTATGCAATAACATTCCCCTGAATGTATTTTCTGTGAAAATCATATTTTCAGATTAAAGGTCATAGCGTTGATTAAAAAACAACACTTTTCAAGAGATATTATTACAGGTATGGGATCTGTTATCTGGAAACCTGTTAACCAGAAATATCCGAATTACAGAAAGATTGCATTTTATCATTCAATTCAAATGTTTAAAAACATTAATGTATTAATAATGAAACAATACCATGTACTTGATCCAAACTATGATATAATTAATCCTTATTGGAAGCAAAATCAGCCTATTTGGTTTATTTAATGTTTACATGATTTTCTAGAAGACATAGTAAGTATGAAAATCCAAATTATGTAAAGATCCATTATCTGGAAAACCAAAGGCCCCAAACCAAATGCCCCAAACATTATGGATAGAAATAAAAATGTATTTTAATAATAAAGTGAACTACAGTATATCAGTGATTCACAGCAAAGTTTTAGCTTTTACTGAATACGGAAGGAAACAAGGATGATTGTTCATAACAATTAAAGGGATGGTTCACCTTTAGACAGGGCCGCCATTAGAAAGCATGGGGCCCCCACAACAAAATTGTCGGGGCCCCCTGGGCACGCCCACCCACTCCATATCACAGTTAAAAAGACCACACAGACATCAGCGCTAAAAAAGTAACCCCCCAGGGCTCTCTTATAAGTTAAAAAAAATTGGTGCCAGGGCCCCTCATACAAGTTAAAAAAAATTGGGGCCCCCAAAAAAATAAAAAAAATAAAAAAACATTGGCGACAGGGCCCCCTTATAAGTTAAAAAAAATTGGGGCCCCAAAAATATTTTTAAAAAAACATTGGCGCCAGGGCCCGTCTTAGAAGTAAAAAAAAAATTGGGGCCCCAAAAAATATATTTTAAAAAAACATTGGTGGCAGGGCCCCCCTTTCAACTTAAAAAAAAAATTGGAGCCCCATAAAATATATATTTTTTTAAATCGGTGGCAGGGGCCTATAAAGTATTTAAAAAAAAAAAACATTGGAGGCCAAAAAAAAACAAAAAAAACCCCACATTGGTGTCAGTAGAATTGAACTCATGGCTTCAGCTCCTTTCATAACATCGGGTATTTTCGCTGCTTCAGGACTTCAGTGTCGGCTCCTTCGGGTCTTTCCGTCACTTCAGGACTTCAGTGTCGGCTCCTTCATGTCTTTCCGCGGCTTCAGGACTTCGCATCTGTTCGGCACTTCTGCATTCAGCATCGGAAGGAGCCGTACAGGCTGGTAAGGGGGGCCCGGCTCTTGGAAAAATGCAGCACTGCCAGGCCCCCCTTCAGCCCCGGGCCTGGGACACTTGTCCCCCGCTGTCCCTCCCTGATGGCGGCCCTTTAGATAAACTCATAATACATTATAGAATTCTAAAGGTGGCCATACACACTGATATTATTGTACGAAATGTACAAAAAGTTTAGCAGAAAAAATGTAATCTTTATATGTATGGATACCTTTAGCTGCCTTCTTCATCTGACTCTTTCCAGCTTTCAAATCAGGGTTATTGACCCCATCTAAAACACAAATGCTCTGTAAGGCTACACATTTATTGTTATTGCTACTTTATTACTCACCTTTTTATTCAGGCCATCTCCTACTCATATTCCAGTATGTTATTCAAATCAGTGCATGGTTGCTAGGGTAATTTGGCCCTGGCAACCAGATTGTTGATAATGCAAACTGGAGAGCTGCTGAATAAAAGCTAAATAACTCAAAACCCACAAAAAGTGAGTATTAAGACAGAATAGGCAAGAAAAGCAATGACATACTTCTGAGAATCATTTGTATACTGGCATAGGTTTCCTCCAGGTTCTTTAGGTTTCCCATCCTCCAAAATATAGAGGCACCTTAACTAGGCCTAATAAAATATAATATAGTATATATGTGAATGTGATAGAGACATTTGAATGTAAGCTCCAATGATGCAGAGACTCATGTGAATGCATAGTCTCTGTTGGCCACTGCAGAATATGTTGGTACTATATGCAAAAAATAATAGCAACAATCACAGAATTGAGGGACTGATTTATATAGGTGTAAGTGCAGTTTCACTTAAAGGAACAGTAACATCAAAACAATTTTTTTTTAATTAGTTAGAACACATCAAAAAAAAAAAAACACCAACACAAATTATACTTTGAAATCACAAAGCCTTTATTAAGAAATAACTTAAAGAAACTCCACTTCCTGTCCTGTACATAAAAGGCTATATGGCGACCATCCATGCAGCTGGGCTTGATTTCTCCTCCTGGCTATTCCACTGACACCGGTATCTTGGACGTCCTCGCTCCATCCATCACCGCATTTGGACATTCTCTTCCCTAGGAAACAGACAAGGACTGGTTCGTTTGGGTAGATTAAGAGGGGGAGGCTCATCTCGTTTTGACACCAGCGGATCAATGTCGGCTGCAGCAGTGGCCGCTTCTCATCAGACAGCGGCTGGAGAAGCACATCTGAATCTAAGCTCTTGGGGCAGATTGATAGCCCAATCCCCACTCTAAATAGCAGCTTTGTGTTCTTTTAACAAATTCCTCCGGTGATGGAAGGAGCAAGGATGTCCAAGATACCGGTGTCAGTGGAATAGCCAGGAGGAGCAATTGAGCCCAGCAGCATGGATGGTCGCCATATCGTCTTTTCTGTACAGGACAGGAAGTGGAGTTACTGTAAGTTATTTCTTAATAAAGGCTTTGTGATTTTAAAGTATAATTTGTGTTGGTGTTTTTTTTTATGTGTACTAACGAATTAAAAAATTTTTTTGATGTTACTGTTCCTTTAAAAGTCAGCAATTAAGTACAAATAGACTTCTACAAAAAATTAAAGTCCTGATTTGTTGCTATCAGAAACTGTTGCAGTTCCAGAGGCAGTTCACCTTTCCGCTAACTTTTAGTACAATATAGGCAATTATATTATGACAAAATTTGAATTTGGTCTTCAGTTTTTATTTATGGTTTTTAATTATTTAGCTTTTTGTTGAGCAGCTCAAGTCTTCTGTCTTGTGTCTAAGTTTTTATTTGCCAAACATACATAGGCTGCAAGACTGTACCAGAGATGACGGTATCAGATAAGGGACAGGAGGAGGAAGGAAACCAATTAGAACTAAAAGCATGAACATACTGTTCAGACAGCAGCACAAGATAGTCTCCTATAAGAAGCAGGTTTCAGGATGGCATGCTATAAAGAGATAAGAAAATGTGTTTTGCATTAGTACAAGACAGGCTAAAGGCTCTCATATATTTTATTTGCTTAGTCACACTACCCACAGCATGTAACAAGTGATACTTTGTATTATTTTATAACAAAAAAGTAATTCTGAAAGGCATTTTGTCATGGGTTAATAAAATACTGTCTAGGAAACCTATTAACTCATGGCTAGTTAGTAAGATCTGACGATAATGCCACATGGGGCTGAAACTCAGCCTGCTGAAGAACACAGGCCAAGAATCATTCCTTATGCTGAATTCTTTGCTATGAAACTCTTGTGTTTTGATGGAAAAAGATTGTATGCCATGTGTGCCTGTGCCAGGACAGATGCAATGGCTCTGGGTTCAGACAAAGTAAGAGGTTGATTGCAGTATAGTGGCTGATTCTTGGCTTGCATTTTTCATAGCATTACTCTAAACAGAATAGGCATCATTTACAACATGAAGTTCAAGGTTCTAAGTGCAACAAAATGCAAATAAAACACGTCTTTGCACTTTGAACATATGAAATGTAAGACTTTTTATTATATTACCCCCTTAGACAAATAAATATTTAAAAGCATTGATAAATGTTGGATGGGAGTGTAAAATGTACATAATGTGTTTAATAAAGTATAATGAATAAGTAATAATAAAGTGTTCATTGTAACATAGTAAGTTAGGTTGAAAAAAGACTCACGTCCATCAAGTTCAACCTTTTTAACTTTTTTTTTTTTTTTTTTTTTTTTTTTTTAATTTTAACTGCCTAACTGCTAGTTGATCCAGAGGAAGGCAAAAAACCCCATCTGAAGCCTCTCCAATTTGCCTCAGAGGGGGAAAAAAATTCCTTCCTGACTCCAAAAAGGCAATCGGACTAGTCCCTGGATCAACTTGTATAATGAGCTTTCTTCCATAACCCTGTATTCCCTCACTTGCTAAGAAGCCATCCAACCCCTTCTTAAAGCTATCTAATGTATCAGCCTGTACAACAGTTTCAGGGAGAGAGGCGGAACCGCTTTTCTTCTAAATGGAATGGGTGACCTTGTGTCAGCTGGAAAGACCTTCTGGTGAATAAAGCATTAGAGAGACTATTATATGATCCCCTTATATATTTATACATAGTTATCATATCACCCCTTAAGCGCCTCTACTCCAGCGTGAACATCCCCAATTTGGCCAGTCTTTCCTCATAGCTAAGATTTTCCATACCTTTTACCAGCTTAGTTGCCCTTCCCTGTACCCTCTCTAATACAATAATGTCCTGTTTGAGTGAAGGAGACCAAAACTGTACGGCATATTCTAGATGTGGCCTTACAAGTGCTCTATAAAGTGGAAGAATGACCCCCTCCTCCCGTGACTCTATGCCCCTTTTAATACAGCTCAAGACCTTATTGGCCCTTGATGCTGCTGACTGGCATTGCTTGCTACAGCCAAGTTTATCATCTGCAAGGACTCCAAGGTCCTTTTCCATAATGGATTTGCCTAGTGCAGTCCCATTAAGGGTATAAGTGGCTTGAATATTTTTACATCCCAGGTACATGACTTTACATTTATCAATATTGAATCTCATTTGCCACTTAGATGCCCAGATTGCCAGTTTGTCTAGATCCTGTTGCAAGGATGCCACATCGTGGATGGAATTAATTGGGCTGGATAGTTTTGTGTCATCTGCAAACACTGATACATTACTTACAACACCCTCCCCAAAGTCATTAATGAACAAGTAAAATAAAAGTGGACCCAATACTGAGCCCTGAGGGACCCCACTAAGAACCTTACTCCAAGTAGAAAACATACCATTAACAACCACCCTCTGTACCCAATCCTGTAGGCAGTTTCCTATTCATGTGCAAACGACTTCATTAAGACCAACAGACCTTAGTTTAGAAAGCAGTCATTTGTGGGGCACGGTATCAAACGCTTTATTAATTATATCCTGAGTCAGCCACTGACTAGATTGAGCTGAGTCAGTGCATCTATGAAGCGAGCCTGGGAACTCAGACTCTATTGTATACACTGAAGAAAAAAACTGATTTAGCACATTTGCCTTTTCTGTATCGGTTACAACCATACAGGTACCATTATTTAATGGAGCAACACTCTCAACCTGCATCTTTTTACTATTAATATATTTAAAAAACTTTTTAGGGTTACTTTTTCCTGCTCCGCATAGGATGATTCTTAGAGCTTCTACATTTACTCCTTAAGGGAATAAATTGAGAACAGTAATGATTTAATATCATTTTAAATTACAACAATTTCTGTTCTTTGGTTTTAGCTGAAAACATAATGCCCCAATCAATACTCTGAAGGGCAGCCCTAAAGGCACTAAAATTAGCTTTTCCAAAATTCATGGTTTTTGTTGCCCCAGTATATATTTGTTTTTTGAACCAGACATTAAATGATATAACATTATGGTCACTCTTACCCAAGGGTTCAATGACTTGCACATTTGCTATAAGTTCTCGGTCATTTGAGATCACTAGATCCAGAATAACATTTTTTTCTGGTAGGCTCCTCAACAACCTGTGCCATAAAATTGTCATGCAACAAGTTTATAAACTTATTCCCATTAATTGATCTGGCAATACTGTTGCTCTATTCAATATCTGAGTAATTAAAATCCCCCATTATCAATACTTTACCCAAACCAGCAGCTTTTTTTTATTTGCGTCAGGAGCTTAGCCTTCTCCTCACTTACATTAGGGCAGCGGCCCCCAACCTTTTTCACCCGTGAAAAATTTCAGAAGAGTTGGGGAGCAACATGAGCATGAAATATTTTCCTGGGTGGTGCCAAATAAGGGTTGTGATTGACTATTGGTAGCCCCTATGTATACTGGCAGCCTACATGAGCCTCTGTTTGGCAGTACACCTGGTTTTTATGCAACCAAAACTTGCAAGTCTGAAATTCAAAAATGAGCACCTGCTCTGATGCCACTTGGAGCAACATCCAAGGGGTTGAGGAGCAACATGTTGCTTGCGAGCTACTGGTTGGGGATCACTGCATTAGGGGGTCTATAGCATACCCCTACAATTAATTTGTTGGACTCTTTACAATTGGTGA
>CM044439.1:68720027-68733729 GCA_024363595.1 Xenopus borealis
GGCCCCCCTTCAGCACCGGGCCCGGGACACTTGTCTCCCCTGCTCCCCCTTGATGGCGGGCCTGTAAGTCAATGGGAGAAGTACCAATGATTTTTTGTTCAGCGATGCGTTTCGCATAATAATCTGAGTTTTGGGTGAAAATCATGAAATTGTGAAATTCTGTGGTGTTGGGTGGAAATTCGGTTTTCGGATTTTTTCACGCAAACACAATTTTCGGGAAATTGCATTAATAAATAACCTGAAAAACTGTGCAGATTTGGTCGGATTTAATTTCAGAAAATATTGAGATAAATTCGGACTTCGATAAATATCCCCCTATTTTAGGCGATTTCGGTATAGTAGTACTAGTCCTTTAAAGAGGAAAAAAAAAAGTTATTGTTGTTGATAGTGTGAAATTGTCTTCCACTGCCTTTTAAAGGAGAATTGAACCCTGCATCGCTAAAACCCCTCCCCAA
The DNA here is from genome assembly GCA_024363595.1 of Xenopus borealis. Taxonomy (NCBI): domain Eukaryota; kingdom Metazoa; phylum Chordata; class Amphibia; order Anura; family Pipidae; genus Xenopus; species Xenopus borealis. The sequence continues at coordinate 68,720,483 of CM044439.1, forward strand.
CGTCTTCTTCATTGTCCCAATGGCTTTTGCGGCGCATGCGCAGTAGGACGCATTTGCCGTTTGGTACTAATGTGCATGCACCCAAAGTTTAAACTTCGTGAACTTTGGGTGCATGCGCCAGTGTCGGACTGGGACATCAGGGGCCCACCCAAAAACCTTACACTAGAGGCCCACCAAAAAATCTTAGACCAGGGGCCCACTCTCAGTACTATTATTCTTCCTCTACTCATTCAACCTCTATTCTCCTAGTGTATTTTCTTTACATACTATAATCTATTATGACATCTATTTAGCCTTTATGGGGAATGGCCACCAACTTGGCCAAATTAGCAGCATGAGGGCCCACCGACACCTGGGCCCACCGGGGACTTTTCCTGGTATCCTGGTGGGCCAGTCCGACACTGGCATGCGCAGTAGTGCCAATCCATCCTACTGCGCATGCGCCACAAACGGCGTCGGGACAAGGAAGAAGACAGTGGGGAGGGGGGGCCTACGGGAGGGATGGGGGAGGGTTTTAATGACACAGGGTTGAATTCTCCTTTAAAAGGCAGTGGAAGACAATTTCACACTACCAACAACAATAACTTTTTTTTTTCGCTTTCGCAAGTGAGTATTTAAAAAAAAAAAATCTGGGTGGCAAGCTTTTAATTTTTTGAAAATTACACAAAAAAGTGATGGTTATAGAACTCATTATCAATCTTTCTCCTTGATTCAAACATACGTAGATGGTGCCCATATCATAGTAAATCAGCTTCCCTGTGTTTAAAAATTCTTTGTACACATTATATGCAAATGCTTGTTCAGTTTGTACTTCTGGAAAATGTGTACCATTTCAAGAAAATACCTTCCTGCTTTTATATTTCCCCCTGGACTGCTAAAAATCAGCTTAGATTCTTTTAAAACCCAAGATGCAGGAATGCTGCTTACCTGAACTGCAAATAATAAAAAGCGTAATTTCTGGGAAAACTCAATTTCCTGTTACATTAAAGTGGGGGCTTACTGTATACAATTTGTATTTCAAAGCAAATGCAGATTCTTTTGGTTTTACTTTTCTGAATACATATTATTTAATGAATACAATTGCCTTTACTCCATCACTGAATGTTGCAATGCAGCAAAAAAGAATGACTTAAGATTAATAGAGCACAAGTCACAAGACTGAGGTCACTTGGGAAGGCAAGAAAATGCTTCACACTTCAAAATACAATATAAAAAGTTTGTTTACAGATTTCACTACAGGATTTGTTAAATAGCACACAGTAGTATATGACTGGTTTGTTTTTTCACATGAAGATAAATGGGTCAAATGGAATTCATGAACAGAACTAGATGTTCAAAAATATTCTTCTCATATAAATAGGACATATGTTATCAAAAAATAATGTGTGTGCTTGTAGGTATTGGATGTGCAGATACAAAATAAAATATGTTCATATTTGAATGCTACTAGTCCTTTAATGTAAGGAATAGCAACCCAACATTGTAGTTGTGTTTAATGAGGTTTTTTGATTTGCTATGTATTTTTGTATAAGTTGTTTTAGGTTTTTTAACATTGATTGCTTTTGAAAGATGTCAGAATGTTGTAGCCTTGGAAAATAGTGGGAGGAGACTGAAAAAAATCTTTGGATGACTTTGAAGCAACTCATATCTTTTCATTTGTTGCCCCCTGTACCACATTTTTCCACAACACCATTACGCGCCTATACAATATGAGTGAACTCCAGTTCTCAGGCAGTTTGTACACTGAAACTTTGTATCACTTTGGCAGCAACAGTTGTATAAGGGCACATTTTAACACCCTTGATACCATCCACAGGTGAATAGAGGTGTGACACTTTTAAATCTGACTTTAAATAATAATGAGGTATATTTGCATAAATGCTTTCTGTTTAGCAAGACTTTACCTGCAGTCCTAGAGCACGATACATCTGCTCCCCATAGTCCGGCTGGGGAATCACCAGCAAACTGATGGTAGGCTGCCTCTAACATATTTATGGCAAATGACTGTAGTTGCTGATCCCTGAAAGTTGTGCTAGTTTGCGAGAAAAATTATGAAGGCAACACAATTGCTTTAAAAAAGAAAAGTTAAGACAACCATTTTTAATACTAGGCAATGGTCGAGAGTAACAAAGATAACATTTGATCCCATTTTATCTAAACCTGTTTAGATCCACAGTCAGTTTATGGTGGTAACCTACAGAATGTTGGATGGCTAAACTTGGCATATGAGAAGTTTAGTACTGTTCCTGTGCTATGTTCTGGGAACTTCACCCTAACTGTCATATATGGGATGATACACCCAATGTAGTTTCACTACCACAAACTATGTGACTTGAAAAAGGGATACTATGCTGTCCCGAAACATTATCTCATATGGTGCAATAAAAAGATTTTTTAAAATTATTCCTGGGTGTCTAGAAGTTTTCATTGAAACATTTACTGCCACAAACACCAGAAAATCCTTCAGTTATTAACCCCCCTGTAAATTTAGCTAATACAAGTAATTCAAAAAGCAACTGGACTTGCTGAAAAATGTCATCGCTACACTGGACTGCATATACCACATTGCTTTGTTGGATCCTTATTGTGTACCAGTTTCTGTCTCAGTGTATTGCTAGGTTTGTAAAACACAGGGACATGGTGTTTGTAGAAAATTCTCTTGAGTTTCTCCGACACTCCAGCTACATATGGGATGACTATATTTCGCCTACTATGTTACTCCGGGCGGTTATTTTTCTGATGTTCCTGTGGGCTTGGTTGCTGCTGTTTTGACAAAGGCCCAGTCTGGGTAGCCACACACTTTCAAAGCTCCTCTGAGATGTTTATGCTCCTTGACCTTGGACTATGTATCAGTTGCCACATATTCCGCCCTGTGGTGCAGAGTTTTAATGACACCCAGTTTGTGTTCCATCAGATGGTGGGAATCGAACAACAGATACTTATCCGTGGGTTTCCTGTATACCTCCATTTTTAAGTTACCCCCTCTTCGATGCATATCAAACAGTCCAAAAAGGAAAGTTTGTTCCAGTGAACATTTTCCCTCGTGAACTTGATGTTATTGTCCACTGAGTTAATGTGTTCTGTAAAGACCGCCACTTCATTGGATCTGTATTTTACCCAAGTGTCATCCACATATCTGAACCAGTGACTCTGTGTAGTTCCCTGGAATGTAAATAAAGCCCTCCTTTCCACTTCCTCCGTGTACAAGATATCTACAATGGGAGAGACTGGAGAACCCATTGCACAGCCATGTTTCTGTCTATAAAAAAGGTCCCCTGTACTTGAAGTATGTGGTGTTAAGGCAAACATCTAGCAACAAACATACTTGGTTAGGATTGAGCTTTGTTCTGCTGCTAAGGGTGTTATATTGCTGCAGTCTATTTTTTACAGTCTCAATTGCCTCTGTTGTAGGTATACATGTGAACAATGAAGTAACAGCATATGATGCCATTGTTTTGTCTGCCTCTAGTGTAACGCCAGGAATCTTGGTTGCAAAGTCTTTGGCATTCTGGATATGATGTACAGTATTGCCTACCAAAGGGGCTAAGATCTTAGCCAAGAATTTAGCAATGCTGTATGTCACTGAATTTATGCTGCTGACAATGGGCCTTAGTGGGGATCCTTCTTTGTGAATGGCATCTCTGGGGTAGGAGTTGCATGACACATTGGTAATCCTATCACAGTAACTACACAGAATCAACACCTCTGTGATTTCAGATGTCACCTCTCTGAAGAGTTACCAGGTGCCGTTGTGATTGGATTGAGTCTATATACTGAGAACTCCCCACACCAGTCAGTTGAACTGAAGAAGCTGCTTGGATGGGCAGTGAAATGTCTTCATTAAAAGAAATTTCAGCAAGTCCAGTTGCTTTTTGAATTACTTATATTAGATATACAGTACCATGACCTGGACGAATGAATATTTTCCCCCCTGTATATTCTATATCAAATAATGGACCAGATTCATTTAGATGAGAAAGGCTTATCTCCTTTATCTCCTTATTCAATTCCAGGTTGCCTCATAAAGCCAGATGCTATCAGGTGAAAAAAACTCACAGTATCTCACATGAAAACTCGATGGCAAGAACAGGGACTGAATAAGGAGAAAATTGTTTCTCCTCAAATTGAATCTCACCTATAAGTTTTCATGTGATAAATAGTGATGCATGAATTGGACCAGTTTGGCAGAAAATTTGCTAAGCAACGAAAATTTGCAGAAATGCAAATATGAAGTCTATGGGCAACAATGGGTGAATTTTTTTTTTTACCCATTAGAGCTTATGGGATTCATTTTGTTGTATATAAACCATATAATAATGCTTTTTAATTGATTTGGATCTGGCCTGATATGCTTTATCTTTGCTTAACAGAGACAATTGAATACATATCATGACAATTCAATTACTGGAGAACACTTGAGGTAAAAAGATAAACAAAATCTATTTGACATGAACTGAGTGGAATCTGAACTCACCAAAAGTCAGAATCCCAAACAAAGGAATCAACTTAAGGTGGACACGATGCTGTGGGTCATGATGTTGTTTTTATTTCTAAATTACACTGTTTACACTGCAAAGAATTCACTCTACAATTTAAAATGTCATTTCTGAACCAGCAAGTGTATTTTTTTAGCTGTAATATTCGTGTGTAGACAGCCATCTGAGGTAATTTTGCCTGGTCATGTGCTTTTACAAAGAGTGTGTCGCAGTGGGACCAGAATTTTACTATTGAGTGCAGTTCTTAGATCTACCAGACATCTATTATCTTGTGTTAGAGAACTGCTATCTGGGTACCTTCCCATTGTTCTGCTGATTGGCTGCAGGGGGAAAGGGAGGAGGTTGATGGCACTCCAACTTGCAGTGCAGCAGTGACTGAAGTTAATCAGAGCACAAGTCACACGACTGGGGGCAGCTGGGAAACTGACAATATGTCTAGCCCCATGTCAGATTTCAAAATTAAATATATAAAAAAATCTGATTGCTCTTTTGAGATGATTCTGTACATAGTAAAAGTTTTGGTTCACTAAAGATGGATATTAATGAGATGGAAAGAATGCAGAGATGTGCAACTAAACCAGTAGAAGGGATAAAGGATTTAAAGTATGAGGATAGGCTGTCAAGGTTGGGGTTGTTTTCTTTAGAAAAAAGATACAGATGAAGCCACTTTGGATTCTGTGTTTGACACAATAACTAAACGCAGATTTCCCATTGTGTCACAGCATCACTGTAATTAAAGTGTTCAGAATGCATTAAATGAGTTAAGATAACACAGTTTCTTCAATTAAGCCTGAGTCATGACGCATTTAACACACAAATCCAAGTGGCTGCATCTGTACTTGTAAGGGATCATAAATTACTCTTCACAAGTACATTAGAGTGCATTATAGACAGATAGTGGGACCAGAGTCCACCCTTTTAGACTAGTGGAACAGAATATGTGAGTCTAATGAAAATTTAATTAGTGGTGTGGAATAAGAAATTCAAATTAACAATGTCAGACACTGGCATAATACACTACACATTAACAGGCTTTGACAAGTAAAAAAAGGAGTACATATTAACTTCCAACAGAAGCAATGTAAAATACTGGTGGCAAAAATAAAACACACCTTGATAAATTTGCCATCTATTTTACACAGCTTTTTACACTGTTTTTTCAGCAAATTTTGATTTACACAACATAATAAATATGCCCCTAAGTTTCCGTGAGCCTGTGACAGGTGTTCCTCTATTGTGTACGCATTTATTATACTGTTTTTCAATGTGCTTATTGTCATTAAAGTGCTGGAATTAGCATATTTGTAGAGGGGAAAGATAATCCATACAGATAACAACCTAAAGCAGGTGTTGTAACATGTAATATATTTGAAAAAGAGGAAACCCCCCCCCCCCAATCTATGACTCCTAAACTATATTTTTTATGCAGATGACACACCTTTTATGTGCATGGTACTTAGAGAGCTAAGCTGTAACTGCAGGCCCAGATTTGTGGAAAGGCCACCTAGGCCCGGGCCTAGGGCGGCCAGATTTTAGGGGGCTGCATGCTGCCCAACCACACCCACATTTGATTCTAAAACACTGGGGATGTGCAGGAGATACAATTGTTTTTTAATTTCCTGTGCACCAATACCCATTTCTCCAGTCCCAATAATGAAAATTTGCACAAAAAAGTGGAGGACAGGGGCGACAAGCAGCAGTGGGCCTAGGGGCGCCTGCTATATAAATCCGGCCCTGTGTAACTGAGCTGTCAGGTGACCAGTTTCTGTGTAGTCATATGTTTAATTAAGTTATAGTTGTGTTTTATTACCTGTACAACCCTTTTCCTAGATACTTATATACATAAACACATTAATACTGAAATGATCACAGGCAATCACTTTATGGAGATTTATGTTTAGCACTCTGAGGGAATGTTACACAGGAGGGCAGTGGTTTTTATATGAGTGGATTACAAAAACAATTGAGGGTACATATTTTCTATCAAAATGTAAATTTTGTAAAATGTAAAAAACCTTGCTCCACTTTGGGTTTTTACATTTTTTTCTTTGTAGGCCAAAATATTATTCAGGTCCCCCTTAGCTAAGAACAAGATTAATTAATACATTGCTGAATCAGCCTTCCTGCAATAATTGGCAAACACGTGTTCATCCCAAATGTCATCCTAATCAACCTTCAAGCTGGACTTTGGGTATATCTTAGTATTCTTCCTAAATTTCATCCCAGTTTGCCTTCAGAATGGGTTCATCAAAGTTACTGATTTGTGCCACCTTCAAGGAGTCAGCCCCATAGTTTGGGAACCGCTGATCTTCCTAGACAAAAAAAATTATTACATGTACAGATTGTTTTCTCTATGTGCATTTGCTATTTGCTTTATCAGCGGGAAATTGCATATTATTTGTACTGAGTCACTTATTACTTTCATATCAGTTTGCTTTTTATGCAATCACTTATTACTTTCAACACGCTTTTTTTTTTTTGCATACATAAATCAAAACCCAAGAAAAAAAAATTTCAACATACCTCATTTGCATTAGAAGCAAAACTGCTAGGGAAACAATTCAGTGGCACTCTATATATAAATCAAGTGTCTAAACTGTGTGATGGCTAAAACGTTTAAATTATAATGCATAAATTATTGAATAAAAATAAGGAACTGAATATTATTTTTTGCATTAAGGAATTAGAGCAAAAATACATTTCTTAAGACAGAAAGCTAAGTTGCTCTGAAGGTTACAGAAAGAGTCTATATAATGAATCACGTAGCTGATGCTTGTGCTGATAAATTTAGACAAGTTCATTTTGTCCTTCCCGTTCACCTGCTCTTCTACTTCTCTTCATATATAAGATTAGTATTCATCTGCTTTTTCCAGTCATAAAATGAGAAAATGGTGGCCATGTTAAACAGTTATATCCTTGGTCAAATAGCTAATTTTTGTGATTCACAAAAATGTGTCTTTATTCATTCAAAATAAAAGTAGTTTTTGACAATATATATATTTTACATATTCAGTTCTCAAAATATAAATATTAGGCTTCCTGGAAGGTCTACATTAAAATTCTGCAAGCATTATTGTTATTATTATAAAAAAAAATTATGTAGTATTTTGGGATGATAAATGCAGTTAAAAACATTTTTCTGCCAAATATAAATGGGCAACTAAGCAGCAGAGATGCGTGCTGAACCACTTAGTTAACCATGAGGATTCAAGATGCGTCTGGTATAAAAGTGATGAGGCAGCAACACTACAGTATTTATGACTGATTGGCATTTCTTTCATTTCCTTTGCTAGAGAAGGCAAAAATAAGAACTTGATATTGTTGGCTGCAGAAGTATACAGTAATATAAATGAAAAGGTGTTGCGGATGCTCTTTTGGGAGATGTAAAAATTCTCCATTTACTAGCAAAAAGAGCTGCTTAACATGGTGCCTGTACTTGTAAATACATGTAGCCAAGTATGCCATCAGGAATTACAGGGCCCCATGCTAATAAATTAGCAAGGTCCTCCACACTAAAGGATCCCCAGTCATTAATCTACTGTTCACATAGGCAGAGGTTCCTGGCAACAAGCAGAATGAGGTCCCCATGATTAAAAAAATTACTTGTGTATACGTGCATATGGCACTGGTCTGAGTCACACTCATTATATACCTTAACTCATTTAAGCCCCACCCCCTCTGGGGAACACTTTGCCACAAGGCCTCAAACCACTATACTCCCTGTGCCCTCCTCATGGTGCTCCTGTTTGCAGCATATACAGAAAACCAGTTTTTATTTATTGCTTATCAAAGGGGTTATTCACCTCAGTTGGGCAACAAAGTACCCAGATATACAACTTACAGGCTTTGCTAAAGCAGGCTGTATGGCTCTCATGTACTGGATGGTGAACAAAGTCCAGTATCTGATGCAGTAGTAATATGGTGTATACTTGCATGAAGAAGTTGTATAGGACTGAGAGTTTAGGGTTATAAGTAAACCTGACAGTCATTGTTCTTGGTATAGATAAAAAGAGCTATAATGTGTGTGGTAGAAAGATCAAATAAAGGTGTCAAAAGGTGAATTTTGCCTTTAATTTCTAAACAGTACAGTATGTTGGTAAGAATTTGCCAAAATTAACCTGTGGTTTTTGCCTGAAGAAGAGGTGTCCTGACTATACAGTTACCTGCCTACGGTAGTAATTACGGTAGTAATTACTTATCAGAGTCATTATACGCAGTGGCATGACTACTCTGTGCCTGCAAAACAAACCTTCAGTGGGGCTTGTCACAGAGTACCAAACCCTACAGAGTGCCCTTCCCCCACCAGCTTGGATTTAAATCATTGGCTGCTCTCTCACCTGAGCTTGTTCCATCACCTTTTATATGTAACATAAATCTTTGATGTTTTAAATATGAATACAGATAAAAAATTAATAAAATGTACTTTATATATGCTCACTTGTAGATGTTGCTATGAAGACAGATGCCAGAAATGACTGATGTGGAATCTGGGGTCACAGATTTTGCAGCATCAGGAAGAGCTGGTCGCCGAAATGCCTTACCAGATATTTTGGGTTCCCCGGCTGGTGGAGAGACCACGGACCTCCCAAAGAAATTAGCAGAGCTCTCTTTATCTCAAGGTATCAAACTTTAATATAAAAAAGCTGAGCAATCATATTAGAAGGCAGTCAAATCTTAATTCAAACTGATATAATTCCTAAATCCATTTAGTGTTATGTACAGCTGTATTTAGTGTAAACATTCCCACAATTTAACAATGTTGCTTTATGATATGCAATCTACTTAATAAAGGGATAATTGTAATAAATTGCTAATAAAAGTACACATATTTTATTGGTTCTCCTACTGTATATCAAGCTGTGAACAAGAACTTTTCTCCCAATTTTTTTGGAAAATTAAAGAACTTTGTTGTCATATTTACTGGGTCTATAGACCCATCTAATTTATTAGAAGAAAGGTAGAACTGTATTCCAATAAATGCTAGTTTGTAGTAGAATGCTGGTAATAATCTGGTCAGTTGATTAAGGCAGCCATAAGTTCTCCCACTTGTAAGGTGGATGAAAATTATGTCATGTGAAAAGTGCAGTGTATGACAGTGAAAGTGTGAAAATGCCTATTATGAGTGTATGTACGTTACTATATGTGTTTGAATGTTGAAAGTTGTAGTTTCCAAAGTGTGTTTCCAGGTTTGGCTACAAGAGGGTCAAGTAGGGTTCTATTAGTTGTGTAATTGTGTAATTTTCACCCTGGCCACTAGAGAACGGGAAGAAAAACACTATAAATAGGGATAAGAAAGCCTGGGTGTGGCAGTTCATTGGCGGGTGTGAGCCAGAATTAGGAGATTTTGTTATAGGGTGCACTAAGTGTACCAGACAGCTAGGAAGAGGTAGTAAGGGCAGCTAGGAAGAGGTAGTAAGGGCAGCTATGAGCCCCAACCAGGAGTAAGTGGAACTAGCCTTCCAGTAGATCCTCTACCAGTTAAGGATGTAGTGATAGGAAAACAGGATAGTAAAAGAAGGGCTATGGGACTGTGGTCACCGGGAAAAGTCTTGTCCAGAGGAGCAAGGGAGTGCTATTGGAGAGCATCGGGTGAGATCCCATCCAGGCTGGTGGGAGTGTTAGCAGCTCATTGGTATTAGGTAGGTAATAACGGAAATAAAATCCTGTAAGTAAAAAGGGCTAGCATCCTGGTTGTAGTGGGCATATGTTATGTGACTACCTGAAGAATTGCCTGTTGGGTGTGATACCGGAGTGACTGTGAGAAGAAAAAAAATAAAAGTTTTTCCTTTATTAAAAAAGATTGTATTGTACGGTGCCTTTATCATCTGGGTAAGGGCCCTACACACTGGATGAGACCCAGAATAAAAATTTAAAAATTTTTAGCACTTACCTGTGTGGTGCAACTGAACTACACCGATTGAAGCAGGGTGCTGAGAGAACCCTGGAGCTACTGTCTGGTCTGGAGGTGGTGATAGCTCCAGGGTTCCCCTGTGTAAATAAGTGCAGCAGCTCTCAATTTGCAAAGGAAGGCAGGAAGGACTGAATGGTGCTCAACTATAGGGTAGTGCAAGGTGTGCAATTTGATGTAAGTACTTTTGAAGAAATTGGTTTTAGGCAGGGAAAAGTTGCCCCTCTGCTTGTGGATATAAATGAGCACTTTTATCTTAAAGGAACAGTATCGCCAAAAAATGAAAGCATTTTAAAGGAATGACAATATAATGTACTGTTTCCTTGCACTGGTAAAACTGGTGTGTTTGCTTCAGAAACTCTACTTTGATTTATAGAAACAAGCTGCCGCGTAGCAATGAAGACAGCAATTCAAGCACAGGATACATAGTAGATAACAGGTAACTTCTGAAGAATCCCATTTTATACTACAGTTTATCTGTTATCTGCTTTTCTCCTTTTTCAGCTTTGAATGGCTGAGCCCATGGCTACATAGCTGCTTGTTTATATAAACTATAGTGGCGTTTCTGAAGCAAACACACTAGTTGTACTAGTGCATTGCAACCGATCATTATATTTTCATTACTTTAAAACACTCATTTTTTGGTGTTATTGTTCTTTTAACTTCTACACTTTGTAAGAGTATCCTTTTGTACTGTCTATAGTTATTATTAAATATAATGTTTTCCTTCTATAATTATGAAATGGTTGGGTTCATAAAAAAAAAAATGAAAATGAAAAACAAAACTTCAGTTTAGGAACACGGAATCAAACCGTTTGCGATTTGGCTGAATCATGGATATTTTACAAAAGGATTCCTAACCTAACCAAATCTGAACCTTAATTTGCTTTTGCAGATTAGGCACGGAAGGATGACAAAAAATCACATGATTTTTAGGTTTTCGATTTGGTTTGGCACAGCACTTCGATTCAGCCAAATCCGAATCCTGATGAAAAAAGCTGAATCCAGTTGTTAAAAGTGTACTTTTAAAGGCTACTCCATTTGAGCGTCTAGTATCCTTACTCCAGACTTACACTACTAGATGTACTTGTTTTGCCAATCATCAAAGAAGTTGAATTTGTGTCCTGTTCAAACAATCAAATCAAGTTAATCCAATAAAAGACCAGTGATTTGATCACATGGGTGGCATAAATCCTTGTTACTTGTGGACTACATCTAAGGCCCAATCAGTATCACACATCAGAGTAGGCGGCTAAAATCTGCCTGTCTGTTCCTTAGCTAATGTGTTTATGAATCCAAGATAAACTAGTGTACTCATATGAATTTATTTTTTACCTAGATGGAGGTGCAGAAGGTGGAGGAGAAGCTTCAGCAGAAGCACCAGCAGAGACCCAAGAGAAATCTGAGGAGACCTGAAAGTTTTAAGCAGGCAGAAATATACATATTGAGATCTGGAGCATAAATGCTCTCATATATTATAATTCTGGATTTAAACTGCAGTGCTGTGTTTGGACTATGCAACACAGTTAGTAAGATTGGAACAGAAATGCATTTTCTACTCTAGTTGAATATAGGGTTAATTTACACTAAGATAGGCAACAGCTCTATGACAAAGAATGTTAAGTAAGTTCTATTTTAAAGTACTGGTTCTGTTGTATTCACAAACACAGTACAAGATGGATATTACATATATAAGTTTAATGCTTTACCAAAATGAATCTCGGTTATTGTTTAGAAGCACTGACTAGCTACTATATTTTGTAAAAATATAGTGATAGGGAACCTGTGTCTCTCCAGTTTCTCTCTAGTTTTTGTTGCATTACAATTGTGGCCCTTCAAAAATTGTTTATTCAGCATCACCACTCAGATTTTGAGATCTTTAGATATTTAGTTCTTTGACATAATTTTTTGGGCTACAGTTTGTATATCCTTGGCCTAGGGATAAGACAGTTTCTAGTACCCAGGGGCTTCATTAGGCTACTGCAGTTGTACTGTGCAGAGGCAAATATGTATTAACTGTGCTAGAAGCATGTTGTCATGTCTATAGTCTAGCAAAGATTGCTAGTTGCTATAGTGCATAAATCACTGCAGGAATTGGGTCACCTTCTGATATTACTCCTAAGAGTTATTGTTTGTCTCCGAATGGGGGAAATATATAAAGGGAACCAAGTTCTTCAGTGCCTTAATGTCTGAATTATCCAGTGTGGAATCCTACCAGAAAGATGAAAAAAGAGCCTGTATCAACTACATTTAATTGGGACACAGCCAAGCATCTACAATATGATCACTTCATTTATACAGTATGTCACTATGTCAGCCAATGTAGCAATGTTTGTGAACTGAATTGTTTGATATGAAAAATAAAAAAATGAAATTGTCACTTTTTTTTTTTTTGGTATACTTATGAGGGGTAACTTATGTAAGATGCAAGGTGCAAAATGCAGCCCTGTACTTAATGCTCCATCTGATGGCCAGGTTAGGGTATTGAATGGTATATACTGTATGGGTACTAAGGGGCAGATTTGCTAAGCTCGGGTGAAGGATTCAAATGCAAAAAATTTTAATTTTCGAATTAAATTTTAGGCTACCTCGACCATCAAATTGGCTAAATTCAATAGAATCGAATGACTCAAACGATTCAAATGAGAAAATAGTTCAACCATTCGATGGTCGAAGTACTTGCCCTTTAAAAAATCCTTTAATTGCCTACTTTGCCAGATTAAACCTACCGAGTTTTTAACCCTCGAAATTCGACCCTTGATAAATCTGCTCCTAAGTATGGGGCAGTAGGGATGTAGCGAACGTCGGAAAAAAAGTTTGCGAACATATTCGCGAACTTGCGT
>CM044439.1:68746838-68761662 GCA_024363595.1 Xenopus borealis
GTTTGGCGCTTCACTATACTGCACGTGAAAAAGAACATGCAGAAGAAGATTTTGCTCCTCCAGCTCCTAAGTAAATGTAATCACTGGGGGTGCCTAACATTTGGTACTAGAACTATCCTTCTCCTTTAAGCTAGCTACATCCTGAAAACTTGCTGTATGTTTGAATAGTGATATAGTCTGTTCCATACAAATCAATTCAACCTTCATCTGCACTGATGAGCCAGACAGCATATCTATCAAATACAGCCCAGTTCTATCTCCAATGCAAAAAACAAACTGTAATCAGTCAGCGGGTCACAGCAGATTCATTGCTCACCATCTGTTAAAATGTTACGAATAGTGAGGCACAAAATTTTTCACCAGGCATAGATTTGCAAAAAAATTCATCGAAAAAATGGCTCCAATTCATTTGTAGTGAAAGACCCTCACCCAGTGACTCCAATGCATTTACATGGAAAAACAAATGGCAACTCACTCCAAAGCACTTTACTAATTTACATTTCTGCTAGGAACCACTGCATCTGTCACAGAGGACAAACTGAATGTTGGTTAACACTGACCTTTACAAGAAATAACATAAACATTATAAAACATTGGTGTCTGTTTAGTAAAGTGCTATAGATAGAGATAATAATTTGTGCTAGAACACTAGAGCAAATTTACTGTGAGCACTTATCACTGTTATTACTTGACCATAATTATATTTATTAATAAATTCATAAATTGCTGATAAATGCTATTTTATATAAACTAATCATTAGTGGGTCCATTTGCAGTGGTGCCAAAAAGCAGATTACGCAATTGGCCTAAATGAGAAAGCTCACAACTCTCAAGAAATACTAAAATAAACTGCTCTCTTGCGTAAATAATGCCACAAATCACAAGACAAATGTCACATCACAGTTAAAGGGGTGGTTAACTTTTAGTATATTGTAGAAGGGCCAATTCTAAGAAAGTTTTCAGTTGGTCTTCATTATTTATTTTTCATAGTTTTTTAATGCTTTGCAATTTTCTTGTTTCTTTGCAGCTTTCAAATGGGGGTCGCTGACCCCATCTAAAAACAAATGCTCTGCAAGGCTACAAATGTGTTATTGCCACTTTTTATTACTTATCATTCTAATCAGTCCATCTCCTATTCATATTCCAGTCTCTTATTCAAATCAATGCAGGGTTGCTAGGGTAATTTGTACAACATGTTGCTCTCCAGCCCCTTGGATGTTGCTCTTCATGCCCTCAAAGCAGGTGTAAATTTTTAAATTCCAGGCTTGGAAGCAAGTTTTAATTGCATAAAAATTAAGTATATTGCCAAGTAGTGCCTCCTGTAGGCTGCCAGTCCACATAGAGACTACCAAATAATCAATTACACCACTTCTTTGACACCCCAAGGGATTTTTTCATGCTTGTGTTGCTCCCCAACTCTTTTTACATTTGACATGTGGCTCATGGTTAAAAAAGTAGGGGGACCCCTGCTCTACATCATACTAAAAGTTAATTCAGAGGTGAACAACCCCTTTAAGTAAACATGTGAATGTTTTTTTTAAATGTTTTTTTGTTCCTGCCAGCTCCAAGTAGAATAATAAAATCAAAAATGTATTTTGTTGCCATGGGTTACTCTACAGGTGTACATTTGCCCAGTGTTGATTAATGAGCTACACTTGCAGCAAGACACTGGCATTTAGTTGTAGGCAATATAGTATTATTGTTAAACTTGTTTTATCTGCTTTTTTTAAAACCTTAGCGTCATATAATAATGGATAAAATGCTCCTGGGTTGGGAGCGGAGAATCAGTTTATAAACCCCATGCCTCTCCACTCCCCACTATTTCCCCTGGAAACAAGCAGAAAAGGGGAAAGAGTGAGCCCTTGGGTGAGCACCCAGGGGCCCCAAGAGAGCAGCAGACACATGGCAACTACGTATCTGCTGCATGCACCTCTTCCTCCTGATGGACTCCCTCAAAGATGGTGCAGATCCTCATGCTTCAGTGGTCCTCCTGTATCTCCAGCCTTCTTGCATTTTTTAACAAGTAAGTGCCAGTACACACTCATAAACACACCCATTTTACATGAGAACACTTATATTTACACTTACACACATTCACATACATTTTTGAAGGATCAGTGGCTTTTACACATTCAAAGCACTCATACTTGCACACACACACACACATGACATTCAATTAGCCAAGTGAACACAAATGCATGCTTGCACAATTTTGTAGCTTTTTTTGTGGAGACAGGACAGAACTAGGTGTAGGCAGCAGAGAAGGTACGTGCCTGGCACTCCCCAGCTTTGCTCCCTAGGCATGTGCCTATCCCTAGCTCTGGTACTGCTGCAGGGTACTAACCCTTGTGGTCTCCTTGTTGGAACCTATGACTATTTTAGTAACTAACCCCTGGCCCTGTCTTTCACTCTTACTGCCACATTTATTATGCTGTGTAAATAATCAGCAGTATAATATACCACACATTGCCAGGCTTCGCTTGGTAGAAGATGGTGTAAAAATTTTATGTAAGTTTTTTCCTTAAAGGAACAGTTTGAAACAAAAATTAAAACTGGGTAAATAGATAGGCTGTGCAAAATAAAAAATGTCTCTAATATAGTTAGCTAGCCAAAAATGTAATGCATAAGTGGAGTGAGTGGATGTCTAACAGAACAGAACACTACTTCCTGCTTTTCAGCTCTCTAACTTAAATTAGTCAGTGACTTGAAGGGGGGCCACATGGAATATAACTGTTCAGTGAGTTTGCAATTGATCCTCAGCATTCATCTCAGATTCAAAAGCAACAGTTATGTCCCATGTGCCCTCCCCCCCAAAGTCACTGATTGGTTACTGCCTGGTAACCAATCAGTGGAAACCAAGTGAGTCTTTTCTGTTATGTTACACATACAGTCATTCCAGCCTTTATGAATTAAATTTTTGGCTAACTAACTACAGTATATTAGATACATTTATAATTTTGCACTGCCTATCTATTTACCTAGTTTATATTTTTACACTGAACTGTTCCTTTAAAGTGACTTCCGCCAGAAAAAATGTAAAATAATGGTGACAAATATGACTATTCTAATGGTGTAAAATTGCACACACCTTGATAAATTGAACATCTTTACACAACTTTTTACACTGTTTTTGCAGTGAATTTCAGTTTACAAAGCATAATTAGTGATGGGCGAAACGGGCGCGTTTCGCTTCGCCGAAAAATTTGCGAATTTCCAGAGAAATTCGCGAATTTTTCGCCGATTCGCGAAACGTGTCGCGCGTCATCGCGTCATCGCGTTTCCGGAGCGTCGCATCATTTTCGGCTCGCGTCGCGTCGTTTTCGGCGCGTCGCGTCAAAAACGACGCGCGACTCGTTTTTGCGCGGCGAATTTTTTTGGGCGAATTTTTTTGGTAGTTTTGCGAATTTATTCGCCAGCGGCGAATCGCGGGAATTCGCCGCGAATTCGCCCCTGGCGAATAAATTCGCCCATCACTAAGCATAATGAACATGACCCCTAGAGTGACTATAACAAAAGTGGCCTTGCACTTACTTTTTTCTTTATAAGCTATGAGAAACCTAGGGCCTACTCCACCCAACTGTGCATCCAAACCTAGCTCTCTAATAACTCTCCTGGGGAAAACAAACAACTAGGAAACTAGATCTACTATAAATGTTTACAAATCCTTTACCCTTCCAGAACTATTTGTGTCACAGTATATTTAAATGTAATGTGGTTTCTTAAATTCTATGCTGGTGTTTCACAATAAATCTAATTAATAATTTCATGAATACTGTTGTTGATTGGATTAATAAATGTTTTCTCCAAAATGTTGGCTACTTTTGATTGTTCCTCCTATACCTTAGTACTGGTATCAGCAAAAGGTGGCAATCCTACTTAAAATACTGTACACACTTTATATTCATAGGTGGACAGATGCTAATTATCTTTTAACACAGTTTGTCACTGTGATTAATTTGCATTTAAAATGTGACTCCATTATAAAGCACAACATAATCAGTTGTTAATACTTATAAAATTATTACTATTTAATATGGGTGTTTATGTCCAGCAGATGGCACTAAAGGAACATTGTGGCAATTTTTATCATTATAATTACAGTAAGCCATTCAGGGTTGTGCTGTTCTTTCATAACACAAGGGATAAAGTATTACAAAATGATTCCCTGCTGTGTGTAACAAGAATATTAGTCAGTGAGGAGAGTTACGTGTATAGAGCCTCATGGGAAATGTCTTTAATCAGAATCAAGGCAAACTCTAATTTTTACTGTGCACAGTAGGGAATAGTGTGTTTGTTCCAGTACATCAAATATTATTTTAATATTGATGGGTTATCTACCATGAGTCATTTGAGTCATTTATATGACAAATCCCTAAATGCTTTTTGCTTTGCTCAAGTCTATGGGGCAGATTTCATGATATTTGTTTTCTGATCAGTAACATTAACCCATAGAAAATGTCAGTAAGTGCTGGGAGAGCCCAACACACACACAAATCACACAGACAGATACACACACTTATGTATAGGTATGGGAACCATTATCGGTAAACCCATTATCCAGAAAGCTCTGAATTATGGAAATGCCTTTTCCCATAGACACCATTTTATCCAATAGTCCAAATTTTAAAAAATGATTTCCTTTCTCTCTGTAATAATAAAACAGTACCTTGTACTTGATCCCAACTAAGATATAATTAATCCTTTTTGTAAGCAGAACTGGGCGATTGGGTTCATTTAATGATTACATGATTTTCTAGTAGACAATTATGGAATGATCCATTATCTGGAAAGCCCCAGGCCCCTAGCATTCTGAATAACAGATTCAATACCTTTATAGTTGTTTAATTATTTGCCTTCTTCTGACTCCAGCTTTCAAATGGGGTTTACTGACCTCATGTAAAAAAAGCAAGTGCTTTGTAAAGCTACAAATGTGTTGTTATTGCTATTTTTATTACTCATGTTTCTAGTCAGGCCCTCACCTATTCATATTTCAGTCTCTTATTCAAATCTATGCCTGGTTTGCCAGGGTAATTTGGACCCTATCTACCAGATAACTGAAATTGCAAATTGGAGAGATGTTAAATAAAAAGTTGAATAGCTCAAAACCCCAAACAATAAAACATGAAAACTAATTGCAATTTGTCTCAGAATACTACTCTCTACTTCACACTATGGGAAATATTTATTATGTGGTGTGAAAAACGGTGGGAGAATTTGCCACACATTACCAGGCATCACCATGTATAAAATGGCATAAAAATACAGTATATGTGTTTTTTCTTTGAGCAACTTCCCCAAAAACTTACTTACAAAGGTCTGAAGCAGTGTAAAATACCAGTGGAAAATCTAGGATTCACATGGCATAAAATATCACACACCTTGCTAAGTTTACCATTTATTTTACACCACATTTAACACCATGTTTAACTTAAAATTGAACAACCCTTTAAAGCAAATTTTTTTCTGTTGATTTATTTTTACAGGAGCCATCTAACTGACAAAGATCAACATGGGTGGGTGTAGGGTTGCCACCTGGTTGGTATTTTAAAGGCCTGGCTGGTAAAAATGATGCTTGATGCCAATGTTATTAATAGGAAAAAATGGCAAAAATATAGGAAGGCCAGTATTTTGTTCCAGAAAAAGTGGAAACCCTAGGTGGGTGGGGTGTGTAAGAAATGATTGAACTGAATAAAAATGTAGGCATTGACATGAGGCTCAGTTATACTGTACTGCAACAGTAAAAATTACATCATAGGAGTGTAAAGTCTTTTATTAAGGCACATTCGTTTACCAGGCTTAGCAGCACTTACTTTTCAAACTTGACAATCTCTGCTGTCACTCACAGATTTGAGAGTTAGTGACAGGGTGGGGAGGTGGGGGAGTGCAGTCTGAATATGCAGAAAGGTATGCACACACATTTTGAGTGACAGTAGAATATTGAATAAAGAAAACATAAAGATCCACCCTTTTAAATGCTTATGGATACCTTGGTGTAAACACTCCAGGAGATTATAGGGAAAATAACTTTATTAAGTACTATTAAGCTGAGTAAGTGCACCCATTTGATACATGCTCTTAACCTAATCATACCTTTATTCATCAGTTAGGGCTTCCCTGAATGACCTGCTTACCTAGGCCTGTATCAAACTTTGTCCCTTTCATAAAATATTTTGTGGGTTACCAAATCTCAAATTTATTGGACTTTACATGGGAAAAAAAAAATCAAATTTTTCGAGATTTACTATGCTCCAATGTTGCAAAAAGGTTGAATCCATAATCAGGTGCAAAATATCCTCGGCACACAGGGATAAATTCAGCAGGGCAAAGCCCTTGCAATTTTATTAGATGCAGAGTGCAATGTGCATTGTTTCGGGGAACCTCCCCTTTGCCAAGCATAATCCATAATCAGCCATCTCAGTGGCACTGTCTCTACTATGAGCTTATCCTACTATTTGTGCTCCAGATGAGACCTTTCTCTCAGGGTTTAAGCCCTCTCAGCAGTGTGGAGGCAGGGTGTAGTCCAGCTGTAATAGTGATGCACAATGATTGGGTGCCAGTGGTTCTTTGTGTGTAAGTGTCCAGAGAATATAGTTTATTCAACAGAATGATCAACATAGGAGTTCATAGAATTTAACAGGAACATAGAGCAACAGAGGATAACATATACTCGGATCAGCCCGATATCGCCCACCTCAAGGTGGGAATATCGGGGAGAGAGCCGCTCGTTTGTCGACATCGCCAAATGAGCGGATCTCTCAGTGTATGGCCACCTTAAATCTATACACTTAGGAGCAGATTTATCAGTGGTTCAAGTTTATTTTAGTGTAATTCTTCTAGGCAATGGCCCAAATTCAATTCGAGTTTAAAAGAAAATTTAAATTTATCATGTACTGTCTCTTCAAATTAGACTAGTCACCATCTAAAAACTGTCGAATTAGTGATTTAACCTATGGAGGACCTCCTACAACCAGTTTGGAGTCATTTGGTGGACTTTTCAAAATCTAAATTGTTTTGGTGAAAAAACTCGAAACGAATTTGATCGAATTAAATTTGAGTTTTGTGGGTCCATCCTATAGACCAGCGGTTCTCAACCTGGGGGTCGGGACCCCTTTGGGGGTCAAAAGACCCTTTGACAGGGGTCACTTAAGGGGTTCCAGAGCAGGTTCATCTCTCTCCCCACTAGCCCTGTGGCAAGGTTGTAGCTGTCTGGGTGTTGGTGCTGGGAGTTGTAGTTCAGTAACCTGTGTAGAGAAGCCAGTTGCAGTACAACTTTCTATATCCCCTTAGTAGTAACTGACATACAGCTCTCCCTGCCCAATAAGTAAAATTAACATGGTAAGGTAATTGGGGGTTGACCACAAAAATGGGTGTGGCAAAATTTTTTTGCTGCACTACGCACGGAAAACAAACCTTTATGCAGCCACGCTGTCTCCTGTACTTTCCTAACAATCTGCTCTGGGTTGGCAACAAAAATATTTTAATATTTTATGGTTGGGGGTCACCACAACATGAGGAACTGTATTAAAGGGTCGCAGCATTAGGAAGGTTGAGAACCACTGCTATAGACCCAAATTAAAAACATTATTTTAATTTGGTTGTTTTTTTTTCTCGAAATTCAAGTTAATGGGAGTTTGAAATAACTCCAAATAAACTTGAAGTGTGACCCTTGATAAATCTGCCCCACTAAGAGAGAGAATGATTAATAGTGATGGGCGAATCTCCCCACTTTTGCTTCACCGAAAAATTGGCGAATTTCCAGAGAATTGGCGAAAAATTTGCGAAACGAGTCGCGGCACGCTTTTGACGCTCAACACGTTGCGTCAAAAACGCGCGACTCGTTTTTTTCGGCGAATTTTCGCCAGGCTAAATTTCGCTGGCGTTTCGCAAATTTATTCGCCAGCGGCGAATCGCGGGAATTCGATGCGAATTCGCTCCTGGCGAATAAATTCGCCCATCACTAATGATCAAGTTATTATTTGTAATATAAAGCTTAAAAGCTTTAGCTAAGGTACATTCAGCTACAAGCATATGCAGAAGCAGTGTGTCATGTGCTCATGACATACAGGAAATATTGCTAGATGTTATATGACGGTTTGATACTGGCTGTGTGTGATGTCACGAAGTTCAGTGTGTAACCTGAGAATTTCCTGGGCTTGGACATTGTGTAAACAAGGAAGTATTCTCCGTGAGTCTGAAGAAAAAGCAGAGTTATAGGACAGGGACACAACACAGCTTTAACTGGAGCACTGCTGGTTAATTAGAGCAAGAACATGGGAGTTCTGTGTGCCTGGTTGTTTCTTGTCCCCCCACTGGTTATTTCAGCCATGCCCCTGAATCTAGACGGCAATCCCAAACAGGAAGGAGCTACAGGTAGGGAGGCTGCGAGATCCAAGTCTGTATACAGTACTTCACAGCTTAACAAATATAAGGGCAAAAATCAAATCAAAGGGGATTTACATATAAAATAGCTGTGTTTTTGTATAATGAAATAAATTGGCATTCTAAGCAACATTATGATATAAATGAATTAGAAATTCTCAGTGGTTTTAAAGTTATTTGTATTGAAAGATCACAGTTTATTGCCTGCATGCCTAGCTTTGAAACCAGCTGATTCACAGAACAGAAAGGGATAAACAAATACTTCTTTCAACTGTAATAATAATAGCAATTCACTTTAAAACCACTTAAATGTTTAATTAATGGATATTAGAAACATTACACTGTTCTTAGGGAATATATTTTTATGCATGAAAAATTTACCGTATGTCCAGTAACTGCTTTCAAAGGAAAAACAGACTCAAAAGGAGTTATTTACTCAACATTTAGGCCCCCTACTAAACTTCCATCAGTAGAATATCATTGCACATCCCCCATCAGTGTGCTTATTCAGCAAAGAACGGTGCCAATACTTGTAATAGTAAGGTGCCATTGAGGGTCATTTATTAACGCAGCGCATCGCATAATTGTCTGCGCCATCACAAGCACGAACCCAAATATATTTGCGTGCTGATGCACATATCACGTAGCTTTTGCGATGGTTTTGTTTATGCACTTTGCGCTAAAAGTTTCGGCATTTATGTTGCAAACTATGCCGTGTTTGAGAAGGACGTGGCTGGGGGCGTGGCTACAATGCACTTGTACTGCGGCCGTCTCAGAGTTGCGTCAATATATGCACCTCAATTTTTAAGACTGCCTCTTGGTAGCATAATAGTAACGCTCTTCAAAATGCGCATTCCTGGCCAGCTGCACTAGTTTGTTCGCATTTATGTGTTTCATGTTGCTTGAAAGACAATTTAATATGTGTGCAGGGCCATACTGCTAAACTGGGTTCTGGCAAATAGGGTCTGCTGTTGGTGGGGATGTTTTTTTTTCAGATGTGTGTTTTGAATATCAAGGCCTATTTTGACTGTCAGTATTGATGAATGTGATCATAAATTGGTGTAATATAACTCGAACGTGAACAAGCAACCCCAGTAAAGTGCAGATTAACCATGTTCCCCCCCCCCCACATGAGAAACCAAGGTTGCTTTAAGAGTTCCAGGAAGCCAATACACCTTTGCAAGCAAAGAAATATTCCAGAGTGCACAATTTATTATAAGCATTGCGACAGCTGAACAGTTGTGCGTGTCACACCTGACTGCATCTACATCAGCGCACAAATCGCACTTTTTAAGGTATCGTACACGGTTGTGCGCAACATAAATACTTGCATGCGCTGGGCAAATATCAGGCGCTGCGTTAATAAATGAGCCTGATTGTGAAACACTGTGGAATATGTTGCCATTTTTTAAATGTTAATAATAATAATATCACTATGATAGGTATTATACTCACAAATAGCCCATAACTCAAACAAAGACAATACATATGCAATACATACAATATTCACTAAATATACCATATACCATCTATTGCACAAGATCCATTAATATCCAGTAAGTTAATTGATGTAGCATTATCTGGTTTTAAGTCCACAGCTCAGGGCATTAGCGATTAAAGGATAAGATGCACATATGGGGAATATGGGGGCATATACAATACATACAATTATGCAAATAAATGACTACCAACATATAAAAATAATCCATTACATGCCAGCATTTTTTTAGTAAATAGAAGTGGTTGTCTATAATTAAACAGATGAATGGGGTAGTTCGTCTTCACGTTAGCTTTTAGTATGTTATAGAATGGCCAAGTCTTACCAACTTTTCATTTGGTCTTTATTTTTTTCATTTTTTTTTATTTCTTACAGTTATTCATTATTTGCCTCTTTCGAGCTTTCAAAGGGGAGTCACTGACCCCAGCAACCAAACTAATACTCCTGAAGGCTTATGTTGTCTTTATTGCTACATTTCATACATTATGTTTCTATTTGGCCCCACTCCCAACTCATATTCCAGCCTCTCATTCAAAACATGGCCTGGTTGCTGGGTTACTTTTGAGCCTAGCAACCAGATACCTGCTGAAATTCCAAACTGGGGAGCTGCTAACTGAAAAGCTTAATAAATAAAAAAACTACTGGAAATAAAAAGTGAAGACTAATTGCAAATTTCCTCAGTATATAAATCTCTGCATCATACTAAAGTTAATTTGAAGGTAAACAACCACTATATTAAAAACATTATTGCTACAGGAATATGCAACCTGGTTCCCTTTAGTTGTTTATTATACTGCATTATACTGTACTGTATGCTGTTGCACAATGTTCTGTGTAACATATTGCTGATTAGCACTCTGCACACGCATTCATGTGCTTAAGTATTAATATTAAGTGCTGGTAGTAGGATTAGTGTGAAAGACCTTCACTGGGAATTAACTACATGGCAGATCTTTCTGGCAAGCCAATACCAATTTAATTGATCATATTGTATCATTTTTAAATGGTTAGCCAGATAAATATGTAGATTGATAAAATAAGTAGATTTCTATTGAAATTCAGAGTTTGGATGCATACAAAGGGAAATATTAACTACTTTGCTTCCATCTTTTTCAGTGTATACCTCTAAGATAAAGGATAACAAAGTGCAATTGCTATTAATTTCAAGTAGCCATATTGCTCTATTACTCTGTGCATTGCCTTGGAAAGTTTAAAAAACCAAACTGTGTCCTAACAGACATTGCCTCTTAAATTATTTGTATACAGGGCAGTTCTGGCACATTTCTGACCTACATTTGGACTTTTCATATCACATCACCGAAGACCTTAAGAAAGTCTGCCTATCTTCAAAGGGAGCCAAAGCTTCAAGTCCTGGAATATTTGGAGATTTCTTGTGTGACTCGCCTTATCAACTAATTTTATCTGCAATTCAGTACATCAAAGAGTCTCATCAAAAAGTGGATTTTATGATATGGACTGGGTAAGTCCTACAGTGACATTGTTTAAACCAGCCTCACAAATTTTGTCTTCTACTTATTTACAAGGTTTCCAGGTCTAAATTCATACATTACTTCAAATGGATCATTACACAAGGGTACATCACACAGGCAGCTATTGAACACTAATTCTTAACAAAATTGCAAACAAATGAATGTTGACCCAAATGACTTCCTTTCTTTTACTACTTTGTAACTTGCTCACCCATCTTTATAGATACCAATGTCCCACACTGGGCATATTTACTACTATTAAATATATAACATGACACAACCATTCCCATTAAATGAACAAGTTGTGGCACCTTTTCCTGGGCATGAATGGCATAATTTATAGCGCACCAACACACATGGCACGAAAACCCTACATCAGCATGGCCTTTATTGGATGCAAATGAGTTAGGGTGTATGAAAACCCTGGAAGTGAGACCTTCTAAAGACAATTTCATGGCTTCTTGTTTTCATGCAATTCATCAGAGTAGGCTGAACTGACATAGCAAGTGTGTACAGATAAAGGTACGTTTGTAAATAGTATCCCCGAAATTTTGCACGTGTTTTTGTGCTTTGCAACCCTACATTTTAAAACTGATATTGTTTCCAATAACCTCAGCAGGGTAAATAAATAATGCACAAAATGATCAGTCTATGGCTATGCTTCACAAAGTACCATTTTTGAGTGCTATGGATTCCTTTCTAAAAATGACTAATAAAGGCATTATAATTTGATTTTTTTTTTCTTGAGGGCTAGAAATATTTGTATATTTTTCCAGTGACAGCCCACCTCATCTTCCAGTGAATGAATTGTCCACAAACATTGTGATAGATGTCATTCGCAATATGACTTCCACCATTCGCAGACTTTTACCTGATCTTCTTGTATTTCCTGCTCTTGGAAACCATGACTACTGGCCCCAGGTATTTTGTTAAAGCACCTTTATACACTGTGATAAATACATTGATTGTTACATTGTCATGTTGTAACCAGTTGTAGTCAGGATGAGGAAAATGCTTTTGCGATAGGCTTCCTCCTTTCCCAATGGATAAACCAAACCAAATGGGTGGGGCTGATGGTTTTGGAGGGAGGACATGATGTCAGATGTGGCCACAATTATTTTGGATGGGGTTATGATGCCAGGGTTATTGCATCACTTAGATGCAATTGGTTGGATTTTTGTTTCTCAATATTTTGAACCAGACAATCCTTTGAAATACTGGGATGTCTGGTTCAAAACTGGAGAGGTGGCAACCCTAGCTGTTTATATTCTGCCTATAAGTAAGCCCAATGCTTTAATAAAAAGTATTGGATATATTATATAGAAACAAGTTATCACAATTGATATTTTTGAACAATCAATTTTGTCAGAACTATATGATCTTTTGCATCCATAATTGTAGCAATAAGTAGACAATTTTAGCAGATTATGTGAAGTCGGTCATTGACACAATGAAATGTGCCATGTACGGCTTTAGTGTACTTAAGTGGTGGTACTGGGGCTTTCTTCACAAACTTAACACAAGAGACCTCTGTGGGTTTAATTAGGTGAATGCATGGCCCTCGCTAGGACTTACAACCCACATGTTTACCTACCACCTTATCTAACGTTTACTTATGTTTAACCTGCCCAATCCCAACATTATTTGCAGGTATCCATCTTCTCTAGGATACACCCTATCCAAAAAACAAAGCTCTTAACATTAATTTACTGAGTGTGGATACATAGTGAGGAATGGCCTGAAAAGGAACGGGACAATCTCCACACGATGTAGTGGCTGACAATCAGGCTGACAATGTGCCTGTCAGTCATGCTATACACAGAAGCATATAGAAATTGATCTGGTTCTTTCCATATGCCTACAAATGCAGGAGGAGAGAAGCAGGCTGTAATCCCGGTGTGCCCTTACCCTAAGGCTACAGTAACATACAGTATGACTGTTTCTTGGCCTGCGTATACAAAAACAGATTTAACTATAGCCTAAAGTTACATACACTTATGTAAATAAAGACATATTTTTCAAGACAAATTAAGTGTGTTGCTGTCCTAGTCAGAATTTTTATCTGCAGACTGTTGCATAAGTGCTTTCTATGATCCCAGTTTACGAGGTATTTTGTTACTTTTTTGGTATTGGTAATTGATAAGTGGAACACTTTATTAAAAATATAAATAATCAATTTGCAACTGGCAAGGCCCCCTTAACCCTAGTATGTAACAGGGTTGGATTGACTGGGGGGATGACAGGGTATGTAGACCCCCATAAAGTTGTTCATTCTGGTAATAAACAAGAGATTACACAGCATGAATTGGTGAGTAAAATGATTTGCTTCAAACTTGATTGCATCAGTGTGACAGATGGCCAAGCGTCTAAAGTAAGCACAACCAAAGAGTATTTGGCATTTTTGTGACTGGCAGGAGACAAGGACTTAGTTTAAAAATAAAAATAATTCTAAAATGTATTAAGTTATATTGACTGTATGGGATACACTGAAGAAAATACCATTAGATTGCTAATTTATAAATTTACCCAAATAAACTTTGACCCACACAAAGAAAATGGATTTTCCCATGTAATCATAAAGTTTGTGCAATACTGGTTTCCCCATAATTTGGCTTACTGCTCACACATGAAGGCAAATTATGCTTATTCTTAGAAAATAATTTCACAGCCAGTGGTGAAAAAATGTACACTCCTGTATCTGAGGAAGCATTTTGACATGTTTCATGACAGAATACCACTCTGTATTAGATCAATTGCTGTCTTTGTTCTTTTTAATGCGGTTTTCTCCAGTCAGTTTACCACAACCTGACATCTACTTTTTACAACCTCATAAAAATATTGGTATAAGTATTTTTTCAGGCAAAAAATGCACTGGCACCAGCAGAGTGGCAGATGAATGGTGAGAGTAATATCCTTGTGTGCTCCCATTCAGATGAATAAACATTTGGTGACAATATTTTATGCTGAAAATGTATAGAAAATACAATTAAAACCCTCTTATAGATGGTATATTTTCAGATTTTTCCATTATCAGCGTAAAGGAGACACATCTCACTTATGCACCCACCCCATGCAACAGAGAGATATAGCAGAGGTGTATAATAGCATGGCATGCATAACATGAATTCTTCTGCTCTGATTGTTGAAGATAGTTACTTTCTTCAGATACTCCCTGATTTGGAAGCATCCAGACTGTACCACTGCATACAGCTGATTTACACAGACTGGGTGCAATTCTATTATACTACTTAATTAATCTAAGACAGCTCTAAGACAGTGAACCTTGACCCAAATGAGTTGTTTTGCACCTGTTGTACACAGAGCAGCTGGTGTTCAGTCTGTTGTAGATAAACTGTATTAATCATGACCATATGCATGGGTCAACATGTAATTAATGTGGTAGATCAACATTACCAGAATAAATCCTCTATTCTTCTTATTTAATTATTAGAGAACT
>CM044439.1:68788401-68799679 GCA_024363595.1 Xenopus borealis
AAAAAAAAAAAAAAAAAAGAAATCCATGAGTTATGAATAAAACTATTCCCAAGAAGATAGGATAAATAGAGCGACGTACAGAGGAACAAATTGCTAGCGCAGAGTAACAAAAAGTAAATAAAATAGTTGCTGTATACTGTAAGTAAAGGATAACAGTTACACACTAAAATTATACATTTCCTTATTGCCATTTATAGAAGGACTTCAGTTTCTAATAAGATATTTTTAAACCCTAATAAGCTTCTATACCTCCAGCTTATGGTGAAACAGATTCCTATAAAAGCGTGTGTTTTACTCATGGGAAGAAAAAGAATAAAGCTGCTCTTTGTGTACCAGCAGCAAAACAATTGGATTAAATCCAGGAGCCTGCTACAACCCTCGATTTAATCTCTATTCACTCTCCTTGGCAGGGCCTCCAAAGATGGCAATGAACGCTAGTAACCCCGCAACTGAATAAGTAGTCATTAGCAGTACAGAAAACTGTACCGGGCTAGGGTTCTTTTCAGTGAGCCCTAAGGAGCAATCCTCTTTCTGCCTCTTCTTTCTTCACGCAGGTGCGCAGCTAAACTTTAATTTAAAAAACTGCCTTTTCACTTTACTTGGATCAGTAGTCTATTTAGCAGGGTCGGATTGCTCCTGTGGGACACTGGGTAAAAACTGGGTGGAACCCGATCATTGTAAGCTCTGCCGACACAGGCCTGGCCTCCCCAACCAGGAACTGTGGGTGCTGTGCTCCCTTTTCCATCCCAGAAAAAGGCATGGGGTGCAGGCACTTGCATGGGAGGGAGGGGGTTGGTGCTGGGCTTGCCATACAGAGGACCTAGGACTGGGGTTAAGGGCCCTGACGTGGCGCCACTGGTGAGGCCCACATACCCCAGTCTAACACTGCTAGTTAGTAATATCATAGTAACATAGTAAATTAGGCTGAAAAAAGACACAGGTCCATCAAGTTCAACCTTTTTAATTTTTTTTTTAATTTTAACTGCCTAACTGCTAGTTGATCCAGAGGAAGGCAAAAAACCCCATCCGAAGCCTCTCCAATTTGCCTCAGAGGGGGAAAAATTCCTTCCTGACTCCAAAAAGGCAATCGGACTAGTCCCTGGGTCAACTTCTTCCATCAAGCAGTCACGTGTACGTGATGACTACCCTTTGTTACGTTTATTGGAAAAAGTAAGCTAGCATTGCCAGTTAGGTGATTTGGGTTAACCTGAGAAATATCAGAACTTAAAATTATGATCTCAATGTATTATTTAACAAAATTGAACCCCAGCATCCTTTATTTGTAAGATGCTATTGGTAGTCTCTGAATCACACCAGCAAAAAACTTTCCATTTAATTCATACAGAAATAAACATGTACAACTAATGTATAGTAAAGGATAAACGTAAGCCCTTCTTCCTACTTTAAAATATAAAGCTATTAGAAGTCATTGACATCTATTATTCATATTTACAATTACAGCAGGGGATAAATGATCTCTGAAATATCTGCCAGTCTTATAATCAAAAAATGCAAAAGACATTTTTCTGTGGAGCTTTCAATACGGTTCTTTTGTTATTTCCTAGAACACTGCTTGACAAGCACTGAACACATTCATTTCTCAATTGTCTGTCTTTGCAATCTGTTTGCTAGTATTAGAATACTGGATTAGTATGAGACTTTATGAGAAAATAAACATTTTGCAGTAAGCAATACAAATCCATCAACCCGTACGGTTCTTCCCATAGAACAGGTCTGCTTCATTTATCTTAATGCACCTCTTTTTTGGATATGCTTTACCTTCTATTTCGATTATTTTAACCTCTAAATGCTAAGGGTGATGTTTAAGAGGAATCAAAAATCCACAAGCTACAGCATTTCATCTGTGTTGATAAATAGAATGCTATAACTTAATATAGAACTGAACTGTAGTATTTCCCTCATCTGACCCCTTTCCAACTAGTTCAGAAGCACTGAGCCATGCATTTATTTCCTTGACCCTTTGTTTGAGCCTCAAGTATTATCCAGGACCCGCCTCTAGCAAGCCTATTGGTGAATCGAAGTGGTTAGTGTCGGATGCTTTTCTCTTGCACTTGCTCAGCCCCCATCACCAGTCACCAGCTCCTAGATAAGTAGAGCTCCCAGCTGCATCCTCCTGGCAGATCATCACAGGATAAAGCCTCAGATCTGTTCCACTGTCTTGTGCTTTACATCCGCTTTTAAAATGGTAGATGCCTTTTGTGCCACCTGGAAGCTGGTAGACAGCCAAAACTTTGATGAGTACATGAAATCTCTAGGTATGTGTTTTCACTTAACCTACATACATACTGAGTTACAGAAGGTCCCTAATTGTTAGTTAAATATACTTAATTCTGATTACAATATCATAAGAGTAACATATATAGAGAGAGAGAGCAATCTTCTTCAACTGAATAGCATTTCGTTTCTTGAGCCTGGAAATGTGATAGTATTGTATTTTGTTATGACATCTTGGTTAAAAAGTAGCAATGGGTGAGTATTGCAGCTTTGTAACTGATCTGTATAAAAGTGACAAATCTTTTCTCTTTGCTGTTTTCTTTCTTGTCTAGGAGTGGGTTTCGCCACCAGGCAGGTTGGAAATGTGACCAAACCCACAGTCATCATTACCCAAGAAGGGGACAAAGTGGTGATCAGAACCCAGAGCACATTTAAGAATACAGAGATCAGCTTTAAGCTAGGGGAAGAATTTGATGAAGCCACTGCAGATGACAGAAATTGCAAGGTGAGTGACAAAACTTTGGAGAAATCAAGAATAGTAAATACATGGATGTATTTCAAAATATACCAACTTGATGTATTTACTATCCCTTTTATATGTTGTTTATTTTTTATGTAAAGGGCTGCTGTAACTAATTAAGGAACAGACCTCTCCAGGCAGCAGGGCAACAGTGTAAATGAGCTCTTCACTTACTAATCCTACCCTGCGTCTTGAGAGGCACTTTATCTGATCAATAGAGTATATGCACTAGCAACTGAGCAGGTTTTTTTGAAGAAAGTTAACATTCACATGAGTACTAGAAAATACGACTGACTATGGGCAGATTTAGGAAAGAAGAAAAGGGGACATCTAGAAGGATTCCCAGCAGTTTAATATGTTTTTCCATTTATCAGCACTGACTGCCAGAGAAAAAAATATTGTTAAATATGAGCAATAACTATCATTACCGACCAAGAAATCAGAATCCAGATCTTTTTAAAAGAAAACAGATCATTACATTTGACACTACTGTCCTCATCATTACTACATATATTTTCATACATTGTTAAAGGGCAAAGAAATGTAAAAAAATAAAATCCAATTTTTACTTTCTTTAATGAAAAAGAAATCTGTCTCCAATATACTCTAATTAAAAAATGTGTACCATTTATATATGACTGTATGCAGTGAAATTCTCCCTTCATTTACTGCTGTGGATAGAAATTGTCACACAGTTCCTAACTTCTGGCAGGGAAACAATCATACTTATGAACAGCAGGGGCAGCCCCTGCCTTACTTACCAGCCATGCAGAACTCAAGCAGCTTTGTTTTTTGATCATTTATGATGATCCCTAAGAAGCCCAGACCACACTGAGCATGTGTATGTAGTCTAGTCTTGCAAAGATGTCTAACAAAGTTACAAGATGACAGCCCCTTGTGGCCAACTTTGAAAGCATAAATAATTTGTTTGATTAGGCTTGTGGTGCAGTAAGTTCAGGTTTATGTTTAGTATACAAAATACAGCATTTCTAGCCTTATTCTATTGTAGACTTTCCTTGCCCTTTAAGCACTGATGACATACAGTATATGACTCATGTGCCATTTCAATTGTCACTATGCTTTTAGGTAATCCAAGCTCACTTATTAACATACATCTACAAAATGTGCATGAGGGTAAGAGTGATCTAAAATGCGAAATGAGCTAAATGTGACTGAGCCACTACATTTAAAGCGTACTATTTATTTTGACAAATAAAAATCCTAAACCATTGCATACTTTTTCCTTGCTAAAAACAGGCTAACAGTTGGCATAGACCAATTCAGAACTCTAGTTACAGCCGCCATCATAATGCACAGTGTTGCAGAGCTCAACCCACTGATCTCAATCACATTCCCTGCTAGGATTATTTTTAAGAATATTCTGATAATGGGGCATGTTGCTGTTCATTTCTATGGGATTTTTGGAGCATATTTATCGAATGGTGAAAGTGAGAGAGCAACATGCCTTTAAAATCCCATATAAATGAATAAAGAACAGTGCAAATTCTCAACTGTGGCAACCTCTAGCTTTACTTTTGGATGAATATGTATGGGCTTGTGGTGGCTGGATAGGTAACTGTCAGCTTACAGGGCTCTTTAATTGCCAAATACTCAATGAATTTACTGCACCCCCTTATTGGGGACATTCTGTCTTGAGAAAAGCACAATGCTCTGATTATTATTCTAAGACATTACATTGGCAATACATTAGAGTCAAGCATATACACCCTTTTCCAAGTTTTTAAAGGTCAGCTTAAGTTTTAGTTAAAGTTAAGAGTAAAGGGATATTTTCCACTGAAAGACTGAAAGTATGTGGCATTTCAACACTGTCCATCAATTAAGAACGTGCTTTAGGATGTTTGAGGAGTGACTTTTTACATTGTGACTTATCAATATATAATTAAAAATCCCTGTTTGTTTAGAGTGTTTTACTTGTGAGCATAACCTTAAAACCACTGACAAAAATGTAATGTATTTAAGTTGCTTACCTCCTGTCTTGTTCTTGCTCTCTGCAGTCCACTGTAGCCCTAGAGGGGGATAAAATGGTGCATGTACAAAAATGGGATGGAAAAGAGACCAAGTTTGTAAGAGAAATCAAAGATGGCAAAATGATTATGGTAAGTTCTTGGAACTCAAGAAGGTAATGTACTAAAAGTAGTGCCATTGGAACTACTAAAAGTTTTGTAGTCATTTTACACAGATATGTACTTAAAAGTCATCTACACTGATGTATAACTGATGATCAGTGGATTGTAACCTGTAAAGGGATTGTTCACCTTTGTGTTAACTTTCAGTATGATGCAGTAAGTGACATTTTGATTTAAAAAATTAAATGTTGCATTCTATAAAATACTAAAAGTTAACTTAAAGGTGAACCACCCCTTTAATGGTAACCTATGCTTCTGAACATTGCAGGCCTCTATAGAAATATATTGCATAAAACAGTCCAATACTGCTTTATCTCAGTAAACCATTTTCATTTAAAAGTAAATGCCACTGGACAATTCTAAACAGAAAATTGGCATTCCTGGGCACCTACCCAGTTCATACAAATAACTGAGCTTATATATAAATCAAGAATATACATACATGTTAGGTTACATCAGCCAGTTAATGGACTTTTATTTATTCCAACACTTCTATCTGGTACAGTTGGCTCCAAGTAAAAGGGCAATATTTACATATATATATTTATATATGTCAGCGTGATAATTTTCTGTTGGTCAAGTATTCATTATGAAGGTTTAGTTTTACTTTAAAGGAAAACACATTAGCATTTGGTTCTCTTCTCATTCTCTTCTCATCATTAAGTTGCTGGCTTACAGTGCTTTAGGGATTTCAAATGTTCAACCATCTTACTGCACATGTATAATTTTTGAATGTGTCAGAGATTTTCAGAGGTCTTGTTACATTTTTGTTTTTGAAAATACAGTATTAAGACGATCTCTGAAATAATGATGCATCTGTGCCAAAACTAGTCATGTTGTGCCTAGACCCTGGCCTAATTGATATTGCTAGGAAGGCTCTCTAAAAATTCCTGATCTTACTTGGAACCATTTACATTAATTCAATATTTTACTTACTTTGCTTAAATTACACTGCATCATAAGTCAGCAAAAGGTGAAAGGTGTTTTTTTCTGAACAAAAAAATCAACAGTTCCTATTCCCTTTGAGACAACAGCTGCAATCTCAATATTTTCAATATATTCAAGTTGTGAATGGTTTTGTGAATTTTTTATGTGCCACTTTTTGCATAGTTTTAAATGTTATAGTTGCTATACTCCATTTAAAAACTCACTTTGCAAAATAATTATTGAGGTACATGCTGCATGTGTATTACTTGTAAGAACAATTCATCCAGGGAAACAAGGATATCAACAGAATATCCAATGCACAAACGATTGGAAAAGTTTCCATGCAGACACATTAATCTGCTATTTTCTTATCTAAATATATAATGCTCTCTCCACAGACCCTTACTTTTGGTGATATTGTTTCTGTTCGTCAGTATGAGAAGGCATAACATGATACTATCTGATATGACCACTCACTGCTTGCCCAAGTGTAACTTCTCTGGAAGACTGGGAGGAAGATCATCCTCAGTGACATAATGAACTCTGCAATGTCATATGCTACATCCAGTTTTGTGTACACTGTCAACTTGTAACACTGAATTTTTAATGCTGGATACTATGTAACAACTTTTTATTAAAGTTTTGAAATGCTTGTATTTTTACTCAATGTGTTGGCAAATTTATTTATATTTTGCATTTGAGTTCGTAAAGGGGCAGAGTATGTAAAATCTTGAAATTCGAATTAAAACTCAAATCAACTTTGGATAAATCACAATTCGATTTGACAGTTTCATAAAATAAATTCGAAATTTCGAATTAGAATTTTCAATTTGACCAATAATAAATCTTGCTCTTAGCATATGCAATGTACAATATATACAATTTGATATAGAATATCCTTTTCTTAGCAATTTTTCAGTTGGTCTTCATTTTTAAAAGGTTTTAAATGATTTGCCCTGCTGTAATTAATCCTTATTAGAGGTGACACAATCCTATTGGATAATTATTAAATACATTTTTAGTAGAATTAATGTATGGAGATCACTTATCTGGAAAACCTCAGGTCACTAGCACTCTGGATATATATATATATATATATATATTGTGTCAGAAGTACTGCTTGGTTGAGTGGAATGGCATCAGACAACTCCTGCCTTGCTCTCATTTTATGTGGGGCTTGAAAGATCCTTCCTGTGAAATAGGTTACATAGGTATTCATATTCTTAGCCAAATGTGCATGAATAAGCAAGCTTTTATGTTATAAGCTGCTGTATTTGGTGTTGCCTATTTTAAGTTAGTGTAGAATTGCCAAAAATATTCATGAAAAGTTCTTCAATGGTATTCTTCAATTCTGTAATGTCATTGGGCAGAAAGGTAGTCTACAGGCTAATAGACTGCAAAAACAAGTCTAGCACCCTTGAAAACCTTTAGGTATGTACAATGCCGTTATCACATAAAAGGAAAGCCCTGAAGCTATAAGTGCAGGGGCTGCATGACAAGGGATACGAATGACCAGCAGCCAAATTATACTAGTCTATATAAGAGATGGGCAGAATCACATGTAGCTGTGTGTAGGTGATAAGGAATAAGTTAAAGCAAGAGATCGCCAGGCCCAGGGGTGGAGTTAGAGAGGGATGTGATATCAGTGGAAGAAGCAGTTCACTTCCTTATCTTCTGAGCAGGTAGAAACATGAGACAGAGCTCTCTCTGTAATATAACGTTATTAGCTGCAGTATATACACATTAATTCCTCAGCAAACTACTGGCTTTGGGGGTAGAATGTTTGTTGGTTTCTTGCAGTTTATTTGCTGTTTAAAAGAAGTTAATCTCACTGTAGTCACTCAGGCAGCATGGAATTCAGTCTGGGCCCAACAGGCACCAGCTGTATTATATAGAAATCCAGCCTGTGACACTGAGCTGCTGATACTACAACTCATTAGAGTATATAGAGAGTTGTAGTTTAAGTATACAGAGAGCTGTAGTTGGAGTATACTGAGAGCTGTAGTTGGATATACAGAGAGGGCAGTGGGGCTCAGTTGGGAGTAGCCTAAATACAGTCATTTTCTTGGGCTTTGCTATTAAGTCTGCATATTGCAC
Organism: Xenopus borealis; assembly: GCA_024363595.1. Lineage (NCBI taxonomy): Eukaryota > Metazoa > Chordata > Amphibia > Anura > Pipidae > Xenopus > Xenopus borealis. The sequence continues at coordinate 68,796,328 of CM044439.1, forward strand.
CGTATTTCTATAGATATAGTTACTTAATTCAGCAGCCTGTATTCAAAGTCTCACCTCTAATTTTACTGGACTTTATTGAGTTATAGATGTTATCTATCTATCTATCTATCTATCTATCTATCTATCTATCTATATATATATATATATATATATATATATGTTATAGGTCAGCCATATATTTATTTGGACAACATTCCAGCTTCCCTGTCATCATACCCTGTAGAGGCTGCACACTGTTATTCAGGTTGTGTGCATAGGGCAAAGTAGTTCCAATGTGATAGGGCAATTCTTCCTGTGAGTTTATCATGGAACATGTGGCAGAGCTCTCTCTTTTACATAAGGTTATTAGCTGCAGGATATACACATTCACTCCTCACTATACTGCTAGCTTTGGGGTGTTAATCTCTCACTCTGTATTTGCTGTTTCACAGCAATCACGCTGAAGTCACACAGGCAGCATGGAAGTCATCTTGGGCCTAAAAGGGCACCCTCTGTATTATATAAAAATCCTGACTGGGACACTGAGCTTCTGCTGAAGCAACTAATTAGAGGATACAGAGAGCTGTCTGGGTGTTGCTTTCAGAAATCAGCATATTGTATGGAATTACTATAGCTATAGTTACTTGAGTCAGCAGCCTATTATCAGATTCCGACCTCTATTTTACTGGGCTTTATTGGGTTACCTATTTCAGCTCGTACTCAAAGGACAATCCGCTGATACTAGATGTAGATGGAACCTACATATAGTAATCCTCTGTTAGAATGTTTTATAGGTTTCCAGATATCGAGGGGTAAGTATAAAGCAGCCACTGCTTATTGTAGCTTGGACATAGATTACTGTTTTAAGGTTGTGCACATATACAGCATATACTGCATATATTTATAGCAGATAACTCTAACATACAATACAGTGCCTGTGGCTTGCAGCTTGATCAATGTCAAGAAGCTTGTCTTGGGGGGGTTATGGCCATAGTTGATTGGGCTAAGTAGCCAACTGGTAGCGAGACAGGCTCTTAATGGGCAGGGTTCCTGCAGTAGTAGTGACTTTGTGAGCTGGGGAGAGAGGTAAGTTTACTGTACTTAAACTGATCACTTAACTCCCCAGCACAATGCTAGCCTTTATTTTCAAAACGCATCAGTTAATAGTGCTGCTCCAGTAGACTTCTACACTGAAATCCATTTCTCAAAAGAGCAAACATATTTTTTTATATTTAGTTCGGAAATCTGACATGGGGGCTAGATATTTTGTCAATTTCCCAGGTGCCCCTGTTCATGTGACTTGTGCCAGCACATTAGGAGGGAACTGCTTTCTGGCAGGCTGTTGTTTTTCCTTCTCAATGTAACTGAATGGAATGCAGTGGGACATGGATTTTTACTATTGAGTGCTGTTCTTAGATAAGAGGGACCGGCCGCCATGGGAAGTGCATGTGCCCCTACTTACGCAAACATATATTTGGGATGGTGGGAACGTAACATGGAATTCAATGACTCCATGGCAGAATACACAAAATGTATACCACTTTGGCTTCGCTACATAGACGATGTAGTATTATCTGGTCACTCCTACAAAATTTTTTTAATTAATTGAAAAATGTAATTCAAATGATATCAATCTGACAGTAACGTCAGAAATTAAAAGAACTAAAGTAAATTTCCTAGATATAGGGATTTACTGGGACATTGATAACTATATCCAAACCACAGTTTACAGAAAGACCACAGCAACCAACAGTCTATTACATGCAAAAAGCCAACATCCCTCCAATTTAATTCATGGCATACCAACAGGTCAATATTTAAGAGTAAGAAGACTATGTAGCAGTGACAATGAGTTTAAAATAAAAGCAAAACAGCTGTATGTTAGATTTAAGGAATGTGGATACAGCCATAATTGTCTAAAAAAAGCTTATAAAAGATCACTAGAAACACTTTACTCATTCCTAAGAAACAAACTGCCCCAGACAACAAGGGAGCCAACAACAATAAAAAAATTAGATTGATAGTAGAGAATACAAAGAGATATATCAGATTCTCTGCAAACACTGGCACATCCTTGAACAGGATAGTGATTTAAAACAAGTAATAGGCAACAAACCGGTTATTACCTACAGAAGGAGTAAAAACCTTTGGGATAAACTCATATGCAGTCACTACAAACAGCCAGATAGAAAAACATGGCTAGGTAAAAAGTATAATGGATGCTACAAGTGCGGTGACTGTTTTGTCCCTATGTATGCAAAGCAGTTAAATTTACAGGCAGAATGGACAGAAACGAATACGATATTAAACATTTCATCAACTTTAAAACATCTGGTGTGATTTATGCTTTGAGCTGTGAATGTGGAAAGAAATATGTGGGTAAAACACGAAGAGAATTCAGGAGAAGAATTCTTGAACATGAGAGAAATAAAAGGAACACCACCGTAGCAAGGCATATTAATGAAATACACAATGGAAATACTGAAGTTATGAAATTTATAGCAGTGGAGCACATTAAATCAACAACAAGAGTGGGTGACATTTACTCCTTTCTTGTAAGATATGTAGTCCTTACTGGTGAAATGCGAAAAACATCATCCTTCTTTTACTAACTTAATCAATTTATTTATTATTATTTTTATACTCTGTGGTAATGAATTGACTAAACTTCCCTTTCCATCAGGGTATTGATTCCCTGATAGACTTAATTAGATACATATATATATATATATGTATAAATTTATATGTATAACACTCTACTAGTATTAATTTATCACCGTTTATTTATTTAATTTTGTAATTTCTGGTATGTTATATACTGCCTATTTATCCTTCTTCCGTAAAAAATAGCTTACACACATCAGTTTAGAAATGACTCTTTCCATACGAATTATTCACCTGGACTATCTATGAGTTTAATAGTAGCCACTGATTGAAATAAAAACAATGTTTCAAACTAAAACATCTTACTCCTTAGTATACCTAGTAACAGTTTATTGGAATGGATACGCATGCGCAAAGTATTGTAACAGTTGCAACCAAGGGCTAAGGATTAATGAACACGGAAGTAAAGCACATACGAGTGCACATACGCAAACTGATGTAAGCAGCGGCATCTTACTATTTAAAGACGGAGAAGACATGCGCCCGATACTTATACCCCTGAAGAAGCCGTAGGGCAGGGGGCATAGGTGGATGATGGGGGGTTAGCCCCCAGTCGTTCCCAGCGTAGAACAGGTAGAATCTTTGGGGAACGGCTTTGGAAGGGAGGGTGAATGGGCGCCATTACTATTATCAGCAACTGAGTTGCTATACACATACTCTAATTAGACCCTTGTCCCGCTGAGAACTGAAAACAGTGGCGGGTGAGAGG
>CM044439.1:68980284-68992117 GCA_024363595.1 Xenopus borealis
TATTAAGAAAATGCTTTATTTACATGAAGCAGGGTTTTATGCAATATCTTTTTATAGTGACCTACATTGTTCGGGGGTATAGTTTTATTTAAAACACAAAAAATCCAAAGACTACTGGTGTAAACTGTATTCCAAGACTGCACAACTGAATTTGAATTTAAAACCAAATGGAGTACAAAAGATTGGTTGTAAGAACAGAGTGAATGGAATATTACAAGGTCTCCTACAAACAGTCGTTTGTACCCTCACCCCTTTTCCAGTGGATTGTTTGTGCATTCCATAGCACAGTAAACTGACCCAAATTTCTTCCATGGGGACTATATCCACAGGCTATATACACAAATAGTTTAAAGCGTGCACACCATATGCAGCAACAAAACCTGGGTGATAGTACAACAAAAAAATGCACACTACCGAGGACAGCACTCCTAGGATTTAACCTAGAATTTCATTTGCACTCAGTGCCAGATGTTTTTCTCACTTTAGGGGGTTTCCCAAAATTGGCGGTTTTGGTGAAATATCTAAAAATTGCTTAAACGCTTCAACTTTCCAGCATCATTATTTATGCAGGATGCTGCCACTTTGCAGAGTGATTTGATTAAGTTGGAAAACTGGGCAGCAAACTGGAAAATGAGGTTCAATGTTAATAAATGCAAGTTTATGCTTATGCACTTTGGCAAAAATAATTGCAATGCAATTTTCAAATAATAAATGCAAGTTATACACTAAATGGCAGTGTGTTGGGAGTTTCCTTAAATAAAAAGGAACTAGGGGTTTTTGTAGATAACAAGTTGTCTAATTCTGGGCAGTGTCATTCTGTGACCACTAAAGCAAATAAAGTTCTGTTTTGCATACAAAGAGCATTAACTCAAGGGATGAAAACATATGCCTCTTTATAAGTCACTTGTAAGGCTGGAGAATGTAATGCAGTTTTGGACTCCAGAGGGTTACACTGTAAAAAAGCTGGAGAAAGTGCAGAAATGTGCAACTAAACTGGTTAGAGGGATGTAAGACTTTAATTATGAGGATAGACTGTCACGGTTGGGGTTGTATTCTCTGAAAAAAAGGCGCTTGTGAGGGGACATGATTACACTTTACAAGTACATTTGAGGACATTACAGACAAATAGCAGGGGACCTTTTTACCCATAAAGTGGATCATCTACCCATAAAGTGTATCACCGCGCCAGAGGCCAATCCTTCAGACTAGAGGAAAAGAACTTTCATTTGAAGCATCATAGGTGGTTATTCATAGTGAGGACAGTCAGGTGATGTTGTGATTCTGTGTTTATGATAATGCTTTTAAGAGTGGCTTGGATGATTTCCTGGGCAGACATAATATAAAATGTTATTGTGATACTAAATTCTATGGTTAGTATAGATATGGGTATGTATAATTTATGTTAATGTATGGAGGGGTGTGTATGGATGCTAGGTTTTCATTTGGAGGGGTTGAACTTGATGGACTTTGTATCATTATGTACCAAGAAAAAGCACCCTAAATATGATTGCCAGGGGTCCTACAAAAAGTTTGATGCCCATTGTGCATAGGTTTACCAAAGTATCTGGCATAGAGATCCAAAAATGAAGTAAGTGCATGCACATTTAATGGCATAGATTTCTACTATCAAAAACATTTACTGCCTGATTATTGTGTGGTAAAAGTGGCACATAATTAAGCTGTCCCAAGAAAACATCATATTCTCAGAAAATACACATTCTACAAAATCTAAAATGGGTAAATTATCTTTTTTTGGAAAAGCACTAAGCAACAACGCTACCCTAAACTTTTTGGTTTTTATGTAATTTCTGAAAATTATCAGAATTTACCAGCATAAAACATCCTAAATACGAACACTGGGGTCTACAAATCATTTTGATGCCCAATATGCATAGATTTACCAAACTATGTGGCAAACAGAATCCCCAAAATCCAAATAGTGCATATGAATTCCCACATATGATAATCCGGCTAATAAATATAAGAACCCAGAATGTGTATTATGTGCCATGAGACCCCTTAACAGTATGGAGACCCCAGAAAACCATATATTTTCTGAAAAAGTAAACATTCTGACGAATCTGAAATGGGTAAATATGTTTTACTACTGCAAACTGCAAAGCTATGCTAAACATAACGTTTTTTTATTAAATTTCTGAAAATCGTCACAAAGCTTCCATTTTACCCAGTTATTTACCCCACAATTTGTAACGTACCAGCAAAAGGCATCATAAATATTAACGCATGGGGTCTGGGGAACAGCTGGATGCCAAATGGGTATATAGTAGACAAAATTTCCATGGGCAAAACTAATTAACATAGAACATAGAGTGAAATGTTATAAAATCACTAAAATACAGCAGAACCACAAAAATCAATGCTTTTTTTGCCTAGTGTAGACTCACAGTTTGTTTAGTTTAGTATGGCCAAATAGGCTTTACAGACAGAAATAAGCAAGCAACACCTATGCAAAGCTGAAAATGCAATAAAATGGCTAAACATGCAATAAAATGGCTAAAAATGTACCCAAATCACCAAAATCATAATACAATCACAGAAATAACATACAAAAGCCATTGCACAGTGCAATAAAACAATAATAAAAGCCTTGCCCCTATATATAATATAAAGCACTAAGTTTGCTCAGGGGCAGTAACACATGGCAACCAATAAGATGCTTGCATATGCTACCTGCTGATTGGTTGCTATAGGTAACTACCCTTGGGCAAATTAGTGCCTTTTATTACATAACCCTTTAGACCATTACGGTCTCATGGCGATACAAGCTGCGGTACAAGCCGCTTCTCCATTCAGAAACTGCAGGCAACAGCAGCACATATAGATTTCATGTGCCTTCTGCTGCTTTGGGGCCCCCAGAGACCACTCATTCTTCGCTTCTGCATGTTGCCTAGGGGCTGGGGAATGATTTGGTACGGAATTAGCAGCTTTACAAGATGCTCCTCCCTTCATGAACTGCAGGCAGCAGCAGGACATGTAGATTTCATGTGTTTGCTGCAGCCTTGGGGCCCCTGTGCAATCGCACCCCAGGGGCTACCTGTTCACCACTTCTGTTCATTGACTAGAGGCTGGGAACGAGTTGGAATGAAGCTTTACAAGCCACTCCTCCATTCCCAAACCGTTAAGTGCTGCAGAACGTATAATCTACGTTCATTCATTTTATCCACAGAACGTAGATTCTATGTTCTGTGGCACTTAAAACGTTAAATAAATTGCTCAGTGTAACAATAAAAACTTGGTCAATAGATTTTTTGTGCAAAAAATGTAAACAAAAAATGGAAATGCACAAAAAAAGAAATGCTTGTTACTCAATGTTTTGGTTTCACCGACACAGAAGCCTTGATCTGCAGCAAAAAAACAAACATAGCTAGCGCTGCCAGACTAGACGAATCTTGGTGCACACCCAGCATACGTAATGCACCCACACCATGGGGCAACATGAACATCAATCGCTCACACTGCTAGCGGCAGTACTGCCATTATCCAGTCATATGGACATAGAAGCAAGCCTTTCCCCACTCTGGCCCTGTTACACTCTGTATACTGTAGGTCACATAATACTAGCAAGCAGAATAGGGCAATGCCCATTATTATACTCAAATGCTACAGATACACAGTTATCGGTATGGGAGTCCAACCTGGAACACCTCCCTTGCTCCGAGGTGGGGTTGAAAGTCAATTGCCTTAAGTAAAAGTAGGCAGGAAAAGGCTCATATATAAAAAGTGTCTGGTCACATAATGCTCTGCCTTTCCATAGAGCCTTACTAATCACTGATCACTGGCCTTTTAGCATGGTGATTGTCTTGCCCACATAGTAGAGGCCACAGGGGCACACAATAATATATACCAGGAAGAAGTACATGAAAGTTTATGTGAAATTTTTAAGTATTCCTGTTATGCTTGGGGAAAGTCAGGGTCAGATAACAATCATCTTCATGTGACACAGTCAAGGCAGAGATAACATCCCAATTTTGTATGTGTTATGAGCCAGTTCTGGGCTTTCTCATTAGGCTTAAAAAAACACAGTTTTAACATAAATGTCCATCAAATTCTTGTAATGACAATAACCTATCATGGGTTTGGGAGCCTGATGTAGAAATAAAGTGTCACCCATACTGATCATAGCCAAGTTCTTTAAAATGCACATAGATAAGTTCATAGTTACCGAAGAGTGTATGAATATGAATATGAATGCTGAATACAGATAAAAATTGTACATTCAGGTACCAATATCAGTGTGCTCAGTGTGGTCTTGACTGCATGCATTGCGTTTAGACTGTAGTATAGTTGTAATTAATGTAAAAAAAGAAGATGCATCAACACAGTGCAACATATTTTGGACAGGTAAAAACAAACATAAGGCCATATTTATGAATTCTACAGGTACAAGTGCTAAGTCCTAAGAGGTGCAAATCTGTACCCCCTCAATGCATACGGAAAATTGACATTGAACAAGGCAAGACATGGTGTTCTTAAAGCAAGACATAAGTAAGAGGGGTTGTGTGTTTCCTGGGCTTGCTGAAGGCCCAATGAGATGCCCAGGGGCTGCCCACTGCCTGATGCACTAGAACATAGTTTTACATGGTTAGTTTTTGAAGGAGCAGCTCTTTGTGCTCACAGAACTGAAAAAAAAACACATTCAGAAACAAACTAGGAAGCAGGGTGCAAAATGCAAAAGATACTTTGCATTGATTTTTTTGCAATTAGCACCCAGCTCTATTATTAGTAAATGAGGACTATGATAATTTCACCTGACACTGTTGATCTCTGTCAGCTATACAATGTAAGGTCACCACTGAATGCAATTTAGTCAGTTACATTGTGGAATTAATTAGGTTATTATGCTAAAACCAAAACAAGAATAAAAATGTTTAAGTTAAAATTTGCAGCAGTGTCTATTAAAATAAAAAGTCCAGTCGATTGTCCATGAAGTCTAGTAGTCATTTGTATAATATTTTTTAACAAGCACATTAAAAATCCTTAAACATTGGTTGTATAGCTATATCTCCCTCCCATCAAACCCCAAATAAAGAAAAACACATTGCTCTCTGTATAGGCAGCTGTAAAGCTGACATACCTTTCCACAAGGGAAACAATGAATCCCAGTTCTTCTCATTATTACATCCCTTGCAGGGGTGCCTGGTGATGACAGAGACTGAAAGGCTCCATAAGTCTCACATGTATTATTAAACTGATGGAAGTGTTAAAAATAAAAATTTTATGCAAAAAATAAACAAAAACACACACCAACTTTAGAGAATTTTGTTAATGACAGATTTTTTTTACGTTTTATTTAAAGAGATGCAAATCATGATTTATTGTTATAAACGGACTCCATTAGAATATTTTGTTAATATTCAAAACTATAAGCTGACGTCTCTTTTCTTAAACTTTAAAATGTTTAAAATTGTTTCTTGACTCAAATATTAAGTGCATGAAACTTGTATGCATCATATGCACTAAAAATCACTTAATCTGTGGATCCTCAATGTCCACATGAATAAATGCTTTTGCCGTATTCTAATTCTTCTGACTACAATAATGGTCCACCCAGAAACTGAAAACAATTTCTGATAAAGGAGGATTTACCTTTATGTGAAGCATCTAAAAGTTTGCTCCAAGGATGGAGTAATATCAATGTTGGTGGACTAAGGAAATTGTACTAAATTCTCTCAATAGCATTTCTGCAACTGCAAAATGATTAAGGTAATGTAATAATCTTTTAATTTGTGTCAAAAAATATTGACACAATGTTGACGCTTTATTAATAGGTCTTTTAGAAGATACTCAGATTGAAATCATAGCGTAAAGGAAGCACAACAAATTTTCTATGGATTCCTTATAAACACATACACTGCTTCAGGCACAAGGTGGATCCTTTGATAATGGCCTAAACTAAATACAGTATAGCCCCTAGACTATTTGAAATGTACAAGTTGTCTACAAAAGTCAATGATAGTGCAATGTATTCCATGATGGGGTTCTATGAACAGTGAATACGTCTGCAAGCTTAGAATCTCTCTTAGAGTATAAAATAAATACTTGTCAAAAACATTTGTCAATAAAACATCTTCTTGATTTATCATCTTCGAAGATAAATCGGACAAGCTCAGTATTTTAGCAGTTATACTATACAACCTAAAGTATTTCACTGGAATAAGGAAGAATTTGGGTTCATTATGCCCATTAAAGGGAAACTGTCATGGGAAAACACGTTTTTTTAAAAACACATCAGTTAATAGTGCTGCTCCAGTAGACTTCTGCACTGAAATCCATTTCTCAAAAGAGCAAACAGATTTTTTAATATTCAGTTTTGAAATCTGACAAGGCACCCTACTGTACATCAGTGTGCTTTCTTCTCTAGGAAACTAATGCTGAGAGAAACTACAATATCAGCAACATGAGCTGTTGGCCATGAAGTTGGCATTGGAGACATGTCGCCATGTTTTGAGGGTTGTGTGGAACCTATCACTATACTCAATGACCAAAAGAATCTGGTGTAAATTGCTATAAAGCACCAGGCCCCTAGGCACCTTTCCTGTCCAGATTCAATTTTCTCATTTCCTACAGGCCTGGTTTTAAAAATGTGAAAGCAGATGCCTTGTCTCTGTTCCTGGTTTCTGAAGAAGCTTCTGCAATCTGGGCTCGTGCCAATCAAGACCTGGTAAAAGCATCCAATCACCAAAGGGGGTGGTCAGTAAACGTTGTATACTTGCTCCTGCATTCCAGGTTGGATATTGGGTTGTGTAATAAAAATATCTGACTTCAAGTACCCTCTCCTAAGATGGGTCTTTGTTTTATTGGACCTACCTTGCAATATGACAATTCCCAGCTCCTTTTGTGTCATCTTACTGGAACCTGTAGTCAAGAATGGCTTTTCATCTGATTGTTCCCCTCCTGTTTTGATTGAAAGGCCTCAGGAATTCAAGATCCAGGAAATTATGGACACCCATAAGGTCAGAAGTAATATCCAATATCTTGTTCATTGGAAGGAGTTTGGTCCTGAAGAGACATCTATTTTGTACAATGGGAGAGAGGCACATCCATATCCTTAAGTGCCTGTTCTGATATGGTGTGTATCTGGACCCATGTGTGCTCTGCTGCATAGCACACATCACAATTCACAGCTTTGCATCATAATCCCAAAGATAGCTCTGTGCTTTTACAGTTCAGCCTAATCTTTTTTCTTGTTTTAGCTTTCTGGTTATTGACTCTATGTCCTGACTCTGATTGTCTGCTGTGTGTACTGACATCTAGCCTGCCTTATCTATGATTTTGAGTAACCCTTTGCTGGGCCGCTTTTAAGATCTATTGTTTTCAGGTTGTATCTGTAGGTCCACAGCAGAAAGTTCAAGGGCCCTAAAAGAGTGTTGGTGAATAGTGATGGGCGAATTCCCGTGATTCGCCTCTGGCGAATAAATTCGCGAATCACCAGCGAAATTTTGCTTAGCGAAAATTCGCAAAAAATTTGCGCGTTGTTTTTGACGCGCGCCGAAAATGCCGCGCCGCGCGCCGCAAACGATGTGACACGCCAAAGTTGACGCGATGCGCGTCAAAAGCGTCCCGCGACTCGTTTCGCAAATTTTTCGCAAATTCGCGAATTCCTCTGGAAATTCGCACATTTTTCGGCGAAGCGAATCTCGGGAGATTCGCCCATCACTATTGGTGAAGATTGGTTACAGCAGCTCAGATTTGAACATTTGAACATTTTAAAGACAATCCATTTTTTGTGTTTTTTATGTGGCAATGTAATAGTGTATATAAACAGTGACTTATGAGTCATGCTGCAAAATCAGCCATTTGCTGCTTTAATTTTCAAATGTTCTGGATATCAACATTGTATAACCATTGCTACAGATTGTTACAAATTGTCTAATATTAACATGTCTTGAAGACACCTTTGGCTGAAACCTAACATAATAATAGAAAGTAGAAGCTGTCTCATAAAGGTGATAAATGAGACACATAAGAGAAATCACTGTTCACCATCAGAAAAGGCATTGAATTAACGGTCAAGAGCAAGAAAGTAGTGATAACGTATATCCATTTGTAACATGTTGAAGAAAGATTACAAATACATTACATTGTTTTATGATCTAGATTCTGTTAATACTGTTATATTACTTCCTAAGTGCTTTTATGTCATTCAATCATCCATTTTGCTACAGATAAGTGGAAAAGAGTGCATGGGAATATTCTGTTGCAAATTTTTTATTAAATAACATAGGGGAAGATTTATGAACATTCAGATTTAAATTTTTTGCCACAATTTAATTTTTGCAAAAATGAATTATATTTTAAAAAATCCATATTATAAGCTTGTGGGATCCACAGCAGACACTTTCTTCTCTTATTTACATTCAGGGGGGTGACCATTTCAGTATAAAAAATCATAAATCATAAAAAAATCCTACTTTCACACATTTGATTTGTTCGCTCACTAAACTGGGCCCCTTGTGGGGCAAAAAACATATCAAGCAGGTTCATCCCTGTACTCATAATACTTCCTTTTGGGGGATTGCTCAGCCTCCTGACTTTTCCTCAATGTCTCACTCAGACAGACTCTGTCACTTAGTCACACACTCCCTCTGCACCTTGCAGTGACAGACAGCACATTCAGCCCCACTGGGAGTTTTTAACACAGGCAGGTATCCTTCCTTAGATTCCTAACACTCTATCTTGCCACAGGTCAGCCTTCCTATGGAAAGTGAGCTCCAATATGTGAAAACACATACATTTGCGAAAAACCAGCGAAAATTCACCTGGCAAAAATTTGTTTCTTCAACGGTGGTGCCCAATTTTTTTGGACACCAGCGTGATTGTGCGCTGCTGGTGTCCAAACCGAGATGCGCACGTCCAAATGAGATGCCCCGGCGTTTCATGAATTTTTTTGACATTTCACACATTTCTCCTGAAATTCGGTGAAGCAAAAGGCCACAGATTCACCCATCATAATATTGTATGAATTTGGTAAATAAAGAAATCTAAAATGCGCATCCAAAGAAGGTATGAGTAATCATTCTCATTTCACTGTAGTGTCTAACATTCCTTTTTTCCCATCAAGTATTCTGAGCTAAATATAGTAATATATTAGAAGAGATATGAGAGCGAATATAATTTATGCTTCTTTAAAGTGATACAAATAGGTTTAAATTTTACCAATACAAAGGTACACTATAAACATACCTCTTGTGGTAGCTTCTGGATAAAGCCATACTTTAATTATGTTCCTGAAAGCTGTATTTTATTCTCCATTTTAAACCAATTTAATGAAATATATTTCTCTGTCTTGACATATAATTTTGTAACAAGAGGAAATACAGAGTGTCATTATGGGTTGGTGTCATGTTTATTCTCAACAAAAAATACAGAGATAGGAAAAAAACTTGAAGACAAAATATGAATGCTTAGTTAATATGCTATATGCCAAAAAAATGACAGGTAATGCAGTTAAATAGCCTCTGTTGCTTTTTATATATAAATAGTGGCATGGGCTTCAGTGACTAGAATGTATCACACAAAATACAGTTTTTAACCATCCCATTTATCTATATTCTGCAGAAGCCTATTTCAAAATATTAGAGAGAATATTGTTTAATGTTGTATACACACATTATATACAATTTAACCATTCACCATCAGTTAAATTATGGCCAATGTTTTTTATGGGAATTCATGTAAAGTCATAGTTGTATTCATATTCAGTATAGTTCACTGAAAATCTTAATTTTGTTTCTGAATTCTGAGTATTCTGTTATAGAAATTTACTGACACTTGACCACAAGTTAAAGTGAGTGAATAAAATTATTCATGATTTACAGTACCACCTATTTGCCAGTATTGTACCTAGAAATATATTTGAATTCACCCATTTATTCTTAAACGGAAGCAAAATATCAAAAACATTGTCTGTAATTATTCCATGAATGTCTGTTATGCACATGTTCCATCATATAGTCCTATCCCTGGATCTCAGAGACAGTTACAGCACTTTACACAGTGGGCACACAAACACACACAGTTGGGTCATTTGTGAATTCGCAAAAAACAGAAAGCGTTCAGGAAAAAACATGGGCAATACAACCATTTGTGAATAAATATGCGATTTGAGAACTTTATAAATGACCTCCAGTGCATCAATCGGACTAATGGCTAATACTGAGCATCTGTGGCCTGATTAGCAAAAGTTAAAACAAGCCATACCTACAGGGATCTAATACAGAGATACCATTAGCAGTGAACCAGTCCCTTTGCTGCTCATATAGAGTAGAGGTACTGTATACAGCATACAAGCCCCAGTTCACTGGTTGAAGCACAGGCAGTTACAAAAACAACTTCTTGATTTCAATTAAGACCCAATCTGTGCTTTGTACAGTACATTAGAAAGGTTTATTTATTTTCTTGCAGGAAACATACAGTATAGAAAGCATAAAAACACAATAAGAACAATTTCATTAAGTGCAGTTGGCAGCAAGTTCATTTAGATGCACTAGCAGATATATTATACATTTCCATGAGGTCTATTGCATGCTATCTATTGTCAAAAAGCATTATATTATTATATTATAGTATTTATATTACTATATTATATAAAACACCTTTATATACAGAAATCTACAGTCTAAACATGCTATGGTGCATTTAATTAAAAGTCTAAATGGCTGGAATCCATCAGATTGGAAACTCACCTTAGAAAGATATCCTGCCTCCAGATAGAAACAGATAATAAACACATTCCAAGATACCCATAGGACAAGCCAGACAGCATACTGCAAAGGCAAGAGAAAGAAATAGATCATAGTTTGCAGGTACACCTATTGAACATCATGATTGACTGGCATCCTCTGACATTCATTTTGTTAAAGACATATTGCAGCATTTATTCAGTGTTTTATTATGACTTCCTTTGAAAATATATAAAACTTGTTTCAACTGTCCCTTCATGACCTTCACGACGCATAGATTAAACATAGCAGCTTGCTCCATCCTATTTTTTCTCCAAATCAATGTTCCAAATAGGGAACATTATGTTTATTAAAAGGCTTTAAAGTCCCTGTCCCTTTAAGTTACTATTTTTATGTTACACACAACTGCAGTTAAATGTATTTTAGTATGCTGTGCTGTATGTGCTGTATGCAGCGCTACGAAACAAGTTGGCGCTATAGAAATACATGTTAATAATAATAATAATAATAATATGTTTTTTAGTTTGACCTTCACCTCTCCCTGTAGTCCAGGAAGCTGCTGTGACCTTTAACCCACCTCCCCTCTTCAACTGTTCCCAGTGTTCAGTTACCAGCTATTTTAGGTACTCTCGAACTGCCTAACCAACCCTGGTATAAAAATATTCTCTGACCTACTGGATTGATTAATGTATGAGATTTTATAACAGTTGTGGAATAAAATTCAACAAATCTGAATATTTGTGTCAGTCTGGTTGAGTTCAACTCTCTGAGGAGATCTGCTCATAACAGTGAGTAATGTCCTGCAAAGGTCCTGGCCCAGATCTAAGGGAAGTATCACTAATGACAGTGGGTTGAAACAGAAAAGTCAAATAATATAATTTCCAGCCAAGTTCAAATTGGGCAAACTTTGTGTTAGTTCTGTGCTAGTAAGAAGCAGCCAGCCATCAGTAGAAGCAGCAGAAGCCAGAAGCAGCAGCACCACCACAGTGTATGTGCATAAAGAAACAGCTATATATCTGCAAATTCCAGTGTCCTCTCTTCAGGATTTATGCATCCAGTGTGAATAATTACATGTACAGATCTGCTTCAGTCAGGAAGAGCATACCACTGTTCACACAATACATATATAG
>CM044439.1:69003970-69017852 GCA_024363595.1 Xenopus borealis
AAAATTAACGTATCCAAATCAGAGGCTATGCCACTGAATTTGTCACCCAGCATGGTAAAGATTTTAAAACTTAATTATGACTTTGAATGGACACAATCATCTATCAGGTACTTAGGAATCCGCCTCACAGACTCCTACAACAAGTTAAGTGAGGTTAATTACAAAAATTTCATCAAGCACCTGATAGAGGATTTAGAGTCTTGGAAAAACTTTTCGGTATCGTGGTTCGGTAGAATTAATATAGTGAAAATGAGTATACTACCTCGCATCCTTTATATGTTTCGCACCCTTCCACTTCCACCCCCAAAGGATTGGTTGACTAAACTACAAAATGCATGCCTTAAATTTATTTGGTGCAATAAGAAAACATGCATTGCTCGAAACCTACTATTTAGGCATAGAACTATGGGGGGGGCAGGGTGTCCCAAACCTCCGTGAATACTACATAGCAGCTCAGGTGACACAATTGTTAAATTGGTTTGTTACTACACAACCCCCAAAGTGGGTCTTAATTGAACAAACTATGGCCCAAAGTACATACCTAGGGGATTTTCTCTGGACACATAGAAAGACACACAACCAAATAACATTTCCAACAATAAAGCACACCCTCTCACTATGGCATAACATAAAAGCTAACCCAAAATGGCTATCCAGACATCAACCAATGGCTCCCCTTTTTAACAACTCAGACTTCGAGCCAGGAATGCAACCAAAGCAATTTAGCTGGTGGAGTACCAACAATCTCACACATATATACGCCATTACATCCTACATGAGAAAATAATGAGTTGGACGGCTCTAAAAGAAAATGATAATATCCCAGATCAGGAACTATATAGATATAACCAAATACGACACATCCTGACTGAAATAAAAGGAAGGGCCCCTTTCAGTCCGAACACATTCTTTGAATCACTGTGTCAACATAGACCACGTATGAAAAGATCTCTTAGCTATATATATAATCAATGTATTAATAAACAACCTATAGAATCCCTGAAATTTGTGAAAAGATGGAATTCGGAACTGTCGACAACGTTAAACGACCAAGACTGGCAAGAAATATTCTTAAATGCCAAAAGAGTCTCCACTAATATATTAGCACAAGGAACCGTGTACAAAGTCATAAGTAGGTGGTATCTAGTTCCCAGCCGCACAGCTAAATGGAATTCACAAAACAGTCCAAATTGTTTTTTTGGTTGCACAGAGGAAGGAACAATGGCACATATATTTTGGTACTGCACTAAAGCACAGCGCCTTTGGATAAGGGTATATCAATTAATTTAATCAGTCTTGCAGATAAGCATACCTAAATGCCCGGAGGAAGCCTTGTGCTTTAGTAAGTCCATCTATTCTTTTATGCAACAACACTTCTTAATTACACACTTTTTCACAGCCACCAAACAGGTGATCGCCAAGGCCTGGTTAACCCCAAAACTGACCTTCACTGAAGTTAAAACAAGAATAGATAGGGTGTTCTGCATGGAAAAAAAGTATAACATCAGATAAACAAAAACAATTTGCGGAGGTTTGGGACCCTTGGATTTCTTATCTACTCTGGGGTACAAAGGAAGGAATAAGGTTGAAACTGCAACAGATATATATATATATATATATATACCAGAATAAAAACAGTGGTTACCCTTAAAATTCCCTCCCCACAATTTTATTTTATCCCCTTAGTAATTGTTTGTTTGTTTTATATGTTTAATGTTAAAATAAAATACCACAAGATATTCTCAATAAAAATAACCTGGTACTGCTTAACCAATTACAATGACCTAAAAGTATATGGATGTGAATAAATGAATGTCATACTCGTTATCAAACAGTCATGATCACCATATGTACCAACTGGAAATGGAAATAACATTATTGTTTATTGTAATGCACTCTGTTTCTAATAAAAAATATTGAAACAAAAAAAAATACAACACAAGTTATTTTACAATGTGAATAAGTTATTTGCAAATTCAATACAACCATCTTTTTCAAGCCAAACAACATACACCGTAGTAAAAAAAATCACACTCAATTGTGTATATTTTTAATGTTGTGTCAGATTATATTTATCACCATTGATATTTTGCCGAGTGTACATTATCTTTCAAAGTTTTTTTCCATACCTTTTATGGGCCTGTCAGCACAAGGGGCACTTTTATGATTTACATGCATATGTGCACAACAGCATTACCCATACTATATGCAAATAACTAAATAGCCCAGCATTATAACTACCCTTAACAATCTTCTGTATTGCCTCCAATAAGTATTCCTATTTCTCTTGATGTGTGTACATCCTAGCTTAATTCCTCTTCAAACTGAAGGGATCCCTTTATACAAACACTTCTCTCACTTCAAAGTGAGAAATCAAGCGAATATAAAGAAATCTGTAACATTTTTTCTCACAGTAGTACTACCTATTAACATTGCTAATGTTCTCTTGGTAATGCCTATGAGATTTTCAAATCCAGAGGCAAAATCTTTTCATCTCTCATATTGGCCTTTTTTGGAGTAAAAAGAAATTGAAATTAGACTTATCACAATTAATAGTTTGAAAATGCTATATGGGATTAAAGGTAAAACTCCTAGAGGAACTTAAAATACATGAGAGAACTGTGGTTGAAAAATATCACCATTGTCACATCTTTGTTACATCAGAGAAGAGGGTTATTTTTAGTGTATACAGTACTTATTTAATCTGATCATTGTGTTACAATGGAACAGTGGGTTTTTAACAATATACTGAATCCCTATGGCTTGGACTATTGATAGTGTATAATTGGAACATATTTTAACAGGGAAATCGTAATGCAACTTTTTTTTCAAGAGCCTAAGGGAAATGCAGTAAAGTGAATGAAAATAAAAATCATAACAATCACTTAAAACAAAAGTAAAGGAAAATTTAGAAAGTAAACAAAAAAAGTCTATTAATGGACATACATTTTACAATTATGATATAATCTGTATTTGGGGGAAACCCCAATGTCAGGTATTGCTGTCAGTTATTTGTTAATATAAGTTTCCAAAATACATGCAAGCATATTTCCAACATTTACATGTTGCATTCATGGTTCAATTTAAAGCCGTCACGTATGGTGACTGGAACAGACAGGAACATGAAAAGATGGACTTCCCACACCGGGATGTTGTAAAATCCAGAAAACTTTATTGATCAATATTAAAAGACATGCATCATGTCATGCTTATGATTAACGTGTCAAGCTAGACGTGATGATTGTCTTTTAATATGGATCAATAAAGTCTTCTAGATTTTACAACATCCCGGTGTTGAAAGTCCATCTTTTCCTGTTCCTGGTTATTGCGGCGTGGGATGCCAAGGAAATCCAGCACCTGGCTACATTTATATGGGCTGCCTGCAGTTTACTGAGGACAGGCAGTGAGTCTGAGCGGTATTTGTTTATACATATTCTGACCCGAACAGACACCAAGGTTCCGGTCATGGCTCACACTTCTGCCTATAACAGCTTTCTTTTGCTTTTGGAGGATCGCTCCGCTACTCATGGCAAATGTTAGGCACCCCCAAGTGAATGTATTTACTTAACTGAAACCCTGGGCCCGTGCTCCTATCAGCAGAAAACTGCATCGGCCCAGAGTTATTCCAACAAGCACCACAGAGTGCTCCGCTCTTCAAATTTTCTGGGGCAGACGCATGCTTAGTAGAATAAAAAAGGGAACTTTTTCATTAAAGTTTGGCTCTTCAGTCTAATGCACATGTGCATGCGCTCAAAGAAAAAAGAAGCTGGAAGAGCAGCGTTCCATGTTGCTCAAGTAGTATAACTCGCTGGTGCAGTTTTATGCTGATAGGAGCACCAGCCGGGGTTTCAGGTAAGTAAATATATTCACTTGGGGGTGCCTAAAATTTGGCACCCCCTAGTGCTAAACGATTTTTTTTCTTCTTTAAGCCAGCATCTGTCTTCTCTCCATAAAAGAAGCTGGCACATGGAGGAGAAGAGGAAGGCCTCGTTCCCGGTGTTCCATAATATACTCCTCTATGGCCTGAGACTCAAGAAGAAAAAGAGGTCATGGCCTACTCCAGTAGAAGAGGAACCAGGAATTAAGTCAAAAGCACACTCTTAAGTCCTTTGTGGAGGAAGGGTCGCGGCAACTTTTTTAGAGAAGACATATGTAAATGAAGAATTGCAGGAAGGTAACCCTTCTACAGATGTAGAAGCAAGGACATAGGAAGGTTTTAGAAAGGAAACCGCACAGCCTATTCCCCATTGCAGTATCTTGCTAATAGCCCAATCAACTTGGGGGTCTAGAATCACAAGAGTATGAGGACAATTGATATTGTAAAAGAAAATGTGTTCTTAGTATCTATGGACATGAGTGGATTATCAGATTTAGAAAACATCAACTGAAATCCAAATGAGCTTCCATCCATGGGTTATAATCTAATAGGGGAGTACTTTCTATGCAACACTTCTCCCATTCTAATAGGACTGGAAATGCTCTGGAAGAATATTGTTGGGGAATTAAAACTGCATGACCTAAACAGACCTCCTCAGACCTGCTGCTGTTTCCCAGCCCCCTGGAACAGATGTCATGAAAATACTCTTTATCTCCAAATACAAACACAACCAATTTGCATGTCTATGGGCCTTTTTTTATGGGGAAAAATGGGTAGAGCACAATTGCATGGGTTCCTCTGAAAACCTAGGGTCTGAGACTTCGGGTTTGGGTGAAATTCTAAGGTAATATTAAAGGTAGCAGTAGGGGTTCTTCCCTGAGTTCCCTCCCTATGTTGCCAATTTGTAGTATCATTCCAGCCCAACTCTACCTCCCAGTGACGGAATTCTGTACAAAATTACTTGACCCACCATTTACCCTGCCTGAGCTTACAGATTTTATAATTAGCTAATGGAGAACAATCAGGGTTGTCATAGATGATAGCCATGGCCTTAAAAAAGAGAGAGAGAGAAATGGACTGGATTAGGGATAAGCTAAAAGATCATATTTGGAGATCCATTTGGAGTCCGGTAATTACAAAATTAAATCTAGACTCCTCAGTATGAAAGGAGCAGTCTGGGAATCCAAAATGTAGTTTACACACCTCCTGGAAGGCAACACGTGTACTATTTTCTCCAGTGAATTTTTCAGGGAATAGGACCTTGGGTTCCACTGCAGAGTTAATCGGGGAACTGGTAGTGGTTTGCTTCCGGGGACAGGAGCTGGGACCGGAGTAACAGGTTGTTGTTGAATAATGTCCAGACAATCTCTGAAGGCATTGGATGATTTGATCCAGTTTAGCTTCTTCACCGAGATGCTGGAAGAGACTTGCCAGGATTGCTTCTGTGGTAGTGAGAGAAGCAGCTGCTTCTTAGGTGTCCATGTCTGGCCCAAAATAATGTCACGTATGGTATCCCAAAACCCATAAAAGATACCAAGATACCGGTCACTACTCACGCTTCTGCCTATAACAGATGCCTTTCATTTTGGGAGGATCCGCTACTTGGATGCCACCAGGTCTTAAAGTAAGAGAACCAAGGTGAGATTTCTGGGCAGACAAGGGAACCATAATATGTAAGAAACACAAAGAGGAGCAACCGCTCAGACTCACCGCTGCGTATTACGTTGAATGGAGAAAAATCCACGGTCAATAACAAAAGTCGGGTGCTGGAAAAAGCCTTGGCGTCTCGTGACGTATATGTATGGAATAGGAAGAGGATAGAGCTTCCGCACACCAGTATGTAGGTTAAAATCCAAAATCTTTATTAGGTCATCTTAAAAAACATGAACACACCACGAGCTTGACGCGTTTCGGGCGCGTGCACCCTTAATCATAAGCAAAGATGGAACAGCATATAGACACTCCCCATATATAGTCCAGCAAAGTAGCGACCCCTACAGGTCAGTGTCTATTATAGGTGATTAACCCATACAATATAAGCTTAAAATGTGAAACAATAATTAAACAAAAATATAAATTATTGTACAAATGCACATTATTATCAAAAAGACAAAATAACTAAAAATAATACATAATGTCAAAACGAGTATTGAGACCGCATGGATCTCTTGTATTTAAAGAAAAGATCCAAAAGGCCTCACGTTTGTTCAATGATACTAAGGGGTCCCCACCTCTTTTGGGGGATTAGATCTTCTCAATTATATTTACTCCTAGATCAGGTGTGCGGAAGCTCTATCCTCTTCCTATTCCAACTATAATATGTGACTGGAGGAATGGGGTTAGAGCAAAACGTGGTTGAGGAAACAGGCCAGGGTCAATAGTTAGTCTGTCAGCCCAGTATAAAATCAGGATCCGGAAGAATAATAAAAAAACAGGCAATGCTTGGGTCAAGCAGTGAACCATGAACCATTAAGTTGGAATCAATGTGGATGCCTCTAGCGTCTAGCAGCTACTAAAGCTGAGATGTATTGTGTATATGGGAAAATAGTCAGCCTTGTATGGAGTATGACTCAATAAATCCAATCATCTTAAATCCAAACAAGCATGCTTACACTAGTTGGCCATTGGCAAGCACAGTTTTGACAAAGTACATAGTGGCCTCAAAAATACATTTCATGATTAAACATATTTATAATTTAGGAATATAGGCCCATGGAACTATTGGAAAAGTGTATATTTGT
Source organism: Xenopus borealis (assembly GCA_024363595.1). Taxonomy (NCBI): domain Eukaryota; kingdom Metazoa; phylum Chordata; class Amphibia; order Anura; family Pipidae; genus Xenopus; species Xenopus borealis. The sequence continues at coordinate 69,010,589 of CM044439.1, forward strand.
CAACCCAAAGTATTTATATTACAGAGACTGGTCTGAAAACACCACTCATTTACAATGGGTCATAACTGTCAAATTCCTGTGCACTTCTGTGCATATGTTGTTTATTATAGAGCACATTTATGTCAGCAGACCCAGTGGGAAACTTGCACTTTTCCCTGCAGTGAATTGCATCTGAAACCACTTTCATTAAAAGTAATTGTGTACAATGTGTTCTTTGCTCTTCCATATACCTGTGCTCAGTATTGCTCAGTCCTTTCTACCCTCCATGGAACCCTGAGCACCTTGCAGCAATCGCTGCAGCGCAGTTGAACCTAAAAAAACTAGATGCACATGTCACTGGACTGACGAACATTGAAAATTACACTAGACAGACAGCGCACGTGTAGTTGAGTCTATTATAGCTAATTGAACACAAATGCTGTATTACCCCAATGCAAATTATTGTGGCAATAATTTCACTAAAAATCTCTGTGCAAGTACTAAAAAATTCTTTTTATACCAATTTGTAGTCCTTCCAAGCCCATTCCCCCCTTGTTCTAGGCTACCTTGTCCTCAGGCCACAGACAAACCACTCCTAAGAAATTTGCATCGTTCAGACTACCTGTAAGAAGGGAAAAACAGAATTAATATTTGGTGATATTTCCCTCATGCTTTATTGTCGCCTGGCAGACTGAGCAGTGCCAAGAAGTTTGATTATTAGCATTAGTAGTATTTTTACCAACACAAGTATAAAATGCTTTCTAATTTACATGTAAATATATGCAGTGATGGAATGTAAAGCAAAAAACTAAAGAAATGTTCATAATCCACATGGCATCTAATTTACCAGTGCTTCCACAATCATATTTCTGAATGAAATATAAAAATAAAACTGTTGCCTCTTTTAAAAATGTTCAGAATAGTGCTGGTTGTTAGCTGGTTGACATTACCTTATTTAATGCTGCTAACATATTTTTAATATGTTGTTTGCAATTTTGCCATGGTTAGCTTATTGTACATAAACTGGTCTGGGTCTTTTATACTCAAAACTGAGTATGGGTTATGTGTAAGCAACGTTAATGGGTATAAGGAGGGAAAGACATTGATCCTGCCATTTTCATGGCATTTATAGGATAATTTTAACATGTTATGCTAATTGCCACCTATCATGCACAGTAAATAATTATCATCATTTATTTATTTATATAGCGCCCGAAAATTTCACAGGTAATGGATGCATTAGTGCTTATTTTAAGCAATACTTAAGCATTTTAAAAACAAAGAATATGACTAACTATTAATTCTATATTTTCTACTGACATCCCAATTCCCAATTAATTTATTACAAAAATCTCTAGGTAGGTTAAATATATTATTATAAATCAGATGCTTTAACCCAGTAATAACAGTTTGATTAAAATTAAGAAAGTCTTCTAATGAATTAAAATAAATCAGTAATTTATTCTACAAGAAGAACACAAAATATGAACCATTGTTCTGCACTCAGTACAGTGCCATAACCTCCTACTGAGATACAGCATGTGCTATGTGTTATCACTGGATTAATCCTGTCAAAGAAAGATTTAATAAGAAGAGGATTATCATCTGTATAATTTAAGGACAATGTCACCTCGCTGCATTGCTAAAATCAAGAATCATTTCAAATAAAACTAAAAACCAGTCTATTCTGACATCAGTAATGAAAGAATTAAGATATCCCAGCAGTCAGCTTTATCAGGCTGTATGTTTTCTGGATGGGTAGCCAACTCATCAGGCTCGACTCACATTATAACTGAACACTAATCCGTATTTGATCTTTAGATGGAGAGCAAACAAATGTTAAGCTCCTATTGGCCTCAACACAAAAGCATCCTTAAGTGGCTTGCTGGTTTGGATTGATCAACAGGGAAACCGAAGATGATTAGCTCTGTTTGCAACCAAGGTGACCCTGTAGTAAGAATAAATTAGTTGCAACTGCCCTTTCAGGTTTTGTAATACAATTCATACAATACCAATTTCCTTTTCACCTATAAACATTGCCAGAAAGGAGATAACAGGGTTCTGTATATATTAACAACATTGACAATCTTGATTTAAAATTGGATAAACCCCATTAAAATAACTGGATCACAGCCATTCCCAAAACAAAACAATGTCTTCAGTGGCACTGTGCATTGGCAGACAGCTCAAACACTCACCAACTGCCAAATTGAGAGAACATAACCACACGTTGTTGTGATCTTTATTTGAGAACTATTTATTATTTCAAATTTTGTTTGTCTCAGGGGACTGTGAGAGTTATTTTCACTAAAAACAGAGGGAAACTATAACCCGGTAAAACAATTTCAAAATAAATTGCTCATTGTTCAAAAATATATTTTGGAAATAGGGCATGACATAAATCCCCTAACTCTATGAACATTGTATAGCTTTGTTTTATACAAATATTATATATAACTATTATGGAACAATGTCTCTTGAAAAAATATATTTTTTTAAATATGAACACCCAGAGTTAAAAAGGTAAGTTCGGTAAGCCCTTTTCATTAACCTGAATATATGAAGGGGGATTTACTGCTTCTTTAAAAATTACAAAGGAGAAATGAAAGGAAGGCACACATAAAATATAAGAATGTAGAATACTTATACAAGTATGGGATCCGTCATCCAGAAACCCGTTATCCATAAAGCTCCAAATTACGGAAAGGCTGTCTCCCATAGACTCCATTTTATTCAAATACTTCAAATTGTTAAAAATAATTTCCTTTTTCTCTGTAAAAATAAAAGATTACATTGTACTTGATCCAAACTAAAATACAAATATGCTGGCCATAGACTTAATAATTACGATTTTTCTCAGAAATTATCTTTCCAAGAAATCGTTTGTTAAAACATACACGTGTAGAGCTGAATCGGCAAGATATACAGGTAGAAACAATAGAATTCTACCTGTATCTGACGAGTCAGCACTTACATGTAGCAATGTTAAGGGTGCCTTCAAAGTGATCCGATCAAAATTTTCTGTCCAGCCCGATCAGCCAGCCAACCGATATCTAAATCTTCTGACGATATCTGTTGGCTCATTTCCCACCATACACACACAGAATATCGTACGAAAATTTGTTTCGTACAATATTATCTGTGCGTCTAAAACCAGCCTATTGGATTTATTTAATGTTTAAATTATTTTCTGCTAGATTTAAGGTATGAATATCCAAATTACAGAAAGATCCATTATCCAGAAAGCTCCAAGTCCTGAGCATTCTGTATAACAGGTCCCATATCTGTAATATTAAATTATGAGCGGAGAAGACTGTATGTGGCTGTGCAAGCCATTGAAGAATCAACTTGAATTATGCAGTTTGGTTTGATTTATGCAGTGTTTATTATGTATTCTACCCAGTAGAGGACTTTCCAGGAGTAAAGAGTTGGGACCAATCTATAATATAGATTTCCTGCCCTCACTGTATAAAAGCAGCTAAAAGCTTTGTCAATAATAATCAATGTTTGTCTACCTCAACAACTAAGAGAAGAAACCCCATTCCCTTCTAAGGCTAAACCAGAAATATGCCTTGAGAATAGCTACTTTCAAACAATTTGGTTTAAACTTTTTCTGTTGTTTGCTTCTGAGGTAATACTTTCTATTAAGGAACCAGTTTTGTGTCAAAGCTAACAAAGGAGGTGCCAATGCTCTTAACAGTAGAGTCTATCAAAACATCTGTTTACTGCACTCAAATCAGTGATCCGGTTAAACTAAAAGGAGCATGCTTAGGCAGTTTGAAAACCCTGAAAAGAAAAACTAGGACTAATCACTCCTTTTCTTGCTCTTTGTGGTCTGATATGTCAATGCTTGTCTTAAAAAAAAAAATGCAGTGCAGGCAGGTGCAGACCATCACTTACCACTTTCCACAGGGCTGGTAGCAAGTCCATTTAGCCCTGTTGTGGCCTGAATCTAATGACAATCTCTCTCTTGTAAGTCTCAATAACTATCATGTAAGCTCTTTCTGCACAGGGCCTTCCTCACCTTTTGAACCAGTATTGATTGTGACATATGTAACTCCATATGTTCTATGTATGTACAGTAATTCATGTGATTTAGTAGAAATACATGTTAATAATAATAAATAATAATGTACCGCTTTGTACCATGAGTGTGAATAACTTTTGTAGTAAATGGCTGATTTAACCATTTTTTTAGATAACACCACCATTATAGAGAATGAGACCAGAAAACGTACAGGCAAAAGAGGTTTCTTGATCTGTGTTTATATATATGGTTCCACTGCTGGACAAAGCTAATATTTTAGCTGACAACCTTTGCCTATAATTTTACTGAAGCTTTTGCCTATAATTCTACCAGCTGAAAATAAAAGCCATATTTTCTTTGAAGAGGCTTGTTGTAATAATTGCTCCATAACCTGCCACAAGTTCTCTTTTCACCACTTCTCTTCAGTATAATTCAGAAGTTGTTATCTTGGCTTGGAAGGTGTTGTGAATTTTACTTTCTTAAAGGAGAACTAAACCCTTAAAATGAATATGGCTAAAACTGACATGTTTTTAAAAACTGAACTTATTACACCAGTCTAGGTGTCTAAGTTTCAGCTTCTCAATAGCAGCAATGATCCAGGACTTCAAACTTGTTACAGGGGGTCACCATCTTGGAAAGTGTCTGCGACACTCACATTCTCAGTAGGCTCTGAGCAGCTGTTGAGAAACTAAGCTTAGAGGTTGTTGCAAAAAAACAAGCAGAACATGAGGTTGGCCTGTAATATAAGCTGCTACAGGGCTGATTAATTCTGGTGCTACAGTAGTTGCACTGGTTTCTGTGCTGCCATGTAGCAATTATCTATATTAATTACTAATAAGCCTTATATTGTGACATTTGTATACTGTAAATAGTGAGTGGTTCTTAAGCTTAGTAACTCATATCAGTACAGAGCATGTGCAGTGACTCAGCAGAAAATAAGATGGGGAGCTACTGGGGCATCTTTGGAGGTACAGATCTGCCCTACTAAGGGCTGTGGTTGCCTTGGGCTGGTACCGAAGCCCAAAAAATAATGCACAACATTTCTAGCCCACTTCTTTAGTTTAACGTTCCTTGTCCTTTAGCTGTTTCATGGGGAGACAGTACCTGCTCTTTCCATCTCAAGAAAGCTGTAGGACACTTTAGGAATAAAAGTTTTCAAGTTATGCAAAGGAAATGCTCCTTTGGTGTATTTCAGACCTCTGATAGTATGCTTTTAATGAAACTGATAAATATATTGGGCATCTCAGGCATTGGGACTTCTGCTTTTTAAATGTACAACACTTACAGACATTTACAGAACAATAATTTTTCTAATGATAACTGTAAATATATTTATTAGAAAGGAAGTGTAGTCCATAAAGACTGCAAGGGGACATATGCATCTGTTACTATACTGTAAGTACATTATGAAATTTGGGTCAGAAGGCTGGCCCTCACTAATCTAATACTCCATGCTATGTTTATATGGGTTTGGGTTATTTTATTAAGGCAGTTATAGTTAAGATGCATACATTTGGTTTTTAATGTATTACTCCACATTTGTATAAAGTTACTTTAGGGCACACCCAGCTGGCTAGACAAAGTCTTAAGGGTTGGAGATATGAGCTTCCATTTTATCTGAAGATATTTGTCTCTGTGTCTCAAAACTACCACTATGAAAGCATGTTGGCAGCCTCCTAACTTAATCTAGAAATTAAAAATACTAATCATAAATATAAATACCTGAGATATTACCTCAACCAAGCTACAAGATATTACTGCAAAAGCAGTTTCCCATGTTTTCTTAATTATTTCCTTTGCCATTCCCAGACACAACATATTTGTAAATTGATGCAGCAGTATTAACTTTTGTCAAAGTCTTTAATGTTAAGACAATATCTAAAAGCCGCAGGTTAAGTTGCACAAGGTGCTAAAATAGATGCAAAGCTGAGAAAATATAATTTGGGATTTAGAACATAATTTGCAGCCACAGATGTTCCTTTAAACTTGCAGCGAGCACCATTACTTGTCTTCAATCTCAAAAAGTGGAAATTGCATACATCACAAATTAAGTGTGATTAGCCAAACAGAAATTAATATTCATCCATATTGGTGAATCACACTAAAGTACAATACTTACAATACAATATTTGCAATGGATTAACATACATAGCTTGTATTGCTAAGAAAAACAGGGGCATGTTCAGTGTATATGGCAATTTAAAGGGCAAGGAAAGGGAAAGAAATAAAATCCCCTTTTTACTTTCTTTAATGAAAAAGAAATCTATCTCCAATATACTTTAATTAAAAAATGTGTGTGCTGTTTTTATAAGAAACCTGACTTTATTCATTGAAACTCTCCCTTCATTTAGTGCTGTGGATAGGAATTGTCAGACGGTTCCTAACTTCTGACAGGGAAACAATTATACTTATGAATAGCCCTTACCAGCCATGCAGAACTCAAGCAGCTTTGTTTTTTGATAATTTTTGACGATCCCTTAGAAGCCCAGACCACACTGATCATGTGTATGCAGTCTAGTCTTGCAAAGATGTATAACAAAGTAACAAGATGGCAGCCCCCTGTGGCCAACTTTGAAAGCATAAATAATTTGTTTGATTAGGCTTGTCGTGCAGTAAGTTCATGTTTATATTTAGTATACAAAATACAGCATTTCTTGCCTTATTCTATTTTAGACTTTCCTTGCCCTTTAATGGATGGAATTATGTCCAGATTTACTGATCCTAACACTGAATTTTTAATAATGCCTAGTATTTTAATATTTTAATATATTTTAATAAATTAGTATATGTGTCTCATAGATGATGGTGGAAAAGCAATAGCCAAGTACCAGAAAACAATCTACATTTTGTGAAAGAAAAGCAAATAATCTACATTAAAAGTGAAAAAACTGATTAGGAATAAACTTCATTGTGAATGATTACCAAGTAATCCAATATTAAAAATGGATTTTTAATGCCACACATACTCCAAAAACATAATCCATTATTTTACACCGTCCTATATAATAATAAACTTTGTGAAGTCCACTGACATGGGATAAAACACGTGACTGGACTGTGAATTTAAATGGTTACACCCTTTTTAGGAGGGACCGAGGGATTAGAAAGGGGGGAGGAGTGTGTTTATATGTAAAGCCTGAATTAAAGCCATGCACTAAAGAAATAACCATTACTGATGAGGGTTTGGAATCCCTCTGCGTAGAGATTTTGACTGGGCATAAGGTTACAAAGAAAATTTTCATTGGTGTATGCTACAAA
>CM044439.1:69119710-69135068 GCA_024363595.1 Xenopus borealis
AGTCTTTAAGAGCTGTTTCTATCTGTTTAAATGTGTCTGGGTCATGTAAAATTACCTCATTAAGGTGCCAGTGTGGTTCTCTAGGGGGGAGTTTGGCCAAATCTAGGGTTAAAGCAATAGGGGAATGAGCGGACCACATTATTGGGTGAATTTCACTATTATAGGTCAGGTGGAGACAGGCCTGTGACATAAAAAGGTAGTCTATTCATGAGTGAGTTTTATACACTGGGGAGTAAAATGTACAGTATATTGACTATCCTTTGGATGATTAGTCTCCAGCTGTCAAATAGGGCAAATCAGCTAATGAGCTTTCTAAATTTCCAGGAGAGGGTGTGTGCCTGTTTGTCTAGAGAGGGGTGTGCACGGTCCCTTTTTTGAGGCAAAGTTAAATTAAGATAACCTCCTATGACTTGATAGACAGGGGTTTGGGCTGTAAACTTATTCAGTAGTGACCGCAAGAAGCAGATCTGACGTTTATTTAATGGGTTTTCTGGATAAACGCCACATCTGCTTTAAGGTTTTTAATCTCTTTTAATGCAATATACCATTTAGTTGTTGTATTCAAACCTTTGCCATTTATATATATATATATATAATTCTAACCATAATGTCATGTGAGTATTTAGCTAGGGGCACCTCTCTCTTGTGGTGTATCCACAAGCCTGGTACGTAAGTACTGCCAGGGGCCCTATGACTCCTTGCATAGCATACAACAAATGCTTCCTCTCCATATGTATGAGTCATAACAGGTGGTACCAAAAAGAGTAACATTTGAACCAATTCAAGAATAAACACAATAATAAAACAACAATTCTTATATATAACCTTTGGTAATTTTTTAGGTATGGTGTTGTAAAACCCCTCAGTTCCCCCGAAGCAGGGTTTGTGAAGGTGAAGGAAAATTATAACCAGATCCATGCGCTATGATGGTCTGAGCGGATGGGTCTAGAGGGAGACTCCAGCCTCACGTAATGGGAGGTCATAGATCAAGGCACGGTAAGAGTTTCAACTTGGGTTGAGGTTAGGTATACAGGCTTTAATCATGAAGATCTGTAGAGGTAGTTGGCTAAGCCAGCCATTCAGTATGAGGGAAGCTAGAGAGGGCTGATTATCTTTATGGAGGCTGTAGACTGTAGACCATTGTGGGCTCATTGAAGGCTTAGAAGGGGATGCCAGGCCTGTTCTGGTGGTGTCCTTAAAGGGAAAGGAAAGGCAAAAAAATAAAATCCCATTTTTCCTTTCTTTAAATAAAAATAAATATATCTCCAAAATACTTCAATTAAAAAATGTGTACCATTTTTATAAGAAACCTGATTGTATTCAGTGGCATTCTCCTTTTATTTACTGCTGTGTATAGGAATTGTCAGATGGTCCCTAACTGATGGGCAGAAACAATTGTACTTATGAACAGCAGCCATGCAGAACTCCAGCAGATTGCAGTCAGTGTCTGTGTAGAGATTTGTATTGGATTTTATTTTTGCCTTTACATCCCCTTTACTGTTTCCAACTCCAGCTGTAAGGACAAAGATCACTGAGACAGTCTATTGTGTGGATGATTTAGTGTAGGCGTTTGGCCTCTATGTATTATTACCAGCTTAAAGGGGAATCCCCAATGATAGGGAATTTTGCTTTCTCTCAAAACTGGCCGTAATTCTTTCCTTTTTGCCCAAGTGACTGGTGATAAGTCTGACTAAATTGGTATTTTATGGTTGCCAAAGTCTAGAGAAGTTACAGATCATGTTTTAGCCAGTATCAGCTCTTTCCCTTCATAATAATGGAAGCGGACTATAATGTTGCGTGGAGGCTTCGTAGAAGGGGTCCTAGGGGCTAATGATCTGTGTGCTCTATCCAGTTTCCACAGCTCAATTGGGGCGTCTGGGCAGCGATGTTTGAACAAAGCTATTAAATGCTTCTGAATGTCTGGGCCCCCACAGTGGCTTAACTACTTGCTGGTGGGCCCTGGTGCAGGATTGGCATCTCCTCTCTGAGTATGCTACTCTCCTGCTCCAACTTTTCCAGTCTTTGGTTTATATCATCTCTAAACGTTTCTAGTTCGTAAGTCCGTTCCCTAGGTCTCCCTGATCCCTCTGGAGGTCTCTAACTGCAGCAGCTATTACTGTTGTAACAGATTGGGTAATGGAGGTTTTAAGCTGTGCTTGCAGCAGGGCCAGCTGCTCCTGTAATACCCTGATTGTTACTGGGACCTCATCCAAGGAGTGCCACTGAGAGGCTGCACATATATATCAGACTAACCAGGGGAGTCTCTGGTGTCCGGTGTTGTAGGAATTATCCTCAGCGGTGGGGAGACAGGTCTGGATGGTGGAGATGCAGACTAAATGCTCTGTTGGCAGGCACCATCTTGGCTGTCACAGCTTTCCGTACTGCTGTTCTTTGCAAGTAAGGGGAGTGCATTGTTTTTTTGGTTGTGCAGCTTTTTCTTCCCCATTTCAGATTAGCCAGCAGTTTCTAATTGTGAATGATGACCCAAGCACAAGATATAAACTCATGAAAACTTATCTTTGGTCTCATGTTTTCTGTCAACACAATGTTTGAAATACTTCAATGTGACGAGGGTCAAGAAGTTGTATAAAATGTATAGTTCTTTCAAGCTCATGGGGAGATTATTTCAGGCAGTCACATGGCATCCTCAGTGTAATCAAAATGGGGTTAATTTTATATGGTGAAAACTGTGATAACAGATAAATGATGCATGTAACTCAACACTCCTCCTCTTATCTAAGATAGAACAGGTCCCTCCACTGCTGAGATCATTTTCTCAGCTACCAATACACCAAAGAATAATATATACCACTTTAAGCACTTCATTATTTTGCACCTGATTACATTTCTTTTCTAGTGTATCCATAAAATCCTGCCTAACTTCTCTTTTCCTCTCAGAGCCAATACTCACTTCCACTGCTGTTTCCTACCTTAAACTTTTCTTTCTTGCATTTTGAATGACAACCTCAAATTCCACTGAAGTGTAGGTGTGTAGGTGTGTGTGTGTGTGTAGGTGTGTGTGTGTATGCTGGGTTTTAGGTTAGGGTTTTTGGAGGGGTTGAACTTGATGGACTTTGTCTTTTTTTCAACCTAATTTAACTATGTAACTATGTAACTATGAATCTTTTCAATCACATAAAAAATATACTAAAAGAATAAAAACTACTTGGAATAATAACAAATGGTTCAGACATAGCTTTTATGAAGAATTGACAGCCACCTCCTATTTTCCTCTTTAAATTACCCACACACTTAGGGGCAAATTTACTAAAATTCACATAAAATCCCTCGAATCTGTTTGAAATTTGATAAGCATTCGACTATCGAATGCTTATCGAATAGTTTTAGTCTATATTTTTCCTCGATATTTGATTTCTCAATGAAATCGTCTGATCGAACACCGATCATTTGATTTCACGAAAAAATCATACTTTTTCCTTCAAGCGCTCGAAAAAATTGGTATGATTCGAACAATCGAGGCGTTCGATCGTACGAATGGTATTTGAGCAGGCTTCTATTGGTATTTGGTAGGATTCCTCCCAAAGTGAAAGGCGGCTGTTAAAGGCAGAAGAGTGAGCCGTGACCTTGGGGTTTTTTCTGGGTTTTGGGATACCAATCGTTACAATTACTAGATTTGGTTAAAAGATGTGTATGTGTTCTTGTAAAAGTATAAGCTGTAGCCATTGGTAAAGAGTGCAGATGTCTTGCCTGACATAGAAGTATATTCTGGGAAAAGCTATCAAGAAGTTTTTCAGAATTCATTAATATGTGTACTAAATAACATGACATACAGTATAGTACTCTCGTATACCCACCCATTTCATTAGTCTCCCTTTCTTTCTGTATGTAAAAAATTAAATATACCAACAATTTGTCATCAACAATTTCATTTTTGTCATTAAATTAATTGATTATCTTTATCAATTAATTTAAGGTCCAAGGATAAATAGGACAAATAGGACAGCTAGAAACACTTATATACACATTTTAATTAGAAAATATCTTAAAAATTCTGGAAGATTTTGGGTGGTTAATGTTGAAGTGCATTGTTTTAAATATGCTTTGGACAATATTCCAGATTTCAAAAATAAAAAAATTAGTTCATGCAAAAGTTAAAAGCCACAATTGACTGTTGTAAGTTGTTGAAATCTTTTGTATATCAGCAACTGGAGAGTCTCAATTTAGAGCTTAAGGAAAATGTACCTCTAGCGAGAATGATAGAAAAAAATGTGAATCTGCTGCCGGTAATAAGCTCTGAGCTTGTTAAGCAAGATATTGTGATTTCAGATTTAAAAAAACTGAATAATTTTGAGATTTAATAACTCTCTGACAGAATGTTTCATTGTTAAAATGTTTAAGTAATCATTGAAACATGAATTTGTCTGTTCATCTGTGCACCAGTGCCACAGTTGTATGATCTTCTTGCATTTAGACAAGAGTTTCTCTTATCTGTCCGAGCTTTACATTATATTTGACCCAAGGGAACGGACAAAAAAACTTTGGGGGGACAAGAAAATTATAAGAAAAACTGTTTAAGATAAAATTCCACTTCAAAAAAAGTGGAAACATGAGACCTAGGGGCAGAGTTAGTGATTTTCACAATTGTGTATGACAAGTCACATAAATAACTGCAAAAAGAAAATCAAAACTGTCACATTTTCTTCTCCACAAACCAAAAAAATTTAAATCTTCATCGAGAAAACAACATACAATGCTGTTTTGGCACATATCCCTGGTTTAATAACCCCTCAAAGCTCCAATCATGCTAATACAATCAACACCTAACTTCATGACATCTTGCAGATTATGATAAACAGATTATGCTGATTGGAGCAACATTCCAGAAGATATATATATACCAAAGAAAAATCCTATGTGGAAGTTATTCTGCATTGAGAAAGCCAGTTGGATGACTGGTGAAACATCTTCAGGGAAAAAAACACAGAAATTCAGTTGATCTGACTTAATTCTACACATATTGTATAACCTGATAGAGGGGGGAAAATGCATATCAGGAAGGAAAATAAATTGTGGTCACAAAAATCTGCCCCAAAAGTACTTACAGCTCATGGTGTATGTCAACAGCAGCAACCCTATTTTTAGAATTTAATAGTAGCTATAGTTTGCCTGATAGCTTTTCCATTTACTGAAGCACTTTCCATTTACTGTAGTACAGAGTTAATATTTCAGCATTAGTCTTTCTTTCTATAGTGTATAAATAGTATGACAACACTGTAATTATTAACACACTTTACCTATGATGTAAAGATGAGTTCCTGTTCATTCATTTAAGAACATAATTTTCAGACAGACAAATACTAGAGTTCATATGCAGATTAAATCAGATGCAATCAGGTACATTACCCCATCTGCAACATTTCAGAGTACTTCCACTCCTTTATCAACATTTAATTGTTCAAGGAAACACTTCCATATACAGGATATGACTTAACCTTACCTATCTTGGCAACCACCAAACAACAATATAGTGTAGTACAGAAGATACTGATCAGATCAAAAGGAGGCTACAAATAAAAAATGAAAACTGATTTTTTTCTTTAATAAACTCTGACAATTACATCCCTGGAGAACATATTTGCTTCATAAATATACTTTATTCTACACATACTCTGCCAGCGTGTTAAGTCTATGTATCCACCACAACTCACACCTCCTTAAAATCTGTTCCCTATCATCTACCACTGCTACAGGCAGTATGTATTTTGTTAGACAATACAGACCAATCAAAAAAATGGCTTGGGTGCCCCAAGCCCATTGCTAGTGTTCACAGCCACTTCCTCAGCACATTTATGTTTTAAAGATAAGACTGAAATCTCTGACACACTCCACAGGAGTTGTTGTTGTCCCAAGTGCTGCAGCCAGGAGCCCTTAGCAAGGGGACAATTCCAGTGTATTATTCCAATGGGTGTGCATTCACCAGACCACCACAGAAGTATCATATAAAATTGTCTGGTTTATTGGGACTTGATTAAAAACTTGATTAAAAACACTTGACGAGTTTCATGTATCATCTGTAAGACCATAAACTTAAAGGGATACTGTCATGGGAAAACATGTTTTTTTCAAAACGCATCAGTTAATAGTGCTGCTCCAACAGACTTTTGCACTGAAATCCATTTCTCAAAAGAACAAACAAATTTATTTATATTCAGTTTTGAAATCTGACATGGGGCTAGGCATTTTGTCAGCTACCCCTGTTCATGTGACTTGTGCCAGCACTTTAGGAGGGAACTGCCTTCCGACAGGCTGTTGTTTTTCCTTCTCAATGTCCCAGTGTGACATGGGTTTTTACTATTGAGTGCTGTTCTTAGATCTACCAGGCAGCTATTATCTTGTGTTAGGGAGCTTTTATCTGGTTACCTTCCCATTGTTATTTTGTTAGGCTGCTGGGGGGAAAAAACGGAGGGGATTATATCTTGCAAACTTGCTGTACAGCTGTAAAGAGTGATCAGAGCACAAATCACATGACATGGGGCAGCTGGGAAATTGACAATATGTCTTGCCCCATGTCAGATTTCAAAATGAAATAATAAAATCTGTTTGCTTTTTTGAGAAATGTATTTCAATGCAGAATTCTGCTGCAGGAGCACTATTAACTGATGCATATTGAAAAAAAAAATTCCCATGACAGTATACCTTTAAGTTAATCAGGTGTTCATTTGAAATTGAATACAGATCCAGTATGGAGATTTACATATTTTCTCTTTTTGGTGGTGATTTTGAGTGAGATAGTGGAGCTCACCTCTCCCGTGTACAATCAGAGCGGTTTCCCCTCCAGCAGCTGCCCACGAGGTCAGATGGGTTCACAGTTCCCAGACGTTTCAAACAGGAAAATAGACAGACCAGCACGTTGGCGCTGTACCGGAGACAGACGGGAAGCTACGTTGTTCTCTTTCTGTGAAGTACTGTACAAACATTGCATTGGGTGGCAAATACAGTGCAAGCAGTCTACGCGTTTCGTACCCTAACTCGTGGCACTTCCTCAGGGCTTCATGATGTCATATACTGTATATAGAAGGGTTTCCTGTTTGAACATTTAATGTGGGTTACCAAGTGTTGGGGTATTACTTTATCCCAAATGTTGCAGATAGGGCAATGTACCTAATTAATTATCTCATTTAAAACATGTTTTACTGCATATGAAGATAATACAAGTTTACTGCATTTGAATATTGAGTGCTGTGTCATTTTTGAACTTTAATCATTTATACCATGTTCAGCAGTGGTTGTGGCTAGACACGCACTCCCTTGTGACACACTAGGGAAGCCATCTCATCCCCATATTCTTAGAAACAGTTTTTTTACTTAAGGATCCAATGCAAAAGAATGTATTCAACAAACCACATCACAATTGCAACATTTCAGTCAGTGTATTTGCCCTTTATGAAGTAGCCTTATTAAATACACCTCCCTCAATCTGATGTAAAAGCAACCAATAACAATAATTGAATAGTAAACAATATATAACAGTTAATATGTCTCAATCGGAACAACCAAATAGGTTATAAAAGTTATAAAAACAGATACAGGTCATAATATTTATTAAGACCTGTTGGATACATTGATTTCAACTTATTAATCTACCATACTTCCCTCTTTTTAAGTTTTAATTCTCGATTACCACCCCTTTTCAAATGGAGCACACATTCCAGCACTATAAATTTCAAATGGTCTGAAGTATGGTCTCCAAAAAATGCTTAGATACAGGTAGAGTAGCATTGCCCAAATTGATAGTAGATCTGTGTTGCATGCTTCATTATCTGGGTGGTCACACGAACAGGTAAGCATATAAATAACAAATTGTGTAGTACAAGCATTGTAACCCCATAGATGCACACTCTGTCCCATCTGGGGATGGACAAACTCCATGGATACATGGCTTTTGATCTAGTTTTAGTATTAAGATTAAAGGAAGTGACTGAAGTTCCTATCGTTCTACCCCTCCGATAAGAAATAAGAGGTAATGATTTAAATTTCTGTATAGTAGCCCGAAGCTCTACTGTAGATAAAGTAGGGATGCATCAAATCCACTATTTAGGATTCAGCCAAATCCCAGAATCTTTTGTTAAATATTCGGCCGTGTACCAAAGTGAGTGTGAATCTTAATTTGCATATGTGATATGCAGGAAAGGAAAAAGTGTGAACATTTTTTTCACGTTCTTGTTTTGTGATGAAAAATCATGTGATTTCCCTCCCCGCCCCTAATTTACATACTCTAATCAGCATTCGGATCTGAATCCTGCTGAAAAAAGCCTAATCCTGGCCGAATCCCAACATAAAGAAAGCATTATTCCAGTGGCGTAACTAGATATTATTGGGTCCACAGCAAATTATTTTTGAGGCCCCCAAAATGTCTAGTGGTTGAACCTGTTTTACCAATATTTATTGAAACTGAAATGTATGGATGGAGGAGTGTGTATGTATGTAATGCCTGAATTAAATCCAAGCACTAAAGAAATAACCATTGCTGGCAATGGTGAGGGTGGTGAGTAGAGATTTTGAATGGGCAAAAGGGTACAAAGTAAATTATCATCTGTGTGTACTATAAACCACCTAATATAAGTGAGGCGTATGAAGCCAAACTACTCATACAAATAGAAGCAGCTTCACAACGAAGTCAAGTTATTACTAAAGGTGACTTCAGTTATCCAGACATTGACTGCGGTAATGGGTTCGCCAAGACAGAAAAGGCTAGTAGGTTTGTAAATATGCTGAATGACAACTTTTTATTCCAGTTCATTCAAGAACCTACTAGAAATAACTCTCATAATGCTAAACTCTCTAGCATTTATGTGGGTATTTAGGGAATAGTGATCATAACATGGTCTCCTTTGATATTCTGTTGCAGAAGCAATTCTATAAGGGAGTAACTAAAGCACTAAATTTCAGACTTGCAACTTTGACAGTATAAGGGCATCTATGCAACATATTAAGTGGTAAATGGTTTTCACAGTGTTAAACACAGAACAAAAATTGGAAATCTTTAAAATGCTGCTTAATAAAGGTTCAGGGCCAGATGGTATTCATCCAAGGGTTCTTAACGAGCTTAGCTCTGTAATCGCCAAGCCTCTTTACTTAGGGGAAGATTTACTAAATTCACATGAAGGATTCGAAGTTCGATCGAATTATCATAAAGATTCGAATTAGAATTTTTGGAATGTTTTAGAAGATCACTTTGACCAGTGAATTTGGAAAATTCGAGCGAATCGAATAAAAATCTATTTGAATATTCAACTTTTCGACAGTCGAAGTACTTGCCCTTTAAATTTATATTCGACTGCCTAGTTCACCAGATTAAAGCTACCTTTTTGGGTTTCATTATTTTTGATCGAATAAAAAATATTCTATTGATCGATAAAAATGTATCGATCAATTGAATATTTCATATTCGATCTTTCAACCAATAGAATTGCGGTAAAATCCTTCAAATTTGTTTTTGAAGGGTTTGACTTCCCTGCCTATTCACATGGTCAAATTTTAAAAAAAATTCTATATTCGAAATCCGAGCCTTAGTAAATCTGCCCCTTAATGTTTCAGGATTCATTAAGGTCTGGCATGATGCAGAGAGACTGGCAAATTGCAAATGTGGTGCCACAAATAAAGGGATCCCATTCTCAGCCTCAAAACAGTTAGTCTGACGTCTGTTGTAGAAAAGCTTTTTGAAGGGTTAATAAAGGATAACATACTGGACTTCATAGCAAATCATAGTAATATGAGTTTGTGTCAGCATGGTTTCATGCATATTAGATCTTGCCAGACTAACTAAAAGTGAGCAGGGACCTCGATTCTGGGATGGCAGTGGATATAACTTTGCTAAAGCATTTGATAAAGTGCCACACAGAAGGTTACTGGTTAAATTAAGGAATGTTGGCCTGGAACATAGTATTTATACCTGGATAGAGAACTGGCTAAAGAGTGGTGGTTATTTTTAATTGAACATTTTATAATTGGACCAGTGTTGTTAGTGGAGTACCACAGGGCTCTATACTAGGTCCTTTGCTTTTTAACTAGTTTATTAATGACCAGGAGGTGGCCATTGAAAGTCCTGTTTCTATTTTTGATGATACTAAATTGTGTAGAACTGTTGGTTCCATGAAGGATGCTACCACTTTGCAGACTGAGTTGTCTAAGTTGGGAAACTGGCCATCAAACTGGAAAATTATGTTGATAAATACAAGGTTATGCACTTTGGTAAAAATAATATAAATGCAAGTTATATACTAAATGGTAGTGTGTTGGGAGTTTCCTTAAATAAGAAGGATCTAGGGATTTTTGTAGAAACAAGTTGTCTAATTCTGTCTTGCATAAAAAAAGAGCTGGTTAGATGGATGGAAGACTTAAATTATGAGGGTAGACTGTCAAGGTTGGGGTTGTTTTTTCTGGAAAAAAGGTGATTGCAAGGGGACATGATTACACTTTACAAGTACATTATAGAAAAATAGCAGGGGATCCTTTTACCCATAAAGAGGATCACCGTACCAGAGGCCACCCTTTCAGACTAGAAGAAAAAGCCTTTCATTAGAAGCAGGGTAGGTCGTTCTTCACAGTGAGGACAGTGAGGTTGTGGAATGCACTGCCGGGTGATGTTGTGATGGCTGATTATGTTGATGCTTTCAAAAGACGCTTGGATGACTTTTTGGACAAACGTAATATCAAAGGCTATTTTGATACTAAACTCCACAGTTAGTATAGCTATGGGCATATATGGTTTGTGTGAAAGAGTGGAGGGGTGTGTTTGTATGCTGGGTTTTAATTTGAAGGGGTTGAACTTGATGGACTTTGTCTTTTTACAACCCAATTTAACTATGTAACTATGTATGTAACTAACTATAGATGCTGGGATTTCATTTCGAGGGGTTAAACTTGATGGCATTTGTCTTTTTTCAACCCGATTTAACTATGTAACTATGATTTTAAGAACGTTTCCAGCTGAAATGAACCTGCAATAAGCAAAGTTTAGTTCAGCCACTAAATTTTACATGTTGACATTTATTTTGTTTAAAAGCATATCTTTTAATAAAATAAGCTTGTAAAAACACATCATGTAACACTATAACTTGGATTAGACTATATACTTCAGAAATCAGTCTAAATTAGACTTTCCTATTATGGACTGGTGCTTCATACTTATGAAATAACCCCTTTATTGTGAAAACCGTGTAACACAAGTATTTACAGTATGCTCTGAAAATACATGAAAACAAGCGAAATAATAAAAATAAAACAAGAATATAGCAAAGTAATTCTGAAATGCTTGATATAGAGCATGCCAAATGAAACTGAAAAGGGCTTACCCGCTGTCAATTTATATCTTTTCTATAAAAGGTAGCTTTTAGAAAGCTTGAACATAATAACAAAAATGCTGCCAGCAGCACTGAGTATTTTGTTCTTATTATATACTGACTGTTGGACATCTTAAGTGAATTACAACTACTACAATTTGTTATATATGGATCTGTTTTGAAAAAATAGATACCTGCAATTAATTTTATATTTTTGTTGTCTGATATCTAGAGTACAACACTAAGACACATTGTAGAGTAAAAACCAAGGCTCTTTAGAAAAATAACCACAGAATTACA
This sequence comes from Xenopus borealis, assembly GCA_024363595.1. Lineage (NCBI taxonomy): Eukaryota > Metazoa > Chordata > Amphibia > Anura > Pipidae > Xenopus > Xenopus borealis. The sequence goes on from CM044439.1 coordinate 69,131,314, forward strand.
GTATGTAAAAATAGTAATTTCATAGCAGAAGCGTGAAGTACAATATGAATAGAGTCAAAGACAAAGGTTGATATCTGGGTCATGCAAGCTTTGGGCATGCATTGGAAAAGCTTTCATGAAAACTAATTTGAATAAAAAAATAAATACTAAATAAAGGTTTTACAATAGATGAGTTACAATTGGATTTCATGTTTAATTTGAAAAGGACTTTTATTATACAGATTTTTGTGTCTAGGTGACAGGTCCACTTTAAGTCAAATACAGTAACTTAGCTGAATTCCCCAATACATCCTTAGTTACTCTTTTTATCTCTTAGAACAGGGAAAGAGAGCAGCTACTCTTCAGCCACACATTTTAACTCCAGGTGAGGCTAAACAAACGTCACAGCTGATCACAACCTCATTTTCACAGCCCGCTGTACTGCTTTCTGGTTTTTTAGGGTATTTTCGAGGGGTCCCCTCAACCATTTGAATGTTATTAATAGCCTTCATAATGTTCAGGTTTTTTTCTGTGGGTTTAGCTCAAAAACTCGATTAATTCAAGTGATTAGAATATTTTTTATCCAAAAACTTGATGTAATTTGAGGTTTTCACCCTGCATTCACTGATTCAAGTTGAGATCTCATTCGAGGTATAATAAACCTCACAAACCTCTAAAACTCAACTTTTAATAAATAACCCCCTAAATGTTGTAGTTTAATATGTTTTTTTAGTTTAAATAAAAGCTGTATCCCTTCCATATTTGTAGCCTTAATGATGTTCAGGGTTTTTTTTGGTGGGCTTAGCTCACAAACTCGATAAATTAGAGCAATTAAAGTTTTTTTTTTAAATATTAAAACATTTTATTTTCAACTTGTTTTTTTACATTTTTACATTTTACATTTTTTAAATCATTTTTCCAAATTTTTTTTATTATTTTTCCAAAATTTAAGTTTTAAAAATAATGTTCCTTTCCCTTCTGTTTAAGTCTGGTAGCTCAGTAATCCAGGTACATTCTAAACTGTTCCAATTTGCTTGATTTCTACATTTCTCTGCAGCATCTATGGGGTATTAACAAATATTGTATCGATTACAATAGCTGCCTTTAATGAAACAGGGATTCTGCTCAATTTATAAAAGCTTACAGAGTCTGTAACCCCCCCCAGAACTGCTTTAAAAAGACAAAATTATATGCAGACAATCACAATGCAACATGGTTACAGAACCCTCCTTGTAAGAGTATACAAGGTAGAGGAAGTACAAAGCCTTGTACAAAGTACAAAGCCTTGCAACTAATATGCAGATGATAAAAGACAGAATTAGACTTCACTTCAATGCTTTTACTGCATTCACAAGCAACTTCCTTAGCTAAAATACATGTAACATGCCATCGTGTAAACTGCAAGCTAATGATTGGTAAATTAATCATTGAGTTGAATTTAATACTTTTTTGGTAACTTTTTTCCATTCATTTTATTTATGTTTTGCAAAGACAATAATTTGATCTCTTAGGAAATTATTTTAACATGGAATATTGCCTTGTAATACATAAAAGACCCATAGACAAAAATTGTGATGTTTTTGAATACAGCCAGACTGAAAGCATCAATGGAAACATCTCTGAAATTATAGAAAGTAGATCCTATTTATGGCCAATTTGGACATCCTTTTTGCTTTATTATCTTAGAACTAACAAAATACCACCAGGTGACTATAAGAGGATAAAGAACTGTTGATCTTAAAAATAAGAAAATATTCTACTACTCTGTTGTTGAATTGACATTGATATAACTTCTTCAACACTACTCAACTTTGGTAGAAATGTCTATGGCTAAAGCCACACAAGGATCTTTCTTGGAGAAACAGCCAATCCACTCTTATCTGGACCTTCATGTATCTGAACTGGCAGGTATGGAGTTGGTCTGTGCAAAGACCCATTCAGTAGATTTTGGTGTGACAATGTGAAAGTATGCGTTTTCACACTGTAATTTGATTGCAGATTTGAATAAAAGACTGGGATATGAATAGGAGAGGGCCTGAATAGAAACAAGAGTACTAAAAAGTAGCAATAACAATACATTTGTAGCCTTACATAACATTTGTTTTTTAGAGTTGCTTTAGGCAGATGGAAAGAGTCTGAATAAGGCAAATAATTAAAAAAACTATAAAAATAAATAATGAAGCCCAATTGAAAAGTTGCTTAGATACAGCCATTCTATAAAATAATTAAAGTTAACCCAAATGTGAACCACCACTTTAATGTTTTTTAAAAAGGTGATTCCAAGTTTCCAACATCCACAGAAACCAGCCAAGAATACATTACAAACATCTTATTTAACACTAAAGGGTCCACAGTGTGAAACAACATGTTCTAAAGTTTAATCTGTGAGTGTACAATAAAGTGAACATTCACTTATTGATAATGTGGGATGAAACATCCTATTAGATGTGTGAATCATTCCTATATACTGAACATCCAAATTACATATCTAGATCATAGCACTTAGTAGTTACTTAGACCTGCACTGTGTAAAGTAATTAAAGTGCTATTTATTTTAACCTAGTAACATATCTCAAAGTTTATTGCATGCACCTCCATTCCTGGAATGAAGAGCAACCGATTTCATAAGGGAAGTGCTTTAATATTGTCATAATATGCAAATGAACCATTAATAAAATAAATTGCTTGTGGCTGATTGTACATTAGAATGCACACTAACTTATAACTGTCATTTAGCGTTTACCCATCAATATGCTAAGTATAGATTGCAATCTATGTCCTTAGGCCTGGAAGGCCTAGTGAATCCCACAATTTCCTCTCTGTCATTCAGTTTTGAGAAGTGGAGCTCATTAATAAATATCCCTTGAAGTTTCCTAAGGCACGCTCCCCTGCCACTTCAAGTAGTGAGAAAAGCTAAAATCCCCAATCTACTTTAGAAAAGATAAAGGTCATGAATGAATTACTGAAAACTCCTGAGCAATTTAACTTGTAATGAACAAAACCCAATAGGGCCATTATAGTGCTCCCCAGAGCTTTAAATATTTCATAGTATCTTGCAGTACTTCATCCATATTGGTGATCTAACACATTCCATAAATATCCTTAATTGCATCACAGTTTATATCCACCTTGCCATAATAATTTAAATCAAGGGTGTCCAAAAGGTAGATTGGGATGTACCAATAGACCTTTTATTGGTGATCAGTAAATCTCAAGACACTGTCAACAAACAGCCTGTGTAAATGTCCCTCTTTTTTCATTCTTTTATTTCTGATATTTATTATGTTATGGTTACATGAGAAATGATAAATACAACAATATTAATTTTATAATAAATCAATAGTGATGGGAGAATTTAATCACCTGGCACGAATTTGGGGCAAATTCCCAGAATTCGCGAAATGTCAGTGAAAATTCGCCTGCCGAAAATTCGCTGCCGTAAAAAAAACTGTGACGCGACTCGTTTCGTGAATTTTTCGCCAATACTCAAATTTTTCGGCAAAAACGGGATAGATACACCATCACTATAAATCAATGTTTAAGTAATATTTTTCCATGAAACAGAATGTTAGCAATGTTTTTATGGATGTAGAGCATAATGGGACAACATCACTCAAAGTAGACCTCTGATTAGTAAAGTATGTGAGCTCCTGGTTTATATACAAGAATATTGCCTTCAGGAGTAAGTAGGTATTTATACTTTTCAACAATAAGGGGCAGATTTACTAAGGGCAGAATTTTCAAAGTGAAAAAACTTAAAAATTCGATCAAATAGG
>CM044439.1:69157735-69174613 GCA_024363595.1 Xenopus borealis
GTAAGGCCCCATCTAGAATATGCTGAACAGTTTTGGTCTCCAGTGCTCAAACAGGACATTGTATTAGAGAAGGTACAGAAAAGGGCAACTAAGCTGGTAAAGGTATAGAACATCTTAGCTATGAGGAAGACTGAAAGACTGACCTAATTCTGGTGATAACTATGTATAAATGTATAATGGGATCATATAATAATCTCTCTAATTATTTATTTACCACTAGGTCTTTCCAGCTGACACAAGGTCATCCATTCCCATTAGAAGGAAAGAGGTGTCACCTAACTATTCGGAAGTTGTTTTTTACAGTGAGAGCTGTGAAAATGTGGAATTCTCTCCCTGAATCAGTACAAGCTGATACATTAGATACATTAGCTTTAAACAGGGGTTGGATGGCTTTTTAGCAAGTGAGGGAATACAGGGTTTTGTAAGATACTGTATCTTGTACAAGTTGATCCAGGGACTAGTTGCCATTTTGGAGTCAGGAAGGAATTTTTTCTCCCTCTGAGGCAAATTGTAGAGGCTTCAGATTGTTTTGTTTTGCCTTCCTCTGGATCAACTAGCATTTAGGCAGCATTTTTGCAACCTAACTTACTATGTTACTATGTTTAGCATTCTTCTTATGGCCTGATACATTATACTTTCAAACACTGAAGCTGTGTTCATGACATTCAAGACAGAGATGGTTATTTAATGTGATAGTTACATTATTTGTTCAATGAGTCATTTGTTATTTTGCTGGCATCACTATATACACATTTACTGTATTCTGTAAATCATGAACATTACAGACACGTTTCCACTAACATAAGGGTCATTGCTTTCTCTCATTATATTTGTTTTTTACACATAGAGGATCTGTACTCAAGCATGCATTTCTGTTTAAGGGTAATCTTTAGGATTGACCTCACAATGTTGAATCATTTGTGTTAACAATGTATCTTTTATTTTATATTAGACATTTTTTTCATACTCTCCACTAACCATCTTCACATTCTCAGTATGCATTTCATGGGATTTAATCTTTTTGTACAGTATTTTTCTCCTTGTTATTTGTATCTTTTTAATTTTGGAAACAGCCTTTACATTTTTCAGTGTAAGTGCCATTCGTCCCCTCAGGGTGTTATACATTAACTGTACAAAGACAAAATGGTTGCTCGTAAGAGCCTAAGTAGGATTCACAGCCAGGTGAACTAAACATTAAAGCTGATACAAGATTCTTCAAGTATTCCTTGATTCAAGGAATTGGCTGACTCCCACTAAAGCTAAAGGGAAGGGAATAGAGAATAGTAAAATATGGAACAGAGGGAAAAAATATGAACCCTATCTATTTTACCCATTCATTGAACTAGTCACTATTGTTAGTTAAAAGTAGTCTAAGCTATTATTCTGTAGTTTGTTGATAATAGAAAGCTGGAACACATGATAAGTGTTATGAAGTTTCTAGTTCAGTGGCTTCAAATGATTAGATAAGACGTTTAGAGCTTATGACTATGAGAGAGTTTTTGTTTTTCTTACAGAACATTATAAAAAAAAAGGGCTAATATTTTCATCTACTATATGGTATGAGTAGCAGAAATTACTTTCTTTTTCATAGTTTGTACATTTGTTCTAAAGAGACTCTTTTTAAGAGTCTGGTCTAAGATATTTCTATCAGTTTCCATTTCTATTTGCTGTAATGAGAGACTATCATAAACCATGGGATAACTTTTCAAAAGGCCTATCAGGAAGTGAAATGAGCTGTGTAAGGACATTAGCATGCCATCAATCACCTCATTCCAATTTTAGTGCTGCAGTATCTGAAATGAAGGGACTAACATTTCTGTTCATAGCTGGTTTTGTGATGTTATATTTAATATCCATTTACCCTGTAAAATTTTGGATAATATGTTCAGAAAATATGTATTTGAATATTTATTTCAATAAAAGATTCCTTTTTCTCCTGTTTGTCAAGATCAAGTACATTAGAGCAGTCATTTTGGCAGTATGGGTTTCCTTGGAACTCTGATGTCCCTCCCTGGTATTAGTACAAAACATTAAAATGGTCCAGGTGATTTAATTTCTCCACACCAAGACATCATTTTCCAATTCATGTTTCAGTAAATAATAAAGGAATAAGTCTTAAATGAGACTAATGGTATTTCCATCTCTTTGCAAAGCTGCAAATTGGCAGGAATTATAATATTTCCTCAGTATGCTGATGTAAATTTTATAACTGGGTACTTGGCTGCTATTGCAGCCCTTCTTCGTGAGGAGCAGGCAAGAAGAGGAACATCGTCATCCCCAAACCCACTCCCTACCTGTCCCATAACTTGCATGCCATTCAGATGCACAAGTTAGGGAGTGGTGCTGGATGCTAGCTGCAAAGGACCATTATATTTGCCATCTGCCCTATTGCATGTGGTAAGGACATGGTTTCCTTGCACTACCTAATCTTTAATCTGGCAAGAGCTGAACAAGAGTCTGGGAAAATAATTTCTTGAATGGGCAGTAAGGGGTGTGCTTTTGTGCACCTGTAAGAAACATGCACACATTAAATGAATGCATTTATTTAAGGGAACACTCCTATTGTATTAAAAAATGAAACATGTAGTGACCATAACTAGCATTCTGTATATACCAATGTATTTCTGAGCTAAAATTAAGTACTGTACTAAATGATTCAATGAGTAAAACCTGCTTTTGAAAGTTATCTAAAATATATAATAACAAATGTCACCTTAAAATAGTCAAATTATATCAAGCTCTAAATACTGTACTTTAAAATAGCTTCATGTTGTGACCTAAATGTTCGGCTATTTTCAACATTATTGATATCTAATTGCTTGATGTGTATAATCTATGCTGAGTAAATTACAGCGTATTTTAGTTCTATATAAACAGAAATAATAAAAATTTTAAGAAAAACTTGAAGCTTAAAATTGAAGCTGCCATGTTGCAACAAGAATCCTACCCTATACCCACAAGTTTCTAAGGTCTGGGGCCATCACAGGGTTCAAAATTGAATAAATAAAAGCCTACCCCATACAGATGGCACACACAGATGGCATATACATCAACAGGAAATATGGGTCATAGAAATAATGGAACAAAGAAACAGAAAAGCAGTAGGAAAGAAAATGAAAAAATACACTACAAATTATAGCTCTGATTACTAAATACATTGCCATTACCAAACTGGCTTCTCTGGCCACCCTTTGTAGTAATTATGGTGAAACGTGGTACAAATAATTATTTCCTGTTATGCAATTATTAAATAGAAAAGTCTGCACCCCCCTCCAGTAAAATATTTGGAAATTAGAAGTCACATTGGAGTTTCATAACTACATAGAGGCACAAGTCACAAGAAAGCAAGAAACACTATTTATTTTCAATAGTGCAAGATACGTATAATGGACTGTGTGTAATGCTCTCCTTTGCACTTCCTGTGATTTTAGGAGGAAGTAATAAGAAACAAACATACAGAGACCCCTTAACTTGGTTAAGTTGCATTTCACATTCATTTGAGGAAATGGTTGTATGGACAAATATTTTTCCTGTCCGTTCCCTCTGTAGCATCTTAAAACACCTGGGTGTTCCCTTCCCCATGACAGAAGGAAAAAAAGACTAGCCCACTCTAAGTGCCTTCTCCCCCTCTGCTCCTTGACTTTTTCCTTCGGTCAACGGATACAGTTGAGGAGTTTTTTTCGCTCTCTTTCTCTCACTTTCGATGCTACACCGCTCATCCTGGCACAGGTTGTAATGGCATTCAGGCACCAGTGTCATTTTTAAAACTCTCAGACATCGTCCAGCAGGGATGGAGACGAGGCTAGTTTTGCCTCCTCTATTAAAGATGAAGGGGAAGTTTAGTTATCTTCTGATGAGGATGATGAGGCAGATTCTTATGATCATAAGTTAATTTCCCTTTTGAGTAAGTCAATTAAGCAGGCATGGTCTATTCAGGATCCTGCACCTTGGGCCTCCTCAGTTCTTATCAATATTAAGAAGAAGACTGCATTTCCACTCCACCAAGAGATTAAGAGTTTAATAGAGGCTGAGTGGCTTAAGACTTCTAGGAAAGTCCCTACCAAATCTAAATTCGCTAAGATTAATCCCTTCCTGGAGGATGTTGTTAAGGATTGGGATACTTTACCAGTGGTGGATGCCCCAGTGGTGCATCTTTCCAAGAGGACTGCTCTTCCTTTTGACGATGTGTCATCTCTTAAACATCCGATGGATCACCGGGTGGAGACAGAGCTAAGAAGACTCTTTCTTGCCACTGGAGCCCTCTATAGATCTGCAGTGGCTCAGATTTCTGTTGCTAAAGTGATGACCATTTGTATTGAGATCCTTGAAGAGGCTATGGAGGCTAAAATTTCTAGAGAAACTTAGCTGAATTGAAGATAGCCACTAGTTTTTCACTTAAGGCAGCTAAAGACGCAACTATGTTAGTGGCTAGTACTACAGCCCTGTCAATTTCCACCAGGACAGCCCTTTGGCTAAGAAATTGGCTGGCAGATACTACCTCCAAGAATACCTTATGTATGCTCCCTTATGAGGCAGGACGTCTCTTCGGCAAATCCCTGTATGAAATTATTACTAAGTCCTCTGTCGGGAAGTCCTCCTTTTTGCCTCAGAATAGGCGTTTCAGAGAAACCTTTAGGATGTCACTGTCTGAAAGATTCTTTAGTCAATGAAAGGAAGAATGCAGATCTATTAGTTCAAGAAGGGATTCCTTTCGAGGCCAGTCTTGGCACCCAACTAACTCCGGCCCTTTAAAGACCAAGAAGGCAAGTACTTTTGGTTCTCCTAAACCTCAAAACAATTCTGCATGATATAAGGCCTGCCCAGATTCTAAGGGTAGGGGCAAGACTTCTACAACTCTGGGAGGCATGTGAAGGTATAACCCAAGATTCCTGGGTAATGGAAATTGTTTTCGGAGGATACAGGCCTTATAAAAAAAAAATGTTGTCAAATCCTTATGCCAAGAGTCTCACATGCCTCCTTAGTGATGGAGGATTATGTGCAACAGTTGCTGCAGAAGGGGGCAGTCATTAAAGTTCCTCAACATCAAAGGAGAAGAGGCTTCCATTCTCCTCTCTTTCTTGTCATGAAAAGCTCAGGAGACCTCAGGTCTATTCTGGATTTAAGGAGATTAAACAAGTTTATAAAGATCCAATCCTTCAAGATGGAAACCTTGTCTACCATCAGGCCAATGATCAGTTGTGGCGATTGGTTAATTATGATCAACTCGAAAGATGCATACCTTCATGTGCTGGTAGTGGTAGAACATCAGCCATATCTAAGGATTGCTAGGTAACTGTTGTCCTGCTAGAGGTCAACAGTTACCTAGTTGCGTGAGAGCTCATTAGACTAGAGGCATGGCATCAGAAGCACTGGTGGCTCCTGATTCCCTCTGCAAATAGGCTACTTGGAGATCTACTAATACTTTTCTTAGCCATTATATACTTGATATCTCTTCTCAGAAAGATGCTATTTTTGGCCTCAAGGTGTGTGCAGCATTATTTTGTATATTGTCTCCCTCCCTGTTTTTATTGCTCGGGTACTAACCCTGATTTTTTAAGATGCTATGGAGGGAATGGCCAAGAAAATAGAAAATGGTTTCACACTTAATGTAATTTTCCTTTCCTGGCCATTCCTGTCAGGAACATATTCTCCTGCCGGCATCACTCCCAAGATGGCGGTGCAAGGGCGCCGACCTCACTGTGCCACGAAGGATGCACAGAACATTGTATCACATGTCTACGCCCATTTTGGCACCAAAATCCTTTTAAAAGGACACCCAGGATGCCATTTTGGTGCCCAAGTATAGGACTTGTTTATCCACGTGGGTGTTGTTATGGACTTAGACTCTGCCTGAACCTGACCTTGAAACTAATCTGCCTGCCTTGTGTACTCTTGCCCAGATTTTGACCACGTCTCCTGTTTAACCCTGGTCTGTACCTTGAACTTGAACTTGGACCCTTAAGCTTCCTTCTTGGTCCTGACTACTGCTGGGAGCCGATACGCCTCCTGACAATTCCCCATAGTAGCATCTTCCCACCCATTAATATTATCTGTGTATTTTAGAAGCTTTACACTGAGACAAGAAGCAGAAGGGGAGGAGGCACTTATAGTGTGGGCGAGTCTTTTTTTCCTTCTGTGTTACCTCCTGAAGGAGGGAACACCCAGGTGTTTTAAGATGCTACTACGGGGAATGGCCAGGAAAAGAAAATTATGGTAAGTATGAAACTATTAGACAAGTTTTTTTAAGGAGATTTATGTTGAACATACATAAGAAGCAAATTTTATCTTACAATGTACTTACTGCAGGTCATTATCACACATTTGCATATTTCATATTCTGTGAATTACTGTATTGTGTATATTTAAACTAAAATATTTTATATAGTTCTACAAGAACACCAATATAGTAGGCCAAATAGACCTCATCCTATCAGGTACCTATGGAAAAGCCTTCTGAACAGAGCTGCATCAATTGGTCAATGCATTCCTCCACTGATATGAATGTTATACCTGTTTATTTGAAATCTAATCAATCAGCCAAATACACAAGCCAATAAGCCGTGATCTAAAAGGGCCCAGTAACCATTAAAATAAGGCAGATTTATAAACAGTTGGAGTAAGGTAGTGGCCTATGGGCCAAGAGAGAATTATCTGGGATGGAATTAAGGCTGGCAATTTTCAGCCTTACCCTTACAATTATGTGACGTATGGTCACAAGAAGGAAATTGTAAATTGAATTCATAAAATATTCCCATCCCAAAATAGGGGATTTAGTCCATCCCTAATTGACCTTGTGTTTACATCAAGCAATACAAAAAAAGTCCATAAGAACAAAGTTTTCTAACCAGGTGGCCTGAACTATTAGATTAAGTGGAAAAGGTAGCCACATTTATCTTATTTTCCTGCTTATTACTTGCATTTCAGTTATCGCGAACCATCTTATTTAATTAACACATCAGAATCAGTAGCTCAACAATACAATTTCAAGTTAAAATATTCTATTAAAAATATGTCATCTTTATCATTTAAAACCCAAAATCTGTTGCCATGTTAATAGTGAAAATATGATGGCTCGAAAAATCAGTTGTATTTTTCTGCCATGAAAAAAAAGCTAATCCATATAAAAATGAATAAAGTTTGATATCACTAATACTTATGGTACCATACTTCATGCTCTTCATATTTATGGGACAGCTTAAATGATGTTCTGTTAATACAATGTTCTGATAAACTGTACTTTCAGAAGACCTTGTATTCACACATAACTTCATTCAATTTTTACATTATTCAGAACAAGGAAACAAGCACAATATGTGTAACGAATGACATATTTATATTTTAAATAAGGTGTACATTATATATATATGTATGTATATGCCCCCTTCAGGGTGTAATAATGTGAAAGTAAAAACTTATTAGCAGATATAATGTGAGACTCCAAAAATTCACTTGCATTCAAAAACATAAGTCTGTCAAAAGGCTTCATATTGTAGAACTTTATTCAGAGTTTGGGGGAGAAAGAAATATGAAAATAAATGATAGAATATTTAACAACCTATTTGTGAAATAAATGCTTAGCATTGTTTGTTATTTACAAACTTGTAACACTTGATGAAGTCATTTCCGTTTTTTCCTTGTTGTAACTTTAGGAGGGCAGCTGAAAAAACTGTATCTAGGCATTGGCCACAGCTGGCTCTTTGTATCACACCTTGTCAATTTTTCCATTTAAATTAAAGTGTTAATTTGTGCCATAGTGTGCAGCATCATGACAAAACCAAATGTGCTAGTTAATATGAACTTGGTCATATAAACATAAATAAAGAAAAAAAATTGGATTTGCCTGAGCTGCTGCATTACACTACCATTCATCAGATGGCTACATAAGAAAAAGTAAGACTTTCTGATACTTACATGCTTATATACAGTACACTGACTCATAGAAATGCTGAACAAAGAAAAAAAATGGAGCAAGACCTGCTTTTTTTCCTAAGTCCAACATTTGTAAATGTCTCTGCATGCACAGAAATAACAATGCAGCTTGGGAACAAGACAGACAAAATCAGAACTCCCGTGTGTATATATCCTTAATATGGATTTTTGTTATTAGAACTGTGTGTGCCACTCTCTCTGCAACATTCATGCACACTGTGTGCATACAGATGCTGCCACAGTTTTATGGGATCTCTCTGTACAGACTATTTCTTCTGTGAAACTATTTGTTTTATACAATTATGTTTTAACCTAATTTAGTGCTATTTTCTTGGTTCAAAAACAATAAATACTTAAAGTTGTGAGGAGAAGTTTGGGGTGAGGGTTATAGCTGGCAACTCCACTGGAATATTGTTTTTTTTAATCTGTTCCTTGGACACAATTATAAAGAGGAATATTAGATAAAAACCTGTGAACAGATGCCCAAAGCCTGTCATGTCCTGAATAGAAAACAGCACATAGATAGCTAGAATCTCTGCTTCCATAAAGCATGACAGGACTGCTGTGAATAATTAAACTGTGCAGTGATAGTATCAGTATCATGACATAACATAGCAATGAAAAGTGTCCCATATGGGATAAATTAATCTGCATTAAAACAGGATTGTTTAACAGACAGGATGAGAAGTTATAGGGGTATAGAGTGAAGTTACGCCACTAGAGGGAAATTCCGCAGCTCTAAATTCATTTCTATGGGATTTTTGGAGGCGTGAAAATTCACCTATTGATAAATACGCCTTTCAAAATCCCATAGAAAAGAATTGATAGCTGTGGGATTTCTTACCTGCCCTCTCTCTTTCTCTGTACAGTTGGGGGCGAGGGAGGAATTGCAGAAAATTTTCTCCCCTTCCTCAGCAGGAACCAAAGGGGCGGGAAACTCAAAGCACTGCAAGCTTTCTAATGTTTTCCCAGTGCAGCTCTTCACTTTCGGCTCACTTTCTACGCTCTTTATCTGAGCTGCTGTGTGAAACCCCTACGGGTGCAGGGCTTTCCTGAAAGCGCTGTTATATTGTAGTTTCTGTATCTTTACACATTATAATTGTGAGAGCCTGTATTGTATTCATTCATTTATGTTAAATGAATGTGAAATGCTTGATCCAGGGAATGATTCTGATCACCATTGGGGTCAGGAAGCATAACTGGCACTGGCTTCGGGCTTGGTTTTTTTGCCTTCCTGTGGATCAAAACAGTGCACATATGACATTATATTTAAATTTTTATTTGTCACAGGAGCAGTAGGACCTTGCCAGAGTATTGCAGAGATAATTTTAGAAGAGGGAGAAAGGAGGTTCTCTCCTGTGACTGCACAGTGGATTGACTGGTAGCAGGGCAATGCAATCAGACTGCTTTGCTATTTCTTGCCCCTTCAATGCTAAAAAAATATTCCTGCCACCCGCTGACACACACACTAGGAATGAGTCCATTTTTCATCTGGCACAGTTTTAGCAGCAACTTTTTGTTTTTTGCCTGCACTAAATTTCTTCATAAAAATCGTTTTGCTAAAAAAAAAAAAACCATGGTCTGTTGCCTGCACTAAATTTCTTCATAAAAATCGTTTTGCCAAAAAAAAACATTTGTCTGTTGCACTGAAACCATCCCACACACATCTTTATTATCTGCACTTTTGGTGACCCCTGGCTCTTACCTTATCTATCATAGGTGTTGTTTGCGTAAGCGTTTAAAAGAAATTGGAAATATTCTTCCAAATTGGGGGCATTTTCTATTCAAAGAAGAACAGAGACAGCTGCATTCACTACAATGAATAATTAAAAAGGGGTTGTGGTCAAGCTGATTTGGAAAAAATGTTGGAAATTTTTGTGACTTTCGGCACATGCGCAGTGGTTCGGGTCCAGAAACCTCCTCCAACTGTGCATGCATTGAAAACAACGGTCTATTTACGAAAAAGAACGAAGAAATAAGATGGCTGCAGTGAACTCCCGTGGCGCAAATCTGCAGGAGGAGTAAGTAAAAAAATTAGTTGCATTTGCCCAGGAGGGGAGGTAGGATGGGGGGAGGAGGGTCTACATAGGAGAGGGGGGGAGGGATTTTTCATTACAGGTTGGATTCTACTTTAATTTCATACATCTATCAGAATTACACCTCAATGCTGCTCCTCCTGCCACTTTTGGAAAGAGCACTTCCTAATGCAGTCATCGGACATTCTGCTATGGTACAAAAGGTGGCCTTTTATGAACCTTGCATACTGTGTTCCTGCTTTGCAAATGACTATTACTGTGTCCTTGAAAAGATTGTATTCTTATAGTATAGTAAAATTCACTTAAAAAAAGTTTAGATTATTGAACACTCCATAAAACTAAATTGTTTTCACATATTATATTAGTAAAGTGTATCTGTAAATCAGAAGATCACAAATTTAATCTCATGCCATTGTATCGAATATAAAAATTTTCTTTATCTGCATAACTTTTGTTATCATTTTGATTTCATGTGTTTAATATGAAAAACTAATAAAATATTTTCAAAAATAAAAATAATATTCATCCAAAAAAAAAAAAGAGCACAGCAAGTATTTTTTTACAAAGTAACACAAGGGTATGCATTGTTAGGAATAAAAACATTTACAAGGAAACCAAATTAACAGAAGTCTGTTTGCAAAGTCATCTGAAGTGCATAATGCTTTTATGCTAAGTGTATTCAAAATAACTGTGTCCAAGATTATAATAACAGAAGGATGGAAACATGTCTTCTTCTAGAAAGAAAAAACTAACTTATCTGAAAATAGACACTGAAAAAGAAAGTATCAAAAAATAATTAAACTGCAGAACTTAATCCATAAGATCCTGCTTGCAGCAGAGCAGTTAGATAAAAACCTTACAAAGCCAAAATCAATGGTTCAGGTATTCAATACACTCATTCAATGAATGTATTTTCTATTTACTTTCCATTATGTTGTCAACCACCTGTACTTGCCTGCAGATAAAGGACAATGAAAGATATAGATATTGGTTATATATTTTCTAATGGAATGGAGAGGAAGACAAGATGTGTATTTGCAGAAGTGCAATAGCATAATAGTTTTCTAAGGGGAAACATATGAAATTATCAACACATAGGGGCAAAGTGAAAATTCTAATTACATTAGAATTTTTTTAGTAATTTTGGGCTACCACTATCGAATAGCCCAAAATTCAATTTGAATTGAAAAAATTTGAGAATTCCAATTTTCTAATTTCGAAGTACTGGCACTTTAAAAATCCTTCAAATTCGACTATTCGCCACCTTAAAGCGGCCTCCTGTAAGTGATGAGAAATCAAAAAAAAAAAATCAAAAATCGTTGGAACCATTTGATTTGAACAGTGCGATTGTTCAATTTGAACGATTTTAATTAGACCGACTAGGGCCGTACAGATGCAGCCACTTGGATTTGTGTGTTAAATGTGTTGTGACTTAGGGCTAATTGAAGAAACTGTGTTATCTAAAGTTATCTTAACTCATTTAATGCATTTAACCTTTTCATTAGCATACCAAAGCACCATTGTTTTCAGTGGTGAACTATTTAATTGGTTTGGATGCTGTGACACAATATTCCAAAAAATAATTAAACTGCATTTAATGGGATGTCTGAGTTAAGTTATTCTGTGTCAAACGCACAATCCAAAGTGGCTTCATCTGTATATTCGATCAAAAATTCAATGGTTGAATTTAGATGTTTTTTCACTTCAAAATTCGACCATTAGTAAATCTGCCCTGTATCTTCTAAGGACTTCATACTACAGTCATTTGGTAATGTAATACACTGTGTACATTTCTCTGTTAATACATTTTATAAAAACATAGCAATTCAACCAATGAAAATAGCTTTCTGCCATTTTTCAGGAAAAAATGACTACACCACATACACCTGGTCCTACAAATTATGATTTTTGTGAATTTTTCTGTTTACGCCATATAATTATTAAACTTGCCCTGCAAAGATATAATTTAATATTATATTCCCATTATGTTACTGTGTAACATTGATTTCGCACATTTTTTTTTATCCAAAATCGTTTTGGAAGTATGTTTTATATAAAAAAAAGTTTATATGTAGAATAATTTACTATACTTTTGTACATTATAAATCTTGATCATTACTGTTCAGTGTCACTACAGATTGCTCTTACTTTCTGTGTCAGCTGACATGGCTCTGATAGATAGTCAGACATTCAGACTGTTAACAGTTTAAGATCTTTTTAATGAGTGATTTTGGGAAAGTTTTAACAAAGGGCAGAAGCAAAATAGACTTTGGGTGACAAGAAAACAAATTAGGAACAAACATAACAGACTGCTGGTACTTGTTTGCAACTGCTGTGCTCATTAAAACAGATAACTGAAGCTGACAGCTCAAGGTCTCAAATGGATTTGAGAATGTTAGATACACTGATGACAGATTTGTTAACGAGTAACGTTATCAAGGTTAAACATGGCAAATGATTAAAACCTGTTAAAACCTGTGACTTATTCTATCTGTTCTGACACCAGCAACTGACCCCAAAATGTAATGGCCAGCTATATTACATTAAAAATGTTATATTTATAAACACAAACTGCTTATTTATATAAGAATATTTTTTATACTTTTTTTTATTTTGAATTCTGTCCTGTATATCAGGTATTCCTTTCTATTAGGAATTGTGTATTTAAAAGGGCAAATAATTCATATGTGGTTAATTCCAGTATTTAGAATACAGATATCTATATGCCAAAACATATGACATTTTAAAAATGATTATAAGAATATTAATTAATTCCCATCCTGGGCTTACATCCATTTGTTAATTTACCCTTCTCTGACTGCATCCTATTCAGTGAAATGCCAAAGGCTACTGACCCCTTGTATTTAACACTAGTGCTGGGAAGTAGACTGTATTCTATGCTTCATAACTTTATGGAATGCCATCTGAGGAGAATAATGTCAAAACCCATCAACAACCAGTAAGTTCTGTGCACCTTAAGAAACAGTAAATTAGGCAGAAGTATTGTAAAAATTGACCCAGCCCTAGTATACAAAAACATCTGGGAAATTCCAACTATGAAATTGTATTAGAGTAGTGATGGGCGAATTTCTACCGTGACATTTGCAAAAATCTAGCAACTATTGTGAAAAGTTTCATGAAAGACTCGTGAAAATCGAACATTTCACAAAAAATCATAAAAATCGCAAATTGATGCCTGCGTCCAAAAAATTTTTGACACAATTGAAACGTGGAAATTCACTGCAAATTCATGCCAGGCGAATTTATTTGCCCATCACAATACTAGAGTGGATTTGCCATAGTTTGCATTGTGCAAATTCTTGGAAAACTTTTACCTTAATATGATTAGTACCCTGTAACATAGTCTACCATCAATGCATCTGTTTTAAGGAAGTCTTCCAAATTGGTGCCACAAAAAAAAGCGTGTGCACAAAATATACATTTAAAAAGATGCAAATAATTCTTCCTTTGTGTCTTGATCCTCATCTAGCAACAAGATAAACTTAATATAATGTGTGTACAGGTATCTGTTAGCTGGAAATTGTGTTTGATCCAATCTAAGATATAATCAATTCCTATTGGAAACAATACCAGCCTATTGGGTTTATTTAATGTTTACATGATTTTCTAGTAGACATAAGGCATGAAGATTCAAATTACAGTATGGAAATATCCCTTATCCAGAAAACCCAAAGTACCAAGGATTTTGGATAACAGGTCCCATACCTGTATAATAGCATTCAGAAACTTAATGTGGTTGTTCACCTTCAAACAACTATTTGTTTTAGATAGTTCACCAAAAATAACAACTTTTTCCAATTACTTTCTATTTTCTATGTATGACCGTTTTTTTACTAATACTGAAGTGTAAGTGTAATTTTTCACCTTCTACAGCAGCTCTGTGAAGGGGGGGTGTTCACCGACATTGTAAACATTTAAATTGATACATTTAGTTGATATATTTCTTATTTTTGTCCCTGTTTAGCAGAATCTCTGGGTTTCATTACAGGCAGCTGGTAGAACTGATACAATAGTTGCTAATACTCCAGAGATGCTGCTGAGAAATGTATCAAGCAAATGTTATAACATTATTACAATAAATTGTTACAGTTTTGAGTCTGTGCCTGAATTACTGAGCTGCCAGAGACAGGAACATTCAACTTTTAACTTCTTTTCAATATCCCAATCTGGGAATCACACGGGACCTTTGATTTGTGGTTTTTTATGGCAAGTTAGTTTCCTTGATACAAGCTTAACTGTTGAGACCACAGTCTGGGTAACCCTGCCTTTCTCCTCTTTGTGGTGTCCCAAGATTAGCCAACCTATGGGACAACTCCACCTGCTAATTTTCCTATTTCCTACTTGTTTCTGAATTGGAACTAGCTTAACCTATTTAATTAATTTAAAGTTATAATCATGAAATCCTAGATCAAATAATCGCGTTCTGATATTTATTTATTTTTGAGCAATGCACTTTAATAGCAATCAATTGTCATCCTGATACTTGACAGGGTAATCTAATGAATTAATATCTGATTAGGAATCACCTTGTACTAAATATTTATTACCACAATGAATTATATATGAGCTAACTACGCACCTTTAGCACTTTACAACGTATATTTCCTATTGAGGATATCCTATTTTAAACAAACTTTTAACCCTTTTTAAATCTATTTATACACTAGCACTGTATGGTGGATATTTGAATTCCACATAAGGTGGATGAACGCGGTGACACTTATTTAAATTAATTGTGAATATCAGCTAATATGGGAATCATTTATTTATAAATTATTCAATTGCAGAAGGGGTTCTTTTCTTTCTATTCCTATTTTTACCACACAAAGGTCAGTCTGGAGTGGAATGGAAGGCCCGCCCAGATCCTTCCCTCCATTCCAGCCCTGGAAACCTTAAAGAAGAATAACAATGCAGTTTCTTAACTGCAATATCTTTCATCCAGGGCCCTTAATCCCAGAACTGACCTGCATTTTTTTTTTACCATATCACAATACCTATATTTGATTTTAATATAAACATATTAACATATTTGCTTCTATTAATAACACATATACACTTTTTAAAATATTATGTCCATAACATAGTTGTGTTAAAACAAGAATTATAACTAGAGGCATATTGTGTAGAATGTCAGCAGTAAAAAAACTACTTGGATGGGTTCAGCAGGGAAAGAGGCAGTAGGGAACAAAAACTATCGCTGCCTGCCATCTTGTCAATAAACTGACTGATTGCAGCATTGCCTTGATCCATTTCCTTACTTTGCTGTTTGTTGTATAAGTGAAGCACTTCTATTGATCTTGCTGTGCAATACAAAGCACTCACTGTGTTCTGTAGACATTTATTTTGGGAAATCTACTGTACATCAAGCAGCCAAGCTGAATTTCAAGCTATTATTTAACGTGACAGGATGCTTGTTTAGATCTTGAGGTATCGTGCATGCCTCCTACATTCGACTTAAATCATCAGAAATTAATGCAACAAGTTTGTTTGCCAGTTGTCTTTAAAAACAGCTTTCCTTCTTCTTTTGAGTTTAACATATTTTCTTAATGTGAATATTGTGCTTTTCATTTGTTTTACCCACAACTTAGGGGCTGATTAAGTAATACTTTCTTCAAGTGTTCCCATGATGTCATGTATGTCTAAAAAAAGTTTAATTAATAGCTAATATAATTTTGTCTGATAAGTATACAATCTTTATTTCTTGACTAGTTGCAAATACAACTTTCCAAGAGGGATGATGACTTTCAAAGTCACTTTTCCTAAAATTATATAAAAAAAAAATCTTCACTGAAAGGTTCAAATCTTAAAACATTTTAACTATTTTTGTTACAATGAAAGCTACAGCTAAAGCAATACTATCTAGCCATTTGGAAACAATAGCTCACAATGTCCCACCATGCTACTTTCAGTATTTCAGCTTCAGTATCGTAACATTTTTTTCAAATTTTTCATTGAGGTTAATACTGTACCATAATGCAGGGTGCTGAGCTGCCTTACGCAAATACAAAATTTGCCCCATCTAACAAAATATCAATTTTGCAAGTATGGACTGGTTTAATTATTACTGATGAGTGGAATCTTACACCAGGCACTGGTCCATGGCTTATTCACCACAGAAAAGATGCTCTTTAGCAGTGAAGATCTATGCCACTAAGGAAGACCCTAGGGATTTCAATTTAAAGGCAAATTGCTACATTTTCCCTATAGCATTATGTGTATTGTTCTGACATATTGTTCAGTTCCATTTTGTGCAAAATATACTTACCAGACATTGGGTCAGATTCAATCCAGTTAGAAAAGGGTTTATCATGTGACAACTCATGGACAAAATTTAATTTGAGATACAATTCAATTAAAAAAGATGTATCTCATGGTTTGTCACATGAAAACTCTATTGAAGTCTATGAAAAAAAACTTGAACCAAATTCGATCCCATTCAGGACTTTTCAGGTGATAAGCCATGTTATAACTTTTCTCACTAGATTGAATCTGTCCCATTGCTCTTTAAACTAAAGGTTAGACAGTGTTAAATTAAATACCTGTCATCAAATAGCAAAATATGATCAAATGTATTACTCATCTACTCATCTGTACTATTTAAGAAAATTGCATGAGATAAATGATTAAAGTCGGCAGAATTTGTGTTTTTGCCAGATAAGCTATGTCATCTCCAAATTATTTAAGTGCAAAACAGTGTAAAATTAAAACCAGTTGCAAAATTGATTTTAACTGTAAACTTTCCATTTACTCAGACTTCCAAGCAAGCATATTGTTTTCCAGCTGTTATTCAATAGACCATCCAATCAGATTTATGGATGATTATAGAGGAGAAAATCTGGTACATTACCTGATGTGTCTGATTGGCTTATGTTGTCTGGCAGAGAACAGGTTT
>CM044439.1:69202022-69232936 GCA_024363595.1 Xenopus borealis
AAAATCTGTTTGCTCTTTTGCGAAATGGATTTCAGTGTAGAAGTCTACTGGAGAAGCACTATTAACTTAACTAATTTAACAGTTTCCCTTTAAAAATTAACATTTTATTAAACGTTGAATCAAAGTATCCCAATTATAACCTTTGCTATGTACAGTAGCTCAAAGCAATAAAATAATTGATTCCACCAATTTCCTCTGTAAGCTCTTGCACAGGGTAGTAACTACCGGGGGAGCAGGGGGTACAATTGAGCTAGGGTTCGCACCCCCGCACGGTCTGCACCAGGACCTGCCCCCACCTAGTTCTGTTACTGCTCTTGCCATCAGGTAATAAAAGGCACTAAGTTTGTCCTAGTGCTGTAAGCCATAGCAACCAATAAGATGTTTGCTTTTAAACAGGTGACAAGTAAATTCTACCTGCTGATTGATAGATATGGGTTACTGCTCCTGGGCAAACTTAGCAGTTTTATGACATAACCATTGTTTTTTTGTGTGACAGCTCCTCCTTTGCTTTGCGGTGTATGCACATAATAGAACCTAGGGATTGAAGTAACAAACACAGATACATTCAGATGTACTGTAAGCCCAAAGGGATGCAAGTTATCAAGAAGTTTAGGGCAGAACATGGGCATGAACAGGGCAGATCAGGGGCGTGGCCTAAAATATAATGACTTTCTGATTTTTAAATATCAAAAGGTATTCAGACTGTAGCAAGTACACAGAACAGGCAAGGCAGTTGCTATGTTTTAAGCAACACATATAAACAGCAGCTATATGGCCTCCTTATAGCTGTATTTTTCTCTGCCAATTCAGAGAATTATTTTTAGAAATACTCAGCTAAATTTTTATCTGTCTGCATTTAATACATTTCCAGCACTAACTCTTGTCAAGCAGAACAAGTTATGAATATTTCCAATTAGTGGTAAAAAAGGTAGATTTGCAGCTTATTTGCATTTGCAAATCAAATCTGTATATTTATTATATGCAGGCTGGTTAAATACCACTAATTAGGAGTGATTGCTTAACTAAAAATCATTTATCTAATTGTGTACCATTAGTGTCCTAATTTAAATCAATAGATGCTCAATCACTCAAGTTAGAAATTTGCTTTCCAGTCGTCAAGTTTCTCTGCACATTTTTAGCATGATTATTAAACAACCAAAATGCATAAATAAGTTATAATGGCAAGGCAAGCGTTTACAAATGTCTAAAATGACAGCGACTAATATCTTAGTATAGTATAATAGTATTGACAATTATAATGTCAAAAAACAAAGAATGACATTCATTGTAGAATATTATGTGGATTGCTGTTGAAACAAGGCACACTATTTGTACATTGCACAACTGCCATACAGTTACATAGCATGTGATGTTTTCTTTATCGTACATAACAGGATTATTACAGAATTCAATACATAGGGCTGTAGGGTGATTGCCTTTATGATAACTTTTCCTTTACCTTCTATGCTTCCAAAGACCAAATAGCTTTTACCCCAGGTATGAAAACATATTAGTCCCAGTAGAATTAGTATGCATATTTTAAAGATAGTAGGGTTCATCTGATGACAGAGGACATTTTTGCATCATGACAGCAATATAGCAACCAATCAGATATTTAATTGAAGTATTTTTCCTGCTAGAAAGTTAAAATCATATTGGTTGCTGTGGCTTACTTCACAAGTGAAAATCTACCCAGGTTTGTAAATTAACCCCATATTGTAAATGGGAATTATACTATTAAAGATTTCATTCAGTGGACAGTATGGCCATAAATAAAGTGGACTGACAATATAAATGTCTGACAGGTGGCTCTGTAACTCCTTAGACCTAAATACTATTTATCTATGTAGGTTCTGAAGCATAATGTGGAAAAAAACACTCATCAACCAAATACATTTTTAAAGTGATTAGTATGAAAGATAATTACATAAAGGAAAAAAAAATCACACATACAAACCACTATTCCAAATAAACACACAATAAAACCAATGATTCTAACAACATAAGCAACACTATACTTTTTCATATGATTATGTACATCACACACTTTGGGGGTTATGTTATTTAGAGAAATCCTTTTTTTTTTTTAATAAAAAAGTCAGACAAAACCTGAATCCACGATTTGACAGTATTTATTATTAAAAAAGCACAATTAAATTGGATTATGACCATCAAAATTTTTTAAGGGTATTTTTGATCGAAAATGCATCGTTTGATTTGAACAATTTTCACCAAAATCCTTCTATTTTCCAAAACTTTGTAAAAATCTCTGTAAAGGTTCTAGGAGGTCCCCTATAGGCTAAAATAGCAATTTGGCAGCTTTAAGGCGGCAAAGTATCGAATTTGAATTTTATTAAAGAGACAGTACTTTCGAAATTTGAAAATTTAAATTTTCAGATTTTTTTTCAATTTGAATTGAATTTTGGGCTATTCGAAATAAAATAATTTTTTAATTCTTTGTAAATATGCCCCTTGGTGTATAATAAATTTAAATTTTTTTAAGTTGGTAGCATTCAGACTTCAATAAATAATCTTTAAATTATATAATATTTTTAATCCACTTTCATAGACCCAGTTATTTACTGGATATGAGTCTTTCCTATTATCTCTAAAGGTATAGGATCCCTTATCTGGAAACTTGTTATCCAGAAAGCTCTGAATTATGGAAGGCAATTTCCCATAGACTCCGTTCTAAACAAATAAGCCATATTTAAATTTTTTCCACTTTTTCTTTGTAATAATAAAACAGCACCCAGTAGTAAGGTGGCAAAAAGTTTCTCTCATCACTATTAATCTCACATTGGTTAATTAATGAATGAATTAATTAATCTCACATTAATCTCTTGGCACTGGCATAAATGCACAACTCTTCACCAGTAGTGATTGGCGAAAAATTGGCGAAACAAGTCGCATCACGCTTTTGACGCGCTTCGCGTCAACTTCAACGCGTCGTTTTCGGCGCGTCGCGTCAAAAACGACGCGCGACTCGGTTTTTTTGGTGAATTTTCGCTGCCATTTTGCGAATTTATTTGGCAGTGGTGAATCGCGGGAATTCACAGCGAATTTGCCCCTGGCGAATAAATTCCCCCATCACTATTCACCAGGTGAAATTTCTATAATTCAATAAGAACACATTTTCGCCAAAAGCAATTTCTCCAGATCGAAACTGGAGAACTGCTATCTATATAGATAGAGCAGTCACTTTTTCATCTCATTATCTACATCACCCTCCATGTCAATATCACACATCATTTCTATGTGGCAAAAATTCTCCTGACAATTTTTTGGGGTTTAGATCCATTAAAGGCACTAGAGCAGAAATTCAGGAAATTGATGCAGTTCTCTCTATAGCAAATACATGGCTAAAGTAAGCATACAATGGTATTTATGCATGGCCTAGAGCAAAAGGCCTGTTGGGTTCGGGAGGAGAGGTGCATGAGTATCCAGGGAGGAAGTCTGATTCATATTGTAGTTGTCGACAGAGTAGGCAGAAGACGAAGAAATGGAACAGGAGAGTGAGAGATTAAGTGGATGACAAGGATGGCTGTTTGGGGTGGGGGAAGTTTTCTCTGTTTTCTTTAAAGGGCACCAATCGCAGCCAAAATCAAACACATATTAACAATATCCAATGTCCAATAGAACCTAAACATGTTTAATCAAACTACATATACAGTTTTTTTTTGTTTTTTTTAAACTGCAGTTTTTTTAAAAAAAATCCCATACTTTGTCAAATGGGTTCTTTCACTGAGGGAGTCTATGCTGTGACTATAACATGCAAATGAGTTCATGAGCATGCTCAGATTGTAGCACTGCCCTGAGTATTCTACCCAGAATGCCTAGCTTTAGTAAACTCCTCCACCAGAAGTATCATGAGATTTCCCTGTGTATCCCCTGCTGGTAATGTAATTATGCAAATGAAGGGCACACACCAACTTCCAGAAGGTGGCAGCACTAACACAGACATCTGGCAGATTTGAAAATAGTTTAGAAGGTTTATTAGGCAACCAAGAAATTTCAACTGAGCATGAGCAAGATTTCAGAGCTACAGTTGGCTGTGAAGATATAGGTAGGAAGAGCCAGTGAAATCCAACTAAGATTTTTTAGTAGACTACAAGTATGGTGACCCAAAAGACCTCTTATCCGACTGTAGGTCCCAAGCATTCCTTATAACAGGTCCTATACTTGTACTCTTATATTCTCTTCCATTCTGCAGCTAGTGTGTCCTTCTAACTAACTTTTTTATACCGTTTCCAAATGGAAACCCCACTATGGAGCTGATTACTTGGCAAACATTTCTAGCTCTTGCTTAACATTTCAGAGAACCTCAGAACACTGTGTTTAGGTTAATAATGTAATGGCAAGTAACTCATGGAGGCTATCGTTGTTTGTAATATCAGCTGCCCCTGACTACTACAGAACTTGAAATAACTGATTTTTAGTGATGGGCGAATCTCCCGAGATTCGCTTCGCCGAAAAATTAGCAAATTTCCAGAGAAATATGCGAATTGGCGAAAAATTCACGAAACGAGTCGCTGGACGCTTTTGCCGCGCGTCGCGTCCACTTTGGCACGTCGCGTCGTTTTCGTTGCGTCGCGTCAAAACCGACGGGCGACTCGTTTTTCCGGCGAATTTTCGCCAAGCAATTTCGTTGGCGATTGGGAATTTGCCGCAAATTCGCCCCTGGCGAATAAATTCGCCCATCACTACTGATTTTATTATAGTAAATAAAAGCAAGCAACTGAAAACTTACAGCTGGATAGGATGCTTTTACAAAGATATGATAGCCAAGCACCAGCATATCACTAGCCATACTCCAGTCAGGGGTAATATACTAGACTTTGTGCTGCCCTGCTGCCCTCCCTCAACCCCCTACTTTTTATTTTCAGCTTTGAAGCAGGTTGAAAGGGGCCATTTTGCTCTTTGCAATTAAATGATACCAATTTAAACACCAGAATTTTGGCTCTTACCAAATTACCAGGTGCAGCTTCTTACTACCTGTGGTAACCTGTCTGGTGCTGCTGCCTGAAAATGATTCTCAGCTTGCCACAAAGCAGCAGCACCCCTCAGGGCAAATTCACTAAAGAGCGAAAATGCGCTAGTGAGGGCTTCACCCGGCGTTCGCTGCACTTCGCCAGGCGAATTTTCGCCAGCACTATGCAAATTCACTAAGATGTGAATTTGCTCTCAGGGCATCGAACGGTAGCAAAGTAGCGCTACTGTTTCTTCGCCAGGCAAATCGCATAATTTGCATACGGCGCAAACTTAAGTGTATAATAGAGGTGTATGTTACAGCCACTACATTACATTATACAAGCACAGGAAACCTTTAATAAACAAAATAAAGTTGTCCTATTGCTCTAAACATGTGCCCACTGTATAGCTGAGTTGCCATATGTTAGGAAATGTAGGGCTCTTTTTCCGACTATCACCCAACAAAAGGTAAAAAACGCCAGCATTTTTTCTCTTCAAAATCCTATCTATTGTATTGAACTTCGCCAGGTCTGACCTGGTGAAGTAATGTCTAGTATAAGTCAGTGCGCAACTTCACCTGGCGTAAGGGTGCGAAGTTGCGCAAGTCGATGTCCTTCGCTAGCGCTTCGCACTTTAGTGAATTTGCACCCTGGTCTTTAGATGAGATAAATTCACTTAGCAAAACATACTACAATTATTGATCAGCAAGTCAACACTAAATTTGGGCAACTGCACATTAAAAATGTCCAGTCTGAAGGGAATGTGAAGCCACAGATTGGTAATTCTTGATGAACAAAAGGAACAAATTTAATTACAGGAAAATCTTTCATTATAGGACCAATGTTATATTGTGAACTGGATTACTGGATTACAATCACTAATTTATAAGATACAGAGGAGGCCAGAATCATCATGACTGATTGACTCAGCACCAGGGGTGACTGTGTATGTTAAGCAAATATTGTTATTGTAATAGTGGTTGATATATTTTATTATGCTAGATGCCGATGCTGGATGTTAATATGCTAAAGTAAGACTGGAAAGCCTAACAATTTTAGTAACAGTTGCAAAGTAAAGCTATTACTACACAAATGAATACATAAATAAACACAGACACACATACAAACACACACTCTACAGAAGACAATCTACATAGCACTAGGCTACATTCCTGTTTCCCTGACAACCTTCCAGGTTCCACAACCTCAAAAAATTCCCGACTGAGTTGAAGATCAGACATTTAATAATTCAGTGCTTTCACTTTCTTGTGGCAGGACTGTATTTTGTCACAGAGAACATAATCACAGTGAAGCCATACCAAAATTTGCAGTAGGTGCCCTGTATTTAAATATTTTCTATCATTCTATATATTTTTAAATTAAATGTTATAAACAATGAAGTATCAGTTATTAATGGAATGTCATACGCAATGTTGATATGCATTTTAATACTGCAATCTATTTAGACGTTAACAGAAACATTATATTTAGTGATGGACGAAAAAATTTGCTTTGGTCAGATTTCTCGGCGAATCCTTGAGTTTCGCCACAGGCAAAATTATTTGCGAAACTGTGTAAAATATTTGCCCAGCAACTAATTTTGCCGTACGTCAAAAAAAAAAAAAGACGTGCAACAAAAATCTATCGCATGCGTTAAAAAATGCTATGCATGCGTAATAAACAACCAAAACATTTTGACATGCAACAAACTTTTTGCTGTTTTGTGAATTTCTTTAGAAATTAGCAAATTTTCTGGCTAATTATAATGTATTGTATTTACATAGATCCACAAATGTATGCAGTGCTTTAAAAGACAAAAACACAAACAATGTGTAAGAGATGTGTTTTAAATGACCATGGTTAATTGTATATTTCATCAGTGTTGAATTTAGTAAATAGAAAAATACATTTTACATAGCACTAGGCTACATATTTTGTTGCAACAGGCAAGGCTGTGTTATTTTGCCAGTTTAGGAAAATCTGGATAAATGGGTCCCCGGAGTGAATGGAGGAGAACAGGGCAGGCCCTCTAATTTTAGGGTTTTGCAGCTGCCCAGCTAGAGGTAGCTATCTAAGAAGGCTGCAGGTTAGATGCAGATAAAAGAGGTGTAGGACTACACCTCAGGTTCAGTGGACACCTTCTTGTGCTGGAGGAGTGTATGAGCCCCCTGGAGACCTCCTTGAGCTGGAGGAGCGTGTGAGCCCTCTGGAGACCTCCTTGTGCTGGAGGGGGAGTGTGAGTAGTTGGGAAGGTGTATGTCTCCTCACTGGGCCGAAGTTTTGTGAAAGCAACAAGTGACTGGAGATTAAGAACCCTCCCCCCAAGAGACGATATGTTGAAAGTCTAACAGAGGACTCTGGGACTTAGTTCTTGCAAGGCTGTAAGTGCTGAATATATTTTTTGTTTCTGTGTAAACCTGTGTGGGTTTTGAATTGGGACTGCTAATCCTGTGTTGAAGCTGTTGGTTGTGTTCACAGTAAAAGCCAGCCAAGCTGCATTGAACTCTTAAAGGAGGCATCAGACTTCATTTGTGAGTAGTGATGGGCGAAACGGCCGCGTTTCGCTTCGCCGAAAAATTCGCGAATTTCCAGAGAAATTTGCAAATTTTTCGCTGATTCGCGAAACGAGTTGCGCGTTTTTGACGCGCGTCGCATCGTTTTTGACGCGTCGCGTAGTTTCCGACGAGTCGCGTCATTTTCGGCGCGCGTCGCGTGGTTTTCGACGCGACGCGCGACTCGTTTTTGCGCGGCAAATTTTTTTGCGCGAATTTTTTTGCCAGTTTCGAGAATTTATTCGCCAGCGGCGAATCGCGGGAATTCGCCGCAAATTCGCCCCTGGCGAATAAATTCGCCCATCACTATTTGTGAGCTTAAACTGCCTTGGCTATGGTCCCTGCTAACCTGAATGTCACAATAAATGTTGTATATATTCAAATTCACATACATTTAACAGTTAAAATAGATAAGTGGTAGGTGGTTCAATACACAGAACAAGGTCCCTGCCCTGAAGATCTTATAATCTATGAGGAAGAGGCAAGATAAATAAAATGGGGAGGAAACAAGTCATAGTCAGGGGTGTGTTGCTTCCATTTCCAAGGAGGTTTGAAAATAGAGTTAGTGTGGGAGCTTGTCTACTGGAACATAGTAGAGCCTTCATATGCATATGGTTTTATGCATGAGACAACTGTTATGGTGAACTATAGCACAATAAATTATACTGACTGCTGAGCATAAGGACTAGGATATAAATCAGGAAAATACCACTAAAAATAGAAAATTTATTTAAATTGCAAACATAGTAGTGTGAGTGTATCACTTTATGGGGTATATTTACTAATGGGTAAAATGAAAATTTAGGGTATTTTTACCAACAATTTAATTTACACAATTTTCCAATTTACTAAAAGGAAAGTATGTCAAGCTTTGTAGAATCAACTTCTAGTAATGGGTGAATTTAGCTTCGGAAAAAAATTTGTGAAACAGCAAAAAATCGCTGAAGTACATTGAAGTCTACGGGCAACAATTTGTTTTTGACACGCAAAATTTTTCACAGATTTGAGTCCATGGGCCATTATTTACCCTGTGAAACGTGGCATAAAAAATTCTCTCATCACTATTAATCTCAGATTGGTTAATTAATTAATCTCACATTAATCTCTTGGCACTGGCATAAATTCACAACTCTTCACCAGGTGAAATTTCTATAACATTTGCGACTAGAGCAAATTCTCCAGATCGAAACTGGAGAACTGCTATCTATATAGATAGAGAAGTCACTTTTTCATCTCATTATCTACATCACCCTCCATGTCAATATCACACATCATTTCTCTGTGGCAAAAATTCTCGAGACAATTTTTTGGGGTTTAGATCCATTAAAGGCACTAGAGCAGAAATTCAGGAAATTGATGCAGTTCTCTCTATAGCAAATACATGGCTAAAGTAAGCATACAATGGTATTTATCCATGGCCTAGAGCAAAAGGCCTGTTGGGTTCGGGAGGAGAGGTGCATGAGTATCTAGGGAGGAAGTCTGATTCATATTGTAGTTGTCAACAGAGTAGGCAGAAGACGAAGAAATGGAACAGGAGAGTGAGAGATTAGCACATTATCACATTAGTCAAGCAAAATGAACATTAATTACAATATATAAATTATTTAAATCTTGTTTTCTTCAGTCTGGGAATTCATAATTATAGCAAGCAGGCAGGAGCCATTTTGTGGACACTGTTATTAAGGCAAGCCTTGCATCATCTCAGAATCTTGTTTGTGCACCAGAATGGGGGACCCGATGTCTATCCCCATGTCCTGGCTACACAATTAAATGGTTAAAAGAACTGGGGGAATGTGTGGGGTGCAGTGGCATCTAGGAAGTGCTGAATGGAAAGTGAAAGTAATTGTCTGCCCCACCTCTATGCCTAAGGCATAGAGGAGTGGCAGACTATATTTGATTGACAGCTGAGATTTTTAAATGAGCTTAAAACAGCTATGAATGGTTTAATAAAAATTTAAAATTGGAGTTCATGTTGAATTTGAAAAGGACTTTTATTATACAGAATTTTGTGTCTGGGTGATGGGTCCACTTTAAAGGGCACCAATCACAGCCAAAATCAAACACATATTAACAATCTGTCCAGTAGAACCTAAACATATTTAATCAAACTACATATACAGTTTTTTTTTTTTTTTAACTGCAGTTTTTAAAAAATCCCATACTTTGTCAAATGGGTTCTTTCACTGACGGAGTCTATGCTGTGACTATAACATGCCAATGAGTTCATGAACATGCTCATATTGTAGCACTGCCCTGAGTATTTTACCCAGAATGCCCAGCTTTAGTAAACTCCTCCACTAGAAGTATCATGAGATTTCCTTATCTTATCCCCTGCTGGTGATGCCAACTTCCAGAAGGTGGCAGCACTAACACAGAAGTTTGGCAGATTTGAAAATAGTTTAGAAGGTTTATGAGGCAACTGAGAAATTTCAACTGAGCATGTGCAAGATTTCAGAGCTGCAGTTGGCTGTAAAGATATAGGTAGGAAGAGCCAGTGAAATCCAAGATGCCTGACTCAAGTAGAACTGCAGTGGAGATAGGGGAGATTTTTTTTATAGTGAGCTGATGATTTAGATTATACAAACAATTCTGTTTTAAAAATCTGATTTCTTGAACTTTCACATAGTGTCATAGTGTGAAATTATGTCCTTATTTGATGATATACTACTATCCACCACTTGAAAAGGACACAGGATGAACTAGTCTCATAACTATGGCAAGTAGAATCATCAAAAAACATAGCCAGTCTTCAAAATCAGAAAGTTAGATAAAATAGAGAATTAATACAAAAGTGAGTGATGAGAGTACTAAAGTCTGAAAGGAGAGACTATTTGTGAAGCATTTACCTCCAAAGAACAATGGAATTGGGATAGTTTTTAATTAACATGTTAAAGGGAGAAGGAGACCAACTTCTTCACCTCAATCATCACTTCATGTAGTGTGGATGAAGAAATGGCCCTTTAAAATAAAGCAACTTTAAGAGCAGATTTAGATGGATATAACTTGATTTCTGTAATAGTTGAATAGAGTAGGAGCGAAAGAGATCATGCACAGTAAACATTTTATTAGCCAATGGACAGGAGAAGGAAGGAGGAGAAGGAGGAAGATGAGGGATGTGCATTAGGTAAAGATGATTTTTTTTTAGAGTGTAGAGTTGTTTAGAGGGTTGTGAAGGAATGGGAGCAAACTTGGGTAGAGTAAGGCCATTGGTTGGGATTGATATTCCCTGAGACAAGGAGCAGTTGCATGGTGAGGGAAGACAGGTGGGAGGAAGATTTGTGGCTATTTAATTGTCTATGCTAGATATTGGGGCCAGTAACTGGTAAATTGGTAGAAAATTAGTGGATGATTGCCAATACATGTGGAGGACAGAAGAAATGTAGTGACTACCTCAATCAGATGCAATCAGTGCAAGTGTAGACCAGTCTACTGAATCATATGGCAATTAATGGCAGACATAGCAAAGCACAAAGAAGTGTGATTTAATTACAGTAGCAGGTAAAAGCAGTAGTTTAAGCAAAATGATTAAATTGGCAGTTACACAGCAGGTAACTGGAAGATAATGTAGAAGTACAGTGTTATATATACAATTATAGTTTCAATTAAGAAACAGAATGTACTGTAGGTCAGGAGCAAAAGCAGCTAAAAATTGGTCTTCAGATTCCAACTTAAGTTTTACCTCTATACTTAAAAGCTCATACTTCTAATCATTAGAACAAAAGGTCTTCCACCTGCAAGCTTAGACCTTGTAAGACCACCCTCAGGGTGGGTATAGATTTATAGGAGACAGACTAGATTGCCATGTAGGAGGAAGTGGCAGATCATGTACATTTAGTTAGCACCTGACATCAATAGATTCAGCAGTCCAGAATGCTCAGTTTGGGGTAGGCAGATGGGTGCTAGCTGTAATAGCTGTGTATGCAAATTTTAAATTAATCTGCAGCTCAATAAAATGGTGTACATAGGCAAGAACAGCAGACAACTGGTGTTTTATCCCAGTAAGAGTCTGTAAGTGTGCAAATGAAAAGACAAGAAAATTGGTACTAGGAAACCATAAACAATACTGGCTATGGAGACATAGACAGAACATTATTTTTAAAGAGTGCAGAGGAGACATACTGTACTCATAAACCCAGGTTCAAAAGCAAATAAACAAATAATCTTGCAGAACCTAAAAGTGATCATTTTCTATCTAAAGAACAGTATGTGACCCAGGGTATTTTGACAAAGCAAAGCTGTAATATATAAAGAAAATATGAATAGCTTAATAATGACTGCAGGTTGAATGAGAGCTTGGCTGAATGGTTTCCTTGAAAAAGAACTGGCACTTAGGGGTAAAGGAGTATTGTCAAATACAATTTTGAATAATGAGTTGCCAGCTTGACACTGTGAATAATCAAGCCAGTGATTGCATTTTGCTGATAGCACCAGCATTGTACATTAACTGTGGCAGGTATTCCCAGGCATGTAGGAATTATGTTTACTCAGGGAATGTAGTGAGCTAGAAGGGCTGACAGTGAAGATTTAACTAAGGATGCAGCATATTTTACCATGTGCTGTAACGGGACATGAACCCGCAATTTAAAGAACTGAAAATTGTTGGTGACATAAATCATATACAGTACAACATGAGATTATTGAGTCATATCTAGCCAATCTAGCCTTTTCTAACCACTTTTTGTCAGGATAATGTTCCTGACAGTCAGGAAGGTGTTTTAACAAATAGACTTTCTTTGACAAATGAATTTATTTTATTGCTTCAAGCAGACACATTCAGTTCTTTCCAAAATAACATTATAGATTCATGGTGCAACAAAACAGAAGCTTGCATAAAGAAATGAACACTAGATTATATATATACACTAAATTACTAGATTTATATGAAATGCAAGTCTATACGGGTCACTTATGAGTGCAAAGTGCAATTTCAGACACATACTGCTATTGCCATAGTTTTTTTTACATAATTCTAGTGTAATTGCAGATACACCGATAGTTGCATTCACTGCAGTTATGTCTGATTTGTAAAAGTAATGAAAGTGTGCTTGGCTTTCCAACAAAGCAGATACAAATGGCATCAAACATTTTTAAGGTTGGAATTTCATTATTTCCAGTATTTGGAGTTAAAATTATGTATGCATGTGATTCTTTGAGCACAAGACCCCTTATGGGTAAAGTTATTAGTATTATAATTACTGACTAGTAAAATATCACCCCCTCAGCATTTAAAGTCTTCATTAATTTGGCACTTTTTCAATAATATTAAGCAAGATATTGCAAAGGCACAAAGCATTGTGAAGTCATTTATAAAAAATCACCATGTATTAAAGTAGGGTAAGGTCTAATACCCCAAACCAGTGATCCCCAACCAGTAGCTCGCGAGCAACAAGTTGCTCTCCAACCCCTTGGATGTTGCTCCCAGTGGCCTCAAAGCAGGTGCTTATTTTTGAATTACTGGCTTAGAGGCAAGTTTTGGTTGCATAAAAACAGATGTCCTGCCAAACATTCTCTCCTGTAGGCTGCCAGTCCATATAGGGGTTACCAAAAAGCCAATCAGAGCTCTTATTTGACATCCACATGGACTTTTTCATGCTTGTGTTGCTCTCCAACTCTTTTTTAAATTTAAATGTGGCTCACGAGCAAAAAAGGTTATAGGGACCCCTGCCCCAAATTAATCAGCAGGTACCATTTGTTGTCCCTCTGTCTCTGTCTCTGTTTGCCCTAGGGGCTGATCCATATATGTGACTGGATTTTCAACCCATAGTGAAGGAGACTGGGGAAAGGATCGGCAAGAGAAGAAAAAGTTTTTAAAAGACAAACTAACACTTTCTTTCCCTTTTTTTTTCTCCTCTTCTTTTCTATCTCTGTAACAATCTAATACCAGGTACCATTTGTTATCTGATTGGTTGTACAGGTTCCCAGATCACACCTTGCACCTTTTAGTATATTTCCCAGATAAAGTTGCAGCATTGTGAATGGGTGTAGCCATTTTTATTTGATAGAAGGGGGTGTCCCTATCTCTCTATTTCAACTAGGGCTTTTTGAAGTAAATTAATTAATATTATTTATATTATTGTTGGACTGTTGTCCACAAAGCTTTTAAATAACCAAGTCTCTTATTAATATGAGGTTTGCTTGGGGCTTTTTTAGAATACTGTATGGTCCATTCACTTTTTAATAAGTATGAATTTTCATTGCTAAAAAATTGCTACAATTAGCAGCAAGTACTGTAGGTAAATACCATATCTCTAGCAACAAACATAGGCATCCATAAATATGGGCAAGGGAAGGAACTTGCCTTTTCCTGTTTCTACATAGCTTTTTATGGTGTAAGACGAATATGGGTCCATTTAATTGCACCAAGCAAAATGTGTCCCAAGCACATTGGCATGCCACCCAGTGGATAAAAGAAAAGCCAACTTAAAGTAATACTAATGCTAAAACGTTTTATCCGATTGATCGAATTTTTAATCGAACGATCAAAGTTTTTCTATTCGATCATTCCAATATTCAAATAGCGGTAAAATCCTTCTAATTCGATATTCAAATTCGAAGGATTTTACTTCCCTCACTATTCACATGGTCCAATTTTGATTTTTTTTCAATTCCAAATTCGACCAATAGTAAATCTGCCCCTAAAAATTACATATAGGTCACGTTTTTCACTTAGTTCTGCTTTTGTAAGTAATTGTTACTTGAAGTTCCTTAACCTGACTGTTTTTCCAACCTGACTGTCCCTTCTTAACCTGTCAGCATTTCTAATGCTAACAGGCTCCTGCTGCACAAATATGGCAGACCCATTATAGAGGATCACAGGGGTAAGGAAGGTAATGTAAAAACATCTGGCAAATAATTTTATGCCAAAATTATAAATAGTATACAAAGACAATATTATGATTAAGCACCTAGGATCTATGTTTATCTGTATTGTTTTCAGGAAAACACTGATATGACTATGCTATATCATATGTTGTATTATTATGGTTAATAAGCATTAATGTAAAAATTATACAAAATAAAAATGCTTGACTTTTTATTTTATTCAAAAGTCTGTAAAATAACTTGAAAATTACCCAATAAAAACATTGAAACATAAGATCATGATTTTTTGGGAAAAAAATTATTTTGTTCAAATGTTTGAGAATTGCCTTAAAAAAATGTGACATAATTCTGGAAAAAGTAAAACAATAAATGTAACTGTTCCAACTTACCGCATGAATTAGTTGAAAAGTACCTAGTGGTTCGTAGACAAATGGGCAGGTGCAGGAATCCTTCAGCGTCCCAGGCCGCACAATATAGAAGATCAGAAGAAATGGTTTCACACTCTGAAGTATTTAAAAGTTCAAAATCTTTATTTGTCCATTAGTTATGCAAGCGAATGTAACGTGTCTTTTTTAACTAATCGATGAATAAAGATTTTGACCTTTTAAATACTTTGAAGTGCAGAACCATTTCTTCTGATCTTCTGGAAAAAGTGGGCCCATTACTCTTGATGTTACAGGCTAAAAACTGGCAGTTAGTACACATCCGTGACAAATCATGGCTTCTGCCTGTCAAAGGCTCTAGAACACAGAACTCACATATTCCCTGACATGTCCGTGAAACATTCCCACAGTGTCTGTATCTGACATACAGGTATCATCAAGAATTGTAAATCTCTCCCTAAAGAACCGTGGTATTCTCCTTTGAGAAGCCAACCTTTCATGATTTTCAACACACCTTCTCCTAAGTATTTGGATAGCACATGCAACTACAAGCTCTTCCATTTTATAAATAACTGCTGAGCTTCTCTGTAAAAATTTAATTCAAGTAGACACAGGCGTTACATGCTGTCACTATTTACATTAGAGAGAATGAATTGCACCTCTGTGTGATTCTAATGAGATCTTAGATGTTATTTAATTGGAACAAAATCAGTCTTACAATAAATGTTTGTGAGTTCATACAATCAATGTGCATCAATTTATGTATGAAAAAACATTAAAAATATAAAAATCTATGCGTATTTCAAATATTATGTCTCTTACAATATAACATGCTAAACATTTCTAAAAATATATTATTGTTATAAAATTTCAATTGTGTTTTTATTAGCTTCAAGTAGCATACATTTCAGACATTTCATAACATCACATTTAGACATTACCTCCTGTTCCATTGTGCTTCTTTTATGCAACAGATTATACTTACTTTTTGTGTAACTTATGACCATTACTACAAACCTGTATAGAAATAGGGATGGAATGGGGGGGGGGGGTAGAGTTGTTGAAGTTTAGCCTCTGGGAACATGTGAAATAAAAGCGTGTAGGAAGGGTAGTTAAGATTTCTCCTTTTTGCTATATGTGAACATATTCCAATATGGCATGATCATGGGGCACGTTCAACAAATAAGATTCTTTATTCCCCCCTACACCTCCAGCATGTGTATGCCATGTTAGGAAACAATAAAATTATACATATTTGCATTGGGTGACTCCCATGCCTTTTCACATGGTGTACAGCATTGAATCACTTTCATTTCTGCTAACTTCTGCTTTTGGGAACATGTCAGGCCTCAGTTCTTTGACTTATGATTCATGCTATGAGCTAGTTATATTTCAGGCCAGCAAGAATTTTGACAACTTGGCCTTCTGCATCAATAAAAAACAGATCCACAAAAGGGTCATTATGCTACATCTCCAGCAGTAGATGGTGCTGAAATTTGGGGCACAATACAAGGTACTGTTTTATTATTACAGAGAAAAGGAAATCATTTTTAAAAATTTGGATTATGTGGATATTATGGATTATGTGGATATTAAGGAGCTTTCTGTATAATGGTTATAATGGGTATGACTCCCACACCTGTATTAACTTGAGCCACCATATTGTGGTGTACAGGGCCGGATTTACATAAGCGATGCCCCAAGGCCGCATGGTCCCTGCTCCTGGTCCCCTATGGTCACAGGGTCCTAGTGCTGAGACAGAAGAACTGGGGAGCGTTAAGTCCCCATTGTTTAAAAGATATGGCTGGACCTCATCACAAATCCGGGCCTGGTGGTGTATAGTGAGACCTATCATGTGCAGTATCCTTTACATTGTGGCCTTACTATAAAACTTCTAGCAGGCTTTAGGAATGCAATTTCTAATAAATTCAACCCTAGAGCACCAATTTAACAAAATGTTTGCATCTGCTGAAACACTATATTTCCCAAAAAAGCTAATGTGTGGTATGATGGTAATCTATTTACTGTTCCAGGACATCTGTGTAAGGGAAGGATAACGCTTTCACATTAATCTTCAAGCATAGCTGTTAGGGGAGAATCAGAAAAATGCACATTGTTTTTGCTTTTATTTCACACACACAAACATAAGCACATTAGAGAGATTTTCTATTTGTAGTTCTGTTCCAGATACAAATTTATATTCCTTCCTTTGCATAATTTATTCCTTGTTATGTTTTTCATGTCTCGTTTTTTTGCCAGAGACAATTTCAGTTTTCTCTTATGGCCTTGTGTGCTCAAACACAAAGTTGAAATCCTTGCAAGCCTTTATTTCATGTAGTTTATGGTAATAATATTTATATTGCAACTTAAGTGGAAATGTTGAGACAAAAATTCAGCAATTTATACAGTAATATATTTTCAGACACAAGTATTTGTTTTGTTTTCAACAGAAATCATCTTAACCATAAAGCTTTATACCATGTCAGCTCAGTATGAATTTCAGAAAATCCACATTTATTCACATATTGGTTTTGAAACAATAGCTCAGCCCAACAAAATGCTTTAAACTCTGTTCAAGGCTAACTAGAAATAATAAATTCTGTTATTCCAAGAAATGAAGCAGTGTCAAAGTTTTTTTGCCATACATCAGCTTGGATTATATAAACGATGAAACTAATTAAAGGGGTTGTTCACCTTCAAACAACTAGTTGTTTTCAGATAGATCACCAGAAATAACGACTTTTTCCAATTACTGTCTATTTTGTATTTGTAACCGTTTTTCTAATATTGAAGTGTAAAGTGTCATTTTTCACCTTCTAAAGCAGCTGACCCCCCCAACTGTTCTAAACTGATACATTTAATGTATACATTTCTTATCTTTGTAACTGCTCAGCAGAATCTCTGGGTTTCATTAAAGTCAGCTGTTAGAATTGATACAATAGTTGCTAATACTCCAGAGATGTTGCTGTGAAATGTATCAATTAAATTTAGCAAAATTGTATCAGTTTAGAGTCTGCGCTTGAATTACTGATCTGCCAGACTCAAACACCAGAGACACGGAAATTCAACTTTAAACTTAGATTTTGGAAAAACAGTAAAAGATAAATAATGCAAAGTAATTGAAAAATAGTCTTTATTTCTGGGGAACAATTTGAAAACAACTGAACAGAAAAAAGTGTTTGGAAGGTGAACAACCCCTGTAAAGTTAGTTGCCAGAAAGCAGAACTGTATTCGTGAGAGCTGTGCTGAGGGGGAAGGGTAGTTGGATTGAAAGTTAGTGCCAGTTGGAGCAGAAGCCCTATACTTGCCCTATACTTACCTCATGCCATATGACCCTCACCCACAGGTGATGCAGCTACACATATAGCCTAAGTTTTAATCCAACAAGAGATTCAGAGAACAGCTATGCCCTGTTCAGTGAATGAGCACTTTGGGGTACAATTTTGTGATTGGTAATATTACATAGTTACATACTTATACCAACCAATTTATACACTCACATACAGTATATACACTATTTATACCAATATCTGTGCTAATTGTAGATTTAAGTATCCACAACCTCACTTACATTGCTGTGAAGAACCACCTACACTGCTTCAAATCAAAGATCTGTTCCTCTAAAGGGGTAGTCCCTGCTATCTGTCTATAATGCCTTCTAATGTACTTGTAAAGAGTAATCATGTCCCATCATAATCATATTTTTTTCTATCGAAAATAACCCCACCATGACAGTCTACCTCATCATTTAAATCTTCCACCCCTTTAACAAATTTAGTGGAACAACTATGCACTCTCTCCAACTCGTTTATATCCGATTCTGACACCTAAAGTCAAACTCTTTTTTACCTCTATTATAATAAATGGCTTTGAAAGCTACTTCTAACTTTGCCATAAGGTATTTGCATGCTGCTTTTCCATTACCTGACTGATCCCCCATGTTCGTGTATGAGGGGGCTGCCATATTTGTGCACCCGGCATCTGTTATCATTACAAACTGTAACTAACAGACTGAGATGGGACTGTTAGGTTGGCAAAGTAAGAGTGTCAGGGTGTCAGAGAGTCAGGCTTAGAAATTTCAGCTAACAGTTATATACAAAAACAAACCTCTCAGCAAAAAATGATCAACATGACCTATAGGTAACAATTAATGTACATTCATATGTTAAATTTCCTTTTTTAGTGTCAGTATCACTTTAAGGACTGGAGCCCAAAACTGCACAGCTAACTCTAGGTGAGCCTGTACCAGGGATGTATGAAGAGGCAAAATTATGTTTTCATGCCTTGTGATAATGCTCTTTTTATGCAAGACCGTGTTTTATTTGATTTAGTGGCTACAGAATGACACTGCCTGGCATCAGAAAACTTGTTATCTACAAAAATCCCCAGATCCTTCTTCGCAAAAATATATTTGAAAGGGCCCGGCAACCCTAAAACATTCTTTGGCAGACAACTTTACACACAAATTTTTAATAGTATTGTTGCTATAGAGCAGTGATCCCCAACCAGTAGCTCGCGAGCAACATGTTCCTCTCCAACCCCTTGGATGTTGCTCCGAGTGGCCTCAAAGCAGGTGCTGATATTTTAATTACTGGCTTAGAGGCAAGTTTTGGTTGCATAAAAAAACAGATGTCCTGCCAAAGATCCTCTCCTGTAGGCTGCCAGTCCATATAGGGGTTACCAAAAAGCCAATCAGAGCTCTTATTTGACATCCACAGGGACTTTTTCACGCTTGTGTTGCTCTCCAACTCTTTTATAAATTTAAATGTGGCTCATGAGCAAAAAAGGGTGGGGACCCCGGCTATAGAGGAAGCTGACCCCGTGGTCCGGTCCCCCATGACTGTGGGGTCTGCTTCTGTTATAGTAACACTACTGCACACTACCATTTAGTAAATATGTCCAGTGCTATCCTTGGTTCTTTCTTTAGAGCAAAGCTTTAGTGTTGTATTCATGATGGGCTGAGGGGAGCTCTTATACTTACATCTTGGACATTGTTAAATCACACATCATATTTTTAATTCTGTATTGTAAATGGTGAATTATAACAGATAATTTTTTATACACATGCAACTTTTGAAAGAAAACTCACAGGTTGAGTTGCAGATACAAAATGGAAGTTCTCAGCTTGTAATGTAACTCTTGGGGTAATGTTCTTGTTATTCCCACTGCTGTGAGGCATAATACTAGTCCTTTTGACAATTCTCCCTTGGAGAAATGATTTGTCCATTTCTATTACAGGCTTCTTCGGAAAGCAAAAATAATATTAGCTATGTGTTCATTCTTACCATTGTTAAGTTCTTACCTTTATACCTTGCCTGTTATTTACACCATGCCCTAATCTAGTTGGTGAATAAGGGAAACTGTTAGGCACTAATGATACAAAATAGCTACAGGTAGCAGCTACTTATATCTCAGTGTGACTTCAGCTAGAGAAAAGCAAGTCAGTTTCAATAACTAAGATTTATTGTTATTTTGCCAAACATGTTATGTGATGGCAGCTAGAATGTGTAATAGAAGGATAAAAGAACCCCACCTAAAACCAATGATAAAAGTGGCAAAGAAGAATTATAACACTGAACACCTTAATAACACCTTAATAACACCAAACAACCTTAATTAATTAATTGGTTTAGTAGTAAATAAATCACAAAAAATCTAGTGATGTGCACACTATGATTAAAATTACCACCATTAGTTCATTTAATGAAAAAAAAAATAATTCAATGAATTAGAATTCCCATCATTAATTCATTTGATGAAGAAAATTCATCAGACAAAATTCTTTCAATAAATTAGGTAAACATAAACAAGGTGTATGCGAATCAATCAAATACTTGATCAATATTTGTGATATATAAATATAGATATAAAGTGCAAGTGCTGTTAAATTAATTAAATACTGTAGAATTGATTAAATATACAAGTAGAGTTCAATTGAGTTAATAAGAAAAACAAAATCAAATGACCATGATTAGAAGCGAGTATTTAAACCAGTTATAAAATCCTTAAGAGTCAATGAAATGTGAAAAAGATAGAGGGCGGAGTTGTC
Organism: Xenopus borealis; assembly: GCA_024363595.1. Taxonomy (NCBI): domain Eukaryota; kingdom Metazoa; phylum Chordata; class Amphibia; order Anura; family Pipidae; genus Xenopus; species Xenopus borealis. Next base: position 69,222,799 of record CM044439.1, read on the forward strand.
CCGTAAGCTTACTACCTATTTGATTACTAAATCTGGGACACCACAAAGCAAAGGCAGGACAGGAGAACAGGGACTGTGGCTTTTGTATTTAAGCTTACCCTATTCAGGTTAGGAGCTAAATAGCCCTAATTAGTCACAAATCCACTTAGAATGGAAGGAAGGGTTCCAGTAAGAGAAAGATATGAGGATTTCAAAGTCGGTTACTACCCACCCACATAGGAGCAAATTCACTAAAGCGTGAAGCGTCTAACGCTAGCACAAATTCGCCAGCGTGATGTCAAATCGTAACTTCGCAAAAAACACCGACTCTGGCGAAATTACGCTAGCGAAGTAGATAGACTTGGGCAACTTCGCACCTTTACGCCAGGCGAAGTTTCGCACTGGCGAAGAATCGTAAATTACGCAAATTCACTAAGATCAACTTTTTGCTGAACGTTAGCACTTACGCTAGACTTCACTTCGCCTGCTCAGACCAGGCGAAGTTCAATACAATAGATAGGAGGTTGAAAAAAAAAATTTAAAGTTTTTTTCTAAGTCCAAAAAAACGCTGGCGTATTTTAGCATAGGAGGGTGATAGTTACCCTTCTTCCCCCCTACATTTCCTAACATATGGCAACTCAACTATACAGGGGGCACATGTAGGGCAATAGGACAATTTTATTATTTTTTATTAAACGTTTCCTGGGCTTGTGTAGTGGCTGTAACATACACTTCTATTATATTTTGTAATTCGCGCCGTATGCAAATTAGGCTTCGCTAGCGTAATTGCGTTCGATCGAATTCAATCAAATACCGATCGTACAAATTTTTCGGGAAATCGGATATACAAATTTGGCCTCTTTGATTATAGAATTATAGATAGTGAGCAAAATGATTGCCTAAAACAATTCGATAAGCATTCAACCATAGCCATGAGAAATAGGAAGGACTATTTTCCTTATAACATGCCCCCCCCTGAAGAAAACTCCTTAGCTGACCAAAGACCCTGGGCTTCTTCCACTTATATGTGTTTGTTTGTACCATTTTGTAGTTACTTGAAAACGAATTCAGAGCTGTTGTGAAAAGAACATAGAAAACAGTGACAGTGGGGGGGGCGTGTCATGCAGCCGAGTATGGTGGACGTGTGAGAGAGCGGCTCCTGACAATACCAATCCAGAACAGTGATATACCCTCTTCTTGGCTATGGGCAAACACGGAAAACTTAAAGATTCTACCTCGGAAGACTCCAAAACCCAAAGGACTAGTGATGTACAATGCTCGTTGAAGCAATTTTTCACTCCTAGAGATTTAGAAGCTGAGTCGCATAAATCCAAGATGGCGCTGAGACTCCCTCGCAGCCCAGCCGAAGACTCTGACAGCGAGTCTGTGAGTACGGACACTACCACGCTTGTTTACCTTAACTTATTGCCGACTAAAAGGGATTTTGAGCAATTGGTGTCGCAAATGAAAAAAACTGTACGCGAGAGGCTGATCTCAAGCTAGAAATAACTACCTTGCATTCATGTATTGCAGATGCTGAAACTCGCCAAGACACGGTGGAAACTGCTACTAATTCCTTAATACAGTCACAATCTGCTCAAAACAAATTACTGTACTCTTTACAGAAGCGGTAAAGACAATCGAGGTAGACGATGCAACCTGCGCATTAGAGGCCTCCCAGAACAAGTTGAAGGGGTGAATCTCCAGGTTACAGCGGTGAAAATGTTCAACCAAATATTAGAGCAGCCAGATACGCACAAGATAGAGTTTGAAAGGATCCAAAGAGCATTGAGGCCTAAAGGATTACCGATGGATAAACCTAGGGATGTAATCTGCTGCCTGACATTCCCAGTAAAGGAGGAAATTTTAGGTGAGGAAAAAGCAAACTATTCCCTTCCAAGAGACACAATTGCTGATTCTCCAAGATTTATCCTGGTCAACTCTACAGCACAGACGACTACTAAGACCCCTCATAACGGCACTCAAAGAAAATAATCTCTTATTTCGATGGGGCTACCCGTTCAGTCTACATGTAAGCAACAATGGCCAATCCTTTACTCTCACTGGGCCGGATGATCTGGCTCCCTTTCTTGAAGTATTGGGGCTCTCTGATGTGGAGCTATCGGAATGGATACAATTCTGCTACCTACCAAAAATTCCGTTATTGCCTAATCGGGAACCTTGGACAGAGGTAACTACTCCCAAAGAGCAAAGAAAGAAGAATAAAATAACCCCAGCTAAAGATAAAATGCTAGAGGGATGAGTATATAACAAATACTGTACTGATTACCAGCTACTTGAGCCATTTGTCAACGGCAATATTTTGTCAAATATGACGGAGGAATTCAGTTAGTTATGTTTGGTTATTTTACTTTTCGCCTTCTTTCCTCAATAAGTGCTCTGATTAGATATATGCTGGACGGTACAGGTATGTATTTTTATGATTGGCTACACACTGTTTATGGATCGGTTGATTGAGGGGCAGTCTTTTCAGCATACTGGACTCTCTACCCCCCCAGGGGATCTGGCACCTACTGGGGAAGATACTGGTTATCGATCCTTGTGATGCCCATCATAACTCACCTACAATGGTGATTATTTCTACACCCCATTTCGAAAGGTTTACAATACAATTTACCATATATGTTGACAACATGTTTTGCAATGTTCAGTTTTTTTTATTTCTCTTAGGCAAGGCTTTATAAAGCAGCACGCTTTTGTAATGTATTTCAATGGGTGATATTACTGTGACATCTTTAAATGTTAATGGCTTCAATATTTCAGAGAAAAGGCGCAAAATCCTGCATGCAATGTATAAAGGCAAAACTGATATTGTTCTATTCCAAGAAACGCATTTTAAAGGGGATGAATGTACTCCTATTAAGCATGGCGGCTATTCCAGGTGGTATTATAGTAATAATCCTTCACAAAAAAGCAGGGGAGTAGCTATTGGATTACACAAAAACTTAGATTTTAAATTAATAGATGTGTTAAAAGATGTTGAGGATATATTTTCAAAGGGCTTATTCATCAGGAAAGTATTGACCACTTTAGATTATTTTGCGAGAAGGATGTCTGATTCTTGGGGGGATCTCAATCTCACATTACAACCCCAATTAGATTTGTCTAAAGGAACATCTTCTCTGCCATACTCTGCCATTAATTTGATACATAAAGATCTCAGGCGAGCCCAATTAATTGATACTTGGACATTTCTACATCCCATGGATAATAATTTCACTTTCTACTCTCCTGCTAAAGCAGTATATACTAGAATTGACTATATTTTCCTTTCTCAACACCACCTGGGATGGCTGTCATCAGCTTCGATACAAGATATTTTGTGGTCAGACCATGGGGCAACCTTAATAACTCTGAGACTCCTGCATAAACAGGTTTATGAATGGAGAGGAAACTTAATGAATCATTGCTATACGATCGAGATTGTATGTCAGAATTAGTGATGGGTGAATCTATGGCGTTTCGCTTTGCTGTAAAATTGACGCGTGTCAGGATAGTTTTGACGCACAGTGCAATTTGATAAAACTGCCATGTGAAATACATACCCCTAACGGTCCCTTTTTTGGAGGGAATTCCCTCTTTTGACAGCGCAACCTGCAGTCCCTCATTTCATTTGTATTGGAAAGTCCCTCTTTTCTCTGCACGGAATAGCCAGAAAAAGAAACAAAGTTTCTAACTTAATTGGCTTTTGGCAGAGAGCCTAGAAGAACAGCTAACAGGTGCAAAAAAGATGCTTTTTAACAATTTTAATAATATAAATAAGCAATTGATTGTATTTGTAACAGTTTAGATAAGGAGAAATATTTTCAAACTTTCATAACCTGCCAAATTTGGTAAAACGAACATGTTAATTAGTGGGTGTGACCACAAAAATGTGTGTGGTCAAAATGTTGCAGCGCTAAGTATGGAAAAAAAAAATTCTGTCCCTCTTTTTACTTCCAAAATGTTGGGAGGTATGGAAATGTGAAAAAAAATTGTAAAAAATGGCATCTTTTGCTTTGTGTCTGAATATGCTGAATAGCATTGGAGTCAATGAGAAGAGCAATTTACACGCGTGTTTCACTTAGTATACACACATGCCCTGCATTGTTAGTGGACTCTTATCTTTTCAAAAGAAAAAAAGGCCTCCCATTTTGCCAGCTTCTTAAAAACATCTGTGATTATTATTTAAAATAGTGAAAAATTAAAAAGGCATATTTTAATATATATTCATTTATTTTTAAAAATAGTTTTCACTGCACAGATTGTGCTGTTTTGAAGTGAAGCTATGAACTCGACGTGCAACGAAACGAAGTGCGCAGCAAAACGAAGCACGCGGCGAAACGAAACACGTGGCAAATTTCTGTGAGCGTTTTGCCGAAACTTTCGCCTCAAATTCGCCTAGGTCGAATTTATTCGTCCATCACTAGTCAGAATTGTCTGAAGCCTCTCTGGCTTATAGTGAAGCTATACAATCAAACATAACTACTCCACCCATTACAAAATGGCAAGCCTTTAAATGTTTAGCTAGAGGTATCTTTATAAAACATGGTTCAAGACTAAAAAAATTGAGGTCTCAACAACTCACCCAATTATTTGATCAAATGCATACACTTAAGGAATTGCATAAATGATCTCAAGATCAGGAACACCTTAAGACTTTAACCGAATGTAAAAAACTCCATTCTTTGTTAAATCACAGAATTCAGGGAACTTTAACTAAAGTTAGACAAAAATATTATGAATATGGGAATAAAGTGGGGAAAATGTTGGCCCAAGCTTTAAAACATAAACACACCACTTCCCATATTCATAAAGTTAAAGATGATAAGGGTATTGCCCAACTTATTCCAAAACAGATAGCGGCAGCATTCCATACCTACTACAAGAAACTGTACAATATTAGCCCATCTATTTCTTCTCAAGCAAGAGAAGATCTTAGAAATCGTATTCGAAAATACTTGTGAGATAATAAACTCCCCTCGATACCATCTATACACTTAGAAACACTGGAATCCCCTATTACTAGAGTAGAAATTATAGACATTATTAAACAACTTTCATCCCATAAAGCTCCGGGCCCTGATGGATTTCCGGCTAGATTTTACAAAAAATGTACTACCCATGTCACACCCCTTTTGGAAACATTGTTTAATACCTTAGATAAGTACACCCCTCCAAACCAAGAATTCTTACTGGCACATATTACCGTCATTCCCAAACCAGGTAAAGATGATACTAACTGTAGTAGTTATCAACCCATCTCTCTTCTCAATCAAGATCTAAAATTATTTACCAAAATACTGGCCCAGCGTTTAAGACTGATTCTTCCGATGATTATACATAGAGATCAGGTATGCTTTGTACTATGTCAGGAAGCTAAGGAAAACACTTATAAAGTTCTCAATTGGATTGAATGGATACAGAAACAAGGAAGACCTTCTCTGTTACTCTCGACGGATGCAGAGAAGGCCTTTGACAGAGTTAGTTGGGATATTCTGGATTAGGCATTAGAAAGTTTAGAGCTTGGACCAAAGTTTAGAAGTAAAATTATGGCTTCCTACACAGTTACGTCAGCACAAGTTTGAGTAAATGGGATTCTTTCTCCCCCATTTAGGATAAGGAATGGGACGAGTCAGGGGTGTCCTCTTTCCCCACTTATTTAAGTGATAACTATGGAGTTTTTGTTGACCGCAGTCAGACGCAATCCGGATATATTAGGCGTAACAATTGGGAATGATAACTATAAAGTTGCGGCATTTGCAGACGATCTCTTATTTGCTATTTCACAACCAACAATTACAATACCCAACCTCTTGTGAGAATTGAAGGATTTTGGGATATTATCTAATTACAAAATCAACATGGATAAATCTGAGGCCTTATTCTTAAATGTACAGTCTCCAATGAAGCAACAATTTAGATCTAATCTAAAAAAGTCCACCCTTATGTATAAAATATCTGGGGATCCAGATTTCGTCTGACAGTCAACAGTTATATAATTTAAACCACAAGCCCCTACTAGAAGAGACTCAGAAAGTTCAAAAAATTTGGGGAACTAAACAGTTTACATGGCTAGGTAGAATTAACACTGTAAACATGACTATTTTTCCTAAGTTTCTTTACCTCTTTCAGACTCTCCCTATCCACATCCCCACTAACTTTTTTACAGAGTTTAATACTATGATCAGAGTTTATATTAACAAAGGGAAAAGAGGTAGAGTGAAGTCTTTAATGCTCTATAAAACAAGACAGAATGGAGGGCTTGGTTATCAAGATTTGGAATCGTATTATCAGGCCAGTATACTGTCACGTATCCGAACATATGTAGACCTGAATTCTGTCTTTCAGTGGAGACAAATGGAAGATGCATGGGTAGAACATACCCTGCATTCTCTACCATGGGCCAAAGATATTAGCCATCATACTAGGGGGCTACTTACTCATGTATTAATAAATCCCACCCTCTTAACTTGGAAACAGCTTAACAGCAAACTTGAGTTAACAAAATACCCCTCGCCACTTTTACCGTTATATAACAATCCCGAGTTCCCGCCTAGTTTATTTTTCTTTCTATTTTTTTTAATACTTATTTTCTCTATATTTTTACTTTTCGGTCCTAGATTTTATCTCGTTATATTGAAATATATACCCTCGACTGGTTATGCATTTATTGAACTCTTGTTTATTGATGCAATATGACACATGTAACAAATGCTTTTATACAAATGTCAATACATTTTATTTCAATAAACACGTTTTGTTGAATAAGAAAAAAAAAAAGAAAACAGTGTCAGTAACAATTGACTAGCCGTTAATGTCTAAAAAGTAATAATTATATTTCTTAACATCTATGGTAGATATCTATAACATCTATGGTAGATGTCTTCATATCAGAAGAGAGATAAAAAGGAAAGAAATCAGTAGAAAGAAATGATAAAAAGAATGAAGAAGTTATAGAAACTTTACATGAGTTGACAATAAAAACACAGCAGTAACATAGTGGGTGATAAAGAGAAATAAAAGACTTAATCACTTGCAGTATATTTCTGAGAAGAATGTAATTAACTGGCAAACAAGACTTGTTTTTGTACCAAAGGATCATATTTCATGTTTAATTTTACAAAATGAAAATTAAAGCAACAACAAAATTGGAGCTATAAGGACTGGCCAAATTAGGTACTCTAGCTAAGTATGGTCTAGCAAAGACAATTGCTAAAACAATCCACAGGATTTAACATAATTATAATAATAACAAAATAGTAATAATCTGCCAAAACATTATATTCTAGGAATTAATAAAATAAAGAAGGAAAAATTTATTTTTACTTTATTGTAGGAAAATCAAAACCAGCTTTGCTGGAAGAAGTTGACTTGTAGTGTTAGAATATTTAAAGATTACAGCAGCAGTAAGAGCATTTACAGGATAATTTTATGAGCTCAGATGAGTTGTTATGCCATTTAATTGTGATCTAGTCCCCCATACTGTGCAAAATTTTTTAGCTTGATCCTTTTTTCTTGGTAAACAGTATAAAAAGTATCTGTTACGACTCTAAGTTGTTTGCCAGTTGTAAAGGCAAGCTAAAAGTTTAAGGTAAATAAATACATGGAAAGTGCTCCCTTAATCACGTATTCAATTTATTTTATTTTGAGTATTAACCTTTTAAAAGTATTTAAATAGTTTTTTTTCATCAGTAAAGATCCATGCAAGGAGGACAGATTAGGGATTAATAACCTAAGCACTCTTTTGAAATCTATGGATCTAATGTATTGAAAGTACAATCACTGAAGGGGACACGCTGCCAATGTGTCAAGTCCAGAGACACTGTAAATATAAACATGAAAATAAACATACTTAAAATGAGCCTGGCATGAAAAATATCCCCTGGGCCTGACAGAACTAGTTGATTTTTAGTTAAGGTATATATCTATAACGAGTATTATAATACAAATATTTAATCTTAGCTCATGCATCTTTACAATGCTGGGGGATATATTACCATACTAACAAATTGTTCTTGGTATGGTAAGGATATATGCGTTGACATACAATTATCATTCTTTTTTCTGTGACTGACAGTTTTTCTTAAAGGAAAACTATACCCTGAAAATGAATACTTCAGCAAAAGATAGTTAATATCAAATTAAGTGACATATTAAAGAATCTTACCAAACTGGAATATATATTTAAGTAAATATTGATCTTTTACATATCTTGCCTTGAACCACCATTTCATGATGGTCTGTGTGCTGCCTCGTAGATCACCTGACCAGAAATATTTCAACTCTAACTGTAACAGGAAGAAGTGTGGAAGCAAAAGACACAACTCTGTCTGTTAATTGGCTCATGTGACCTAACTTTATAGTTTTTTTGGTATGTTTGTTTGCACCGTTGAATCCTAGGATCCCAGGAGGCTGTCCTTATTTTTTAAAATGGCTATTTTCTATTTATGATTACCCAATGGCACATGCTACTAAATGAGTATATTATTATGAAAATGGTTTATTTCGGGGGGTATAGTTTTCCATTAAGATATAATTACTCCTTACTGGAAGAAAAACATCTTATTGGGTTTATTTAATGTTTAAATTATTTTCTAAAAGAATTAAAGGTATGAAGATCCAAATATCGGACAGATCCATTAACTGGAAAACCCCAGGTCCCAAGCATTCTGAATAACAGGTGCCATACCTGTACAGTTATCCATTAACATGTTGGTTCAGAGACACACAATTTTAATTTAGTCTGTGTCCATCACCAATGCTCCCAAACTTGCACTTCCAAATAATGAGCATGTGAGGGAATGGGTAGGGGAGGAAAGGGTGGGGGGCACTGATTTACCTCCCCTCACCTGCCATTCATTGGAGGAAAGCTGCCAATTACTCACAAGATACAGGTCAACCTATTCATAATTGCAGCCATTATCTACAAATTTCAGTGTAACAAGTAACATCTACATAGGTCAGAGAATCCAGTGATAACAGAACAGGTGAAACACAAGAGCCTCCTCATTCTGGGGCAATGTCTGCAGCAGGAAGCCTGTGTTATTCCACAAATTCTGATCAGAACATCAAGGATTATCTAGTGAGCTTGTGGTATAGAGACACTGTATCTTTAAGTTGATTTTAGTTCCTGTACATACAAAGTTTTCATTTTTTTCACATTTTGCTCTTTAAAGGGATCCTGTCATGGGAATTTTTTTTTCAAAATGCATGAGTTAACGGTGCTGTTTCCCTTTAATATAAACCAAAGTTCTCTAGTGGAGGTAAATGCCAGCAGAAATACTAGGAGACATCTAACTTTCAAACCAACAGACTAATTCATTCATTCACTATCTTGAACACATATCCTGTATTCTGAATATTTTGTTGATTAAAAAAGATAATTGTTTTTGTTTGTTTGCTATGCACTAAATTATACATCCAACTAAAACAAGAGTCAGAAAACATTTCCAGTACAAGCTCTGTTTAATGTCTTCATGTTGAACATAGTTAAATATTATTTCTTTAGCTTTTTAGGGAATCAAGACTGAATATTAATGGTATGTTTGAAGCTTTTATTTTGCTTTCAGTGTTTACAAAAAACTTATTATCTGTCATTTCAAAGGTCTCTTCAAAGATAATGAGGCAGAAAAGCTATTATTCAAAATATACCCCAAGAAAGCTAAGAAAAATTACCATGAGGATCAACTTTCAAGATAATATATTAAAATATAGACAGAAAGAAAATAACATTTGAATATGCTTTTTAATGACTAATAATTATAATTTCAATGGGCATTATAAACATGGATGGATCAAAACAGAATAAATGTGACATTTTTCCACCTGAACCACGCTCAAAGAGACCTGCCACTTCAACGGTGCACACAAACATACCAAACAAACTATAATGTTAGGTCACATGAGCCAATTAACAGACAGAGTTTTGTCTTTTGCTTCCACACTTCTTCCTGTTACAGTTAGAGTTGAAATATTGGTCAGTTGATCTTTGAGGCAGCACATAGACCATCACGAAATGGTGGCTCATGGCAAGAGATGTAAAAGGACAATATTTAGTTAAAATATATACCAGTTTGGTAAGATGTTTTTAATATGTCACTTAATTTGATATAATCTGATTCTCAAGTATTCAATTTGGGGGTATAGTTTTCCTTTA